>OX336374.1:0-1200000 GCA_946902895.1 Fragum fragum | reverse complement strand
AAATGAATAAAGAAGGAAATCTTTGGAAATCTACTCCTCCCAAACAATAAGGCCTAGATCTGTGATATTTGGTATAAATCATCCTCCATTGACCCTTTACCAAAATACTTTAAATAATTACATTATCTTGAACATTTGCCCTTTCCTGTGTGATCCCTTAATTTACCAAGAAATAAAGAAGAAAATCTTTGAAATCTTTTTCTCCCATGTCATAAGGCCTAGAGCTTAAATATTTAGTATGTATCAATGTCTATTGAACTTTTACCTAAAAACTTAATAGAATTACCTAATTTGGAATATATAAACCGTTTTCTAGTTAATTCTTGTTTTTAGAAATGAATAAAGATGGATATCTTTGAAAATCTTTTCCTCCTCAACCATAATGTCTAGAGCTTTTATATTTGGTATGCATTTATGCCTCTACCAAAATGCTTCGAAGAATTACTGTACTCTGGAAATTAGCACTACATGGTTGGATCTTCAATATACCTAGGATTAAAGGAGAAAATCTTCTTCTCCTAAATGAATCAATGTAGGGCTTTGATATTTTGTGTACAACATAAAGCCTTGAGCCATCATACTCAGAGGAGTGATATAGTACCATCATGGTCCGAATGTAGGACGTTTTGGCCACGGACGTTTTGGCCAGGACGTTTTGGCCACGGATGTTTTGGCCACCACTATTGGAAAAACGGACGTTTTGGCCAAATTCATTTTATATGTACTTATTTTAGATTATGAAGCCAAATTATTAGTATTTCTTACTAAAAACAAATAGTATTATGTAATGATTATTTGAAAATTGTGATTTTGATTTTTTTTTACTCAATATTTGTACAATATTGTTGAGAAATTGAATTAAAAGTAGAAAATGCTTGTTGACAACAGCAATTTCTTCTTTTGTCTTAATCTTTGGAAACATTCAGGTTTAAATGTTATTAACATAGCTTTGCATCTTCATATCTGACAAAGAAAATTAAAGTTTCATTTATATATTCTCTTTGTTTCTTCTTATTAATTGAGCATTTCCAAATTGATGAGAAATTGGTGGAAAAATGTTCTTTTCCTTCTTTTTCTTTGATGTTTTCCAAAGTTTCCAGTACTTGTCAAAACTTAATTATCATGAAACTGTTATTCAATGGGAATGATTAATGGGTAAATGCTGGTTATCTATATATTTACTAAGAAATAAAAAAAAAAACATTATGATCCATAGAAGAGGAGAAAACATTTATGAAAGATGAAAAAATGCTCAAAATCTATGATAAGTACATTTAAAATGAATTTGGCCAAAACGTCCATTTTTCCAATAGTGGTGGCCAAAACGTCCGTGGCCAAAACGTCCTGGCCAAAACGTCCTGGCCAAAATGTCCGTGGCCAAAACGTCCGTCCTCCTCATGGTCCATATGTTAAGCTTATGTCATACTTAACCCATTTGCACTCAGTGACACTTTTAGACGCCCCCCCCCTAGAAAAAAGCATTGGAAAACCTTTGAAAATGACGAAATTGCTTGTAACAACCAATTTCTTCATTTACTACCATGTTTTCTTCCCCAAAAATCAAGAAAATCCAACTCCTTTCAATCTGGATTGGTCTAAATTTTTGCAGTCTGGAAATGGGTTAATTTATTTCATTCCCGTTTGTCAATGTAACCCATTGCCATACAATAGAATTTGAGATAGTCCGAATTCAAAGGAGTTGCAGACGAAAATTTTAAGTCGATAATACTTTAAAATCAGTATTGTTTGGGATGGAAGACATTTTGGATAATGAAGAAATAGCTTGTAAAAAGCAAGTTCTTCATTTTCTGCCATGTTTTACAAAGTTTTATATTGAGGGGGCGTTTAGAAGTGTCATTGTGTGAGAATGGGCTTAAGCATCAGAGGGTCACAATTAGGGTTTTTTGAAGAATCCAGAAAAAGAAAAAAAGAGATACAATAAATCTTGTTTTAACCCATTCCAACACAGTGACACTTTGGAAAACCCCTGAAGGAAAATATGGGGGAAAATATTGTTTAAAATGAAGAAATTGCTTGTAACAAGCAATTTCTTCATTTTACACATTATTTTCTATTCAGAAAGTTGAAAAATCTAAAATTTCATATAGTTTAAATTGTCGTCTGCAACTCCTTTCAATTTGGACCAGTCTAAAATTTAGCCATCTGGTAATGAGTTAAGCAACCACTTAAGGAACGACCAAAAGGTGGTCACTTAGAAGAATGGTCACTTAAAGTACATTTTTCTGAAAGGTATGAATGATTAACTTGGTTTCTTACATTAACCTTTGTCATGCTGAATAAAATCCTTTTCAGAATTGTATAAAAATCAAAGGGCTAAAAGCACTGGTAGCGTTTGTTGTTAAGTTGTCAATACTTCTTTTGAAAATTAATTTCATAAACAACTCTGGTTTCAGAAGGATAGATAGGAGGTGTAAACTAAGATCAGACTGCACTTATGTGCAGTCTGATCTTTGTCTATACCTCCTGTTAAAACCGGAATATTCCAGGTCCAGCATGACAAGGGTTAATTATTACAAGGTTAAATAACTAATTATTACAAGGTTAATTATGACATGGGTTAATTATTACAGAAATGCTGGCTAAATTCAATGTTGTTAAAACTCATTAGAATCATCTCACTGAATCAAAAGGAGTTGCAAATGACAGTTTATAAAGTTTAAAAAATTTCAGATTTTTTCAATGTTCTCGGCAGAAAACATGGGGGAAAATGAAGAAATTGCTTGTTTCTAGCAATTTCTTCATTTTACATAATGTTTTCCAAATTCTTTTTCTTGAGGGGTGTGAAAAAGCGTCACCATGTGTAAATGGCTTAATAAATATTGTACACTTACTCTCCCTGCAAGACTTTTCTTTGAAGGGAATTAAATCCTTCCAAGGCTAGAAAAGGATATCAGTTAAGTCCCTTTTCTCCCATGGAAGAAAAAAAACCAAATCAACATGATGGCATGGTGTGATTGGCAATATTGTCCACATAGATTTTATTGCGTCCAAGCTGTGATTCATTTGCATTTTGGAGTATTCGGAAAATTGCCTGGAATGAATTCGATTAATCAGGCATAAATTGGTCCTGAATTTGGCACAGATGCCTAATATTGGTAATCTTTAATATCGGTTATTGGGTAGACCATTGTATTCAATCGGTACAGAGTGCTGGCAACTTGAAGATAATAAAAATCTAAAATAGGTATTTTTTTTTTAGAAACCCTATAATGTTGGTATTCATTTGAATCATCTTATCGAGACAAATCTAATAAGTACCCACAACATAAGGTTTGGTTGACAATTATTTCATATTTTTTCTGAGCTTTAACAAAAATATCTTTTTAGCTTGAGCCATGTCCATATTGGCATGGCTCAGTGAGAATGGTCATGAATAATTAATGTCATTTATTGCTGAAAGCATTTTAGAGTTTATTGGAACATTTTCTGGTAACTGTTATAGATAGATTGTCCATTCAGCATCTTGGTATTCTAGTGACTTTTACAGGAATCTTGGGAATTTTGTTCTTGCAATTTCTTGGAATTATTTTCTATTCTAACGGTTTACAGTTTATGGCACGCTTATTGTGCAAGTGATGAAATGTAATTTGACATTTTCTCTGCACTTGTGTTTAGTTATCTTCATGTGAGAAATAAGAGGTTCAACACTATTTATACTCTGCTGTAAGAGCTAGTTTAACCCATTACCAAACAACAAAAGTTTAGACTGGTTCAAATGGAAAGATTTCACGTTATTAGAAAATTGAAATTCATCGTCTTTTGGGTAAGAAATCATTGTGGAAAGTGAAGAAATTGCTTGTAACAAGCAATTTTTTCATTTCCCACAATGATTTCCAAAGTATTTTTCAAGAGGGATGTAATAAAACAAGATTGTGTGGGAATGGGTAAATCAAATAAAATCAACTGCCTATGTACATGCTCAAAATTTAAGCTTGTTATCGTGCAAACTTTTTGATACTATGAAAGACATATTTTCTGTGAGGACTTTTATTGCTGCTTTCTCTGAGGTTAAGCATGCGGCTGCAGAATTCAATTAGAAAATGTAGAAACCACCAGCCCTCTTGAAATCAAAGTACTGTAAGCTAGCAAAGCATATTTTTGTAAAGTAATGCTCTTATCATAACAAATAAGTAACCCAGGAGTTAACCCAGTACAAAATGCCAAAATTTTAGACTGGTTCAAATTGAAAGAAGTTGCAGACGACAATTTCAAGTTGGTTGAAAGTAGAAAAATCTCTCCCTTGTTGGGTACCAAGCAATTTCTTCATTGTCCACAATATTTTCAAAAGCTTTTCTCTTGAGATGCTTTAAAAGCAGAATTGAGTGGGAATGGGTTAAATAGCATGATTTTGAAAGAGAACTCTACAGTTTGAATAGAGTGTGCAATATTCGTGACATACATAAGAACTACATTTTATGGCATTGGCATTTAACAGATTTAGTGGTTAAGCTTGCACTTGTTAAACTCTGAGACGACCTAAATATTTTGTCTGTTAACTTAAGCTATCAAAGCTAACGCTTTGCTAGCTAAAAATGTTGTTAAGAAGTTTTTTTTCATGTTTTCTACATTTTTAAACTTTGAAATATTCTTAGTTATCCCTTTCCTGGATAAACCCGGGATTTTACGTCACTGTGAATTTATACTTGAGAAAACATTGTGGAAAAAGGAGAAATTGCTTATAATAAGCAATTTCTCCTTTTCCCACAATGTTTTCTACCACATAGGATGGTTTTATTAGGAATTGCATCCAATTTTCATTGTTGTCTGCATCCTCTTTCAATTTGGACCAGTCTAAAATTTCAAAAACCAGGAAAGGGTTATACATACCTAAGGTTAGTCCCAAGTAGATATTTTTTGTCCAATAGTGATTTGCTCTAAATACAGTTTGTCATACATTTGACCCATTACCACACAATCACACTGAAGAATTTGATCATAAAAATCATCGTGAGAAAAGGAAAAATTGCTTGTAACAAGCAATTCTAACCTATTTGTCATGTATTTTCCAATTTTAGCTTAATTTGAAAATTTAATCGCACTCCATGAAGTCACAAGCAAGATACAGTTGTAACTGTTTATAAACATATAGGCACTGACCCATCAAAATCATGAATACCTCAGTGAAAGCAATTGGGGGAAAGGTCTTCTTTTCTCACAAAGATTATTAACAGATTACCATACAACATAATTGTTGACTTGTCAAAATTTGAAGAGGTGGCAGAAGAAAATTTGGCTGTTCTTAAAAAAATAACCATCATACAGGGTAGAAGACATTGGAAAATAATCTTGGAGGTTTGTAAAATAGAATTTGTTAGGAAAAAAGCATTAGGCATATACTTGCACAAAGATGTGACCCGATGACAATATTTTAGACTGATCCAAATTGAGAGAAGTTGCAGAAGACATTTTTTTGATGAAATTTTAAAAATTCTTGTATGCTAGGGTAGAAAGAGATGTGGATTTTGAAAAAATTGCTTGTAACTAGGAATTTCTTCATTTTCCTACGATTTTTTCTAAAGCTTTTTTCTTGAAAGGGGGGGGTCCAAAAGTGGGATTGTATGGGAATGGGTCTATTAGTTTTCAGACGGTTTTCTAATTCCTGCACTAGGATAGAAATAATTCTGTTTTTTTTTTTCATGGAGGTTTGAAGCAATTTTCAACCGATATCAAGTCACTGTTTTTGATGAACAAAATTTGAATTATAGAAAGATAAGTAGCATGCAAGTTTGAGAATAATAGCAGAAAAAGGATTTATGATTTACCCCTACCAGACGAATCAAAATATTACACTGATACAAGTTGTAGACAACAATTTTAAGTTCATGAAATTTTAAAATTATTCTTTTGTGGGTGGAAAACATTATTGATAATGAAGAACTTACTTAGTTCAAGTAATTTCTTCATATTCCACAATGTTTCCTTGAGGGGATAAAAAAGTGGTCTTTCTCAGGAATTGTTTAAACAAACATTTTCTGCTCCTTTGTTATTTAACCCTTTCCCGTTTTTGGAAATTTTAAACTAGTCCAAATTGAAAGAGGTTGCAGACGACAATGAAAACTGGATGACATTTGAAATGAAACCATCCTAAATGGTAGAAAATATTGTGGAAAAAGGAGAAATTGCTTGTTACAAGCAATTTCTTCTTTTTCCACTATGTTTTCTTGAGTATAAAATCACAGGAACGTAAAATCCCGTATTTGAACGGGAAAGGGTTAATTTCACAGTTTTCCTGTAGTTAAACGAATAGCAGTTCATTTGGAAAAAACTTAATTATTTATCCTCTATCTATTTTCAGAATGAATTAAACAGAAACTGGCTAGTGTTACTGTGATCAAAAGGGAGATAAATGTGAAGTTAACTGAGTACTTTGTGAATTGAGTTATTGTTCTTTGACCAGGGATAATTTTGGAATTCCAGTATGGCTTCATTCATTGCTAAGCAAATGGTTGGAAACCAGCTCAAGTCTGTAAAAGGTTGGTACATTTAATTTTACAGAAAATTAACCCTTGTCATGCTGAATAAACTCTTGAAATTGAGAGCACTGAAAGGACTAGAAGGCCCTAATGCTGCGGGTTTGTATTTTAATGAATAATTCTACATGCACCTCTGATTTAAAATGACAACAGATGGTGTAGAATTAGATCAGATTGCACAAAATTTTAGGCTGATCTTAGTCCATGCCTTCTGCCAAAGCGCAAATATTTTGGTTCAGCATGACAAGGGTTAAATGTTTGATGAAGAAGGCTAGAAAATAATTACCTGATCTAATCAGCATGAAACACCATACCCGTTCAGCTATGTATCTGATACTTGTCAAACTGGTTTGTCTAAATTTTATATATCTTGGAAAATTTATTCATCTATTCTTACACCTAACAATTTCTACACAACAAACTTGCAGAGTCGTCCAAATTTAAAAAAATCTTGAAATTTTAAAAAACTTTGAAATTTCAAATCGCTTGTAACAAGCAGTTTCTTCATGTTCCCTGGTGTTTTCTCAAGCTATTTTCTTGAGGGGCAACAAAAAGCAGGATTGTGCGGGAATTTGTGAAATTATTTCCTTTATTAACCCTTGTCATGCTGTATAAATTACCTTACTAAATTGCTGTAAAATCAAAGGGCTAAAAGCACTAATAGAACTTGTTGTCAATATCAATATCAATATTTCTTTTTGAAATCAAATTCATAAACAACTCTGGCAAGAAGAGTACAAGCAGGAGGTGTAGACAAAGATCAGACTGCACTTATGTGCAGGCTGATCTTTGTCTACACGTCCTGCCAAACCGGAATATTCCGGGTTCAGCATTACAAGGATTAAAAGTCACTCTGAATGAGGATTTTGTGTCAAGAACTTTGGCTAAATATGTGCATACTCTAATATATATAATCTACAATATTCACTAATGCCTGGATAACCATTATTCATCCATTACTAGAAAACAAAAAATCAAACTGGTTCAAAGTAGAAGAAGTTGCAGACAACAATTCATGGTTCATGAAATTTCAAAACTCTTTGTTAAATAGACAGAAAGCTCTTAGAATAATGCAAATCTCTTGTACCAGGCAATTTCTTAACTTTTCGCTATGTCTTCTTGAGCTTTCCTCTTGAGGGGCGTCAAAAAGTGGGATTATATGGGAATGGTGAACAGGTATGATTTTTGGTCATCCCTTACCAGAATTCTTCAAGAAATTGTATGGAAAAGATGTTTTTATGGTTGGGTTCAGTTTCATTATATTGCATGTTGTGAAAACTTTCGAAAAAGTTTTCTCAAAATCTACTGGCTGGGGTTCAACAAAATGTCATAGAAAATACACCATACCTGTTTTCATCAAGAAGTTTTGAGGAGATGACACCTACGTTTTTGGTGTCAGGGGCTATTTTCCTAGTATATTATATACTATGTATGAAATATAATGCATGATAGAGCACTAACATGATCTATAGTTATTTTCCAAATAATTGCAGATATGATAGACAAAGGTAAAAATACAACACCCACCGTCATGTACTAAAGGTAGAAGAACCTGTCAGTATGATATGATATTTTTTTCTTACAAGTTAATAGAAAAATAATTTTCAAAACACATCTTGCAATAAAAATTAGTGATGAATCCATTTCACACAATTCAAGATTTTCAAGAACTAAAGATAAATAACTTAGGCAAGCATTTCAGAATAGAAGAAAATGATGATTACCCACAATTTTAGCTCACCTGAGCACCAAGTGCTCAAGGTGAGCTTCTGTGATCAAGCTGTGTTTGGCACCCATTTTCCATTTTCTGTCATCTGTCAACTTTTTATGTGCACTCTATAGGCCTCAATTTTAGCTCAAATGTCTTGAAATTTGGTCAGAATGTTTGTCTCTATGTAAGCCGAAACAAGTTCAATATTGGGTGACCGAAAGTCAAAAACTATTTCAGTAGGTCAGATCTTCGAAAAATCCTATGTGTACTGTGGAGGTTATATTTTTGTTTCAAATGACTTGATTACTTGGTCAAGTTTGATATAAGGTCATAATATAGGGTCAAAAAGTAGATCACTATGTCAAATTTGTAAGCACTTTAGACGCTATTTTTGAGGCTCAAATGTCTTGATATAATTATGGTGAAAATATTAGGAAAGGTCAATTTTGGGTAAAAAAAAAAAGGTCACCATGTCAAATCTTTCAATAACTTTGTATACAGCATTGAAGCTACATTTATGGCTTAAATATGTTAACCCTTGTTATGCTGAACCGGGAATATTTCTGTTTAAGCTGGAGGTGTAGAGAAAGAATAGCCTCAACATATGTGCAGTCTGATCTTAGTCAACACCACCTGTTTGTCACTTTCTAGCAAGAATTGTTTATAAAATCTGTTATAAAAACAAATATTGACCTGCAACTAGTGCTTCCAGTGATTTCAGTCTTTTCTTTTTTGTGCAATTCTTAACAGATTTTTATTCAGCATGACAAGGGTTAAAATCTGTAAATGTTAATTCCTCATGATTTGTGCAAGACAGATTTTTGATATAGTCTTGCCTTGGATGAAAATGAGGTCCTACGTGTTTTAACCACTGACTCTGGTGAGTGCTTACGGGCCAATGACCATTTTCAACAATATTTTCTACCCTACCTAATAAAAAAGTTTGATCACATCTTAACCCTTGTTATGCTAAATTAAAATCCTAAAAGTTATTGCTTTAAAATCAAAGGACTTACAGCACTTAATGAGGGTCAATATGTCTTATTTAAACATCTTTCGCTTAAATGGAACAGCCAGGAAGTGTTGACCAAGATCAGACTGCACTTATGTGCAGGCTGATCTTTGTCTATACCTCCTGCCAAAACAGGAATACTCAGACTGATCTTTGCCTATACCTCCTGCCAAAACAGGAATAACCCGGATTCAGCATGACGAGGGTTAAATGTGTCTGTAATTCCTTTCAATTTGGTCCATTTCAAAATGTTGTCGTACATTAATGGATTAAACCAAGACTGCAACCAAGATGGCAAAACATAAGAGAGTGTTTTTGTCCTCACCCATTACCACACAATCCTCTTACGAAAAAAGCTGTAGGAAAGACAGTGGAAACTCAAGAAATTATCTTTTATCAAATTTGATGTAGATGAAACAAAATTGAATTGTGACTCTATGCTACTGCAATAATTATTGTTTTACGATTCAATTTTGAGAGAGGAATATGGTTCTTCTACCTTTGTTTATACAATAGAACTAAAACATAGAAACTTTAAAAAACTAATAATTTCTCTACCATGTTAACCAATACCTACACAATGATGCTTTCTTTGGCCTCTCATGAAAAAAAATTGGAAAACATTGCAAAAAATGAAGAACGTTCTTGAAACAAGCAATTTTCTTCATTTTCCACAAAGTTTTCTGTGCAAAGTTGAACAATTCTAAAATTTCATAAACTATGAATTGTCATCTGCAACTCCTTTCAATTTTGACCAGCCTAATGTATTGCTGTCTTGAAATGGGTTAATAACAGATCTTTAAACTGTTCACATGCAGTAAAAAGAAAATAATTATGAACACATCAATATATCTACAAGATTTTGAACTAATAATTTTGATAATCAATCAGTCCATCTGAAACCAATTTAACCTTGTCATGCTGAATAAATCCTTTTTAGCTCACCTTAGCACGAAGTGAGCTATTGTGATCACCTTTCGTCCGGCATCCAGCCAACATGGGTCGTCCGTCAACAATTTCTTTAAACGACATCTCTTAAACCACTGGGTCAATTTGAACCAAATTTGGCAGAAATGTTCCTTAGGTGGTCCCCTTCGAAAATAGCTAAAAGAATTGAAATCCGTTAAAAACTCTGGTTGCCATGGCAACAAAAGTGAAATTTTAAAATAATCTTTAAAAATCTTCTCCTCCTGACCCAGAAGGCGTAGAGCCTTGATATTTTGCATGAAGCATCAGTATATTGACCTCTTTCAAAATAGCTAAAATAATGATCCTCGGATCCCAGGGGGGGAGTCCCAGGGGGGTTGGGGTGTTCTAGAAATAAAGAACGATTTTTTGCCATGGCAACAAAAGTGAAATTTCAAAATAATCTTTAAAAATCTTCTCCACCTGACCCATGAGGCGTAGAGCCTTGATATTTTGCATGAAGTATCAGCATATTGATCTCTTACAAAATAGCTAAAATCATGATCCTCGGGTCTCCAGGAGCCGAGCTGGGGGAGGGGGGGTACTGCCATGAAGCATCAGTTCACAGACTTCTTTCTTATTTCTGAAATTATATCCCATGTATCCAGAGGGAGGAAAAAGTTTTTTCCTTCTTTCAAATCAGCTTTAAAGCCTTGGAATTTGTGATTTAGACTTTTGGATCCCCAGGTTCATAGTCTTTATATGTAAGTGTGGCCCACTTATATCATTATCCTAACCTTAATATGAAATTAGACTGTTGAAAGAAAAAGAGCCTTTATCTCAGGTCAGCGCCCCAGGGCCAACAGCCCTCTTGTTCCATATTTTTGCAACTTTAAAGAAGAAAGGTTTGTTAAATATTGTGTTACAAGCAGTTTCTTCTATTTTCACCATGTTCTCTACCTCAAAAGGCAAATATCCTTAAAATCTCATCATGTTAAAATTGTCGTCTACAACTTCTTTGAAGTTGGACCAGTCGAAATTTTGTCACTTCATCTTCATTCTATCAATTCTTTTTTAGGACTACTGTAGACTAACTTCTCTCTAGATAGACTAATATCTAAATATTGAAATTAAATCATAAAATCAGGATATGCTGTGGTAGGTTGTAACCTGTTTAAAAAATTCATTGATTCGGTGCTAAATTACCTCATTAACAAATTACCAGACATGAAAATCTGAGACTAAATAAGAGAAAAACTTAGGAAGCCATTTAGTTGCCCCATGGTTTATTCATGCACTTATTTGTCTGTCGCTCTTAGACGAATGAACACAATCCCTCATTTTGACATTCTTAGATAATAAACAATGAAAGAACTGTTTGAAAAGGAGAAATGACAATGGTAGCCAAAAGACATTATCAGTGTCTTTGATCCCAACGCTTAACCCATTCCCACACAATCCCTTGTTTTCAAGCGCATCAAAAAAAGCTTTGGAAAACATTGTGGAAAATGGAGATATTGCTTGTATCAAGCAATTTTTTCATTTTCCACAATGTTTTCTTACCCAGAATGTTTTTATTTGTCAACTGCAACTTCTTTCAATATAGACCAGTCTAACATTTTGTAGTGTGGGAATGGGTTAAGTCATGTTCAATAGGACAAAATAAACAAGGGCAGGGCTTAATGTACCAAAACGGTTAGTCGATCGTTTTGATAGTTTCACTGAGTTTTTGGGAACTTACTTAGTGACGAATTACAGAAAATTGTCAATAATATTGTAGAAAGCATTAATGAACAAAGGATCTTTTTGTGTGTGTAAGAAAACTTTACCATAATATTACTGAAAGAGCATAGAATACAAACCAGACTGGCTTTATTATGGTGTATTAACTTGTTTTATTGTCTTCTCGTCTGCAAATGATGACTGTATTTCAACCAAAACGCTCAAAATTGTTCCTCAAGATCCTCTGGTAAGGTTTACCTTTAGGAAAAATATTCTTTGAATACTTGATGTCTTTGCATAATAATATGTAGTTCATCTCTGACTCAAATTATATCTATACTATTTTTTAAACTGCATGTGCCTTAGTTAACCCATTTCAAACAATGATGCCCCTCAAGATAAGCAATTGGGAAAACATTGTGGAAAATGAAGAAATTGCTTTTCACAAGCAATTTCTTCATTTTCCACAATGTTTTCTTCCTAGAAAGTTGAAAAAATCTAATAATCTGTTAAATGTGTTATTAAACCCATTAAAATCTAATAATCTGTTAAACGTGGCATTGAACCCCATTCAAATAAAAAATGATTAAAGTAAAGAACATTACTGTTTTGCATTACCAGGTGCGATGGGCGGTGATGATGATAAAAAAGATGATGGCGGGGATGATGGTGATGAGGATCCAGAAGTCGCAGAAGCGCGACGAGAAATGGAGGAGAAGAGAAAAGAGAAACACAGAAAAATGGAAGAAGAAAGGGAGGAAGTCAGGCAGTCAATAAGAGATAAGGTTTGTTATATATTGAAAAAAACATCAACCTTTGTCTTACCAAAAATATTCAACAAAAAAGTAGTTGTAATGGAAATTAATAATGATGATGACTTGAGTTGGTTTGATAAGCTTTTTGAAATAGAGTTGGTTTGATAAGCTTTTCGAAATAGAGTTGGTTTTGTAATTGACTGTGGCTGTTTATTTGATTGACCAATTAAATCATTCATTTAAACTAGAAATGAGTTTTAAACTGCAGTATTGGCCTGAATGTATGTGAAGCAATTTTGGTGGTGTTATAGATTATTCCATCCCAGCTAGAAAAAATGGGAAAAATTGTGTTAAATGAAGATATTGCTTGTAATAAGCAATTCATTCAATTTACACAATGTTTTATACCCAGAAAGTTGAAAAAATCTAAAATTTCATAAGCCATAAATTGTTTTCTGCAGCTCCTTTCATTTTGGAACAGTCTAGAATTTTCCCATCAAGTAATGGGTTAAACGTCGTAACTACAAAACAAAACATAAAAAGACCTCCTATTGAAAATTAGCATATATACATGAACCTGTATAGTAGGGCCACCTGAATGACCAAGCAAACAACAACTTTTTAACAGGTCAAAAAATAAAGATACTGTGGTTAATAGCAACAAAAAGGAGGAAATATAAAAGATTTTTAAATGAATTGATATTAACATATTTCAAAACAACTAAATAACAGACAGGTTTAAACTGGATGAAGTTGCAGACAACAATTTAAAATTGATGTAGTTTGAAAAATCTTTGTCTTTCTATGTAGAAAGTAGAGTGGGAAATGAAGAAATTGCTTGTGGGGGGGATTAAAAAAACAAACAGGATTGTGTTGTTTAAACTTTACCAGATTCATTCAAGTTTTTTTTCATACTGATTATAAACATGGCCTTAATTTCCAGGTGTTCTATACAGAGAATATGTTCAAAATCTTCTCCTTGGGAACCGTAACTGCTTAAATTCTACATCATTTTAACAGGAATAACCCTTTTGTGACCCTTTCTTGGAGGTTTAATTATGAAGCTAATGAGGTTGGTCCTAATGTCAGTATGAGCTGATTTGATGATGCAGGGGAGTTAAAGGATATTGCTGGACTGACTAAAGTTGTGGAATAAAAATAGATTGCCTCCTTTAATCCATTGTCAGATAATATACTACTGTTGGTCTAAAATGAAAGAAGTTGGACTGGTGACTAAAAATTTTAGGTTTTTTTTTTTTTTTTTTCTTATACCTTTTTGTCTATTGAAGTAGAAAACAATGTGGATAATGAAGGTATTCTTTCATTTTCCACAATTTTTTCAAAGCCTTTTTCTCTTGGGGGTGTCAAAAAGCATTGTGTGGGAATGGTTTGCATGTCAAGTAATTCCCTTTAAAGTGAACTGCTGTCATCTGCGACTTCTTTAAATTTTGACCATTCTCAAATTTTGTTGTCTTGTAGTTGGTCTGACGAATTTTTTCAGTATGGCCTGAAGAAAAAGGTACCTGAGGAAGAAAATATGATGCAACAACAAGAGGCAGGAAGAATTGGTCGAAAGAAGAAAACTCCGGCAGAGCTTGCAGCCGAGGCCAATGCTGAAGAGGATGAAGATGAGTTCGCAAGTAAATTCTCTTCATTATGTTGCTGCATGAACTTTGTATAGGTCAAATTGTTGAAACGTGACTCGGGAAAACTAGCTCAATAAAGGTTGAAATGTTTGAGAGAGATTAGTGGTACAGAAAGGTTAAGGGGTATGTAAAAGGTTATAACCTTGTGTTGAATTTGTTAACCTATTACTACATGACAGAATTTTAGACTTGTCGAAATTCAAAGAAGTTGCTGATAATTTCAATTTGATGGAATTTTACAATTTTTTTTCATTTAAGGCTGAAAACATTGTGGTTGATGAAGAAATTGCTTGTAACAAGCAATTTCTTCATCAACCACAATGTTTTCTCAAATATTTTACTTCAGGGGCATCAAAAAGCTTTTCTGTTTGGGAATGGGTTAAACTAATTTTGTACTATAAGATTTTAAACTGGTTCAAAATAAAAGAAGTTGGGAGAGACAGTTCCAAATCCTTTTGTCATAAAAGTGGTTAAGTTTGAGAGTAGAAATCCTTGTAAACAGATGAGAAATTTCTTGGTTTAATAATATCGCTTTTACTAACAATTTATTTATACCGGCAGTAGTTCTGTTATCAAATTAACCCATTCCCACACAGTGACGCTTTTGGACACCCCTAGAGAAAAACAGTTGGGAAAACATTGTGTAAAATGAAGAAATTGCTTGTTACAAGCAATTTCTTCATTTTCCACAATGTTTTCTACTAAGTTAGAAGAAAAAATCTGAAATTCCATAAACTTTAAATTGTCGTCTGCAACTCCTTTTTATTTGGACCAGTCTAAAGTTTTGCTGTCTGGGAATGGGTTAAGATATTCCAACTAAGAAACCAAAATTATGGTTTAAAGGAGAAAATAAGAATCAGAAAATGTCGATACCCCGTCTAATCTTGATCTTTAAAGTTTTGGACAGATACATTCTCCATTACACCCATTCCAACACATTCCCGCTTTTTTACTCACATCATGAAAAGACATGAAGAAAATAATTTTAAAAATAAAGCAATTTCTTCATTTTCATCCTTGTTTTCTACCCAAATAGACCAACATAATCAAAACTCTCTCAACTTGAAATTGTCGTCTGCATCTTCTTTGAATTTGGACCAGTCTAACTTTTGCCATGTGGTAATTTGTTAACCTGATTTCTGTTAGACTGTGTAAGACATGGTTGTGTGCAATAAATATTTATCGAAAT
This sequence comes from Fragum fragum, assembly GCA_946902895.1. NCBI lineage: Eukaryota > Metazoa > Mollusca > Bivalvia > Cardiida > Cardiidae > Fragum > Fragum fragum. Next base: position 1,184,565 of record OX336374.1, on the reverse strand, counting down.
GAATGACCCTTCAAGTGAAAAGGGGCCTCATATGGGGTTTTGGGGAAAAGTGTTTGAAAAACAGCAAAGCAGCCAGCAAAAATCACAATAGGAAGGTTCCCAGAAAATAAATGTATGCTATGGTAGAATGACCATTTCAGATTCTTAAAATCTACATTAGAGCAAAAACTTTCAGCCCTGTTCAGTCTGCTTTGTCTGTTAAGGATCAAAATCTTTCCTATCATTCATGAGGCCCCTTTTTACTTGGTGGATCAAGTTAGATTTAGCCAAGATTTTTGTTCAAAGTGCTGTTGATATTGTAGTTTGATGAAGTAAAGAAAAGGCATTTTCATTTCATGTCCAAGTGTAATCTGGAAAATTGATTTGTTAGTGTTACACTGTATTAAATTTAAATAAGAGAGTTCTATATAAGTGTAATTTTAATACAGCAATTAAGTTTTTTTGTTTATTTACAATTCATTAAAAGATGAAACTATTTTAGACTGGTTCAAAGTGAGTTGAGTTGAAGAAAACAATTTCAAATTGATGAAATTTTAAAAATCTTTGTCTTTTTGAGTAGAAAAATAATGGATGATGAAGAAATTGCTTCCATTTTGGTTTAACCTTTTCCTGTTCAAATACAGGATTTTATGTTCCTGTGATTTTATACTCAAAAAAATATTGTGGAAAAAGAAGAAATTGCTTGTAACAAGCAATTTCTCCTTTTACCACAATATTTTCTATCATATAGGATGGTTTCATTTCAAATGGCATCCAGTTTTCATTGTCGTCTGCAAGGTATTATAGAAACAAACATCACACTACCTCTTATGATAGTCAAAGCAGAATTTCATAGCTTAACAAATGGCAATTACCACCCCTATTATCTTAGTTTTCAAGAAGAAAATTTGATAAATCATTGGCCTCATCCACTGAGTTCTGAAAGGAAGTTCCTCTTTGATATTAATTGGCGTAATGTTGTAAAACTTATGGCCAGTATCATCATGTAGCAAAAAAAATTAAATGGTTTGTTGACGACTTAGACTTTCTAAGACTAAAGCTTGAATAAGCTGTAGTTAGGATGTTTAAGTTTGCTAAACCAACAAAAATGCTTCTCATAAATGTCAGCCAGTGTCTGAGTTCAAAGTTCTCTTCTGGTATGATTAAGTGATTTGATCGGTCAATTGAGTTTTTCTTTTCAATTATTAAGATTGTTATGGATGTTAAAAACCTCCAATGCCTAATTTTAAAGGTCAGGTTATTGCTGGTGGCCAAAAAAATTATTCATCATAACATACTTATATATAAGTCATATGCACTTTATTATTTCTACATCTTATGTTTTGTTTGTTTACAACCCATACAGAGCTCTACAGACACATATCAATTATTTATTTAACCCATTCCCACACGATCCCAGTTTTTGATGCCACCTTAGAAACTTAGTGGAAAGTGAAGAAATTGCTTAATACTAACATTTTCTCCATTATCCACAATGTTTTCTACCCCTAAAGATAAGGATTTATAAAATTAATCAAGTAAACATTGTTGTCTGGAGTTTCTCTGAATTCTGACCAGTCTAGAATTCTGACATCTGGGAATGGATTAAACCCATAATTTTACCTCTTTTTGAATGATATTTGAAAACATCATGGACAGAGGAGAAGTTACTTGTAACAAGTAATTTCTCCTGTTCTTAAATTTTTCTATCCTTTATGACACCTCATTTCAACATACATTCAAAATGAAATGTTGTCTTAAACCTCTTTCAGTTTGGGCCAGTCTAAAAAAATATTGTACGGTAATGGGTACATTCAATTGTCCTGATTTTAAAGCTTATTTGGACTTGTACTTATAACTGCATTTTAACCCTTGTCATGCTAAATGAATATCTTTCTCAGAATTGCATTATAAGAAAAGGACTAAAAGCACCAGATAACTTCATTCTGGATCAATATTACGAATAAAACGGAATTTTATTAACAACATAGGCTTTAAAGGGACAAGTAGGTGGTGTAGACTAAGATCAGACTGCACGTATGCGCAGGCTGATCTTTGTCTATAACTCCTGCCAAAATAAGAGTAATCTAGGTTAAGCATATCAAGAGTTAAGAAAAATTGATAGCACTGTGCTATCTTTTTGTGGTCTATCAACCCATGCCATGCTGAATAAAATCTCTTAAAGAATTTCATTAAAATTTGTGGATAGTAAGCACTAGAAGCAATAGTTGTGGGTCAATATTGTTTTTGAAAATTAATCACAAAAACAGCTCGGGTTTGAAAGGGAAAAACAGACTAAGATCAGACTGCACATATGTGCCATTTGATCTTGGTAAATCAGAAATATTCAAGGCAAAGCATGACAAGGCTTAACAGTTGTTTAATTACAAGGATCATTTACCAAGCTCACAGCTGGGTTAGTCAAGTAAAGCTGTACTTATGACATTTTGCTCGCACAGTGTAGATGACTTATTTATTTAAATAATTGTTCTGTTTTGTAAATTTTTAAGCATAATACTTTTCATTAGTAAGATTTTAACCTTTTGTTAATACTTTGCATAAATTGCATTCATTCTTTATTTGGTCAATTATCGGTTTGTTTGTTTTTTATCTAAGTTTTTGATAATTACTTAGCAAAATGTATTTTGAAGGACTTAAAATTTTTGGCTGTTATCATATCATTGACATCAGGGCATTAATCAATCAAACTATGTATGTAGCAGTATTTGTAATTATGAGTTAGCTTCAAACAATGTTTCATTTTTATAAGGTATACTAGAGGATTATGTGCGGTTTTCATCATAGATGAAAAGTATCATTCATGATTCCTTTAGACATGCACACAACTGTATTAAATAACCGTATACTGTCTTTCTCAATCGGAACTCCTTGTTCAATTCTATGAATCAAACCTCGGATGTACTTCATAGGATTATTTTTAAAATGCATGTGACAAACTTCCAAAATGGCGCAATCCGTTATGCAAAGCAACCGCAGTGAATTACATCTCGGGTCTTCAAGAAAACTTGATATCAGAGCAAAACAAGGCTAATCATCAAACAACAAATGGATTTTCATAACTATGTTGGTTTGCCGAGATTATGTAGTACGTGTTTCCAGCGAAAAAATAATGCTACGCCTTATACAGATCCAAGGTTTTATTCGTAGAAATGAACGAGGAGTTCCAATTACAGTCTTTCTCTCACCCTTTTCAGCTCACCTGAGCAGGAAGTGCTTAAGTCAGCTATTGTGATCATCTTTTGGCCAGCATGCGTCGTTAGTCTTGTATTGTCCATCAACAATTTCTTTAATAAACATCTCCCAAACCATTGGGTCAATTTGAAACAAATTTGGCAGAAATGTTCTTTATGTGACCCATGTAGAAAAAAGTTAAAAGAATTACAATCCGTTGAAAACTCTGGATGCAATGATAACAAAAGTTAAAATTTAAAATAATCTTGAAACATCTTTATGATGACTTCTTTCAAAATTACAAAAATAATTTTGCTTGGGTCCTCAGAGGCGGAGCCCCAGGGGGATGGGGTTTATATAGAAATAAGAACGATTTTTGAATGACGTCTCCTCCAAAACTAATAGACCAATTTCAACCAAATTTAGCCAAATTTTCCTTAGTCCTTGGTCCCCTTTCACAATAGCTAAAATGGTATGAATTTAGCAGCAGAACTCTGGTTGCCGTGGCAATAAAAGTTAAATCTTTAAAAATCATCTCCAGTCCTGACCCAGTTGGCCTTCAGCCTTGATATTTAGCATGAAGCATCACTTCATTGACTTCTTTCATATACCCATGGATCCAGAGGGAGGAAAAAGTATTCTCCTCCTTTCATATTAGTACTTAAGCCTTGGAATTTGCATTAAGACTTTGTGATCCCCAGGTACAGAACCTATTTATGTATAAAGTATTGTCAGTCCCACTTGTATCATAAACCCAACCTTGACATAAAAGAAGACTGTTGAAAGAAAAAAAGCCTTTATCTCATTTAATGTAACTGAAAGGGTAACAGTAGGAAAATTACCACTGAAATGATTGGTTTAGACATGAAAAAAAAGTTGATTAGAATGTTTGGTGGGCCACTTTTGTCATCTGGAAATAGATTAATGGATATGTAGTACAATGAATAGGATATCTAATATTAGATGAAAGTATAATCTTTTGTAATTTTATGCCATCTGAAAATTGTCTATCACATCTGATAGACTGTCTCTTTTTCTTGGTGGTGAACATTTATGTGAACTTTGGTTTGTTAGTTGTAAATGGAGAGGAATTAAAGGGCATTGATTCCATTTCCAGCCAGGACTTTAGCTAAATGGGTTTACATGTGGGTAAGGGTGTCTTTTACTGGTCATGTGAGTTAGTGGGCTGTGAGGTAATGTGTCTGAGAGAATTTATAAATACTTGAATATGGAGCAGATATTGTCCATGCAGTTAGTCTGTTTTCGACTTAGATTTTTTATGAAAACTTTGACATTTTGTTATATCACTGGTTCTACCCAAGGCATTCCCTTGAAACTTGGCACACATGTTCACTATCAAAAGAGGAACCTATACTATCAAGGGGAATAACTCTAGATGCCTTTTGTGCCCCTTTTTCGACTTAGATTTTTGATCCACTATCCACCAACCAACAGCCAAGCGTAGGCACCCGTAGGCGGTGCTCTTGTTATTAGAAATATTTATACTTCCCAGTAGTCCATTACCTGACATATTCAAGACAGGTCCAAATTTGCAGCAATTTTAGACATTATCTCAAAGTATGTATAGATTGAAAATAAGAGTCCAATAACTTAGAAATATTGTGAGAAAAGGAAAATATCCTTGAAACAAGTAATTTCTTCATTTCAGAAATATTTTCATAATATTTTCTTGAATGAAATTCTTAAGAGTAAAAATGTGTATAACATCGTTATGGATTAAACTAAATTCAGGCAAGTGGAGGGGTATAGGCACTCAATCACCTCTCATTAGAAAATGTAAAAGAGAAATATTATTATTTTTCAAACTGTAGTTACAATGGTTAGGTTGCCAACCAACTATTTTCATTTTATTTTATGTTGCTTTCAACATATTTTTTCCAAAAAATGTCGTTAAAATGCCGTGACAGTTGGGGTGATTGTTGACTCGTGATTGATTGTGTTGCGTGACAGCAGTTTTGTTTTATAATTGTATAGGATAAATCTATTTTTAGGAAACTATGTGTAAATAAGGTTAGTGACAAATACTCTCATACTTACTCTTGTCATGCTGATTTAAGTCAAACACAGAATTGCATTAAATATCAAAGGGCTGAGTGCACTGGATGGCTTGATTTTTTATCAATATTTCTTTTGGAAAAAAGTTTTTATAAACAATGTTGGCTTAAAGGGGACTAACAGATGGTGTAGACTAAGATCAGACTGTGCATATGTGCACATATGTGCAGTGATCTTTGTCTATACCTCCTGTCAGGAATATTCAGGGATCAGCATGACAAGGGTTAAATATTTATTTTTTGCTCCAGGCTGTAGTCATTATATATTATAGCTATTATTAACCCTTGTCATGCTAAATAAAATCCTTAATCAGAATTGCATTAACCCATTCCAACTTAATCCCTCCTTTTCACGCCCCTAAAGAAAAGAGCTTTGAAAAACATCAAATGTTTTCTATCCAAAATGATGAAAAAATTATAAATTTAATCAACTTGAAATTGTCGTCTGCAGCTTCTTTCAATTTGGACAAGTCTAAAATTTTACTGTGTGGGAATGGGTTAAGATCAAAGAGCTAAAAGCTCTGGAATGCCTGATATATTGGGCCATTATTTTTGTTAATTCTGTTTACAATTCTTGGATTAAAATGGATAAAAATGCCAAACAGAAGGTATAGACTAAGATTAGCATGCACATACATGTAATTATGTGCAGCCTGATCTTTGTCTATACCTCCTGCCAAAGCAGGAACAATCCGGGTTCAGCATGACAAGGGTTAAGATTTCTTTTCCAGATAAAGTAAAAATGTATCATTTCAAGGAATCATTTTTTTACAAATGATGAGACTGTCTCATGCACTTCATAATTTTTCCTTGTTTAGCACTTCTAGAATGAAAAGCGTGTAAAAGTAGTTTGAAATATATGTAACCATAACTTAGATATTATACCGTATAAAGCAATTCATTTTCAGGAGGGGTATTGAAGTATTATAGATAAAAAGAATTTTCAATGGTCCAAATTCAAAGAAATTTCAGAGACAAATTGTATTGCTATTATTTCAAATATCCACATCTTTCTGGGTAGAAAACAATGTGGAATATTCAAAAACTGCTTGTTTACAAGCAATTCCTGAATTTTCCACATTGTTTTCTTGAACTGTTTTCTTATGCATATAAAAGTGGATTATGTTGTAAGAGTTTATTAAACAATAATAACTGACAATGACTCTTGAAAAAAGTAGAATTGTATTTGTTGGCAATCTGAATAAGATGATAGATAGTTTTGAAGTTGCCATGATGTTTCCTTGTGCTTAAATGCTGACAAAGTAGTACCAAAATTGGCAATATTTACAGCCATTTTGACCTTTGCATGAATGTTTTGTTTTTTGCATATATACATCCCATTACAAACGTTATTTGTAAAGAAAGCTGATTGTATATTTAATTGTGTCCCAATGATTAATGTTTCCTGTGCCATTTTTGCATTTCATTAATAGTGCTCCTGGGCGCTATTGTGATTGTCTGTTGACTGTCATCTTTCCTTTTGCCATGAACATATCTTTCAAAGTTGTCTCCTAAACCACCCATCAGATTTTAAGCAAACTTTACAGAAACTATCCTTAGGTAAAGGTACCTTCAAAAAAAGTTCAAGGAATTGTTATCCATTAATAAATCTGCTTGTTATGGTAACAGAAAAGAACTCCTAAGGAATTCTTTAACCCTTTCCCGTTTTTGGAAATTTTAGACTAGTCCAAATTAAAAGAGGTTGCAGACAACAATGACAACTGGATGCTATTTGAAATGAACCCATCCTATGTAGTAGAAAAGATTGTGGAAAAAGGAGAAATTGCTTGTTACAAGCAATTTCTTCTTTTTACACAATGTTTTCTCAACTATAAAATCATAGAAACGTAAAATCCCGTATTTGAACAAGAAAGGGTAAAAAATCTTCTAGGCCTAGAGCTTTCAAAATTTGTCTGTAGCATTGCCTATGGTATGCTACAAAAATGATGTGGGTACATGGAATTTATAAAGATATAAAGAAAAAAATCTTTAGATAAACATCCCCTCCCAAACTATTTTACTGAAATTTTTCCGGAAAGAAAATAGAAATCATTGAATAACTCTTGTTGCTGGAAACCCAAGCAATTTCTCCTTTTCCGACAATATTTCCTACCACATAGAATGGTTTATTTCGACTTGCATCCAATTTTCACCTGTTTAAGATATCAAGAGACAGTAAAGAGTTAAATTATTATTTTGACATATAGAGAAGCTATTTCAGCTATTAAATAGTAAAACACAGATTTATGGGACGATCTTCGTCTGTACTTAATCTTATGAACTGTCTTGCATTGATGTTTTAAACATATGTTGATATACAAAAAACTGGAATTAGATTAGAGTTTATGTGACTTGTTGCATTTTATGCAGAAAAATGCTTATCTGGTACCATGGCTAGATATTTCATCATTTTGTAATTCATTATCTGCTTTCTGCTTGCTAGTTACTGGTTGAATGCCCCCATTTACTAGCCCTGTTTGAATAATTCCTTCTTTTACCTTATATAGAATGTTTTTACCCCTCTGTCTTGTTCCCAGCGTTTCCCATGTCTTGTTGGCGACATTGAAAACAGTATTGGAAAGCAGAGGACTAAAAGTTTTTAGATACACATTGATACTGTTAACCTATGTCATGCTGAATAAATTTCTAAACAGAACTTCTATTCAAAGGGCTGAAAGCACTGGAAATGCCAATTCTGGGTTGATGTACTGTTAGTAAATTTATCCTAGACTATAGGTTAACACATTCCTGCACAACAACATCTAGACCTGTCCAAATTCAAAGAATTTAAAGACAACAATTTTAAATTGAAAACTTTAAAAACATTGTGGAAAATGAAGAAATTGCTTGTAACCAGCAGTTTATTCATTTTCCACAATGTTTTCCAAAGCTTTCATATTGAGGGGGGTTTACAAGCGTCATTGTGTGGGAATGGGTTAATAGGGACAATCAGGTGGTGTAGGCTAAGATCAGACTGAACATATGTGCAGACTAATTTTTGTCTATACTTCCTGCCAGGAAAGGTATATTCAGGGTTCAGCAAGGGTAAGGGTTAACATTTAATATTTCCGTAACAGAAAACTTTCTCACAAATTGATTGCTTTTAGAAATTTTAAAAAGACTTTCTTAGGTCTTGTTGAATTCTTATGTACATTCAAACCAAATAGTTCAGATAAATTTGTATTTTTAGTTCCAGACAAGTTAAATGGGTCTTAGAAAATATTCCAACAAATATTGATTTTGAATAGTAATTCATTTTGACTTGTTTGCAGTTTTGTGTTAGGTTTTAATTGAGTATTTGAAACCCTATTATTTATTAAGGAGGCAAGAACCACTAACCTTGTTAAAAAAATATGTTCATACATTTCTTGAAATACAACAGATGCTAGACAAAATTCATCTAACTAATATGGAGCTAAGAATACATTTTCTTGTTGTTATTCCAAATTAACATGTCAAAATTTGATATTTCAGAATTGCCAGCAAACTTAACAGAGCTAACTAGTAAAGTTACTGAACTTCCGTCTAAGTTGGCACAAGGGGTAGGCGGGGTTACAGAGAAATGTGTTCTCCAGTAACCTCTGCTCTGTAACTCTGGTTACAGCAATCCATCCAATTCTGTAAGTCGTCTTTCCTCTCAGTGTGTACCCACTTGCATAGAGGCAGTTGTGTATAGTGAGCACTGAACATAGTTTCAAACTGTCTTGTTCAATCTTGCACATTAAAACTTATCAATCACTGTTTTTTGTCACTCACCAAACATTTCTTTTGTTTTATTTTTTGTTTGGTTTTAATTAATTAATTAATCACATATTCTCTCAGCTTGGCACATAATGCTGTGGTGAGCTTTCGTAATCATCAATGTCTGAAACAGTGTCGTTAATCATGTCCTAAAAACTACAACAAAACCAGAATACATTACATTACCCTATTCTCACTCAGTCCCACTTTTTGACTCCCTTGAAGAAAAAGCTTTGGAAAACATGGTATAAAATGAATAAACTGCTTGTGACAAGCAACTGCTTCATTATCGACTGTTTGCTATCAAGAAAGACAAAGATTTTTTTAAAAAAATTCATCAATAAAAAATTGTTGTCTTCAACATCTATAATTTTGGACTTGTCTAAAATTTCGTCACTTTTTAATGGTGTATTTGATACCTTAATTGGTAAAGTGATAAAGAACATAATACAAGAAAACATTTGTTTAGAGATGATTTCTGCATATTCAGATAATATGTATCAAGCGTTATAATTATAAAAGTATTTTAACTGGTTTTATGCTAATGTATTAGGTACATCCTTTTCAAAGTGTATGCCGTACCGATCTAGCATCCATTCTGCCTTGCTACAAAAGGCAATTTGAACCGTGCCCTTCATACTTATATAATTTAATATTTAGTTTTGTCTATCGAAATCGGGCGTTTTGATTGGTTGAAAAGAATTATTCATAACGCCATGAACAAAATTTGGAGCACGCAGCTATTTTGTATGCTTCCGCACAAAATAGTCCCATACAAAAAGGTATAAAAAGATGTAGGGTTTTTGCTTTTTTCGCTCGATACTATTAAATTAAAAGAAATGAAGAGAATATTTTTTTGTTTTCATGGAGGTATGAACCAAAAAAACTAATCACAATGTATGAATAAGCGAAGCAGATTCATACATTGTTTGATTAGGTTTTTTGGTTCATACCTCCATGAAAACAAAAAACATTCTCTTCATCTCTTTAACTTTCTTGTTTGTTACTTATTGCAATGACTTAAGCTTAAAATGATATTGCTAAACCTATGGATACACTGGTGAGTGAATAAGGACTATGAAGGTCTATTTATGATAGATGTGTTTGTTTTTGTTTGTACACAACATTATGTAGAATATTTGTATCCAATGATGGTAAAGAACTGATAAATATTCTTGGGTTTCAGCTATTAAAATGAAACAGCTGCCTAAATTATATATGTCCTGATTCATTCAGTCTGTGGACAAAAGAAATTGTATTTATGAGTGTATAAAACTGAAAATATATTAGCAACAATATAGAGTAAACTGATAGATTGAGCAAGACATTTTAGAAATATAAATAGCCAAAGCATGAGATGGATGTTGTATTTAGAGTTACCCCCCATGTCCACTTGCTGGCACAAGCATGTTTATTGAATATTAGTTTATATGCCCCTACCAAACAGTAGATAGTCCTGAAACAACATTGATGTTGTCATTCAAAAGCTTTTCTGCAAATATCTTAAATCTTGTCATGCTGAATCCGGAATATATGAGATTTTTCAGCCAGATTTTTCAACTTTCTGAGAGGTAAACATAGTGGAAATTAAAAGAAATTGTTTGAAAGCAATTTCTTCATTTTCCACTATATTTTCTAAAGCTTTAATATCTTTGAGGGACATCAAAAAGTGGGAATGTGTGTGAATAGGTTTAATCCATTTGAGTAATTTAGCTATTCAGGGTGGATGAATTTATCTCTTATAATTTGTTCCATTTTGCAACAAAAAAAGACTTTAAAGCACAAAAGTATGCGCCTTTATGCTTGTTATTTAATTATTTTTCCTTGATCAACTATTGGTTCAAATGTTTTAAATGTAACTCTGATTAGACTCCTGTCAAATTCTTTCATAAAAAACATTATGTTTTTTCTTCCCCCTACTGCAAACTTTTTTTGTTTTACCAATTCTCACACAATGACGCTTGTAGATGCAGCTCAATTGAAAAATTAGGAAAACCATGTGAAAAATGAAGAAATTGCTTGAACCAGTCTAATATTTTGTCATCTGGTAATGGTTTTAATTTACTCTTTTCCTAAAGCGTACTTGTCCTTTTGAGTGCTATTTAATTTTATACAAGTAGGGCGTATGATTCCTAGTCAAGGGGTCCAGGTCGATAACCGGCCGTGGCGAATATCCTGTCTGACAATTTGTCTCCCACCAATGGGTGGGAAGGGCAGCTGGAGGATCAGAAAGGATGTAGTGGTAGTACTTTGATTAAATTGCGATTCTGAAAAGGGATTTTATTCAGCATGACAAGGGTTAACTTGACCATATACGAATCTTTACTTCCTATGGCTTTTTGTGTGTCAGCTGTTGCTTTGTGGCTACCCTAGTATCATGGGTTCCATCCTTTGCAACAGCACATTTCTTTTCGACATTTGTCTCTCACAAATGGGTGGATAATTGTACACCTAAGTTGGATAGCAGCTGGAGGCTAGGAAAGGAAATAATGGTGGTACTGGTGCAAGATATACCAGGAATTCATATAAAGATGATCCAGCCACCGCGATATGACTGAAAAATTGTTAAAAGCAGCATTAAACCCCATTCAAACAAAGAAATCACCTTGGATTCATTTTGGGACAATAAAGCCAAAGCGGAGTCACAATGCTAAGTTAGTTTGTGTCATCTTCTTAGCTGGCAAAGCTTCAGCTTTGATACCTTAACCGTTTTCATGCTGAATAAAATCCACATCTGAGTTTGTATTTACATCAAAGGCCTGAAAGCACTGGAAGTATTAGTGAAAGGTGAAAATATATTTGGAAAATTAATTTTATAAACAACTCTGGGTTGAAGGAGACAGATAGCAGGTGTAGACTAAGATCAGATTGCACTCATGTGCAGGCTGATCTTTGTCTATACCTACTGCCAAAGCAGAAATATTCCAGGCTCAGCATGACATGAGTTAAGTTCACCGACAAAATTGTGAGGCTTAACACATTCCCACACAATCCCTCCTTTATAATCCCCTAAGAAAATAGTTCTGGAAAACAATGTAGAAAATGAAGAAACAAGCCATTTCTGCATTTTCCACTTCGCTTTCTACCCAGAGAGATAAATATGTTAGAATTTTCATCAATTTGAAATTGTTGTCTGCAACTTATTTGAAGACTCTGATCAAAGTCATTTTGACCATGATGAGCTAAAGTGAGCTAAAATACCAAGAAAATATACCTGTTGGCAGATTTTGCAATATTCCTGAAATATGTAAAAACTAATATTTGTGGTATATACCACATTCAAGGTTTTAGTGGTTAACCCATTCCCACACAACAAAATTTTAGACATGTCCAAATTGAAAGAAGCTGCAGATGACAATTTCATTAACTCCTTGGTTACTTTAACCTCGTTTATTTATCACTATAACCTTGACAACCCATACTTAGAAAACCCATGCTTTGCTAGCTTACAGTACTTTCAGTACTTCAATTTCTACATTTCCTGACTTCAATTATTATCATAAAGTAACTCTATTTATTTTGCACCTGCATGTTCAATTCCCTTCTTTTTCTTTTCTATAGTTCTGAGTTTCGAATTTCTCTGTAAAGTTTGTACATTGTATTTGACTCTTGTATACATTCAGTTTGAGTTTTTTGAAGAAATTCGAAAAGGGAATTTATGATTTATCAGAAATAATTAAGATTTAACCCTTTTCTGATTAAACCCAGAATTTTTAGACACTGTCATTTTATACTTGAGAAAATATTGTGTAACCAAAGATGAAATTGCCTGTAACAAGTATTTTCTCCTTTTCCCACAATATTTTCTAGCACATAGGAAAGTTTCATTTAAGAGATGAAGAGAATGTTTTGTTTTCATGGAGGTATGAACCAAAAACCTAATCTCACTGTATGAATATGCAAAGCAGATTCATACATAAGTGTGATTAGGTTTTTCGGTTCATACCTCCATGAAAACAAAACATATTCTCTTCATTTCTTATAATTCAATAGCATCGAGTGAAAAAAGCCAAAAAAAAAAAAATTTGATGCATTTTCGAAATGGACTATTTTGTGCGGAGGCATACAAAACTGTTGCGTCCTCAAAATTTTGTTCTTGGAGTTATGAATAATTACTTTCGACCAATCAGAATGGTTGTTTTTGATAGACAAAACTAATAATTAAATTATTTGAAAATGAATCCCATCTTTATTGTCGTTTTCAACCTGGTTGAATTTAGACCAGTTTTAAATTAAAAAAAAAAAAAAAACAGAAAAGGGCTGAACAAGTCATGCAAGCAAATACTCTCCTTAGACTTTGTTTTCTTGCCTCATAGCACTTATAGTCTAATGTTCATTTATGTATGAGGTAATTTTGTCTTAAATTTATATACACTGCCGAAGGTAGTTGTATATTGGTATCATCTTCTCTGTTTTTCCATCTGTCTGTCCTGATGTATGTCAAGCTGTCTTTGCAGAATTTGCTAACACATCTATTTCTATATTTTTGTACAAACTGATTAAATTATTTGTCCTAAGTCACTTGCCCTTTACAAATTATTTGTCCTAAGTCACTTGCCCTTTACACATTTTGTCTGGTTAAACCACTTTAGGCTACATCACAGAAAAAAGGGGTTTATTACAAAATTTCTTGATAAAACATCTACTTTTATGGACTAATATAACTTTCACAAAACATTCCTAATGACCGACCCTTGCACATGTTGTATTAGGGAGTGTCACGGAAAAGGGGTTTCAAAACAGTTTCTTGTTTTTGCTAGATGTTCTTAATGGTGTATCTTTGATATATACGGCTATACACTTTGTACTTCCAAAGCGATCTTTTAAAAAAAAATAAAAATAAAAAAATTATGTGGCAGGGTATACTATAACTATGGCACTCTTGTTATTGTAAAGTGAATATATACATATATATTATACAGATAAAAGTTAAATTATACAGACATGAATTACGGTGACAATAAATTGCGCCATCCTTTTAATTCAATTTAAATTAACCCTTTCCTGTTTTACAAAATTTCAGACTGGTCTAATTTCAAAGAAGTTACAGACGACAATTTGTATTGGGTACAATTTGAAAAGTAAACAACCTACATGTTAGAAAATATTGTTGGAAAAGAAGAAATTGCTTGGAACAAGTGATTTCTTCTTTTTCCAACAATATTTTCTTAAGTATGAAATCACAGCAACGTAAAGTACTGGGTTTGTACAGGAAAGGGTAAAAGAATTTTATTTCTATTTGAACTTGGTTGAAATTAGATACTGTATCATTAACAGTAAGTTTCCTGGAAACAGTACCAATTTGATCTTACTTCGCAATACCATCTCTAGATTTCATTCAACCATCTTTGTTTTACAGGCTCTTAAAATCAAAAGGAGTGAAGTTCAAGGTGATTTGAGTTTAGCCATTCTCAGGATTCGAATGAGGAAATACTTTCTCCTTCTTATATGCAAGACTTCTTCAAATGTAGTTTTATTAACATTAGTTCAAATTTTAGATGCTTTGACGAGAAACTATTGGCTGTTGTAAAATTAGTAGTGTAATATAAATAGGCATATGTAATAGGAATTCTAAAAATGGTACTGTACAAATATTTGAGCTTAATCTCATCTTTGTTTTAGCGTTTAGAAAAAATTGACGGATCGTGGTTGTCAATCAAACAATCAGTTGACTAATCAAATTATTCATTTAGACCAAACGTGAACTTTTGTTGAGCTACGACATTTATGTAAAGTGTTATGTTGGTTTGGCAACTTGAATGGTGTAACTTCAGCTGGAACTTAAGCTGTAGTACAGACATTAAAGGTCCCAAACCAACCAGTATACTTTTTTATGCCCCCACATTGATAGACGGGGTACATTATTTTACCATTGTCCATCTGTCTGTCTGTCTGAAACTTAACCAAAAAAACTTAACATTTAAATTTCTTTAAGTCTATTCCAGGTAGCATCATATTTGGCACAATTATATATCTCATCAATGGGCATCTGAAGATACCAAAGGTTGAGGTCATGTGACAAGATCACTTGTCAAGGTCACATTTCCAAAATAAGGCTGTTACGAGGGCATGGTGTTTCCCAGACACATATTGTTGTAACATGATACTGACCATAAATTTAGCACAATAACGGTACCAGACGGCAAAACTTTAGACTTGTCCAAATTGAAAGGAGATACAGACGACAATTTCAAGTTTATGAAATTATAGATTTTTTCAACTGTCTGGGTAGAAAACATTGTGTAAAATAAAGAAATTGCTTGTAACAAGCAATTTCTTCATTTTCCACAATGTTTTGCCAATTGTTTTTTCTTGAGGGGTGTTTAAAAGCAGCACTGAGTGGGAACGAGTAAATGTCTAAGTCCAACTTCCTGGTGGAGGTAAGTGGGTGTGGCCAGAGATCCGTCAATCCAAGTGGTTTAGAAACTTATTTTACTAGAATCAGAGTTTGTTTTTATTCTCATCTAACTACCCTTATTTTCTAACAGTCATCACAATTTTTTTTTCATACATAAGTGCAAAAGCACTCTTTGAATGGTGTTGTCAACATGACAGATGTTGCAGTATTTCTTTCGTCCAGAAAAATTGAACCCATTCCCATACATTCCTGCTTTTTGATGTCCCAAAAGAAGAAAGCTGTGGAAAATATTGTAGTTTTCTTAAAGACCAAGATTTTTAATTTCCATCAACTACGAACTGTAATCTGCAGCTTATTTAAATTTGGACCTCTCTAAAATTTTGTCACCTGGTCATGGGATTAATGTTCAAATCCTTTGGTTACTGGAGACAGAGTATATGTCACTTGATTTTCTATTTAACAATACAACTAAAATTTATGTAGAAATGAAAAGTTATTATGCTTGTTGAAGTCAAGTCTAGGCTTGGTTAGGATCAGAAGCAGACGATATTATAGAGTAAGCACAATTTAAAAAGTAGCCACCCTGTATGATAGAAAATATTGTGGAAACAGATAAATTGCTTGTCACAAGCAATTTCTTCTGTTTCTACAATGTTTCCTCAAGTATAATATCAAAGGGATATAACATAAAAGTCAGGGATGGTATGGAAAAGGGTTAATAAGTATTTGTTCATGATCAATTACAAATTCTAAAATTCCATGCTGCAGTACAATATGTCAATTTATATTATGTGATGATGTGTAATATGAAAATTACCTTCAAGTAAATATGTATGATCATGTTGACTGTGTATGGGTATTCTAGAATTCCTTGCTGCAGTTTAATATATCAATTTGAATTATGTGATGATATGTAATATGAAAATTACCTTCAAGTAAATATGTGTGATACTGTTGACCGTGTATCAGTGCAAAACTGTTGACAGTGCATATCAGATTATGTGGTGATGAATGTACAATCAACCTGGCTAAATACTCTGTAACCAAATCCTTTTTGGCAAACATCTATTTATAGCAATTTTGAAACATAATTTTGGTTTACTCCTTAAAAAGAAAAGTTATTTTTGAAGAAATGGGGGAAAATCTTTCTTTTTTATTTTTGTGGAACATATAGGTTAAGAATTGACAGGTATTTTGCACTTTAAGTTTGCACTAACCATTTGAATTTTTATCAGATATATATTTTATCAACTTGAATTATGCGTACAAATAAGCAATAAGCTATTGGTCACCTATTGTGAATAGAGGCTCATTATCTAACAGTGCAATTTATGTTTTATCATTATTATTTGTTTTCAGGATTGCTTGGAAAATTTCATTTTTATGTAAATACACTCAGTTATTGCCGTTCCATTTTATTTGTTCAAAAATCTTTAAAGTTCTTGTATTTATGTTTGTGATGATGTTTTCATATTGATCTCATTACAAGTGAAATTCAATTTGAACACTTAGTAATGTATTGTTTGGAAATTTGAGTGCTGCAAACAGTACAAATGCAAAGATTTTATTTATTTTAAATCAGATTTTGAAATTTACTCCCTTTTATCTTTTTTTTTTTTTTCACAAAGGTATCAAAAACTGAGAAGCTGCTACCTTTAATAGTAGTGGAATCCTGGTAACCCATTAGCAGACGGCAAAACTTTATAGTTTTCCAAATTGAAAGATGTTGCAGACGACAATTCGAAAGTTAGGAAATTTGGATTTTTTTCACTTTTTGGGTAGAAAACATTGTGGATAATGAAGAAATTGCTTGAGACAAGCAACTTCTTCATTTTCCACGATGTTTTCAAAAGCTTTTTTTCCTTGTGGGCGTCTTAAAGTGTAACTGAGTGGAAATGGGTTAATAGCAACACCAATGTGTTTTAATTAACCAGGCGTTACTTTAACCCATTCCAACTCAATCCCTCCTTTTTACGCCCCTGAAGAAAAAAACTTTGGAAAACATTGAGGAAAATGAAGAAATTGCTTGTATCAAGCAATTTCTTCATGATCCACAATGTTTTCTATCCCAAAAGACGAAAAAATTCAAAATTCCATCACTTTGAAAATGTCGTCTGCAGCTTCTTTCAATTTGGACCAGTCTAAAATTTTGCTGTGTTGGAAAGGGTTAAAAGGTGCATTTTGTTCTTGTAATCTAATATTTGTGCATAAAGTGCAATTAAGTGCATTTAAGTGAATAGCTATTACAAGGATTGTAATTAAGAGGATTCTACTCCTATAATGTCAAACAGATTCTTTTTACAAACTTTTGTACGTAGAGTTGAATTTAGTCTGAAACCATTCCTATACAATGATGCTTTATGTTTTAAACGCCCTCTCAAGAAAAATAACTGGGAAAACATGTAGAATGAAGAAATTTCTTTTGAAAAGCATGTTCATCATTTCATACAACTTTTTTCTACCTAGAAAGTTGAAATTTTTTTTAAAAAAATCATTGACTTTAAAATGTTGTCTTCAACTCCTTTCAATTTGGACCAGTCTGAATAATCTTTTTCTTGTGTGGGAATGTGTTGATGTAAATGTTTTATCAGAGACTGCTTGCCTTCTAAGAAATGTTCATGTACTTCTAATACCCTGGTTACAAAGAAATGCTTATTATGAAACAGATTACATACCCTTTCAATCAGTTTCCATTGGCCCTGCTGAGTAAAATGAAAGGTTTGTAGATTAGATAAACAGAGTGTATGACTGTGTACACATCCTGATGTTTGTCTATGCTTCCAGCAAATTAACCCATTCCCATACGACAAAGTTGTAGACTGGTCCAAATTGAAAGAAGCTGTAGACGACAGGTGTAATATAATTTACCAATTAGTAAACGGTTATCGTATACTATCGTATAGTGGATTTTATTTACCAAGTCAAATCTTCTAGTACTGACAATATCTAATTAATTATTTATATTTATTTATTCATCGACTAAATCGGTCCGTAAAACTCACCAAACCAACTCGTGTCCAAACCCCCTTCCTACATCACCCAGGAGATCAACACATTTTATACTCGCGTGACCCGGCCTAAATTTAAGCTCACAGAGACCGACTCTCGTGCTTTCATTGGATATTGTCCGTGACAAATAACTTCAAAACATTATGCATAGCATGTATCTTTTAGCGAATCATTTTACCAACACTGACAAGCGTTACAGTCTTTTGGGTAACCAGCTCCGTCAGACGTGTCTTTATTCCTCTTACTTCATACTTAGATTAGCGCATCAGACTCCTAACCTTCAATAACAGAATGCCATGGGTCCGATCCCCGGTGGCGGCACATATCCTTTCCGACATTCGTCTCTCAACGGGTGGAATATCGTAAACCTAAGTGGAATAGCAGCTGGAGGCTAGGAAAGGGTAAAGTGGTAGTATTGGTGTGAGAAATACTAGGAATCCATTTTTGGGTACTCCAGCATCCGCGATATGACTGGAATCCTGTTAAAAGTGGCGTTAAACCCCATTCAATAAATAAATTAATCAATCAATATGGCCTGGTTCTCAAATTCTTAGTCACTGTTTGTAAGCTAAAAGATATACCAACCCACTATGACCATGGTTTATTGTATAAAAACGTATTTTCCATACCTTGTATTACACGAAGTATATTTTCCTCGATCCCAATATACCTTTGTAAGCGACAATCAACAAGGCAAGTAGAAGGTTTAATTGCTATTTTTTCTTTTAGGCGAACGAAAGATGACACATGTACATTCTCTTGCATTTTAACATAAATGTCATCGATGCGTAGCATTTTTAAATCAAAGTAAATCCTGACGCCATTTTCCTTTAACTTATAATGTCCTGAAATTAAGTTTCTGTTCATATCTTTTACCACTATAAATGTATGCGTCAATGTTATATCGTTTAATTTAAAAGGAATTCATAGACGCCCAGCAATACTAAGAGACTGACCATTTACGGATTGTAAACAAAAGGCCTTTTTGAATAATTTAGGCTTGTTTCTGAGACTCTGATAAAGTTTTCCATGCATTAAAGATAATTTGGCACCTGTATCTTCTAAATTTACTAAAATAGAATTTGCATTTCCCGAAACATTTATTTTATACTTTGATACTCTTTGTTTGCGTCTGTGCGTCGGCCTCAATACGCACGCACGGTCCTTGTTTTTTCCTCTTAGCTTTCCGGTCGATGTTAAATCGACAATCTCTTATGATGTGTTTATGGCGACGACATTTTTAAAATTGTATCGGTTTCGAAGCCGCGGCCTCCATAGGCTCCTCGCTACGAGTACTCTGTATATGGTTTACTCGCAAATGAAACCTTTTTCGCAAATTTTGTTCAAAAGTGAAGACTTTCGCGGCATCTGGAAAAGTTGTTGGATTTTCTCGCATGACTCGCATCTTGACTGCATTGTCTCTTATCCCATCAATGAAAAATCCGATTAATTGTTGTTCCATAACCGGACCTCCTTGTTCTCCAAACTCTTGCGTGGCAAGATTTAACAAACGTTCAGCGAAGACTTGCACATTTTCTCTAGGACTCGTTCAGCGAAGACTTGCACATTTTCTCTAGGACTCTGTCTAAGCATAGAGAGGAGGGAAAGCGCATGCATGGAGTCGGTTACGCACACGAACCGCGAACTTGATAAAAAATATATCTAAAAAGTACCCCTCTGGTTAGATTTGAGTAGTCAAGATCTCAACTCATAATAATCATACAGTATTTTATATCCTAAAGTTGACCCTTCCGCATTCACATAAGTTCTGCATTGACTCTCTCCATTTTCATCGATTTGTCTGCTACACTATTGTATAATCTATCTTTTAACTCTATTGCTGAAAATATAACAAATACGTCATAATTACAATAACCACTAGATTAGAAAACATCATCAAAACAATTATTATCATTTATCTGTAGAAAGTTTTCTCTCTTCCTATTGCACACACTGAAAATGTTCTTACTATCCGCCGTACCCCTAATCTCGCCAGCAAACCTTGCAACTCTTTAGCATATGCTACTCTCCTTTTATATTGTTGGTCGGTCAAGTGCGGAAAAGAGATTCTAAATGGAGGTCGTTGATTGCATTCCCATTCCGCCTGCATTTTATTGCCCTCTACAATATATTTTTCAATTTTGCGAACTAACATTTGGGCAATGCCTATAAATTCTCCATTGTAACGGTTCACCGTATTTCAAATTAAAATAGATTAAATTCAAATCTCATCTAAATGTCCGAAGGTTCGTTACACAACTGTCAGCTGATCCTTGTCACGTCACCAAATTAATATGTAATATAATATACCATTTCGTAAACGGCAATCGATTACTATCGTATAGTGGATTTTATTTACCAAGTCAAATCTAGTTCTGACAATATTTACTTTATTTATCTATTTGTTCATCAAACCAAATTGTGTCCACCCCCTTCTCGGAAACCCACCACATTTTATACTCCGTGATCCAGCCCTCTTTAAGTTTAAGCTCACAGAGACCAACTCTCGTTCTTGCATTAGATATTGTCAGTGACAAATAGCTTCATTACATTTTTGGGCGGATCATTTTACCAACGTTGACCAGCTCCGTCAGACGCGTCTTTATTCCTGTTACTTCATGACTGGAATAAAACAATTTAAAAGAGCACGACGAAACCACTATACTGCATTTGCTCATTATATTACACGGATTTAAAATGGTGGATATTTTTCGTCTTTTTGGATAGAAAACATTGTGGATAATAATGGAATTGCTTCATATAAATTCTTCATTTTTAACAGTGTTTTCTTATGATCTTTTCTTATGGGGCGTAAAAAAGAAGACATGTGCGAGAATTGCTTAAGAATGATCGGGGTAGCATCACAAGAAGAGGTTAAGTTTTTTTTTATTATATTTTTTCAAACATTCCTACTTTGATTGGACCAAAAGATTGCCATTACATGACCAAATTAATTCTAATGTTATTCCAGTTTTGTATATTGTAGCTCGATTTTTTTTTTAAAATCTATTCTTTTTATCAGCTGCTCGAAAACACTTTAGCATTTAGCAACGATAACTAAGTACTCAATATGTGTCTTGAAAATTGGAACACTTGTCTGGAGTTTAACGCTTGTCATGCTGAACCCGGAACATTACTGTTTTTGCAGGAGATTTAGGTAAAAATCATCCTGCACATATGTGCAGTCTGATCTAAGCCTATACCACATGTTTGGCCTATCTAAGCCAGTGTTGTTTATAATTTTAACCCAGTCCCACACAAGAAAATTTTAGACCGGTCCAAATTGAAAGAAGTTGCAGTCAACAATTGTGAGTTGAAGACATCTTTAAAATCTTTGTCTTGTGGTTCTGAAAACATTGTGGATATTGAAGAAATTGCTTGTTACAAGCAATTTCTTCATTTTCCACAATGTTTTCCGAAGCTTTTATATTAAGAGGCGTTTAGAAGCGTCGCTGTGTGGGAATGGGTTAATTATAGAAATAATTACCAATAGCTAGTACTTCCGGTTTTTAAGGCCCTTTGATGTTAATGTAAATCAGAACAGGACTTTATTCAACATGACATGTGTTTGGAATGTAAGTTCACGATTGGCTGTATGTACTGGAAATGTTTTATAAAACTAAGAAACTTTGAACATTATGTTTTGAATGTAGTATGGATTGTAAGTATTCCTTTAACCCAATACTAAAGACAAGATTTTAGACTGGTCCAAAATCAAAATTTAGCAGACAAGCATTTTTAGTTTATGAAATTTTAAACTTTTTGGTCCTTACATGTAGAAAACATTGTGTATAACAAGCAATTTCTTAATTTTCCACAGTGTTTTCTTAAGCTTTTTATCATATGGGGCATCTAATAGCGTTATTTTGTGGGAATTGGTTAGCCCATTCCCATACATGACGCTTTTTGACGCCCCTAAAAAAAAGCGATTTGGAAAGCGTTGTGTTGATAAAGAAATTGGCTGGTTCAAGCAATTTCTATACTTTACACAATGTTTAATACCCATTAAACTGAAAAAAAATCTAAAATTTCACAAGCTTTGCATTGCCGCCTGCAATACCTTTAAATTCGGACCATTCTAAAAATTTGCCATCTGGTAATGGGTAAGAGAGCTACCAATCTTACAAGAGAGATAACTGAGGTCTCCTTTTTCAACATAGATAATTCCACTATGTAGCACCTGCAAATAAGCTGACATCTACATGTGATGCTCTTGTTAGATTTTTATTTTGTG
Organism: Fragum fragum; assembly: GCA_946902895.1. Lineage (NCBI taxonomy): Eukaryota > Metazoa > Mollusca > Bivalvia > Cardiida > Cardiidae > Fragum > Fragum fragum. The sequence continues at coordinate 1,161,977 of OX336374.1, read as the reverse complement.
TGTGTAAATTGTATCCTAAGTGATTTCGAACCAACCTTTATTCATCACGTATACTTCTTTTGTTTTGAAGGATCTTTACTAACTATAATCTCAAATTTATGAAAAAGCTCAAAACGTTTTTTATTCATAAGTGAAGTCCGAATGTGTAATTGCTTCACATTTATTCATTGTCAAGCTTGCAGCATTTTCAGTTTTATTATATTTTTTTCAATTCTGTATTTTATCTATGTAGATACACAATTCATTTAATAATCTTCTGTGAAGGTGCTGTTTTGAAAGAGAAGGGGAAAAAAATTCAGATTTTTTTAATAGATGCTGGCCTGTGTTAAGATGGCTGTTACTTTTACTAAGTATTTGCTGTTACTTGAGAAATGGTATCATATTTTGTATGTTTCCCGAGCCAACAAATTCAGATAACTCCAAGTTCGAGGTCACAGCTTAAGGTCAATTGTTGACAATAACTATTTCCGGAGCATAGCTTCTTAAAATATGGATGGTATTCAAAATAACTTTAAGCAATTGTTCTGTATCATGATTAGATGTGCAATTTGAAACAAACTTTTGATAACTCCAAGGTCACGGCTCAAGATCAAATATGAAAATAAAGCGTTTTCAGAGCAAAGATCCAACAATTATGGATTGATTTCAAAATAACTTTGCAAAATTGTTCTCTATTGTGAGTAGTTTTGCCATTTGAAACAAATTTTCGTGGCTTCAAGGTCAAGGTCTTAGCTCAAGGATGTACGTTAAAATTCATCTTGACTGAAATATGGAGAATATATTGTCGCATATACGTCTGTTAGATTTGTGTGAATTCCTTTGCCTGATTATTTCATACTTTTTTGTGGCAAGGCTATATTTTTGCTATTGAACTACTTTAACTGCAAAGCATACAAAATAGTTCTGTGCTCAAACTTTTGGTTTGTGGAGGTATGAACCAAATTTTTAAGCCTGTCAGATTTCAGAAATTTTAGTAAATATGATTAAAATTTACGGAAAGTGCTTTGCCACACACTGACTAAAATTTAATCAAAGAATAAATGTTTTTGTTAGAATAATAATGACTAATTAGGCTTCACATTTGGTTGCCTAACCTTCCAGGGGGGTCTTAAATAAGTATACAAATAATTCACAAGCATTTTGCACATATTCAAACATTGATAAAACATGTGATACATGATCGTTTAGGATGTCTGAAATAAAAGGAAAGAAGTATCACTCCAATCTGATTGAAATTTGGTTGTAACTCATGCTCGCCTTTACTTATTAAAGTCTGAAGTTAAAAATTGACAATTGTTAATTCGGTAGCTTTAGAGATCAGAGATCAAGTCGAGTGCAAGAATTTGATTTTTTTTTGTCATATCTGTTATTTGTAGAGATATTATTATAAAAGATGATAAAAGCTTCAGAAGTTTTCATGTAACACTCACATGGGATACTTTGGTTGTTTGACTGAATTTAGTCCATAGTGATCCTATCTTAGTGATCATATATGACTGTAATACCTGCTCCAAAATTCTTCATAATTCATAGAGAAACTGTCGAATCATATTGTCGAGGCCAATTGTTGAGTTTTCTGCTAGAACTACAGAATACCAACCCATATTCGATATATTGCAATGTATTATATATCTCTGAAGATGTCCACTCCATTACACGTATTCTTATGTATGAAAACTGAAGAAATTATTCCAACAGGTCTATTAGAATATGCACAAGTGCATAAAATCTAGCAACACATGGGTATAAGTTCCTGAATTATGTTACTTTTGGGCAAATCATCCTGATCATAATTTTTTTAGCCATCGTCAATATACTTGTAGTTGTTCAAAGATATATTCTGATTCAAAATGGGTTCAATGATTTTGTCAATGATTTTTTGGTTGACATTATTTCAAATGATACTGGGTCTAATGAGAATTAAAACAGTGTTATTTATTTCATGAAATACACTTAAGTGTCCATACGTTGCTGTCCTGTAGAATGTGCAAGTTCTGTTGCACTTTGTTTATATGTTGGCCAATTCTTTTTCTTCAGGGGCGCAAAAGTGCATGATTTTGTGGGATAGGGTAATTCTAGATTTAAATAATGGATTTGAATATAGACCTTTGATTTGTTATTTGAGAGTCCGCATTTGTTGTAACAATATACTAGTAGTATTTAATTTGTCAACAAAGTTTACTTGCCCATTCTGATATGCTGTCTTGAAATTTTAGAATAAATTTGACTTTGTGGTAACTGGCCTTGGCATCATAATTCATAATGCTTCGTAACTTACAAAACTTATTTATTTGTCATTTGTAATGTTAAGAAACTGAAACAATGTTATGTTCACGTTGATATTTAGAATTGTTTTATAATTTATTTCTGTTTTGAAAATAAAAAAATGTACACTTGTATAATGCTTATTTGTACTTCTTTATGTTCCACGAATGTAATTGTCTACCGTGAATCCCTATTAGTAATCATCCATGGACAATTTCCTGTCTACTGTTTGATGAACCCACAGTAAAGGATTGAGGACATATAGTTTTTAGGTCACCTGACCGAAGGTCATGCTGACCTATTGCAATCGTGTTTTGTCCGGCGTTGTGCGTCGTGCGTTAACTTACATCTTCTTAAAAACTCTTGGATAGATTTCAACCAAACTTGGCAGGAAGCATCCTTGTGGGAAGGAGCTTCAGATTTGTAACGTCATGGAGTTATCTCCCCTTGGGGCTCCATAAGGGGCCAAAAAGGGTACATCTTTAAAGATCTTCTTGTTGTGAGTCTTTAGGGCAAGGACTATCAAGTTTGTATAAGAAAAAAAATATGTCAAGAAATGGCCGTGCTATTGGGGGGTGTCAAAATTAGCCCGTTCCCGGACGTCACAAGTTTAACATAGGCTTATATAGTGAAAATTTCAAAAATATTCTTCTCCCAAACTTCTCCCAAACTAGAGGGCCTAGTACTTTGATATTTGGTATGCAGCAGCATCTGGTAGACCTCTATCAAGATTGTATAAATTATTGCACCTCAGGATTAAAATTAGCCCATTCCCAGATGTCAGAAATTTAACATAGTCTTATGTAGTGAAACTTGTAAAAATCTTCTTCTCCCAAAAAGGAGGGCCTAGAACTATGATATTTGGTATACAGCTTCATCTTATGAATCTCTTTCAAGATTGTATAAATTATTGCCTCAGGATTAAAATTTGCCCATTCCCGGATGTCACAAATTTAACATAGTCTTATATAGTGAAAACTCTTCTTCTCTTAAACAGATGGGCCTAGAGCTTTGACATTTGTAACATTATCTGGTGGATCTCTATCGATAATGTATGAATTATGGCCCTAGGTTCATAATTAGCCATTCCCAGACGTCACGAATTTTACATGGGGCTTGTATAATGAAAATTTAAAACTCTTCTTCTCCCGAATAGGAGGTCCTAGAGCTTTAATATTTTGTATGTAGAATCACCTGGTGGACCTCCATCAAGATTGTATAAATTATGGCCCAAGGGTCAGAATTAGCCCGTTCCAAGATGTCCCAAGTTTAACATAGGCTTGTTTAGTGAAAACTTTTAAAAATCTTCTTCTCCCAAACTTAAAGGCTTAGAGCTTTGATATTTAGTATGTGGCATAATCTGGTGGACTTTTATTTGTTTTGTGCTCTTTGGACTCAGGTGACCGATAAGTCCATGTGGGCCTCTTGTTGCACTGTCTGTTAGTAAAACCATTTGTCTCGTTTGTGCTTTTGTACTCAAGAAATCTTAAAATATAATGCTTATCACTTTAAAGCAATATGTCTCCGGCGGTGGCACATATCCTTTCCGATATTTGTCTCTCACCAAATGGTGGATAATCTTAAACTTAAGTGGGATAGCAGCTTGGGACTAGAAAAGGATGTAGTTGTAGTGCTGGTGCGAGAATCCATTGTAAGGTGCTCTAGCCGACGCGATATAACTGAAATACTGTTAAAAGTGGCGTAAAGCCCCATTCAATCAACCAGTCGACCAATTAAAGCATTATGCTTATCATTTTACTGATCAACATTAGTACTTTCATATTTCACACGTGTACTTCATGTGTTGAAGAAAATGTTAAACTAAGGTGGATCGGAGCATAATACACTGTGTCCCCCACAATAATGCCTTTTGGCGGCAACAAGGAAAAGGGCTTTGGAAAACATTGTGGAAGATGGAGGATTTGCTTGTTACAAGGAATTTCTTCATTATCCACATTGTTTTCTACCCTAAATCATAAATCCAAAATTTCATCAATTGAAATAGGTCCTCTGCAAAAGTTTTGAATTTAGACAGGTAAAATTCTGTGGTCTGCGAAAAGGATACTAAATTCCTATTTATATTCCCCGCCGTTTCGGCGAAGGGGATATAGTAATGTTCTCCGTCCGTCATTCAATGACTAAGCTTCTCCTGAGAATATTTCCTAAAGTATAAATGCTATCAACTTGAAACTTGGATAGGTCTTATTGAGGAGAAGTGCAGTGCACAAGAACCACAACTCCTGTTTTCATAATTTTGGAGTTATTGCCCTTTGTTGTTTTTAAGACTAAGATTTTGTCCGAAGCATATCTCTGTAACTATAATAGCTATTTACTTGAAACTTCATAGGTACAATGTAGATAGATCTCATTGAGGAGAAGTGCAGTGCACAAGACCAACAACTCTTGCTTACATGATTTTGAAGTTATTGCCCTTTGTTGTTTTAAAGACTTGGATTTTGTCCAGAGCATATCTCTGAAAGTATAATAGTTATTATCGAACTCATTGAGAAAAAATGCAGTGCACAAGAAGCCTAAATCAAACTGGCTTCAGTTTACCATCAAGCTTTTACGGGGGATGGCCATGTCCGACATGGCTCTTGTTATGAATGCATTTCATAATAATTTGACACAGTTGATCTTTTTCTGACATTTTCCTTTAGAAAACAAATAATGGGTAAGGTCAAGGATATAAGGGAAGGTAATATTACAAAACTAGAGCTTTCACTCAAAATGATAATACTCCCACCATGGTTCGGCTGAAATTTATTTCATTAATGTTACAAAATTATAACCACCTTCGAAGAAGAGGGGGATATATTGGTTTACCATTGTCCCTCCGCCTGTAACCAATATTTTCGTCGCATTTTTCCCAACCACTATTCATAGCATTGACTTGAAATTTGGTGTGGAGGTTCATCTACACGGCGCTTACCAAATTTGGGTCCGCAAGTAAACTACTTTCTCTTTTACGACTTCGACTATATTCGGACTTCGATAATATAGTGGTACATTTTCGCCGCACTCTTTCTCAGCAACTATTCATGGCTTTACTTGCTCATTGTTAGAGGAACAACGCTCTGTCATTAAGTTTCTGATTGCAGAAGGTGAAAGCCCTTTCATAGGCTTAAAAAAGATTTTCTGACGAATGTGTATATCACGTTCAAACTTCTACAACAAGGTTTCTCAGTTTCATTAAGGCAGAACAAGTATTTGTTACATGTCTTTAACTAGACGGCTAGCTGAGGCGATGACCCCAACAATGTTAGCAAATGTTAAAGCTTTTGTCAACAAAAATCGTCGAGTAACTTTGGAGGAGGTAGTCAGCAAGTTTAACATCGGTAAGGAATCGGCACACAATATTTTACACGAACACGTAGGAATGAGCAAGGTAAGTGCAAGTGGGTGCCTACACAGCTGTCCGCAGATCAAAAGGCAACCGGAGTAAACAATGAAAAAGAACATTTAAGTCGTTCAAATCGTGAAGGAGATAAGTTTTTGAACCGCATTAGCACTTGATGTAAATATGGACTTAGACAAATGCTCAGTAAAAGTAGTGGTCACGAGCTGGTTCCCCAACTCCTAAAAGATTTAAGCTGTCTCCTTTTGGCTAGCTTATCGCCTTTTTGGATTCACGAGGAAGGCCACATTCTTGCTCTTGCAACATTGATGCTCATAGAACCTAAAAAATCTGACAATAGTTGTTATGTGCTAGCAAAATTTCTTGTAACTCCAAGGGTCTAATTGGATGCCCAATCAGTCTGAGAATTTGTCAAAATGTTTGCCTCAATTAAATTTCGGACACCTTTGACATTTGGTCACGTGGAGTAAAAAACTAGGTCATTGGACATGAAAGTTGGCCTGAAAATTGATCAGTCACCCATATTGATCGTACAAATTCAGCCAAATGCAGGTTAGAAGTGATTTTTTGTCTTTTGAACTGAAATATCAATATTCGCGTCAAGGTATGCTTATTAGGTCTCGGTACATGATGCAGTTGTTACATTCAGTCAGCGATTACAGAGTCATCTTTCTTTGTTATTGTCTGACAGTTCAGTCCCGGTAGCGGCGCAGTGGGTAGCGTATCAGTCTCCCAATCTTCAATCATGGGATGTCATGGGTTCGATCCCCGGCGGCGGCACATATTATTTCCGACATTTGTCTCTCACCAATGGGTGGATAATCGTAAACCTAAGTGGGATATTAGCTGGAGGCTAGGAAAGAATGTTGTGGAATAACTGATTTGAGAAATACCAGGAATCTATTGGTAGGTGCTGCAGTCGCTGCGATATGACTAAAATACTGTTTAAAGTGACGTTAAACCCGATTCAATCAATCAATATTGTTAGAAAAATGTTCATATTGCCTTAGCATTTATTTTTTCTTAACTTACAGGGATTTTCTGCAGCCAGGAACTGACTGTATTTCCACTCGACAGCATTCCCTCTTTGTTTTTTGGGAACCTAGCGACGATATAAACGTGCGTATCCCTGCACGTCTATTGATTCATAAATTTCTCGTAGTACTATTTGAAAAAGTAAATCTTTTTATGACAGTAACCGCGGGAAATGCCGAAACACTTGTGTGCGTAGTGAATTGCTAATATAATATTGTCAAAGTTTCTTGAATGATATCTTAATTATTTATGGACTGTCATTGGGAAAGGATTACCATGATAGATAAGTTAAAAAGTGTTGATCTTGAAAGCTGGTTAGACTTTAATAAAGTGAACTTGTCTTATATTACCATGAGTGGTGTTTCATTGAAAACGCGTAAGCGCACCTAACCATTGCTTCCTGTCATTTTTCAAACTATGAAAGGTACTAAAATATTAACATTAAGTACTCCGCCAACTTGATAGGCAAATTACTTTTACTATTTTTCCATGGGAGAGAGACAAATGAGGCGTGTAGCAAGGGCAAATTCTTGCCGAATAAGGAATGTTGATGTTGATACTATAGACAAAAAGCAACATGTTTTACATGTTAAGTTAGCAAGGCGAGGCGGGACCTAACCATTGCTTCCTGTCATTTTTCAAACTATGAAAGGTACTAAAATATTATTATTAAGTACTCAGCCAACTTGATAGGCAATTTACTTACCATTTTTCCATTGGAGAGAGACAAATGAGGCGTGTAGCAAGGGCAAATTCTTGCCGAATAAGGAATGTTGATGTCGATACTATAGACAAAAAGCATCATGTTTTACATGTTAAGCTAGCAAGGCGAGGTGAGACGTTTGGCTTTCATCAGATAATCTATATGTAAAATGATTTTTAACGCCAAAATGGACATAACACTCCACTATGCCAACAAGGACGTCAATCATCGGTACTTTCTGTACTTTAATTACTTTAACGTCAATTCCAAGCTAACTGGATGTATGTAAAAGGTAGGTATCGATGTTTTTTTCATGTCACAGATTTCAATATTCCCATTCCTTTTCATAGATTATCTTATTAAAATATTCTGCCAAGTAGTTTTGCGAAAATCAGAGGTCGTTTATCAGAATAAACCGGGGTATTTCCCTAACAGCCTACGTAGGCTGTTAATCTATTTTTAGATTAAGCCGAGACGGTTGCAATCAATATTGGGTCATTCACGTGTTGCTTATCCCTGCTCCTACTAACATCATCTTTACGTCATGAGGAGTTATGTTCGCTAGCCGGTCTTCAATTCTGTATGATGTGTTTGTTATTTTCCGTTGACATTGGGTCATATGAGGTTATGCGGTGTCGACTCCCGAGTTCCGTGATATCTAAAAATAACCTGGACTTCCAATGAATCTTTTCTATATAACCACAATAAGCCACTTTAGCCTATCAAATTACCGCGAAGAAAACATCTGACTCAAATTTAAGTATTACATGTAAATGTTCGTTTGAGCATTTTTTTCGATAATTGACCAATCGCACCTGTCAATTCAATAACCAGTCGACCAATCAAATCGTTCTTTTAGAGCAGATATGACTGTTGAGCTCCATCATTGGCCACCAATTTTTGTTAAGTTATTATTTTTGGTTGGCGACTTAAACGTCGTAACTACAGCTTATTAAAGCTGTAGTTACGACGTTTAAGTCGCCAACCAACTACTTCACTTTTTGTTCCATACTACTCGCAATAAATTTTGCAAAATAACGGCGTTTAAATTCGAAGCGGGACTTCCTGTTGGAGTCAATGTGCCTGGCCAAAGTAAGTTGGCATGGTCCGCGATTGGTCCAAAATTGTCAATAATATTGACAATATATGGGCCCTTTAAGGCATGAGTAGCGAATCTTTGGTTATCTTCTACCCATCTATAGACATTTCTTGGCGTAGGGTAAATCGAGAATTAGGCCTTACCGATTCCCACGAATTCTTCCTTTTGAGGCCCTCTCGGATAAAAAAAAAGTTTTGAAAATGTTGTGGACAATAAAGACATTGCTTTTTAAAAGCAATTTCTTCAATATCCACAAAGTTTTCTAACCTCAAAAAGCAAAGATTTTCTAAAATTCCACCAACTTGAAATTGTCGTCTGCAAATTCTTTGAATTTTGACTAGTCTTAACTCTTCTCGTTTTGTAATGGGTTAAAAACTGCACTATTATATGAATGGTTGCTCAAGGAATTTATCGTCTATGGACCATCAATTCTAAATACTTCTTTTTGAAGTTGTATTAACGCTGGTTGGTTAAAATCTTCTAAATTGGTTCAACATGTTTGATGGAATATGTATCCTATTTGATCAACAGTAAACATAATTATTAATAATAACAACAACCAAGTATGTATCTGAAATAATTTATCTTAAATAAACTTAACAGACAAAAGTAACTAAAAATGGCGTGAAAATAATCACAGGCGAAAAACACGTACCCTACATTCAAAGGTAAAAATAAATTAGTTTTTATAAACATTTTTAAATCATTAATATAAGAATCACAAAAAGATTTATCCATAGGGAAATCAACTTGTGTAAAATAGGGTTTTAGCTTAACCCTCTTTATGGAGTATTTACCGTTTGTAGCTCATACCAAAAGCCTGTTTCTTAAGGAAAGATAAACCGATATATATAATAAGTGTAATTATCTGTTTCTTTTGAGTATTGAAATTTAAATCTGCATAGACTTGAAACCGATAATTTTGGTTCGAAATTAGTTTAGTCTTTGAGTGATAGGGACCTCTTGACGTGGTACGGATTTTGCATGTCGTATAAGGGCTTCAGATTTGCACGTACAAGCTACGGGTACCTTGTCATATGCCCATCTGTACACACAATCTGAATTATTACGCCGCAAAACTTTTGTAAGGGTGTAAACGGGCGTGCATTTCTTTGCATGGTTGTCGTTTCCATGGCGACAGCGATCACAAACGCAATCTGCGTAAACTATATTTTCCGGCAATCTGTTGAAGTCATGATGCATGAGGTAACGTGCTGGACAATCATACTCCCGGTCTATATCTTTCAGCTTTGAACATTTCGTAGGGCCGTAGAGGTGTGTTGATCTTGTTCTTGTCTGAATATCCCTGAGAGAGAAAGTGAAAATAGTCGTTTGAGTTAAAGCAACGTTCAAAAATATGAAGTATAAGTTCATATAATGTAATGCCTAATGCGTTATAGATTACAGTAAAACATGCTTTACTAACCACCGGTCCAAGTAAGCCACTTAACTTAAGCCCCATGGCAAATAGACTGGTACCACTGTCGACTTTAGGTTAAGCGGCTTTATTAAAGTCGACGGCGGTACCGGTCTACATGGCAAATTACTATATCTGAACTGGCATTTTAGCTCCGCCTTCCTAACCAAGCCATGGCTACTACTTTAGTATGAAATTAGCGGAAGCCTGTATGCAAGTGCCTGCAGGAATTACAATACAGATATTAAAACTCTCTTGAAACACTTTTATATTGAATCATGATGTGTTTGTGTAATCGGGTAGTCTATAAGAGGTGCTTATACTTCCTTGCGTTCGACTTAGCATTTATAGCGACATGGTAGAGCGCTTCCTTTGGGACAGAGAGGTCCCTGGTTCGAATCCCGACGTAATCGAATATTATTTTGCGGGTAAAGATTACATCACGTTTTGACTCACACAATCTTTTGATATCAACTCAGAATGGGCAGTTTACCAGTCTCTACTGTCAATCAAGGAATGAACCGAACATCAGATAATTTATTCAGCCCGGACCTGAACTTATCAACTCCAACATTGGCCGCCATTTATGTCAACCTTTATTGTTCGTTTGGCGACTAAAACGTCGTAACTACAGCTTATTCGAGCTGTAGTCTCGACATTTAGGTCACCAACCAACCATTTAGCGCCAAATAGCGCCTTAAAAATCGAAGCGGAACTTCCTGTTGGAGTTAATTGGCGGGGCCTAGGGAGTAAGTGGCCGGGGCTGCTTAGTAAACGGAAAGTGCTCCAACATTATCACGCCTATAAAATTGCCAGAAATTCTGAAAACTATCGAATCAAAGTATAGTATTAACGTAACATCAATTTTTAGAAGAAATGTTTCTTACATTGAAATCTTACTGCAACATAATTCTACGGCTAAAAGTGATGATGACATTAAAACAAGATTTTGTGATGAAATGGAAGCAGAGGCTCGTCACTTAACCCATTCCTAGAGGACACAATTTTACACTGGCATAAATTGAAAGAAGCTGCAGACGACAATCCGAATTTGATGGAATGTTTTTAGCTTCACTGGCTGAAAGCCAGAGAGCTATTGTCATGACGTAGTGTCCGTCGGTCCGGTCGTCCATCCGTCCGTCCGTAAACTTTTACTTTGAAAATCTCCTCCTCAGAAAGTACTGAACAGATTTAAACGAAATTTCACAGTAATGATCCTTTGGTGACCCTCCATCGGATTCCTTTCAAAAAAAAAATTATCGGCTTTAATGGGCGGGGCTAATTTACAAATATGGTGAAAACTTTGAAAATCTTTTCATTAACCAATGGATGGATTCCGTCCAAATTTCACCGAATTGATCCTTTGGTGACCCTTTATCAGATTCCTTCAAAGAAAAAAAATTTGATCGGATGAAAAACATGACTTAAATGGGCGGGGCTAATTACCATATACGGTTAAAGTTTTAAAAATCTTCTTCTCGGAAACCGGTGGATGAATTTCAACCAAAATTCACAGAAATGATCCTATAATGAACTTTTATCTTTTTCTTTCAAAGAGTTCTTATCGGATGAAAAACATGGCTTTAATGGGCGGGGCTAATTTCCATAGATGGTAACAGCTTTGAAATTTTCATCTCAGAAACCAGTTGATGGATTTCAACGAAATTTGACCAGATCGATCCTTAGATGACCTTCATCAGATTATAAAAAAGAATTTTGATTGGATGAAAAATATAGCTTTAATGGGCAGGGCTAATTTCCATATATGGTTTATACTGAAAACTGTAAATTTCTCAGAAACCTGTTGATGGATTTCAACGAAATTTCACGAGAATGATAATCAGTCGACTGTTTGTCGGATTCCTTCATATCATTTTGATTGGTTTTAAAACATGGATATTATGGTAGTTGGTTATGTCCATATATGGTATATGAGCCGCCGTCATAGCGCAGTCGGTAGCGCGTTAGACTCCTAATCTTCAATCATGGGATGTCATGGGTTCGATCCCCGACGGCGGCACATATTCATTCCGACATTTGTCACTCACCAATGGGTAGATAATCTTAAATCTAAGTGGGATAGCAGCTGGAAAGGACGTAGTGGTAGGACTGGTGTTAGAAATACCAGGAATCCATTGTTAGGTGCTCCAGCCGTGGCGATGTGACTGAAATACTGTTAAAGGCGGCGTTAAACCCCAATTAATCAACCATATATGTTATACAGTGAACATTTTGTATAATTGATTTCACATAACTTGACTTGACTTTTGTAAAAACATTGAAAAGTTTGAAATGGTTCTCTAATAGAGATTTATTTTCATTATATTCAGTTTATTTTACATTCAAGAAAAAATTTGCTTAATCAGTACATCCATGCCTGTGGAGCGATACAGGCGCTCAAGCACTTCTAGTTTTCGTCTTTTTGGATAAAAAACATTGTGGATAATGAAGAAATTGCTTGATACAAGCCGCCACCGGGGATCGAACGCGGCACATATTCTTACCGACATTTGTCTTTCACCAATGGGTGGATAATCGTAAACCTAAGTGGGATAGCAACTGGAGGCTAGGAAAGGATGTAGTGGTAGTACTGGTGTGAGAAATAACAGGAATCCATTGTTAGGTGCTCCAGCCGCCGCGATATGACTCGCTTCTAACTTAAACAGTAAAGATAAGTCGCAATAGTCAATTCTGGTTTTTGTAGGGTTAATACTTATCATGGTCTTGAATTCATTTGTAAATTTTGTTGCCATATTCCATGTCGATTTGACTATTATGGACAAAAACTGCTTGATGATGATAAAAACAAATAAACCGACAAATGATTACTATATTCAACTAAACAAACCATGCGTCGAAAAGCGAACACCAACCGAATTTTGAAGACCTTTCGTTCATTTGATAATGAAAATGTTAAGTATAATGAAAATGTTTTTTAAATTTTTATTGAAAGGAACTCGTATCTCTAGCTTCAATATTCACCTTATTATACCAAAATGTTACCAAAATGAAATTTAATTTGACAACAAATTGTTCATAGATAGTTAAGGGTTGTGCGAAACATATTTGCATAAAAATATTGAAAACAGCTGTCTACAAATAAGCGAGTATGCTTTTTAGCGGCGAGACAGGAAAGACAAGCTAGGACATTTCATTCTAGTCAAATACATATCCGATCAAATACTATATTCAAGACGACAAATTCTTGAATCAACTGAGGCCAAGTCTGTTTAGATTGAAGTTATGCATAGTAAATGCTTAGCATATCTTTTAAATTTTGTATATCGTCCTCCGAATTCGACTCAATCGTCGATAGATATATATGGTGAGCAAATTGAAAGAGTTGACACATTTAATATGGAATACCACATTCTTGGTGAGTTCAACATCAAATTTGACGATAAAATAAAACTACATTTATAATACAGTTTGAAAATAACAAATGGACCAATTTAGGTAAATTTAGATTTAAGACAACTTGTTAAAAATCCAACCAGAGTTGAGAAAACAAGTATAAAGTGCTTATTTAGATGATCAAGCGGAAAAGAGAACTATTTCAAAAAGCTATGAAAAATAAGGAAAATCCCGAGAAACTGAGGAAGAATCTAAACAATGTATCAAACATCAGTCACTCGAAAGATAAGTCAATTGCAAAAAAGATCTTCAAGTGTGAAACTATAAATGATAGGCGTATGAATATTACGAATGAATTAATCGGGCATTTTGTAAATGTTTCTAATATTGTGAATAAAACAGAATGTTCCTATGATAGGTTCCAGTATCTTGAAACAATTCTCGATAGAAAATTACGACCGATTAATATTTTGCATTGATTTTATATCTGCATATGAGGTACACCGTATGAATAAAAACTTGACTCAAACAAAGCTCCAGGCTTGGATTTCTTAAATGAAAAAACTTTGAAACAATGCGGGGATGTCATAAACCAGATACAGCTTCTAATATAAACAACAGTATATCCTCTGGAATATATACTATTGAGATGAAATCAGCGTGTTATTTCCGTATCCAAATCAGGAGACAAAGATGATCCAAATAACGTAAGACCCATTTCTATTTTACAAACAATCTCAAAAGTATTTGAACACCATACTGCTTCAAAACTACAAATTTTCTTTGAAAAGACAAATATTTTGAATCGGTCTTAGTTAGGCTTCTGAGGAAATCATTCTTGTAACACAGCGTTGTCAATCAAAGTGCCGTACGCACTGTAATTGGTCGTCACTGAGAAATTGGACATATCGTTGCATTCCGACTTTAGAATTAGGGTAAAACAACTTTAATTTCTATTACTTTCACAACATGTAGGTTCTATCCTAGTGTATGATATTTCCGTGAATGTTAATTAGAACTAATATTATTTTACACGAACGTAAGACCTTGATGCAACATTGGTACCGACAAAAAAGCAACTTTTTGTGAAAACTAAATTTTTAACAATTCTCGATTGTTAAATAGTCATGGTTAGATCATCCCTGCAAGCTTTTTTTATAGAGCCAAAACAGAAAAATTATGGAAATATAATAACTTAAGTTTAAGAGCAAATGCTGACAGCAGGTTCATGAAATTTCAAAACCCTCTCTTTTTCTGGACAGAAATTAACAAGTTCCTAAACAGCGCTGATTATAAACAAAGGAAAAAAAACAATTGATACTATTCTTTGGGCGAATTCTTTAGACAGCTGGAAAGCATAAAAATCAAATTTGCTCTCCAGAAGAACTTTCAGTACTTTGATAAACTTATGGCTGGAAAATAATTGAGTGTCAGTATCATCTTTGTTTACACCTCGATATGATTGAAAGAAAGGGTTGGTTAGACGCGTTCATCACTAGCGGAAAATCCTTGAAGCATTCATCTTTAAAGCGTGTGACCGTCCAGTTTTCCTTTACTCCTTTTGACAATTCTTAACTTGTGAAATGAAATTATTTTTTTCTGTTTTCCCGTCAGAATATATATCCAGTTTGGCTAAAGGCAGTTTTGGTAAATTGCAGCGACACAATCTCGAATTTATGGTTATATAAATTGGTCTACGACCAATTAAAAATGATAGATCCGACTCTACACTGTATAAATAAGGTTCAGAAATCTTCAAACCAAATTGGCCCAATTTTGAGCATTAATGGCGAATAATTGGAAAACGTAAATTTTCAAACGGTTCTTGAAATTTTATTGATATACATTTGAAATGGCGCATACAAATTCATTATATTTGTTCTGGAATAAAAAAGAAAGTATCCGGTTACATTACTTAACAAAGGAAATGAAAATGTTCTTCTACAACTCGTACACTTTACCCCTTTTTTTATATTGTTGCATAATATGGGGCAAAATTTACAAAGTCCATACTACTAGAATATATATATTTATATTTAAACACTCCAAAAAAGAGTGGCCAAATTAATTCTTGGTGGTTCAACTAGAATACCATCGAGGGAATTATTTAAAGAACTTGGTTGGTTATTAATTATAAACCGTTGTAATCATTATATCGCTGTTCTTAGCCACAAAACATTAACCCTTTCCTGTTTAATCCCTGGATTTTACGTCACTGTGATTTTATAAATGAGAAAACATTGTGGAAGAAGGAGAAATTTCTCCTTTTCCCACAATATTTTCTACAACATAGGATGGTTTAATTTCGAATTGCATGCAATTTTTGATGTCGTCTGCAACCTTTTCAAATTGGACCAGTCTAACATTTCAAAAAACGGGAAAGGGTTAAATCGCAATTCTCTAGAAAACATGTTTGATTTAGTTCATATTTCTAAAAATGATAAGTATATGCCTCAATCTGATACTATGATCTTACTCCGAATAAGATACCAAGAACAAATATAAACAATTAAAATACTGAAAGTAATGTAAGCTAGCAAGGCATGGCTTTTGTTAAGTAATCTTCTTTGTCAAAGGTTATCATGATACATAAACGAGGTTGGGGTAACTCAGGATTTAACTTGCATGTTTTTGAAGATATTATCTACAATTTGATAATGGATGGACACTAACTCGAAGATTCTTTAATACTTCAATATTCATGATTCATTATGTGGACGCAACTTGTTAATGTATTCGCTTTTTGCCCATGAATTTGGAATTGTTGAAATCGTGCGCATGCTTGAAAACGCATTCCTTTCCGACAATCCATACAATCTCATGTTACCATAGATCACAAAGATCGAATAAAAATTACAACACATACTCATCTATTTGTTGGTTGTCCTGCAGGTACGGTATAAGCCAAAACGTCCAGTGAAGTTCCTCTTTCATATCAACCGTCCTGTTCTTCAAAAGTTCCCTTTTTTCTCTCGTAGATAATGCTTTACAGCCCTTAAATGGGCGTTCGGCTTGAATTATTGCGACCATTAAACTTAAAGTTACCGTGGCGATTGCGTTGGGTAATTTCTGAAATATAAGATAAACGTATCATCCTTCAAAACACCTATTTTGCAGCAAAACAAAGAAGGTATATTCAGGAAACGTACCACCTGGAATTCATATAGTGTATTCGTTTATTACAACACCAATAGTTTCATTATCTTAACACGATGTACAAATTCAGAGCACAAACATGTAATGTACCTCCTATAGATAATTGCCAATAGACCCGAAAAAGGTTTGGCGTATGAAAAATTGTAAAAATAGAAAAATCACATATCTGAATGTTGTTTCACAAACAGCCTTTCCAACGTTCAAAACGTGACAATATAACCACCTGATAAATACAAAGTAAAAACTAACACTTTGCGGACAGGTTGGAGAAGCCCCCCAACAGAAACTAACGGCCGTTATTTTAGAAGTTGGGCTCGGTGTGAATAGTTTTAGTAGCTGTGGTTCAAATCAATTAATTAATCGCTGGCCCGGTCTTCTGATTCCGCTAGCCATCCCCGCTGACTCCAACAGGAAGTTCCTCTTCAATATTATTCGGCATTATTTTGAAAAATTTATGGTCAGTTAATTGTTACAAAAACGAAAAATTGTTGTTGAGCTAAATGTCGTAACTATAGCATGAATAAAGTGTAGTTACGACCTTTCAGTCGCCAAACTATGGGTTTTCTGTAGAGTAAGTGTAAGATAAACTGTATCAGAGCCACAGATTCAGTGCGTAATTCGTATTTTAGATTTAAGTATTTCACCAATAAACCCTTTATTGTATGTACCCATTTGAATCGTCTCGACGAGACGATTCAAATGAGTACCCACAATAGAGGGTTTCATTGAGAAATAAGGATTTTAGAAAGCTGTTACCTACTTTTATCTAGACCTCTTTTGTAGATCAAATTCGGAGACATTTTCATTAGAGGCTCTTTTCTGTAGGAAACTTGTTCTAGAAATGCTCCGAAGCGGAAAATTCGAGTTTTTCGGTGTAGTAACATAAGCATATGTACTGAACACAAATCGACTCGTGGAGATATAGATACAACCACTCGTACCCAGTGAAGAAAGAGAAACGTTTGAATTGCTTCCCTTTACTTATCTACTTCTCATTTACTTTGTGAATATTGCGGCGGACTCGAAACAGAAATATTTATT
Source organism: Fragum fragum (assembly GCA_946902895.1). Classification (NCBI taxonomy): domain Eukaryota; kingdom Metazoa; phylum Mollusca; class Bivalvia; order Cardiida; family Cardiidae; genus Fragum; species Fragum fragum. Next base: position 1,144,549 of record OX336374.1, on the reverse strand, counting down.
CATTTCTTTGCCTTTGTAGGTGACACTTTCTAGCGGCAATAAAGCACAAGTGCTTTGATTATGTTTGAAAATGGCAACCATCTTTGAGCCCGCAGAATGAAATACACAATAATAAATTACCATTTTGAAATCTTGTTCAGTAATCCTTGAAGTAAAATTGTCAATAAATCTAAATGCTGCTGAAAACAAACGTTTCGTTGTTTTAGACAATATGTACAAATTGGGAGATCTGCTGGTATTTAAGTACAGATAGTGATTCCACAACCCACATCGTATGATAGGGTGTACCAGGAAATACCCGTGCTAATTTTAGTGACATTACAACCCTCCGCCCAAATCATGGCGTAGATACCTCTGGAACCTTACATGTACAGTTTAGATATGATTGGTCAGAATATGCTGTTACAAATTAGTATTACTCAATAAAACTATATGCTGTTGGTACTCATTTGAATAGTCTCAACGAGTACACAAAATATAAATTGTAGTTGTTGTTTTTTTATTTTTTTTTCTGAAATTTTCGAATTTGATAGAATAACGTGTGGCTACTTTGGTAAAGAATAGACCGAAAACATTTAAATTCATTCCCACACAATGACGCATTTTTGGTGCAAAAGAATAAAATATGGAAAACTTTTTGGAAAATAAGGAAATGGCGAAATTGCTTATTAAAAAGAACTTCTTCATTGTCCACAATATTTCTACTCCAAAGACGGAGCTATTCAAGTCTGAATTGTAGTCGGCAACTTCTTTGAATTTGGAGCGTCTAAAATGTTGTCGACTGTAAATGGGTTTTGATGTCGTATTAGGTTGGTTGATTGATTGAATGGGGTTTAATGCCACTTTAAACAGTATATCAGTCATATCGCGGCGGCTGGAGCATCTAAACATGGATTACTGGTATTTCTCACACCAGAACTACCATTACATCCTTTCCTAGCCTCCGGCTGCTTTACCAATTAGGTTTACGATTATCCTTTCTTTGGTGAGAGACAAATGTCGGAAAGGATATGAATGGGATCGAAACCACGACATCCCATGACTAAATTGGGAGTCTGATGCGCTACCGACTTCGCTATGATGGCGACATGTCGTATTAGGGATGACACATTAGGGGTGACCCCTATCTCTGCTTTTAAAGTGAATATACAAACCGTGTCGACAAAAGTCGACATCCCCGAAAATATAGAAAAAATACGGCTCCGTGCCATGTTGCTCTGACAAAGTGTGTCTACACGATATCTGTTAAACTGAGTGAGCGCGCCTTCCAGGAGGTAATTCGGTTACGGGCTAAGTTGAAAAAGGGGCGGGCGATATCGTTCTTAACCCATTCCAACACAATAAATTTTCTTAGACTGGTGTCCAAATTGAAAGAAGTTGCAGACGACAATTTCAAGTTGATGGAATTTAGATTTTTTCTGTCCTTTTGTTTAGAAAACATTGTGGATAATGAAGAAATTGCTTTATACAAGCAATTTCTTCATTTTCCACAATGTTTTCAAAAGCCTTTTTTACTTGAGGATCGTAAAAAGGAGGGACAATTCCCTGGCGGTCCACTATTGCATGGCGGGTCAGGTAAAATGAATATGCAATTTGAGTCTCGATTGTCTGGTGCAGCCGTACAATAGTAAACTGATATTGTTCAAGTATGTCAGAGTATGTAGGCAACGTTAAAATCTGGACGTTAATGGACGGAGCACAACTTGGCTTCCTCCCCAACTAGTGTTTATTTGAAATGTATCATTTTAGTCAAAATAGTTCCACACCAACGCCCTGTTGATGTTTTTTAATGATAATCAAGTTTCATTTGTTTTCCTTTATCCACTTGATGTGGCAATCGGTTGGCGTGTGAATCCAAATCATTTATCTTAAAATGAAAATAAACAAATGAAATAAAACTACAAAATTCATATCATTATAAGTTTCCGGGAGATTGTCTTGATGGAGGTTTATTCGTTTAATCTTTCCAAATACCGGTCATCGAGATAACTTTTTATGTCATAACAGATGTTGAATCATTGACATCAGATCTTTACGATCTTTACGATTACCTGATAAAATAATCCGACATGTGTCTTTCACCAATGGCTGGATAATCGTAAACCTATGTGGGATGAGTAGCTGGAGGCTCGGAGAGGATGTAGTGGTAGAACTGGTTTGAGAAATATCAGGAATTCATATTTAGGTGCCCCAGCCGCCACTACATGGCTGAATTACTGTGAAAAGGGTAGTTAAACCCCATTCAAATAAATAAACAAACAATTAAAACAAAAGGACGTCTTTTCTTATCCCCTTAGCTCATGACAAAATTTTACACTAGTGTAAGATGTTGAAAGGTGTTGTAGAGAACCATTGGTTAAAAAGAAAAAGAAAATACATTTGCCTTTTAGGGTAGAAAACATTGCATGTTAAACAATTTCCACGTTGTCAACGTTTGCTTAGTCCATTCCCACACAATGATGCTTTTTTGACGCCCCAAAACAATTGAGATATTGTGTAAAATACAACTTGCAATTTCTTTATTTTCCACAATATTTTCTACCCAGAAAGTTAAAAAAAAAATATGAACTTTAAGTTGTCGTCTGAAAGTTCTTTCAATTTGGACCAGTCTAAAAAATTCTGTCTGGTAATTGGTTAGTAGGCGTAAAAAAGCAGGATTGTGTTGTGTGTTAGAGTTGGGGAGGAGGGATCCGATAAGCGAATAAACCTAAATGAACAACACCGTTATGAAATTAGAGCCTTTGGAAAAGCAGCATTAAAAATACATGGATGTCTGAGGTTGATTTGTCGATACCTCATTTTGAAATATATTGTAGCTACTGAGGCGGGCACCTGTCAGTGACCGACCACGTACCTACCGGCTCAACCATAAAATCGATCGGTTCATTCAGTTCCTCCTTCAACTTTTGCCCAATACTTGCTAACATTTTATTCGCAGAATGCTGTCATATACGCAAAGCACAGAAAGTACTGATGATGGGCGTCCGTATTGGCATAGTAGACTGATATGCCCGTTTTGGTGAACAAACTTGCGATTTTCCTTTAGATAATCTTTTTTAACCCTTTCCTGTACAAACCCGGGGTTTTATGTCACCTCGATTCTATACTGAAGAAAACATCGTGGGAAAAGAAGAAATTGCTTATAACAAACAACTTCTACTTTCTAACGATATTGCCTCCCTCAACGGAATGTTTCATTTCAGATTGCATCCAATTTTCATGGTCGTCTGCAACCCTTTGATTTTTGATCAGTCGAAAATTTCAAAAAGCAGGAAAGGCTTAAGAATAACCTCTCGCCTAGCCTGGCTTGTTTAATAGGTACATGTAATACAGGATGTTTCTATTCTAGAGTCCTGAGCACGCACGACCATAAGGTCGAAAAAAAAAAAATGTTACACACGTCATTTGTCCTTCACCGATGGAAATATGATTAGTAGTTTGCCTGTAAAGTTACACATGTAATGGCCCAAAATTATTGTTGTAGTTGTACATGTTACTGGTATGAATCAAAGTGCCGTACGCACTGTAATTGGTCGTCACTGAGAAATTGGACATATCGTTGCTTTCCGACTTTAGAATTAGGGTAAAACAACTTTAATTTCTATTACTTTCACAACAGGTAGGTTCTATCCTAGTGTATGATATTTCTGTGAATGTTAATTAGAATTAATATTATTTTACACGAACGTAAGACCTTGATGCAACATGGGAACCGACAAAAAAGTGAAAACTAAATTTTTAAAAATTCTCGATTGTTAAATAGTCATTGTTAGATCATCCCTGCAAGCTTTTCTTATAAAGTCAAAACAGAAAAATTATGGAAATATGATAATTTAAGTTTAAGAGCAAATGCTGACAGCAGGTTCATGAAATTTCAAAACCCTCTCTTTTTCTGGGCAGAAATTAACAAGTTCCTAAACAGCGCTGGTTATAAACAAAGGTAAAAAAAATTGATACTATTCTTTGGGCGAAATCTTTAGACAGCTTGAAAGCATAATAATCAAATTTGCTCTCCAGAAGAACTTTCAGTACTTTGATTAACTTATGGCTGGAAAATAATTGAGTGGCAGTATCATCTTAGTTTACACCTCGATATGATTGAAAGAAAGGGTTGGTTAGACGCGTTCATCACTAGCGGAAAATCCTTGAAGCATTCATCTTTAAAGCGTGTGACCGTCCAGTTTTCCTTTACTCCTTTTGATAATTCTTAACTTGTAAAATGAAATGATTTTTTTCTATTTTCCCGTCAGAATATATGTCCAGTTGGGCTAAAGGCAGTTTTGGTAAATTGCAGCGACACAATCTTGAGTTTATGGTTATATAAATTGGTCTACGACCAATTAAAAATGACAGGAAGCCATGGTTGGGTGCACCTACCACCGCGGTTTTACTGAAATACTACTGAAAGTCACGTGAAACCAAATTCACTTGATCGCAGCTTTCAAGATCAATTCTTCTTTATTTACCATGCCGAGATAATCTTTTTCCGAAGACATTATACATATAATTAAGATATCATTTAAGAAACCTGGACAATATCAGATTAGCAATATTCATGATTACCTGTAAAAAACACATGAGAGATTTTGTATATATTCTAAACCTTCCGTGATCCAATAGAAGTTTAACCCATTCCCACACAATCGATCTTTTGTACGCCCTTGAAGAATTGCACTAAAGAAAACATTATGAGAAAAGGAGAAGTTGCTTGTTTCACAATACTTTCTACCCTACCTTGGCCGTAGTTTGCAATATCGAATCGATTTGAATTGTCCTCTGTAACTAGTCCAAAATTGCGTCGTTTAGTAATGGATTGAAAAGGCTTATTTGACCAATTTAAAGATACAAGGCTTAATTATTCATATAATTGATATAATGGTCGGAGGGATCGAGCAGCTTTCAACAATCTAATGGGAAATGCGAATTTTACAACTGTTAAATATACAACAATTTATATAACAAAGTTGATAGAACTGATTGATTGTCGCTAAGGGGCAGTAGATTATATTACGATTGAAAATTTGTACTGTGGTGCAAAATGTTGTATTTTGGGCCCATGGCCTTTTTCTACAATAAAATGTATTGTATTATTGTATTCAAAATAATAATAAACCTCTTTAAATATATGTTGCTGTATAGCTTATCACTCCCGCTGAAAACTGCTGGTATGCCGAGTTCTAAAATTGAAGGCAAATTACTCACTATAGTAGTTGTAAGACTCCACGTTAATGAAACCATGGCCGCATCTACGCAAGGCGGGTTATTGGTAGGTACTTCGTAAAGGGAGTCTAGAAGTATAGAAGTATATAGAATCCTGGTATTACGCCTTTCTCAAAATCTATATAGTTGTTTAGGGGAGACAGTTTTTGAAAAAAGAATAATTCAAACTAACCGGGCACTACTTCGCTGCTAACATTGTAATATCCTACTGGATTGTCCAACCTAGGTAACACTGATGGACGCCTATGGAGTCCATCAAAAACACACTCGTTCACTTCTAATCAAATTTCGGACGTAGCAGATAGGCTGTTTTCAGTAAGACGGTTGCCTTGCTCGACACCAGTAGCGAGGCTACTTTTATTATTCCCTTGCTCTTATAATGACGGTATAACTTCGAACTATATCTCGAAGACTATCGCCGGACTATTCAGAAGTCTGGCAGTGTCTTGTTTTATAGCATATTATACCACCGGCTTGTAGTTAAAAATCTAAGACCAGATTCATAACTGTTAAAAGTGACGATCAATCAATCATGACTGGACCGTATAAAGTTCTTATCGCGTATTTTTTTTTCAAGTGTCACGAAGCGCTGATCGATGAAACGACGTTTTGTTTGTATTTTGGTTTAGAGATATGGTTTATCTTATTTCACAGCCAGAAGGTCATAGACCCACGAGGTTACAATATACATGAAAACACAATATGGCGATAAATTGGAGAAAATACTGGAAAAAATACATGTATATACACAAACGCACAAACATCCATACATATAAACATAGAAACACGATAATAACATGCATATAGTCAATGAAGGCATATGAAAAGGAGATGTAGATTCATATGGAAATAGGTGTCACAGAACAAACTTACGAGAAGTAGAGTTCGTAATGAACCAACGCCTAATTATTATTGAAGTTGCATATAATTTAAAAGAAATTACAAGCGACTCTTGGACTATCAAGCTTTTAAAAAGGCTTAAAGTGACAGTATATGAAATAAATACGACAGTAAAGACTAACAGAACTAAAAACGTTACATCTTTTTTATTCACAAACCTTGCAACAACAGCGTATTACAAGTTTTTATTACAAGGTTCCTGAAGCAAACGACAATTTGTTGACAATAAGTTTATTGGTCTAGATCTTATAAATTTAATGTTCGAGCATCAAATTTGGTAATCACCGATAAACTGTTCTTTTATAAAGAATTTCATTTCTTAATTCGAATGCTTTGTGAACGAATGTCCAAAGTCTTGTTATAAGATTAGTTCTTTCGGTATTCATAAATTCTAAAAATGTACATATTCGGTGATTTCCAATAAATTTTTTGGATAAACTGCTCTCTCAAATTTGTAAAAAATCGAGATTGGATAACAAAGTGATATTCATCATCTAGTACGTAACAAAAAGAGCATTTACGTTCGTTTAAAGGCGTGCTAAATGGTTTGTACCATCGTCCTGTTCCAAGCATAGTCTATGCGAGGAGACTCGAAGCTGATTCAAGTTTATATATTTAACGTGTCTAAATACGGCTTGAAATCCAGTTCTGCAATGTTCCTGTAGAAAATACCGATCTACTAAACCAGTTTTGCTGCAATTGATTAAATATTCTTTGGCTATTATTTGGCTAATCTAAGAAATATTTTAACGTCGCCAACCGTTTGATAATACTACACAACAGATAAACCTAATGTATTGAATAAATCTCTGCAAAGAGAACATCAGTTCTTACAAGTAAGTTTCTCAAGTAAATCTTCAAACAGCGTACTATATGTTATCTTAATAAACTTTTTATCCTCTGAATGAATATTTTTTGTCCAAAATTTCAAATAGCATAGTATCTACAATTTTAAACTGGCGTTCTGCCTATTTCGCCATAAATAAAATCGTTTTGCAACTTTTTTTCACACCCAGAATCTTTTTACAGTATTGCGTGTGTACTTGTTCTAGGACTGTTCCGTTATGAAATCATCAAACTTCGCTCGGGACCATTATTTAGAGTTGGTAACACTAATTCATCGAGAAGGTCTAATTTATGTCTGACGGATATACTTGTAAATTTATGTAAATACTTGTTTAGTTTGAAAATTGCTGTCAAAGACTGCCCGGCAAATGTGCTCTGTGCATTTGAAAAAGACCTTCCAGAGGAAAATACAATACCAAAATAGACAAACTTATCGACAATTTCAATATCTTTTCCGTCATATATGAATGACATATTTCCAGGCGATCTACCACATTTCTTACTATTTTTGTTTTGGAAGAGTTTACAGATAATTTCAACCTTTGGCAATAATTGTGTAACAGATTTTAATTTCTTGTAATTCTGACGAGGTATTTGCAAAGATAAAAATATCGTAAGATTACGAAATTAAGAAAACTTTAAACAAATATAAATCTATTCCATTTTGACCACTTTTAACAACAAGAGACCCATGGGGCCTTATCGGTCATCCCAGTCCAAAGAGCACAAAAACAGATAAAAGTCCACCAGACTATGCTACATATTAAATATCAAAGCTCTAGGCCTTTTAGTTTGGGAGAAGAAGATTTTTTAAAAGTTTTCGTCAAACAAGCATATGTTAAACTTGTGGAACGGGCTAATTCTGACCCTGGGGTCATGATTTATACAATTTTGATAGAGATTCACCAGATAATGCTGTATACCAAATATGAAATATCTAGGCTCCCCTGTTTTGGAGAATAGGAGTTTAACAATTTTCAATATATAAGCCCTATGTAAAATTTGTGTCGTCCGGAAACGGGCTTATTATGATCCAAGGCTATAATTTATACAATCTTGATAGAGATCGAACAGATGATGCTACATACGAAATAACAAAGATCTAGACCTATCTGTTGGAGAGAAGAAGATTTTAAATTTTCATTATATAAGCCTACGTTAAACTTGTGACGTCCGGGAATAAGCCAATTTCGATTCAGGGTAATAATTTGTACACTCTTGATAGAGGTCCTCAAGATGATGCTGTATACCAAATATCTAGGCCTTCCTTTTTGGGCGAAGAAGATTTTCACTATTAAAGCCCTTTGCATAACTTGTAATGTCAGGGGATGGGTTAATTATGACCCTGGGGCCATAATTTATACAAATTTGATAAAGGTCCACATGATACCAAATATCTAGGCCCTCTCGTTTGGGAGAAGAAGATTTTTAAATGTTCACTATATAAGTCTATGTTAAACTTGTGACTAATTCTGTCTCTGGGGCCATTATTCATACAATCTTGATAGAAATCCACCGGATGATGCTACATACCAAATAAAAGCTCTAGGCCTTCCTGTTTTGGGGATAAAGATTATTCAAACTTTCACTATATAAGCCTATGTTAACTTGTGACGCCTGGGAACGGGCTAATTTTGACCCTGGGGTTATAATCTATACAATATTGATAGAGGGCCACTAGATGATGCTACATTCCAAATATCAGAGCTGTAGGTCTTTTGGTTTGGAAGATAGGGTTGTCACCATGTAAGCTTATGCACCCCCCCCCCCCCAAAGCAAAGCCGTTTCTCGACAGATTTTTTTTTGTACAAGTTTGATGGTCCTTGCCCTAAAGACTATAAATACCATATGTGAATCCAATCCGACAGCCATTTCATGACAAGAAGATTTTTAAAGATGTACCCTTTTCGCCCCTTATTGGGCCCATTGGGAGATAACCCCATGACGTGTACAAATCTGAAGCGCCTTCCCATAAGAATGCTTCCTAGTTGAAATCCGTCCAAGGGTTCCTAAGAAGAAGTCGAACATGTAAAAAGGTAACGCAAAAACGCAAGACGCACGACGTGCGACGACGGACAAAACACGATCACAATAGATCACCATTACCTTCGGTAAGGTGACCTAAGATTGTCCGCTATATCATTGATAAACATGGCAAATAAGAATGGAGATAAGCAGCCTCCATGTCTGACACCTAAAGCACACTCAAAACTGTCACTAAATTGATTTAGATATTTGACTCTAGATTTTTAACACTACAATAGATAGATTTGATGATATTGAAATGTTACCCCTTATACCCAGTTTTATAAGCTTTGTCCAAAAATATTTTACCTGTAACACAGTCAAAGGCTTTACTGAAATCCATGAAAGCATAGTATAATTGTTTTCCATGATTAATCATGCGGTTAATTATTCCATGCAGAACAAATATGTAGTACCCATGCTACTTCTGAAACTAGCCTGCGCTTCGACATAAACGCTATATAATTCCGCCCAACTACATAGTCTGTTATTAATGATTCGAGGAAAAGGTTTGCCCAGTGTAGTGAGGAGGGTTATACCACATAAATATTGACATCATTTCGTCTTCCTAGTAAAGAGGAATACTAAGACCCTCTGACCAAGTTTCGGGGAAATAACCCATTTCAAAATCTTATTAAAACGGGTCAACAACGATGGAGTGAGACTATATTTCCCATGAATGAAAAATTTATTGATATACAGATTTGGGCCTGCTGACCTATTTGTACTTAATTGGCTTATCGCAGTAAATAGTTCATTTTTGGTTATAGGAACACTAAGTTCGTTAGACGTAATAGAAAATCCATTATTTTCATACCTCTCGATAAATCTAACATATCATCGTCTGGGACGAAAAAAGAACTATCTGTGTTATTAACGGACTTAGAATAAGACTCAAACATATCAATAGAAATATCATTACTTTTTATACCACATGACTGTTTAAGCATTTGCCAGTACAATTTTGCGTTAGTTTTTCTAGCTTGTAAAAGTTTCTCGTTTGCCGTTCTTACGATTTTTTTTATTTTGTATTCTGATCTGTTGTTAACCATATTACGTCTATTTTCCTCAGATTTATTCTCTCTGTACGTATTTAGACTTCTGTAAAATTGTTTACGTTTACGTTTATCCTTGCATTCAGCGGTATACAAAGAAAAAGAAAAGGGCGGTAACTTTGTCTATTAAAGTTCTAAATAGTTCAACACAGCTGTCAATGTCTCTATCGTCATTACTTCGTGTAACGCTATCTATAAAAATAGAAATTATCCGAAATATTAGCACCTAGTATGTACTAGTTATTTCGTCACTTTCGTCACTTTCGTACGTTAAACCCATTACCAGACGTTACACTTTTAGACTGGTCCAAATTGAAAGGAGTTTCAAGCCCATGAAACTTTGAAATGTTTTTACCTTTCGGACAGAAAACATTGTGGAAACTGAAGAAGTTGCTTGTAAAAAGTAATATCTTCATTTTCCACAATGTTTGCGGAAGCTTTTTTTCTACCCAGAATTCTAATTTTTATTAGACATTTAATTTTCATCTGAATTTGAACCGGTCTAAAGCTTTATAGTCTCATACTCCCACCATATGGATTTGTCTACTGGTGATACTGGGGCCCTATTAAACAACAACAGCAATAGCAACAAACTGTAGTTACGACGTTTAAGTCGCCAAACCAACATAAAGCGTTAACAAAACTGGCGGCCAATGTTGCGGCTCAATACTCATTTCTTGTCTAAATAACTGATTTCATAGGTCGACTAGTAATTTGTTTGACACCAGCGATTAGTCAAGCTTGTAACAAGTAATCCCTTCATTGTCAACAATGTTTTTCGGAGCTTTTCTTGATGGCGTTCAAAAGTGGAATTATGAGGAAATGGGTTAAAATCTCTTTTTAGAATGAGACACTGTAGTCTAAATATCAAGATTTGTTTAAACGGCATGCATCTCTCCGTTTTGAATACCATTTTATCAATCTTTTCAATTAAGTGTACTGCTCGAAAAAGCTTGTATGTCACAAAATATTTTATTGCTCTAAATTTGAAATAAAAATTTTCATACATTTTGATTTAATATGGCCAATAACGGATAAAGGATGAACTTTTTAGGGCGTGGTATCTTTCGAATAAATCGTTTAGAGATACCGTTTTCTTGGGATTTTAAGCATTGTCATGCTGAATCAGGAATATTCCAGTTTTGGCAGGAGGCATAGACAAAGATCAGCCTGTGCATATGTGTAAATCTGATCTTAGTCTACACCTCCTGTTTGTCTCCTTCAACTCAGAACAGTTTAGAAATCAATTTTCAATATAATTTTACCCTTAGTTTTTTCAGGCCTTTGATTTTTATGCAAATTCAGACAAGGGTTTTATTCAGCACGACAAGAGTTAAATAGCGCGTTAATTGTTCTTTCATATTTAACTTGGAGTCATAACACCTTCTGACCGTTCATTTTGTCTGGTCCCCTTACTTCTTCTAGTAGCTCAGGTGTGCTAAAATCAATGCCGCGTGCCATTTGGTCTAGGTGGGCGTGCGTCTCCTCTAATTAGGTGCGCATTAGTATTGTTTTTGTTTTTTTAAGCAATCAGGAACAAATTGAAAATATTGGAAGCAAGACACGACACGGTGCGTTCGCTTTACATGAGCCGTATATGTTTACGTACTTTCTAATATTTATTTTTCGGGTACAAACAACATCACACATTTACCAATAGATATCATTATTAATTCAGTTTTGAGCTCGGTAATTTTCGGAGAAAATCCGAGGTATTGCTAAAGGCCTGATGTCGTCAGCGTCGTCGTCGTCCAAAAACTGACATTTTCCTATATTTGAACTATCACTGTACTTAGGTACCTCATAGGTTATATGTCCGGTTTCTTGTGACAAGACCGTTCTGCTGTTATAAAGTTCAAAGGCTTACACGGGCCTAAGTTATAAAGCGCCTGCAGCGGGGAGTTGGCATCTACATGCGGTCCTCTTGCTGAATATATACTCATTCCAAAATTCAATCTACGATTGAACTCTATCTACATTACGACGATCGGGATCTACAATAGCAGGGTGGATAAACATGTAACTACGAACCTCTGTGCCCTCAAAGACGATTTTCAGGTAGTATTTCAACAAAAACAAATATCTAACTCTTTACAAGACGATCCGATTTTAGTCTAGTCTAACACAAGAAGAACTCTTATGAAAAAAAAAAAAACCAAAACTATATCCTGTTTTTTTTTATGAGACGTTTCTAATGAATTCGACCAAAACAGGATTGAGTCAAAATTCTGCAATAATTTAAGGATCAATCATACTCATGTCAAATTAACCAATTCAAACTCAATCCCTCCTTTTTACGCCCCTCGAGAAGAAAGCTTTGGAAAACATTGTGGAAAATGAAGAAATTGCTTGTATCAAGCAATTTCTTCATTATCCACAATGTTTTCTATCGAAAAATATGAAAAAATTCAAAATTCCAACAACTTGAAATTGTCGTCTGCAGCTTCTTTCAATTTGGACCGGTCTAAAATTTTGCTGTGTTGGAATGGGTTAAAAAAGGAATTACACGACAATTTTTGGCCAACCCTTGAGTAGTCGTTTAATATAAAATTTACCATATACGATTTCAAAAAATAAATTGATAACTCAAACTGAATTCAATCTTTAAATTCAATTAAAGTCATCTATCTAAGGCATGGCATATTAAGCATGGTTCATATTTCCATAAAAGGCAACACTCCGTTTGGGAAATGGTTGCTATTTTAGTTTTGATTTATTATATAAAAGCCGGATAGCTGATCACGCCCACTGACTCCGCTAGTCACGCTTAATGACTCCAACAGGAAGCTCCTCTTCGAAATTTAACGGCCTTAATGTGCAAAATTTATTGCTAGTCACACGAAACAAAAGAGTAAGATGGTGGTTGAAGCCCTAAAACCGTAACAACAGCTGGAATAAGATGTCTTTACGACATTTTAGTCCCAAAACCAACAAAACTGTTTGATATACACGTCGGCAAATGTTGGAGTTTCAAGATCAATTCCGTGTGCTACAGAAGATATACAGGGTATGGTAACGGCTCTGCATAGACTCTGTCTAATCAAACACTCTTTCACCTCTCGAATTCGAACGGTATCTTTGAAACGTGCATTCAGCACTTCATGTGCAATAATAATGAAACGCTCATTGCAAAAAGATTCTTGATGTGTTAAGTACGTTTTCCATGTCCTTTTAACATTTACAAAATACCACATAATCCCAAAATTTCACACACTGGTAAAATAAAGTAGATGAAAATATTGTGATAAAAGCAAAATAGCGGATTCAGATTAAACATTAAATTTAGCTTACAATATTAACCCATTACCAGACGGCAATATTTCAGACTGGTTCAAACTGAAAGGAAATGCAGACAATGATATTTAGTCGATGATTGTGGAAAATGAAGATATTACTTTTTGCAAGCGATTTCTTCATTTAACACAATGTTATCCTTCTATTTTCTCTTGAGGAACGTCAAAAGCGTCATTTTTCAGTGATCTAGTTAAATGCTTTTAAAACTCTTTTACAGGATCAAAAACGGATGATATATTTCGATGTTTTAAAATAAAATTCATTAAATTTGATTTGTTTCTTAGTTTGTCTTTTCTACATGTAATAACTTTACGCCGTTTTTGTCGTCGTTGGTGCCGGGGTATAAAATCCCCCACATCAAGTATTACTTAAGGGGTACATTTGTTATTTTGAATAAACATGTATGTTCCCTATAAAAGGAGAAGAATGCACTATAAACTGTATTAACGTTTGTAATCTTGTTAAAAGTTTCAATACTCTGCAGTTATGTCTTCATCTTTGATGATTTGAGCGCAACAATTTATTCTTTTTTGGCACATTGGTGATTCGTTATGCAGGAAATATATGTTTAGTTAAAAAAAAAAGAAAAAAAAAAAGAAACAAAACCAAACAAAAGCAAAAAAACCTTGGTGATAAATGCACTTTGTGTATGTGTATGCCTCTACCGGCTCTCATCATGGTGATACATAGATGACATGTTGACATCGTTATTGAACTAAGCTTCTGATAAGCCAATAAAATCGCTCTCAGGCCTTTCAGTCCTTTGATTTTTGATATACGAAGGTTGCCCTTTATATTTCAAGAACGCTACTGTCAATCAAATATCGATTAACCAATCAAATTATTCATTTTCATTTAGACCGGAAGTGATCTCTGAATTCCGATATTTATAGAATTCAGCACTTTTGTTGGCTTGGCGATTCAAGCTGTATTTACGACGTTTGGGTAGCCAACAAATATTTTCAGATTTTGTTATGTGTTACTGACAATGAATTTTGCAAAATTACACCGTATACTATTTCAGTCGCACTTCCGGTCGAAGGTTGGTGGGCGTGGCCAGCAAATGGTCAATTAAGAACTCAACATTTGAGGATAGTATAGCATGGTTCAAATGTTTGTCACCAAGCACGCAGCTGTATTGCTAGACTTGTCTTCTAGGAAACTTGTATAGCTCTTGTTTAACCCATTACTATCCAACAAAAGTTGTAGGCTGATCCCAATTCAAAGATTTTGTACAAATCAGTTTAAAATTATTAGAATTTTACAATTCCTTCTTTTCTTAAATGGAAATCACCGTGGACAATGAAGAAATTGCTTGTAACAAGCAATTTCTTCATTTTCCAGAGTGATTTCAATAGTATTTTTCTTGGGGGCGTAAAAAAAATGAGATTGTGTCGAAATGGGTTAAATGCTCACCAACATTAACTGGACTTCGTACAGCTCGATTTGACGTACTTGGTCGCTTTGAAATCCACGCTATTCGGCGGATCAAGACAGTATACAAGGCGTTAAAAGAACAATTACTTTGGCTGGCGATAGTTTCAGAATGTCAATAGTATTTTTGTTTTGACTTTATAACAAGTTATTACAAGCAATTTCTCATCACCCAGAGTGTTTTCTACCGCAAAGACAGACAATTTTGAAATTTCGTCTAGTCGACTGCAACTTCTTTTAATTTGGACTAGTTTAAAATTTTGTCGTCTGGTAATGGGTAAAGCGGTTGATCTTCGTTGTTAAATTTCAAATAGTCAGTATGTCAGAGTACAACTCTAGGTCAGCTAAGTTTAACCAATTGGCCAATCTCTGGCTCCGCCCACTTGTCCCGTCTTTTGACTCCGACAGAAAGTTCCACTTCGATTTTAATAGGCGTTATTTCGCAAAACTATAATGCCAGAAGTATGTAACAAAAAGAAGAATGATTGGTTGGCGACCTAAACATCGTAACTACAACTTTAATGAGCTGAAGTTACGACTTTTAAGTCGCTAAAACCAACAAAACTGTTTCTCAAAAATAGCGACCAACGTTACATTTCCAAGCCTGGGTGAATGAATGATTTGATTAGTCGATCGATTCCTTGATTGACACCGCGATTGGTCAACTCCGATACAATTCCGCCTTTTTAAGAGGCTCAAAAACAGATTCGGAAAACATTGTGGAAAATAAGTTGTTTTGTTACAAGCAATTTCTTCATTATATTCCTTAAAAAAACCCAAAGATTTTTAGAACTCCGTCAACAAAAAGTTGTCGTCTGCAACCTTTTTGAATTTGGACCAGTCTTAACCCATTCCAACTCAGCAAAATTTTAGGCTGGTCCAAATTGAGAGAAGCTGCAGACGACAATTCAAATTTGATGGAATTTTAAATTTGCCAGTATTTTGGGGTAGAAAACATTGTGGATAATGAAGAAATTGCTTGATACAAGCAATTTCTTCATTTTCCACAATGTTTTCCAAAGCTTCATTCTTGAGGGGCGTAAAAAGGAGGGCTTGAGTTGGAATGGGTTAAATGTTGTCGTCTGGTAATCACTATCATCTTCTGTGGTCTAGCAGCGTTTGGTATTTGTCGTGTTTAAAAATGCACTCTAGTGACTCTATTGTTTTTCTCGAATTTCTGGAGACCTAATTACAGTGTTTCTCTTTGTGATACCATTGGCACTTTTGATATGAAACAAAAACAGGGTAAAAACTTGAGATCTTGGATTGTGCGTTCTCTTCACACATCATGCTAAAATGTCTTGAAATAAATACTCACGAGCGATTATATCAGCCCCTCGGAACTACCAGTCCTTTGTTTCTTTTTTAGCTCCACTGGCTGAAAGCCAGCGAGCTATTGTAATAGCACTGTGTCCGTCGTGCGTCCGTGCGTCCGTATTCTTTTAATTGAAAAATCTTCTCCACAGAAAGTACTAAACAGATTCAACCAAATTTTACAGGAATGATCCTTTGGTGATCCTTGGATAGATTCCTTCAAAGAAATTTGATCGGATGAAAACCATAGCTTTAATTGGTAGGGCTAATTTTCGCATACGGTGAAACCTTTAAAATCTCCATCTTAGAAACTACCTGATGGATTTCAACCAAATTTTACAGGAATATCCATGGGTGATCCTTTACCAAATTCTTTTAAGAATTTCGAGTGGATGAAAAACATGGCTTAAAAAGGTTTGGCTAATTTCCATATATGGTGAAATCTTTAAAAATTTTCTTCTCAGAAACCAGAAGATGTATTTCAAACAAATTATACAGGAATGATCCTTGGGTGACCCTTTATCAGATTCATTCAAAGAAATTTGATTGGATGAAAAACTTGGCCTTAAATAAGCGGTTATAATTTCCATATTTTGTGAAAAAATAATCTTCTCTGAAAGTAGATAATAAGCCTAAATTTAAAGGAATGAACATTGAGTGATTCTTTATCAGATTTCTTTACAGAATTTTGATGATAAATATGGCTTAAATGGGCGGAGTTAATTTCCATATATGTGAAACCTTTAAAAATTTCTTCTCAGAAACCAGTAGATGGATTTCAACCAAATTTTACAGGAAAGCTCCTTGATAGACCCTTTATCAGATACCTTCAAAGAATTTTGATAGGGTGAAAAACATGGCTTTAACGGGCGGGGCTAATTTCCATGTTAAGTGAAACCTTAAAAAATCTCATTTCAGAAACAGTTAATGGATTTCAACAAATTTTTACAGGAATGGTCATTGGGTGACCCTTTATCAGATACTCTCGCAGAGTGCTGTTTGGATGATAAGCATGGCCTAAATGGGCGGTTCTAATTTCCATATATGACAAAACCTTTAAAAATCTTTTACTCAGAAACCAGTGGATAGTTTTCAATCACAGAAATTATCCTTACCATGGCTTTCATAGGCGGGATAATTTCCAAATATGGTATAGCTTTGAAAATCTTCTATTCAGAAACCAGCAAATGGATTTCAACCCATTTTCACAAGAATGATCATCCGGATCTTTTTCAGTTTCCATCAATTAATTTTGATTGGTAGGAAACTAACTTTTATTGTCATGGCTTATATCCATATATGATATACAGTGATTTAAAAAAAATGTTAGATCTAATACCTTTTTCATCTGACTCAGTAAATGAGTTGATTTTTGTAAAACAATGAAAAGTTTGAAAATGATTTATTTGCTACACATGGTGATTCGGTTCATATTGAATTCCTGGAAACATCATTTGCTTAATCGGTAAAATCAGGCCTGTGGAGCGATACAGGCGCTCAAGTGTCTGTAGTATTTCCCTACAATTGGTGGATCGCGTCTGTCGATCAAAAAATCAATTTACCAATTAAATCACTCATTCAGACCGGAAGTGATCTTTGAACCCTGACATTGACAAAGGTTAATGAGAAGCAATTTCGTTGGTTTAGCGACTTCAACGTCGTTACTACAGCTAATTCAACGTTTAGGTTACTAACCATATTGCATTTGTATACGACGTCGAAGGTGGACGTATATTGGTATCGTCTCCTACGTTAATTCTTCCGTCCGTCCCAACGTCCGTCCTGCCACTCTTATCGTTACATGGTACTAGCCATGTATTTCGAAAGATAACTCCGTTTAAAATCTACGTGGAATTTCCTTACGGAGTTCAGTGGGCGTGGCCAGCGATTCGATAATTAATCTAACTTATGCTAGAATATATAGAACTACATTTTTGAGCGAACCCTCTCCTGTTTTGTAAAATTTTAGACCTGTCCAAATTCAAAGGTTTTGAAGATAAAAATCAAATTGGATTTAATTTGAAAAGAAAAGTATACCAATTTATGAGGGTATGAAATATTGTAGAAAAAGGAGAAATTGCTTGCTGTCAGCAATTTCTTCTTTTTCTGCAATGTTTTCCCTTTTATAAATTCACTAAATTCACAGGATCGTAAAGAATAGGGATTGAACAGGAAAAGAATAAATGTGCAGTACGGTTCCGGTTGTATGTTTAGTAATGGAACCTGACCTTTTACATGAAAATGAACCATCTGAGAGGTACAAAAGGCATCGTCCAAGCTCAGGGTGCGCGGATTGCGCAGGTTGATTAGGACCGAATCATTTAGTTTTTTTTTTTCCAGATTTTCCTAATGGAGGATGGTGTTTCTAATTCATATTATACTCACTTCTAGAAAACCAAATGCGATACGATCTCTTGTTAAATTATTTGTAAAAATCCCTCATGGATATTTTCGTGTAAACGATTCTAAATTCTGTTTACTATAATTAATCGTTCTATTATCTTCTTTGATTAATCCGCTTTATTTTGAAGCCCGCTATTGGTTAACGAAAACAAACACTATTTACTTTAATGCTGGTAAATTATTTTGGAACCAGGAAGTATTTTTTCAGGCTTATATAGTATTAACGTCTATAACGCCCAAGCTATTAAAATAAGCCTCAATATCAACTTTAGATGGTCATTAACCTTTTCCCCAACGAGAAAATTTCAGACTGGTCCCAATTGAAAGAAGATACAGACGACAATTCTAAGGTGATGAAATTCTTTATCTTTTAGGGTAGAAAACGTTGTGCTTCAAGTAATTTCAGGCCTTTGATTTTTGAAGCAAATTCTGACAAGGATTTTGTTTAGCACGACAAGGGTTAACCCGAGTTAAGGAGAGAATGTTTCTATAGTAATTTGGTTATTCAAGAAGTAGATATGGATTTGGACGGGATGATTGGCCCCAATGTTGTCTACTGTGAAAGACAAAGAATTCATAAATTCTACCAACTTCGAATTGTCGTATGCAGCTTCTTTCAATCTGGACCAGTCTAAAATTGTGTTGTCTGGTAATGGGCTATAAATAATCTTATCGTGAGAAATCAATATATTCAAACACATAAAAAAAGATGAAAATAACACATACAATTCAACAGGCTACCGAAATAGAACAGAAATCGACTTTCAATTAACAACTATACCAAAACCTTGCCTTTATTTGTTTGATTTTTTTTTCAGTTCCAGGAAAATTGTGAAATTTAATGCGATCAGTCCGTGGGAAAATGAAATTGAATCCTTTAAATATACCACCTCGTTCTCGAGAATCATGTTTCATAGATTCAGATTGAAATATTTAATGGATTTTAATGATCATGCGTAACATGCCATGCGAAAAGGGGACAACTATCGACCGGATCAGACTACGAGGACTGCTCTTAAAGAGAGAGTTCAAAGTTATTCACTTTAGCTTGGTATTAAGCGTTTTGTTTTACCGTATATTCATTTTCAAATTCGAGCTCCACCGGATCCAATAAAGTTTTAGAAAAAAAAAAATTACGGAGTTCCGATCGGGTCAATTATTACTTGTTTCAGGTCTTGGTTAAAAAAAAAGTGCTTTTATAAACTGCTTAGGGTTGAAGGTGACAAACATGCCATGTAGACAAAGATCAAACTGCACATATGTGCAGGCTGATCTTTGTCTATAACTCCTGCCAAAACAGAATTATTCCGGGTTCAGCATGACAAGGGTTAGGTCCCCTCTGAATTGGCTCAGTAAATAGTCCTTCGATTCGCCAACGTTTCAATTTAAAAACTGAATATGAAATATGAATATCAAAACGATAACAATTCAAACGATTTTTAAACAAAGTTGTCGGTGATTTGAAGGTAAATTCAAGTTTTAATGAACATGCAATGTATATCAAGTTTTAATGAACATGTAATGTAGCTTGATTCACATCCATTATCATTATGCTCTTTACGATTTATTTCTCGCGAATCAACAGAAAAAAAAATATAGTATATATTTGCCATGACTAGGGTTTACAAGAATCTTGTCATTTAGCCCATCGCAGAGATTTATGCGACAGTAACGAATTCGCCTCAGAGATTCAGAAATATATCATTTTGCTCTGAGTATCATGGATATCACCCTGTCTAAACATATTAACAAAAAAACCCATCCGAGATATATTGACCTCAAAATATCAGTCTCCGTTTATTATGGCACTTGGAACTGACGGATAGCTTCCCCTGCCCCATCACCTCCAACAGGAAGTTCGAATAAGATAACAAACGGCGTTATTTTGCATAATTTAGGGGTCAGTAAAAAGTAACAAAATTAGATAACTGGTTGGCGATGTCGAAGTCTTAAATAAGTTGTAGTTACGACGCTTAACCCGCAAAACCAGCTCAACTCTTTTCAAAATTGCTCAAAGTTCATTTCCTGTGAAAAAAAAAATGATTTGATTGATCAATCAATTGTTTGAAGGTGGCGATCCGTCCACTGCAAGGTTTTGGATTTAATCGAACTTTAGTTATGGCATTTACGTCATCAGCGACGATCGTCTTGCAAGCACGTTGACATCTGCGGCATTTCTATTATTACTGAAGATACCTGTACATTCGTATATAACTAACCCTTTCCTGTTTAACAAAGTTTTAGACCTGGCTAAAGTCAAAGGTATGCAGACGAAAATTCAGAGTGGGTGTTATTTGAATTACCATTCAGTAGGGTAGAAATTCCGGTTTATGATTTAATTGCGCTTTCGACTTTGTGATTGATTGCTATGACCCGTCAATTATTAAAATCAAACAATCAGAGACGATTATGGTGTTGATAAAAACTGTATTAGCTGAACAACTTTTAATTTTTTTTCGCGCTCGAAGGTCACATAATGGAGCGACTCTTACACATTATCATAGGCGCATCAAGTCAGTATAGGCAACACGACACCTATGGTTTAACCAAAGGTCATAGAACTCGATTGTCTTTAGTGACGATTCGCGATTCACATGCATTGTAGTTGGCTGATTTTCGGCTCCCCTTTATACAGAGACACGGCTCTCTTCTTTCGTTTCAGTACGAGGATGCTAGGCCACACATGCAGAGCATTTCAAACACAAATGCCGGTATTGAGGCCGCCGTGTACGTCGTCTAATAAATCGAGCTCAGACGTTACGGGATCTTGAACGTAGCCTTGTTGAAAAATGGAGATGTCTTCCTCAGGTAGTGATGACAAATATTCTAAGAACCTCGAGGAGACGTTATGTTGCTGTTTGAAATACGAGAGTCGGACATAATCGATATTGAAGATACAAGCGATGTCTTTTAATCATCATGTGAATATTATTTTGAGGGTACCATATCTTTTTTGACGTTTATCAATATAACACACTACCACTGGAAATTCTACGAATAGCCAAATCCCTTGTGGCCTTAATGCACACAAAATCATTGCAACAGATCCACTATCAAAAGACTGGTCACAAAAATTCGCAGAGTCAAGTACAATTTCAAAATTTGATATCAGGTTACATACGTTTATTTCACACATCGTGATTCGTCGTTTTAATGTCATTTATAACACATAGCCAGCCAATAGGTGCTTCATAACGAGAAGTCACACGTCGGTGAATCTACACGCAGACGCTCGGTTGTTTTTCGTATGAATATTAATCATAAAGGTAAAATAGTGTCTTATTTTAGTCCATCTGTCATAGAGTGAAACTGAGAGATTGAGGACATGGGTCGTGTTTGAAACAAAGCGACATTCCGAATGGTCCGTAAAAGAGGCCGGGTGCAACACAGGTCATTTTAGAGATGAAGAGATTATTTTATTGTTTTCATGGAGGTATGAATCGAAAAAAAAAAAAAAAAAAAAAAAAAACTAATCACACTGAATGAATACGCGAATCAGATTCATACATAAGTGAAATTGGGTTTTTCGGTTCATACCTCCATGAAAACAAAAAATATTCTCTTCATTTCTTATAATTTAATAGCATCGAGCGGAAAAAGCAAAAGCTTTTCAAATTTTGATATCTTTTGTATGGGACTATTTTGTGCGAATTATACAAAATCAATGCGTGCTCAAAATTTTGTTCATGAAGTTATGATTTTTTTCGACTAATCAGATCGCCCGTTTTTGATAGACGAAACTAAATTTTTTTAAGGACTGTATTTCAAGGGTTCGCCCTTTCAATATGGTCCCATTTCGCTTGAAGGGTAATATGCCATTTGAGAATACGAAAGACATAACGTCATCGGGCGTGCAAAATATGTACAGCTGTAGTTACGGCATTTTGCACCCCGAACGACGATAAATTGTAATGTGCCGTACAATCAATCAAGACCCCCTTTTCACTTCGATTTTCTGCTCAGCCCACATACTTTCCTATATTGTTTTACAAAAAATGTATCAACTTGCGTCATAAATAGGTCTGTTACGAAGGGAGGTGTTAGGTCATGAATGCACTAAGTAATCATACTGTGTATAGAGACTTAGTCCAGTGTTACTCTCATATTCGCTGCAAGATTGGTGTGCCTTGAATAGTACGTCGATTTGTCCCGTACTTTAATTGATTGTATTTTCAGATGTAGCTGTTGGCGACAGGTACACCTAACCATGTTTCGCGAAAACTTATTTCCTTATCAGACTGCACCATCTACATTGGCTGACAAAGACCGGTATTTCTCGCTCTTTGTACATTTCGTGAATCTAGAATGATCATTTCACCTTTTTTATAATTATTCTTAAAATACGTTTCTGTCGCACCTCCCCTGGTTATCAAAAATTTTGAAAATCTGTTTATCGCAGATACCGGATGGAACGTTTTCCCATGTCGCCGTTTGTCCTGCAAAATTTCATAATTACAGCTTTGATATTGGTCTAGTTTTTTGTCGTCTGGACAAGGACTAAACTTACATCCAGACGTTTGTAATTTCATATTTTGTAAACTGAGCCTATGACCTATATTACGTCAACAAAGTATATGGCATTTAGATGAGCCCGTATACCTATAGCCGTCTAAAAACTGTGAAATCCGCAGAAGCGGCTGTCAATCAAAGAATGAATCAACCAATCTAATTTGTCATTTAGACCGGAAGTGAACATTGAACTCCAACATTGACTGACATTTATGTAAAGTATTTTGTTGGTTTGGCGATCGCTGTTAACGATCAATATTCGAACTAAAATTTGGACATTAGTTACGACGTTTAGATCGCCTACCAACATTTTAACAAGGATTTTATTTCATATCCGTGATACATAATTTAACAAAACAATGTCGTTTATGAGTCGAACTACAACCTCAGAGTCATTGAGAGTGGTCACTGATCCCTTAATTGCGCTGGTTTTGATATATGAACAAAATAAAATATCAAGTGTTTGTCTAGAGTACTATAACATGATTTAGTAAATTGTCCTGCGAAAATTGCCCTTAACGAGTCATTGCAACCAACTCTGATCAGAGTTTGCAGACTAGCCAGGGTAAATACTTTTGCCTTAGGGAAGACTTGTTCAAATACTGAATGGTCCTTTTAGTTTACTAGATATATAAACTGTGTTGGATGGAATCACTTTTTTTAGCTAGCAAAGCGTCAGCTTTGATAACTTTAGTTAACAGACAACATTTTGAGATCTTCTCAGAGTTCAATGAGTGCAAACCGCCACTGGAGGCTTAACTCACTAAATTCATCGAACGTCTACGCGATAAAAAGTAATTCCTCAAAAGCGTGTTATAAAACCCATTCCCACTCAATCCCTGTTTTTAAAGAATCCAAAGAAAAGGCTTTGGAAAACATTGTAGACAACGAAGAAAAAAACAATTCCTTCACTGTCCATAATTTTTTAATCCTACAAAAGAGAAAGGAGATTATTTAAGAAAACCATGCCTTGTAGCTTATAGTTCTCTCAGTACTTTGATTAACTATTTGTTTTAAGGTCCGTATCCGCGTAATGTGTATATATTTAAGTTATCAAATTACAAGAATTTCAAAGTTGTCACTTTCCTGTCGAAAGTTTGCGATTTTTGTAGGTTTTCCGACAGCAACATCTTTTGAACAATCTGCCTTTCCCATTACCGAATATTGGGAATTGTTTTGATACACCCAAGAAATAGTTGTGGAAAAGGATAAGATACACTGAATAAACGATTTCTCCATTTATCTCCATAAAGACTCTACTCATATCTGCGACTTATTGCGGTTTGTATCGAATTTTGGTACGTACTGCAAATCTATCCGTCTTTCGATCTTAACCCTTTCCTGTTTAGCAAAGTTTTAGACCTGTCTAAACTCAAAGGCCTTGTAAAAGACAATTTAATGTCGATTTTTGTAAATAAAGATGCAGTAGGTAAGAAAATATTGTGCAAAAAGAAGGAATAGCTTGTTACAAGTAATTTCTTATTTCTACAATATTTTCTTAAGTATAAAAACACAGGAACGTAAACACCAAATGTTGTACGGGAAAGGGTTAAATAAAAAGCTCAACAAAAATGTCAGCCAATGTTTGGAGTTCAAAATTCACTTGATTTGTAAACTGAATCTTTGACTAACAGCCTCGATTGATCAATAAAAAAAACCAAAACCTACATTAGACAGACGAACCAATGCACGGCATGAATTTAAAACATGGGTATTGAAATAAAGGGGTCCTAATGCGGCCACTGAAATAGCGCATGCATGTATGTTCATGCGACAAATGCGACAATCTTCCACGTCAATATGTGCAACATTGTCGCATATCTCTCAACTTATATACATGTATTTACGACATTTTAAAACCCTTGCAAAGATATAGAAGCGATTATTTATCGTTTTGAATGTCGTATTGTCGTCTTAAATGTCGCATGATTAAATTAATATTCAGTCATCCATGAACGGGCCACAGAGAGGGCTTTGTAAAATGTCGCAGGTGTCTTCATTACACAAAGTGAAATTTACATCTGCACCGTGAATACCGGTGTACCTATTGATTTTACCCCGTTAGAATTTTACAAATTTTTTACCGGTCTCGATATAAATTTCACCTCCACCAAATTAGACACATGTAATATTTTAAAACCCTCGCTTTGTCGCCAAGTCACGAATGGATGAAAATCGACTTAAAGATGCGACATTCAAGACACTTATTTTCGTCTCAATTTCCTCAAGAGTTTTTTTGTATATATAAAATAGAGAGTTATGTGACATTTTGATATGCGAGATTGTCTCATTTACACATATACATATATGCGACATTCAAATGGCCGAATAAGTACACCATAGCTTGCATTCCTCGTAATCGAAATGCATGTTAATACTGGGTCGAAACATAACATAAAAGTTAAAAAAAGGTTAAGTCTATATTTAAATGGTTTGACACCTCAAATGTGTGTCAATAAAGAGTCCTAGATATCATTGTAGACAACAAATTAAAATGGAAAAGACAAATTGATTACGTTTGTAAAGAACTGAAAAAGAACTTTCCCCTATCCCATAGCATTTATTTCATTTAACTGCATATTACAAGTCACAAATATTGCCTTTTTCAGACAATTGTATAGCTTGATTAAAAGGCAAACCGAAGGATGTTACGATGGATTCTATCCTTCAAAAAAGAATTATCTTGGCTCACTTTTCAGAATAGATGTATGTACTTACACACAAAACGCCTAATAAAAATGGCACAAATTACATGTTTGACAGAATTTATTTGTCGGGGACCTCAGTTTATTCTAAATGCTCTGCGACAAAAAGTGTCCTTTTTCTACCAAAATACCCAAAACAAAAAATGTTTATTGATAGTTTTAATTACTACATAGTTCACACCTGGAAAGACATACCGGTTGAAATCAGAAATGAGCCACGCTTTGCTGAATTCAAAGCGATCTTTACAACATGTTTCCTTGTCCGTACCCATCACCGAATATTTTGTTCAATCTAGACTGTTACCACTAACATTGTTAAAGTCTTCGGTGGTACCAGTCTATGGTCCATCTGGATACTCGTAAACTAGGAATTGGAAACATTATTTGAATATAGAAAACATCCATAAATTAAAAATATGACAAGAAAACATTATCACTCTACATTTAGAAAATATTCAAAAAAAAGAAAAAAAAAAGTTGCAATACGACCAGTTTGATAAAGGTCAATAATTACTGCATTTCCTAGTGGTTCTTCGTTGCATTACCGGCCTCAACCTTGATATGTCTTCGTTTAACCCATTCCCACATAAGCCCGCTTTTTACGCGCCTCAAGAAAATAGGCTTTGAAAAATGACTACAATTAAGAAATTGCTTGTGACAAGCTATTTCTTCATTGCCCACAATGTTTTCTACCGTACAAGTAGGAAGTTTGAAATTACACCAACTGTAAATTGACATCTACGACTTCTTTGAATTTGGACTAGTTTAAAATGTTGTCTTCTGTGAATGGGTTAAAGCGACAAAGACTCAGACAGTTTGAGCGCTCATTGAATTTGATAAAAGATAACTATGTATTTCCCCGGAAACGCATCATACGATCTTTCCATACACTAACGTTTCATCACTTATTTGGTTGAACGAATCATTGCTAAAAGGGTAACAAAAAATGCTATATCAGTGTATTACATGGCTTTAATTTTGTCCAGATTCAAGTAAACGCAAGGGATGGTAAAAAAACCCAATGAATTTAAATGTCACATGCCGATTGGATGACACATATTATCCCGCTAAATTACCGATAGTATTCACTGTGATACAAGTTGCATTTCTTATGAGTCTATTTCAGAGTAAATGAGTGTTAAATTAACCCATTCCCACACAATCCAACTTTTTACGCCCTCAAGAAAATAGCTTTAGAAAAAAAAATTTTTTCAGAATTTCACCAACTTGAATTAATCCTGCTTTATTCTTATGGGTTTCAAACCTCCGCGGATACGACGACGCCGCCTAGCGCTGCAATGTCCGACGTATTTAACTTTTGCGCTAGCGAGACATACCCATAAAATTTTAGGACGTCGAACATTGCGGCGTTGTCATATCCGCTTAGGTTTAAATCCCGTAAGGATCAGAAATAATATTAATTCTCCACTTCTCCACTAGGGTTGAAAAAGACAAGAGTCACTGCCGTAGTTGAGAGCATTCAATATACAATAAATAGAACAGCCTGCACAATTTTTGAAATTGGACTAGTCTGTAAAGATTTCATGTGGTAATGGGATTTTTGCATACACTGTTTAGGTGGAATACTCAATTCTCTCGATGTGTCCAATGGCGCTTCCTTATATGGTCAAGACTGATGACAATCTTGGCGATTCATTAAAGATGTGTTTGTGTTATGGCGCTCTGCATGACGATCTATGGCGCTCTCGCAGAATCGAAGAACGCGGCCTAGGGGAAAGAGGGTAAAACCAAACATTCAATTCGAAATATTGGTTTCAATCCGAATTTATTTCATATTTCGTTTACTTTACCACGTGATGTAATTGATATTTTTCATTGGATATTAGTACCTGCAAAGGACCTGATTCACTAAGTGCTAAAATTCGCCCAACGTCAAAACTTCTTGGGATTTTCAATTTTTAAAGGCATTGTAAAAAAAAGATTAACGTAAAAAAATATTCTTAGGTTTCACGTGCCATCATAAAGTGCAAAAACGGCGTGTTTATTGACATCGGTAAAAATGACGTTAAGTATATCTATCTTGCATGTGCTATTCAGATTTAATTAAGTGCATACGTTCCAGATTATCTGGGACAGTACCGGACAGTTCAGTCTTTCCCGGCGTCCGACATATTTTAACCCATTACCAGACGGCAAATATTGAGACTTGTCTAAATTGAAAGGAGTTGCAAACGACAATTTAAAATGTGTGAAAATTTAGATTTTTTCACGTTTCTGGGTAGAAAACATTGTGTAAAATGAAGAAATTGCTTTTTACAAGCAATTTCTTTATTTTACAGAATGTTTTCCTAATTGTGTCTTAAAGCGTCACTGTGTGGGAATGGGTTTAAGATGTCCAAAAATCACCAGTTTGACCACGGCTTTAACAGCTCTGCTGATACCTACCCACACGGAGACCTTATTACGGCTGACTCCTGTGGTAAACGTCGTCAACGTGATACCTCATTCCTCATTTGGAGCGATTTTCTTCCGTTATATACCATTACATATATCGGCTAGTGTCCATTTTCGAATGCGCCAAATTGACCAATTACGACTGTCTATCAAATAACCAGTCGACCAATGAAATCATTCATTTAGACTGAAATTAGCTTTCATTTCTGACATTGGCCGCCATTTTTGTTAACCTTTTTTGTTAGTTTGGCGACTTAGACGTCGTAAATACTGCTTATTCAAGTTGTAGTTACGACGTTTAGGTCGCCAACCAACTGAACTAATTAATTGTTACAGGCTACTGTCCATATTTTTTCAAAATAGCGCCGTTTAAAAGCGAAGCGTGACTTCCTGTAGTAGTCGAATGGCGGGGCTAACGAAATAAGTGGGTGGGGCAAGTGATAGGTCAATTTAGCATAGAAAACTTATTTCAAACATTTGTTCGTTTTTAGCCTGAGATTGCTTAAGCAATCTGAGGCTTAAGTTTACATGCTAAAAATTCAAACCCATGCAGAGTTTAATGTGAAAACATAATGTAAAAACATCTACCGCAATCAATGTGATCTTCTGTCGCTTGAAAAGTAGATCGGATCTGACCATAAATTTATACGCCCGATTGAGGCGAGAAGGACGAAGGCGAGATATGACTCACTGAAAGCTGTCGGCTCGATGTATAGTACTTTCGTGTGAGTGTTCTGAATTTGGCAAAATTATCAAAACTTGACGAGTGAATGGAAAGAAAGAAAGGAGATATATAATAAATTGGACATTATTAAACATAAATAATCTATCATATTATTAAGAAAAAATAGTGTGTTTGTTTCATACCAAAATAATATTACTTATTCTAGAGTAACAATGTTAAAACGGTCCGGTTAGACGAAGTTGCTGTATAAAGCTGATAAGCGAAGCTGTCGGTTTTACGCACGATTGGAATGTTTTGTTTAAGAAATTAATTGGTCATTCATAGGATAATATTCGTACTGTCTGAAAAACGGTTTGGTCGTGCTCGGACTTTGTGTCTATATATTTTTACCCCCGAATTCTACCCAAAGGATGCAACGTCTACATACCGCTTTTGAGAAGTGAACATAATCATGTTAACCTGGTATTCTCGCTCTCTTTATCTGGAGATTATAAAGCAACGAAATTGGTCTGTGTGGTAGAAAACTCACATCGCACGCAAGAGCGTCCTAGCTCGAACCTGGCACACGCTCCATTCCCCCATCTTTCTCACTCTCAAGCTCTCTCTCGCTAGCTCCACTGGCTGAAAGCCAACGAACTTTTGTCATGATGTGGTGTCCGTCGTCCGTCCTTCCGTCCGTCAACTTTTATTTCAAAAAAATTCTTCTCAGAAAGTACTGAACATAATTGAACCAAAGTCAACCAAAATTCACAGGAAGGATCCTTGGGTGGCAATAGATCCCTTCAAAGCATTTTGATGGGGTGAAAAATATGTAACGATATATACATGTAAATATATCGTTACAATACTTCAACGGGATGGAAATTATTGCGGGCAGGTTGTGTCCCCTAGCGCACAAATTGGCAGATCTGCGCATAATCAACAGTAGATTTGGGTAGAAAGTGGCACCTCCGATTATCCGGCCTTCAAACTTTTTCTGCCCAGATTATATATCTCCTGTATGCATATCTCAGGCTTTCAGCGCTTTGATTTGATAAGTTGATTCGTGTGTTGATATTCTGTCATTTCGCTACCAAATTATCATAAATTCAAATAGATTGATTTACTTCTAGTTACGATAAGTTCAAGGTCCGCCGGTGATTTGCATATTCTCTAGAACAATGGAGACCCCGAATTTTATAAATTATCAACAATGCACAAACACGCCTTTAAATCAGGGTTTGAATTTCGTAGACAAAATCGAAGTCACGATGGTTATTTTTTTCTATTTTCTTACAGCGTTTCGTCCTCGGCAAGCAACGAAATCGCTAATTCAGATAATCAATGAAAATCTACTATTATGTAGTCAGAAAACTTTTTGTTTTCTAATTTTACTAAGCACACAGAAATAAAAGTAACTACGACCATCGAAACAAGGAATTCTGAAGATTTTAGATACTTTTCACTTTCCTTAGCTTTAAACAATGAAACTATATAGCAAAAATATGGGACTCATAAGGTCACCACATTATCCATCGGTATGGGCTATCAATCTGTTACGCCGACTGGCTTGTGTATGATCCGTGTGTGTCTCGTCTAGGAAGCATGGTGGACGAATAATTTATCCCAATGGCTCATTATGTGTCATTTTGGGGACCCATTTTAGCATTAGCATGTCCACCAATGGGGACAAATGGGGACCAATATGTCTTCTATCCGGGATCTATCAGGGCAACATGTGAGAAATGCATTAAAACACATTTCAAACATGGAGACGTGACGTGTATTTCTGTCACTGTTTTTAATCTTCATATCATGTAACGTCATATATCACCAGAAACAAAAAACTCCTCATTTTCTTCTCTTTCAGATATTAAAATGTTAATCGTGTCCTAAAACAAATGATGGTTTCAATGTATATCGTACCCACATTTTCTCTTTCCTGTTTACAATTTAAATCGCACGGTACATTCATTAAATCTTTGTATCATTGCGCAGGTTGGAGTTGATTGTTTGTGTACATGATTTGTGTAAAACACAAAAGCCAATAGTACGACGACATTGTGAACTCTATGGGACAGTTGGGGAGGGAATAAACCCGCTTTTGAAATTTTCATTCGTCAAAATAGATGCACAAAAAGTACAAACAATAGAATTCATAAATACTGATATAACAGACGCGATTCGAAAACCTAGGAATATTCGATTTTGTCATATATCTCCTTTAAAAATTAATTGGTATATTAGGTGGAAACTATATCTAGATACTTTGAAAAACCCACACACATTGAATTAGGAGCGTATTTTAAAACTTTACACCCTTCAATATTCTACCAACTGAATTTCGTTCGTTGACCTCTGTCAGCCCTCGTAACGATATGGGAACCATATAGGTCCCACATTGATAACTCTTTCACATATTCTATAGGTCAAAAGAGTCTCTTTTTTGAGAAATAACAGCTTTAACAGAGAATTTGATATTTTTTATTTGTCCTTTGATTTATCAGATCTTGCTTTTAATCAACATAGGTCATTTATAGTCTTATAAGAGCTTGTTTATCACCAGAGGATCTGAAAAGATTTTAGGGGCATTTAGGACAGTTTCTGTCCATATGGGACCTAAACTGCCACTCTTGCTTGGATATTATTCTACCTTAGTATGTTCTGGAAATTTTTTGTTTGTATGATACCTTCTTATTTAAGAGATGAAGAGAATTTCTTTTGTTTTCATGGATGTATGAACCGAAAAAAGTAATCACACTGTATGAATACGCGAAGCGGATTCATACATGACTGTGATTAGGTTTTTCGGTTCATACCTCCATGAAAACAAAAAACTATTCTCTTCATTTCTTAGAATTTAATAGCATCCAAAAATTACAAAAGCTTTACAAATTTTGATATCTTTTTGTATGGGACTATTTTGTACGGAAGCATACAAAATAGCTGCTTGCTCAAAATTTTGTTCATGGAGTTAAGATTTTTTTATTCGACCAATGATAACGCTCGTTTTTGATACACGAAACTAAAAATTAAACAATCAAATTATAATAGATGAAGAAACTCGTTTTAGTTTTCTATGAGGTATGAAAATAAAACTCTAATCACACTTCTGTATTAATCAACATCTCGACTTAATGCAGTAGGATTCTTCTCTTTATATTCTTATAAAGTTTATTAAAAGCAATTTTCGTCTGATATCGAACAGATTTTTTGCAAATGACGGATCGCGGAAACTATCATTGGCAAAAATTACATTACAGTATATGGTTTCAAATGTTTATCGCCGGTTTCAATTTCCTATCCATCCATACTTGATATTTAAGATTAAGCTAAAAGGTCGAACTAATTCGAATTAATTTCACAATTTGTTAACCCTAACCCTAACAGTGAGTACAACAATTCTACAAACAGATATATAGAGCTTCACGAATTGTCTCTCTCAATACTTCCAACGATTTGATTTCAAGCATTCTTAACACGAGAAATCGAAGCAATTTCTGAATAAACGGTTAATCTATACTCAGTTAAAAAAGTACATACTTTGAATACCCCAGAAGCACTCACGCGTATCCCCATGGAATTTCGAGTACAATAACTTAACTCTTGTAATGCTGAATAAATCCTTTCTTAGAACTGCATTAAAATCAAAGAACTGAGAGCAATGAAAGCAGTCGAAGTCCTAATTGAAGGTCAATATTTCAAAACAATATAAACAACTCTCGTTGAAAAGGACAATCAGGTTGTGTAGACTAAGATAAGACTGCACTTATGTTCAGGCTAATCTTTGTCGATGCCTTCTGCCAAAACAGAAGTATCCCAGGGCTCAGCATGACAACGGTCTATGCACCAAGGCTCTATGATACAAAAAATACAAGATCTTCAGATTTTTTTCGGATTAAAGGTTGAACTTTGATTTGTGAGTATACAGACTGCTGTAGATAGAAAGCGCGCTAAGTGATTTGTGTGATTGAATAAATATCTAAACACATCTGGATCGTAGTGGTAATACAGCAACCATGTTGGATGAAATACAAACGAATCAAGTACGCACGCAGGGGCACACACACACAAACACACAAACACATACACCCCACACACAGACGCATACGCACGCACGCGGTAACCAAACTTGATAATTATAAAAACGTCGTTAGCAAGGGGGCGCATTTATATTTCTATACAAACGAATAGGATCCGTTATCCTTTCTAAGAACACAAGATGCTACAGAACGCATTGAGTTCGTCCTTATGAGTAAATAGCAATTCGTGCTCGAGCTGCCGCGAAATGATTTAATTACTGTTAAAAGTTGCGTTAAACCCAAATCTATCAATCAATCAATCAATTAATCAATCAATCAATGCGTCCGATTAGCAAGGTCGATGATCCTGTTACGACCGTATGGAAACTCATGTTTTGTGTGTACTTGAACTCCAAAGTATCGACCTAGCTCAGGATTCTTGTTAGAAAAAGAGAAGAGAAGTGTAGAAATTGCAATTTTAATAAAACTTGTTCTGGCTGTATGTTTGTGGTAACCCTTAATATACACAGATATTTTAGTGTAATCATCACTTGGCATTGATTTACGTTGTTAAAATTGTAATTGATAACGAGTGACTAGAAAACGAGATGTACCTGGGCGCGAAATTTTAAAACTCTCAAAGCATTTTATAGTTTACTCATTAAAAACGTTAGACATTATTTAATTGAAATGAAAATATTAAGGTTTAATCGCTTGCCCCAGCATTAGGCACGGACTTCTCAAACACCCCTCGTATATGGTAGAACATTAAATATGCGTTCATATATCAGTTTTAACTGATTTTGCACATACTGAATTCTGAGAAGATCCCAAAAGCTATCAAAGCTGACACTATGGTAGCTAAAAACGAAACTCGATAAGGCCTCCATTTGATCTCATTTTGAACGACGTGCTATATAAAAGTAACAATAAATCAACATTCATTTAATATCCTACCGGCAAGACTTTCAATCTAATTATGTCTCCCCACTGTGTGGGTGATATCTTTTTTACTTCGCCGTTTATCTGTCTGTCCACCCGTCCGTGCTTGTCCGCACATAAGATACTTATTATCTCTCGTTGTGTCCGACACTTTTGTTGTTTTCTTTCAAAATGGCCGACATTTTACCCCGTAAATCAAGATTTTATTGTCCGGAAGAATGCTCTGTAACAAATGGACCGATTTTGCTGAAAGTTTACATTATTGTTCAGTATCACCTCTAGTTAGACATGACATTTTTTTTTCACAATGTCCACCAGGTTACTCCGTAAATCGACGTTTTCTTCTGGAGACGAACGCTCAGTAAGCATTGCACCGATTTTGACGATACTTCACACACTTGTTCAATATCACCTCTGGCTGTGCATGACAATTTTCCTATCTTTTTAAATAGCCGACTTCTTACTCTGTTAATCTTTCTTCCCAAATAAGATTGAGGAAAAAATACTGCTATTTCTGACGCAAATATGTACTGAGTATTTCTTAATATTCTACCATCTTGTTAAAAGGTAAACAAAGAAGCTGATAAACAATAATTGAAATTTAAATTGCCTTTAATCATTTCAGGCATATCTTATTGCATAATTTTCATCGAATTTATACCGCTTAACACAAATCCTAGTTTAATATCATTCTCTAAAGATTTCAGAATTTGATATACTGTTTTGTTCTTTCATTCGTCCTTACTTTTACCCCGAAGAGATTTTTTGTGTGCGAATTCGTAATCAAGATAAATATAGAGATAAAGAATCTCCACAGCACATGTTTGGCTAGGTCAATTAAATGTTTTCTTGTCGGTTCACAGTTGGTAACAACATTGCCTACGTCATCAGCCACGTACTTTTGCTAGTTTTCATCTCTTACACAAATATTGTTGAAGACTTATACAAAAAGTTTCTTTGCTGACATACTGTATGTGCCACAATTTTAGTCGAATCTTGATGAAACTTGACTACTAGGTTATAAGGATGAACCATACAAATAGGAATTGGGTGGTTCCATTAGAAAACACTGGAAAGAGGGTCGTAATGACAATATCAACAAATAGAAGCCTTGTTGACCCGCCACGAACGTTTTCATGCTTCAGTTTCATGTTTCTTTATTCAATAAAGAACTTTGAAGAGCGATCTAAGGCCATCTTGGTTTTATCGTCATCTCAACACCATTAATCTATCGTTTTGATAAGAACAACTTTGACAGCTCAGCTAATTTTGATCTGAAGATCACAGTACTCTGAATTTCTTTCGCAGCGAAGTCAATCGTAAATTAAATCCGTTTTTGAAAATATATAGTTTAGCCCTTCGCATTTGCTGACTAGTTTTACTATGAATTCCGTTCTCTTTTATATCTAGATGAGAAAGAATATATCCAGCTACTTTAATGTAGGGTTATTTCGATACTACTCCAACTTGTCAATATTTAGTTGGTTTTATTCTAAAATGAACCATTTTAGCATGATCGGGCGCAAATTTGAAACGAGTCACTTGCGATATTTAAGAACAAACACGTGGATAATATGGGCTACCGATGTAAGTTTTTTGTGGATCTGATATGTTAATTTAGTAACGGCATCTGTCATGTTTAGAATTCATAGTTCTAATTTGTTGAATATTGTTGAGTCACACCACGTGCTCTATATTACACTTTTCACGTGCATAGTGTTTGTTTTAAGGTTTGTCTGCGCAATGTTTTAGATTTTCCTCACTTGAAAAAAGTTCTTATCTATTTAACAGGAAGACCACTCGAAAGGAGCCAAATAGGCCAATGTATTAATGAAATTTTGTTACATTTACATATTGTCATTAATATTGCCTATATCCTTATGGTCATAATGCTTATTCAGCAAGACAAGGGTTAAGAGAACTAAGACTTAAATATATTAAGAATATTTTACTTTTTCTACCGCACAAACATTTTAAAGATTAATGAGATCGAAGAATTCTGGCGTTCAAAAATGTCTTTAGAGATTTACAAGAGGCAGATTTTTAGACAGAAAATATTATCAATCCTCTCTGTTTTTATTTATTTGCGTCTCTTAAATAAGAAAAAAGGAACAACTAAATATTTGATGAAATAAACAGAAAATTGAATTTAATGTGTGTTTGATAAGTGTGTTTTGTTTAATATTTTTATGGAGCCGCCGTCATAGCGCAACCGGTAGCGCATAGGACTCCCAATCTTCAATCACGGGATGTCATGGGTTCGATTCCCCACGGCGGTACATATCCTTTTCGACATTTGTCATTTGTCACCAATGGGTGTATAATCGTAAAGTGGGATAGCAGATGGAGGCTAGGAAAGGGTGAAGTTGTAGTACTGGTGTGAAAAATACCAGAAATCCATTGTTAGGTGCTCCGGCCGCCGCAATATGACTGAAATACTGTTAAAAGTGACGTTAAAACACCTTTCAATTTATTAATATTTTTTATTATATTGTCTCGTGAATGTGTACAATTATGTTATATAATATTATGTATTTTTGCCATTGCACTCTTTGTGCCGATTAGCCAAATAAAGAATTTTGAGTTTGAGTTATGTTAGATAACGAACCTGCAACATTAGTAGACAGATTGCTGTCTCCAACAAGAAAAATTTAGACCAGTCCAAATTCAAAGAAGTTGCAGATAACAATTTTGTGTTGATTAAATCTTTAAAACCTTTCTCTTTTAAGGTAGAAAACAATTTGCTTGTAGCAAGCAATTTCTTCATTTTCAAAAATTTTTTCCAAAGCTTTCATATTGAGGGGCGTCTAAAAGCGTCATTGTGTTGGAGAAAAATTAAACGGGTTTATGCCTGAACAATTTGCAGCCAGTCACATGTAATTGAAAATGTAAAACAATTAGTTAGCGATCTAAACGTCGAAACAACAGATTAAATAATATTTTATTACGGCTTTAGGTCGTCAAACCAACAAAAAACCTTTACATAAATGTCATCCGATGTTGGAGTTAAAAGTTCAGCTCCGGTATAAATGTTTTCTTTAATTTGTTTATCGATTTTTATTAACAACAATGTGTTATTAACAACAATTTGTTATTAACAACAAAGACCCGTCATTTACTTGACAAAAACTTTGACAATTTTTTTTTAAAACAAATCTCCCAGTTTACAGAATAAGACTTGCGGAACTTCATGAAGATTTTACAAAGCCGCATGTACCAGTCGGACATGTCAAATCAAATTTTATTTTCTGAAAGTATCAAACAAGGTGAATTCGTTGTGGAAGTAAGTCGAGATAAAATAATAGGTATGGAATGAAAAACACAAGTTTTTCGTTTGTTTGAAAGAACACCATTTAAATCGTGGTCCAGGGAGAGGTCAACCGACAAACGAGAAATGAGCCTATGCGTGACATTTCCAACCATTTCGCATGTACGTGACTCGCACACATTGAGCACCCTGGACAGCCATTCGAGGCGATTAGAATATTCGCTGATTGTTTAAAGAAGCTTTGAATCAGTATCTATTTACAGAGCGCAGAGTGAAGACTCTGATCAGACTGTGCGGATGCACAGGCTGATCTGAGTGTTTACTTGGCGCACATGTGTAATGGTTGGAAATGTCACGCATGCGCTCAAAAAATAATGACATACTTCGTGTATCCGCTTTATCCCTTTCCCATACTGTCCCTGAATTTTACTTCCCTTATATATTATACTTCTGAAGACATTGCGAAAAACGGAGAAATTGGTAGTAATAAGGAATTTCTTCTGTTTCAATAATATTTTCTATTGTATAGGACGGCTACTTTTCCTATTGTACTAACTTTATAGATTGTCGTCTGCTATCCCCTCACATGTAGACAAGTCTTTAACTTAAAAAAAGCACATTGTAAAGCGTTTAGTAAATGTTAGTTTCTAAGTTCAGATAAGGAAATTTGGGGAAAAGTCATTTACCATCTAATGCATACTGGTGAGATTAATTTAGGAGTGACATATTTTGAAATAAACCGCATGTACTATTTCAAGTTTTTTGAGCAGGAAATGTTTGTTGGAATCTGTTTTTTTTTTTTGTATGTATTTTTTATGTACTTTTATGTTATTTATATACAATGCTCTCTTGATTATTTTAAAATTGCATTTGTTGTCATGGAAAAATGTTCGTTACCAAGAAAATGCTCGAAACTATATTTTTGTTAAAATCTTCATACAATGTCGCAGCGCAATTACGATAATGAAGTTTAAATAAAACACGATCGAAAAAAAAAAAAAAAAAAAAGCGTTGTTCGTTTCGTTATCCGCAACAGATGACGAAGTCCAAACATTTGCAAGTTATCAAATTTGCAAAATGTTATGAACAAATTGGATCAATTAACTCTTCTATTGAATAACCCCAATGTCAGTTTGATTATAAAGACAAGCAATGGTCAACTTACCAAGAAAATGTTCGAAAATATATTTTTGTTAAAATCTTCATACAATGTCGCAGTGCAATGACGATAATGAAGTTTGAATAAAACACGATCGAAACCCCCCCACCCCCCCACCCACCCCCCCCCAAAAAAAACAAAACAAAAAAAAAAAAAAAAAAAAACGCGTTGTTCGTTTCGTTATCCGCAACAGATAACGAAGTCGAATCATTTGCAAGTTATCCAATATGCAAAATGTTATGAACAAATTGGATCAATTAACTCTTCTATTGAATAACCCCAATGTCAGTTTGATTATAAAGACAAGCGATGGTCAACTTCCAAAAGGTATATTATTTTATTGTTTATCTGCCAAATTGACGAGTATAACAATAATATAGAATATTTAAGAAAAC
Source organism: Fragum fragum (assembly GCA_946902895.1). NCBI lineage: Eukaryota > Metazoa > Mollusca > Bivalvia > Cardiida > Cardiidae > Fragum > Fragum fragum. The sequence continues at coordinate 1,105,979 of OX336374.1, read as the reverse complement.
AGAATTCATAACTAACTGACAAACAAGAAAGGTAAGAGAGAAAGACAGAATATAGGAAGGAGATGGCAAGATTTAGAGCAAATTCAACATTATATTATACATATAAACAGATTCGTTCGGCTCCCGTTACCATGGCAGTTGTTTTCCTTTCAGAAAATAAGCATGATTGAGCAAGCTATAAAATATCGAACTGAGAGAGAAAAGCGCGGAACTACTAACAAAATGGTTATGACTTTAAGTAATGATATTGTAAGCATATGCTTTTAAAAGGCATTTTATAAGATATGAAACAAATGTCATGGTATCGAAGAGCGTCACAAGAAAGCATAAGATAAACAAACAAATAAGGACAAAGCAAGCAAAGTAAACCAAAGCTTCAGTTCAGTACATTTTGAAAACGCCCAGGAAAATCTGGGTGTTTCATTTTGAAGATTTCCGAAGCATATGGTGTGACAAAGGGCAGTGCCTCGCCAGTTGTGAAACAATGTCCCAAAATAGATTTGGGATATCCCGGTTTTTACCGAATTGTTATTCAATTAGGAAGTAGCCGCTGACATATTTCTTGTATAAATATAAATAAGTGAGGCTGAAGTCTTATCATTCATATTGAGTCTACCAAATACCTTGTTGTAAACCACTTTATTAAAGCCTGAAAGAAAGCTGTTGAAAAGAACACGAAATAATATGGTAAGGCTGAGATTTGTCAAGCAAACTAATCAAAAGCTATGAGTTGTTATGAGTTGTCAGGAAATTTAAAATGAGTTGAATTAAGGTGTCTAAAAGTAGACTGAGGATTATCTAGAACAAATCGTTCCGAAATTCAGTGAAAATCAGTAAGTGAATTGTTGAAGGCTCAGCATAGTAACAAAACTTCGAAATCATGATAGTGGAATTATATAGAATCAAAATTTATCACATTTCTAAACACTTTTATTCTAGTCTTTATAAAAAAAAAACTATATTATTTAGCAGACGCGGACAAAATTTGAATACATGTATGAACTTATGCCAATGATAATAAGTATTTTAAGTGGAAGGGAATCAATGTAAAACAATCTTCAAATAAAATATTTCAATTAATTTTCGGCTAAGACAATATTTAAGAAGGTATTAGCTGAAATATACGCGTCAGCTCAAGTTCAAGGCTCCCTATTGACATTTTTATTTCGTATTTCATAAAAATCACACCTGGTATACTTATCAAGTTACCGATATTTGATGCCATATTCGGCTATTTATACCATTATTATTTACTCCACAATTTCGTGTTTGTCTTGCTAACATGGAGATTTGTGGGTACAACAAGACACATTCTTTCGTTTCCGTGGAAAAACGTTATCTGTGATAGAAACCAGTGAGTTGGAAATAAATCCTTTAAGATTGTTTTCGGTAAGTTAGCAATGAGAAGGAAATTGCTAACATTTTGACTTTCTTGAATTATTTCGAGTCACGGGCCAGTTTAATCTAGTTTCTCGTTGAAAAGTGGACGTTTTAATTCACAAAAGTTTGAAATATCTAACTTTTCCGACTGTTGCAGTGACATAAATCTTGTTGCAGCTTAACAGGAAAGTTTTGATACTCGACGGAACCAAATGCGATCCTCTTGTTTTCGCAAACCTCTTTAAAGAGAGTTTTTATTTACATAAATGTATGTAACGTATAATCGTATCACACTGCATGAGGTCGCAACAAATATTTTATTTCTTAATTTATCATAATGGTCCAATTATCTGACGACAAAACTTTAGACTTGTCCAAAGTCAAGGATGTTGCAGGCGACAAAATTAAATTGAGGATATTTTAGGTTTCTTTTTCTTTTCTCTATTTGGGTAGAAAACATTGTAGATAATGAAGAAATTGCTCTAAAACTGTCTTTGTGTGGGAATAAGTTTAATAGCTGAGAAATGAAATGAGAACCACTATTGCACGTTCGAGACAGCTTTTCATGGAACTAAATCATACGCAAGTACACAATAAATTTCTGTTTCCAATTTTTATGTAAGTATGAAACGCTTTTATAACCGATCCACTCTCGAAAAAATTTAAGACTGGCCAAAATTCGAAGAAGTTGCAGAGGACAATTTCAAATTAAATACATTTTTCATAGTCTTCGTCTTTCTGTTAGAAAACAATGTGAAAATAAAGAAATTGCACATTGTTTTCCGGAGCTATTCTCTTGAAGGAAGTCAAAGGGCGGTTTTATGTGGGAATTGATTGACCTATCAGGGTGCAGGATGCAGGAAAATTGATAGACACGGCTTTGATTTCATATTTTCTTTTTATGATGATTTATCTATTTAAAAACTTTATTTGTTACATTTACAGTTACTGAAGTTCTTCGCTTGTTTATTGGTCCATGTAATGACTTTGCCAATTTTCGTTCACGTGAGCGGAAGTGAGAAGTGTCCTGACCTCACCGATGAAGAGTTACAGCAGGAATGGAATAAAATACACAAAGCTGGATATGCGGATCTTCATTGGTCGTTCCGACTTATACCGGACTTAATGGAAAATAACGTCACTTCCAGGAACATTAAAAGGTAAATATTTCTCCCCATACTATGAGAACTCAATAGGAAGTAAACTTTTCAAAAGAACAATAGGCATGCCTACTTAAGTTGATATCTTCCCTCGTTTGTTTACATTTAGCCCATGATTTAAGCGGACGCAGGTTTTGCGAGTTTGAGATTCTCAAATGAGTCGTAAGGGCTCTCCAATTTGAAAGAACTTTAGAAAGAACTCTAATAACACCAACTATCGAGTCCCTTAGAGAAGGACCAAAACCTTGATTAAGCTTTTCAGCTTATGTTTTGTATGCGGGTATAACATGCGGCCATACGCTAGTTCAAAGTGGAAACTGTGCCTTCGTGATAATTTCCTTGCCTCAACTCTGTGGGTAACAATTTTGGTCCGATTTCACTTATGTTTTCTGAAAGTGGTTGAGATGATCCGCCCGATTGAATGCATAGACATTCTCGTCAAAACCAATGGAAAAAGGGAACTGGGTGATATTTTTCTTGTGGCCAATCTAGAGTTCACTTTCGATTCAAATTTTTTGCTACTTGCTGAATATTTTTGTATGGTATTAGGGAACGATCCCTATAGAAATTATTGACATCATTTTGAAAATAAATTGAAAACCGATGTTAGTGGCACTTCTTATTGTTTTCTCTAAAAGTCACAATTTTGCCGAAATCTTTTTCAAACTTGCTGAGAATGTTTTTTAAGTCTAGAGAAGAACCCCTTTTCAATGTCACGATTTCCTTAGAAATATAACAAATATAGTCATTGACGTCATTTTCCTTGCTACGACTCTGCAAGTCACAAACCTCCCATCATTACCAAACAATTTTACTCATCTCTGATTGGTGTATCGATAGATCTTTGGTTGACAGACAAGAGATATATCATACCACATTTCGTATCGATTTGTGTGATTACTACTACATTCAAGAGGGCACACTTTCTTTTTGCTCTCAGTATATATCTTATTATCTACCTTATCTACCAAACAACTTTTACACTATTTAGTCGTTGGGAGAACAATACATTGTAAATACAGCTTGAAGAAGCTGTTTTTACGACATTTTGCTCGCCCAACGACGATATGCTGTAATTTTCTGCAGTATCAGAGGAAGAAGCAGACGAACAACCCATTTGTACGGTTCTCGAAAGTGTCCGACCCGAGTCTCAAGGATAACGGAGGTGTTGTCAAACAAGCCACAGGACGATTGTCCCGTACGCTATGTGATGCAGCATGATAAGGACCGGGTACCAGTCAACATCGTGCACGCTAGATGCTTATGCAAACGGTGTCGACACAACACGACCGACATGACCATGGCATGCCAGCACGTGTTCACGGAAACCAAGGTGCTCCGACGGGATGCTTCCTGCCATTTTAATTGGGCTTTAGAATTAGTGCCCGTAGCTTGCACGTGCAGACCTTCGTGGAAAAAAGTAACAACAGAATAGACATTACTGAATCCAGGGTCAGATTTCGTCCACTAGTATCACAACCCCCTCTCCCGATCAGAAACAGACGTAGAAACAACAATGATTGGATTTGTCGTAGGTTTTTGGCCATATAAAGCCCTCGTTATGATCTCTAAAGTTTTATTCTGATTCCCCCAGTTTTATACAGACGAGCTACTTGGCTTATAAACTCAGGAAAATATTTCAATTGAAAATGTAGTAGAGCAAGTTAATATGAAAAAAAGGAATATTACATCAGTGTGTTTTCATATTTGTTGCTATCGTGTGTAAGTATTTTTTATTGGATGAGACCGAAGGTCGAATCCAATAAGAAAATACCTACACACGTTTCGAGAACACGATAACAATAAATAGAAAAACACACTGTTGTAATATTCCTTTTATTATATACCTTTAGGACATGACATTAAGAAAATTCTCTTAAATGATTAAGAAATAACCAGCTTTCCGGATAAAACCCCGAAGATCAATACACAACAAAGGAGTACGTGTTTAACGGTGCTCGACGAATACGGTTTTTTAATACACGCCGAATATTGATTTTTTTTTTCTGTCGAGTTGTATTAGATAGCCAGATTTTAATCCATATCTTTTATAGGTATATAATAAATAACATTTTTACAGAATTCATTGGTGGATCGCCAATGACGATATCAATTTACCAATCAAATCATTCATTTAAACCGAAAGTAAATATAAAGAAATTTGTAATGGTTTCTTGACCAAAACACCATAGATACAGCCTATTCAAGCTTTAGTAATGACGCTTTGGTCGCCGGCTGAGTTCTTGTTTTTGTGTTATGTCCCTAAACTTATATTGTGCAAACCAAACTCGTTTAATATCGAACTTAATTTGCCGCTTTCAAAAGAAAATCTATAGGCAAATGAAAAAAAAGTCCTTTAGGTCCAGAGATGCAAAGGTTATTTACGAAACTTGTGAAACCATCTCGTACGTGGGCGATCTAAATGTCGTAACTGCAACGTTTTTGGGTTGTAGTTACGAGACACTGACGATATGCAAGGAGGATATTGAATGATTGGTCACGGAATACCGATTTTATTGAACGAGTCATCGATATATGAGCCTGTGCGTGACATTTCCAACAATTTCGCATGTGCGTGACTTGCACACATTGAGCACCCTGGACAGCCATTTCGGGCAATTAGAACATTGGCTGATTGTTTAAAGAAGCTTTGGATCTGTATCTTTCTACAGAGCGCAGAGTGAAGACTCTGATCAGACTGTGCGGATGCACAGACTGATCTGAGTCTTTACTTGGCGCACATGTGTAATGGTTGGAAATGTCACGCACGCGCTCATATAATAGACCGGTTTATTTCACTACTAGGCTGTATGTCATATTTAAAAAAATATTAATCTTCGAATATTCTCCGACTATTTACTGAAAACGTTCCGACTATTTACTGAAAACGTTCCGACTATTTACTGAAAACGAATGTCTCAGACAAAATGCGTCATGTCGAAAAGTAATGTAATGAAAGTCATTTAACCCATAACGACACGACGAAATTTTAGACTGGTCCAAATTGAAAAATTCTGCATTCGACGATTTCAATTTATCTGTTAGATTTTAGATATATTTGTCTTATTAAATCGGAGATCATTGCGGGCAATGCAGAAATTCGCCGGTGCAATTCTGAAATCAGCTTAAATCAATCTGAAGTTACGAGGTTTTAGAATAACACCGACAAATTTCTGGATAGAAGCAATTTTTGGCATGGTCTGTTTTTTCTTGAGGGTTGCGAAAATGCCAGTTTTATTTAGGATGAATAAAAGTGGACGATGTCGACTACCTTTCAGTTGTTATTAAAAAAGAAACTCGCGAGCCAGTAGAGCTTGTCAGATTTTAAGGTTACCCTTTTTATGTGTATTACTAGTTATTGTTTTCTTTATTTTTGTTGTTGTTTACATTCAGTATTGCCATTTCATATTTGATGATATTTTCTAACGAAATCTGCCAAAGTATTTTTTATCTTTTTGTGCCTGTTTTTATTTTTCTTGCTTTATATTTGTAATCTACGTATGTTATTTTTGTGTTTTTAAAATTCTATTGAAATAAAATCTCTCAAAGAATATAAGATTTGTTGTAGAAACCTAGCCTGCACACATGTTACACACCAAAAACTTTAAAAACAGGGGAAAATCGTTCATTGTCAAATGCTGCAAACACGGGTACCTAACCCATGACTTAATTTTGCACAGGTCAATATTCAAAGAAGATGTAGACGAGAATTTTAATTTGACGGAATCTATAAATATTTTTCTCTTACGGTATTACATTGTGGATAGTGAAGAATGTTGGTTCTTGGTGTATTAGATTACGAATTAAAGGGAAAGCTTCAGATAAGTTGGTTAAATTATATCAACAAATCGAACAATCTTAATTTTTTAAAACGTAAATAATGTTAGACCCCTATGAAAGTCGGCGACGTTTTATACAAAATTCAATTCGCTCTACCCCTTATATCTCCATATTTTTGTATTAAGAATACTTTACTTCTATCGTGTAAGAGTTTCTCGAAGCTTACTTCAAAGCGTATTAATTTTTACCCATGCATCTCGAATCAAATACAAGATTCCGGGTGGCTATTAAACCATTACATTCCAGACGTAATCAATACCTTCAACTGACAATTCATCACATCAATTTTACAAAATGATCCTTGTTTGGAAATAAATTGATCGTAACTTCAGCTTATTTAACCAATTCCCACTCAATGACGCTTTTAAACGCCCCTCGATATGAAAGCTTTAGAAAACATTGTGGACAATGAAGAAATTGCTTGTTACAAGCAATTTCTTCATTATCCACAATTTTTTCTACCATAAAAGACAAAGAATTTGAATATTTCATGAACTTAAAGTTGTCGTCTGCAACTTCTTTGAATTTGGACTGGTCTAAAATTTTATTGATTGGGAATGGGTTAAGCTATAGTTACGAGGTTTTGGTGGCCCAATAAAAACTTGCTCATTGTTTATGGCTTCTTGAATGACGTACCTCGTGTAATAAAAACTGCTACACGATGGACCACTGTATTGTTTGGTTAGGAGGAAGTGAAAATCAAATTTCACTTTTATTGTAGCATAGATATTTTATTGTCATATCACATCTTTTGTTCGCATTCATTACAAAAAAACATTCCTTCGTTCTCCAGACACGTGGGATTGTGTCACATCTAATTATCACCCAATTTCAAATTAATACGGCGTGAAGAAAAACTAGCTATTAAAACTCTGTAATAAAACTAGTAATTCTTGTAACAAGCAATTCCCTTTTTCATTATAGTTCATACGGAAAGTCATATTCGGTTTGAACTTGAAATGACGTATTCTTTTATTTAGACGATTCTAAAGCTTTTGTCTTCAGTTCAGGGGTTAAGAACTTCTTTAATTGGCCCCGCCCACTTACTATTTTGGCTATGCCCATTGATTCCGACAAGAAGGTCCGCTTCCATTTTAAACGACGTTATTTTGCGAAATTTATGGCTAGTAACATGGTTGGTTGGCGACCTTAACGTCGTAACTACAGCTTGGATAAGCTGTAGTTACGACGTTTAGGCCGCCAAACCAACAAAAATGTTTCACACAAATGGAGGCCAATATTGGAGTTCAAATCGCAAATCTTGGATTAATGAATGATTTGATTGGTCGATATATTCCTTGATTTACAGCCGCGACTGGTCAATCCTAACTCCATTTACTCCTATTGATCATATATAATAGGAAAGAATATTCTTCAATCGGCAGATTTGCTGGCTATACCCATTTCAATAATGTAATTGGACTGAGATATGAGCGCATGCGTGACACTTCCAACTATTACACACTATTACACATGTGCGCCTAGTAAAAACTCAGATCAGCCTGTGCATCCGCACAGTCTGATCAGAGTCATGCTCTCTGTAGATAGATACTAACACCAAAGCTCCTTTAAACAATCAGCGAATGTTCTAATTGCCCTAAATGGCTGTCGAGGGTGCTCATTATGTGCGAGTCACGCACATGCGAAATGGTTGGAAATGTCACGCAGAGGCTCATATCTAATGGGGTTAACGTGTAAAATCTTTGGATAGGCACATAACAAATCAAAGCACTGAAAGTACTGATGGTGGACGTCCCTGTTGGCATTGTATAGTATTCTACCTTTTTTGGTGCAGAAAAGAGCATTTTTCAAATAGATAATATAAATAGAGCAAAACATCTCGCCTCGCTTGGCTACCTTAATAGATAATACAAGATGTTTCTATTCTAGTGTCCTAAGCTCGATGCCCAGTTCGGGAAAAATGCTATTACCACTTGAGTCATTTGTCTCTCACCTATGAAAACATGATAAATAGTTTCCCTATTAGGTTGGCTCAAATTTTGATGTTGCATTTGTCATGTACATGTCCTGGCGTGAAAAAAGACAGGTGACCATAGTTAGGTGCACCTACCAACCGCAGTATTACTGAAATACCTCTTCAACAGTATTAGATTAGCAATTCATTGACAACTATTCTTTACAAGAGAGAGAGAGAGAGAGAGAGAGAGAGAGAGAGAGAGAGAGAGAGAGAGAGAGAGAGAGAGAGAGAGAGAGAGAGAGAGAGAGAGAGAGAGAGAGAGAGAGAGAGAGAGAGAGAGAGAGAGAGAGAGAGAGAGAGAGAGAAAGAGATATATTCTGTTTACCTTCTGTGAACCTTCTACGACCAAGTAGAAGCTAAAAAGGGCTTATTTAAACTGATAATAAACATCCAAGGAACCTCTTTGAGCCCACGTATTTAGAATTTTTTGAATCTGATATATGGTTAAGCGAATCACAACTTCTTGGACCAAATATTAGACTAAATCGTTTATTTGGCATCGGACCACAGCATTCTGAATGAAAAGCAAATTACTCTCTGAATTATTGAAAGACTGCGCTATTGAAACCGTTACTACACCTACTTAGCCGGATATATTAGTAGGCGTATTCGTATGTAAAATGAGCCTCTACGCTTTCTACAAATTGCATAGAACCCTCGTATCACGCCAATTTTAAAAGGAGGAGGAAGATTTGAAAAATAATCAATCGAACCAAGTTGGGCACTGTTTTTCCTCTACCCTAGTTATATCTTAACTGGATAAGATTGGTGGATGTTATAAAAACCATTAAAATTCAAATCGTGGACTGAACAAGCTGTAAAAGGGCGTTTAACCCATTCTAACACATTAACTTATTTTTTGCCTCCAAGAGAAAAGACTTCGAAAAACATTGTTGACAATGAAGAAATTGCTCGGGACTCGCAATTACTCCATTATCCAATAAGTTTTTAACTCAAAGGACAGGTAGGAAAATAAGATAAAATCGACTAAAAGTGTCGTTTGCAACGTCTTTGAATTTGGACCAGTCTAAACCTTTGTCGTCTTGTAATGGATTAAGTCGCAAAATGACAGCGGATATCCGTGAAATTGGTTTACATTGGTGCTACTTCAAATTTCATTTTTACCAGTTTGCTTTACAATACATGACGCATTTCAATAAACACTAAGTTATTCTGCAAAACAAAACATTAATAAAGTACTCCAACCCACTACCGAATAATACCTCTTTTACATGACCTTAAAGAAGAGAGAGAGAAGGGGAGAGGGAAGGAGAGAGAGAAAGAGAGCGAGAGAAAGAGAGAGAGATAGAGAAAGAAAGAAAGACGGAGAGAGAGAGAGAGAAGGAAAACCCAGACAAATTCCACTTCTCTCTCCGTCTATTCCTATATCTGTCTATCTATCTGTCTGTCTCTATCTCTCCCCCTGTTTTAAAAAAAATAACTTATTTAAGATTAAGCGAATATCAGTGTTTGACACGTAGATATTATTATTTCTGTATTTCAGACAGATACAGATACGCGGATATACATGCGTTTTTATGTATAATTATACATTCAACATAATACTGTTACAATTTAAAAACAAATTAAAAAAAAATAAACAAATAAAATAAAACTATTTTACTTGTTCTTGAAAATATTGAGTTTAAGTTCACTTCTTATTTCAAGTTAAATTTCATTCCAAATACTGACAATGTAAATACTGAAACTGTGTTTTCGCAACAAAGAGGTCATTTTTTTGTTTCGGACCGTTATCTTTTCTTGAAACATGAACAATATTAGACATATATTTTGGAGTTTATATTTTTATTCCTTAACTAGTGAAACGGCTGGGTGATATTTACATCTTACAGAAAAAGGCAATCAAACTAATTCTTTGAACAATTCATCTACTTGTGTTTTACAGACTTGCCAAGGATAAACCCTTGTCATGCTTAATTATAAAACCACAAAAGAATTGCATTAAAATCAAAGGACTTCGAAGTACCAAATTATTGGTCATTATGTATATTGAAAATTCATCTTGTAACAAATTCTGGTTTAATTTGATTAGTAGGTGGTATAGACTTACATGTATATCGGACTGCATAAATATGTGCAGGCTGATCTTAGTCTATACCTCCTGCCCAAAACAGGGATATTCTTGGTTAATTATGGCAAGGGTTAATCTAGCTATTCGTCGATATTTGATTTGTAGCGACGCTGTTATTTTTACCCCATATAACACAACAGTAATCAAAAATTGGTGAAACAAAGGAGTTGTAAAAAAGAAGCTTCATTTCCATATATAAGTGGCGTTTTATTAGTTGGAAAAGGGCATTTTTATTCTTAAGTCCTTTACAAACATAATCGATTTGTGTATGCCATTTCAGATGGCCATCTATATAAACACCTATAACTTTTTGTGAGCGCACATTTTCCAACAAGCGACCGTTCAAACTTTATTGGAGCTTACTTTCTTTCACGAATTTATACTTTTGTCCAATTAACATGCATTTTGTCTTGAATTTGTGTAAACACACGTTATTAACACTTGTCATGCTAAATTAAAATCCTATACATAATTGCTTTAAAATCAAAGAACTGACAGTACTGGAAAACCTTAATGAGGGTCAATATTACTTTTGAAAATTGGTTATTCTAACAACTCTGGCTGAAAGGGGACAAACAGGAGGTGTAGACCAAGATCAGGCTGCACTTATGTGCAGGCTGATCTTGTCTACACTTCCTGCCAAAACCGGAATATTCCGGGTTCAGCATGACAAGGGTTAAGCTGACGCCAACCCTGTAGACGAATTAGATTTTCTTGAAGTTTAGATTGTATAAAAACGAGATCAAAATCAGATTTGAGCATCGCAGAACCATTTGCATATAGATCGATGTCTACATCAGAAAAAATAAACGAAATGTTATTGATGTAAATGAGAAAGAGAAGAGGCCCAAGTATTAGTGCCTTGGGTAACCCAGATTTATTTTCAAGTAAATCGGACTTCATATCCCCTATTTTAAACGTTCCCTGTTAGATTTAATAAGAGTGCATGCATCTTCAGTAAAATGATTTAATTTAAGTTTGTGTAGAAGGATTTGATGATCGACAAGATCAAATGTTTTTCTAAGGTCAAGGAAAACAGTTCCAACAGACTTCCCATTTGAAAGCCATACATCGATTATTTTGATTAAAGCTGTTGTGCAAGAATGGTGTTCTCTATAGTCGATAGGATCGAATATGTCAGCCTAAAGCGTGCCCAATAATATCGCAACTGTGTTCCAGAAAGTTCCTCTTTAGAAATAAACCACAAAGTCTTTCTTTTCAAGATATCAAACGCAAGAACTATCTATATCAAACTTAAGCCCTTCTTTTATGCACAGAATGAACCTGAAATTTGACTTCAAAGTAGTGAAACTTCCGTCAAACAGATCTAAGGTCTTGTCAGCATTTTTTAAAGCATCATTTGTATAATCTTTTATAAAAGTTCTATAAACCATTCCCAAACAATTCCGCTTTTTACGCATCTCAAGCAAAGACTTGAGGTTGACAAAGTTGAAAACGATCAAATGCTGGTTAAAAGCATTTTTCCCTTTCAACCTTGTTTTCTACTCCAAAAGACAGAGATACTCGAATTTGTCGTTCGCAAATTCTTTCAATTTGCACCAGTCAAAATTGCGTAGTGTTGGAATAGGTTAAATTTCACAATGTTGAAAATCCGAGTGGTCAAAATTCATTCAATAATTCACACGTTTCAGTTCGTTAACAAACTAAACGGAAAGGCTATGAAAGAGAAAGAGTTACCTTTCTCTCAAAATAACTGGTAACTGTAAAGGGGATGGTGGTGCAAGATGACATTCAAAATATTGTTGTTATGAATGAGGTATGAACACCGATGCCTCGAGGTCCCGAGTTCTATTATCGGGAGCGGCTATCAATGGCACGAGTACTGACGTATTCTACAGGAAGCGGAATTGAGGGGGATTAATCCATGTTGGAAGAACTAGGGAATTTGCTAAGATCAGCTGGTCGCTTTTGCATCACGAGATGATTAATCCATTACCTGACAAAATTTCAGACCAGTCCAAACTGCTGTAGATATTACAGTCTACATTTCACAGGACTTTTAGATTGAAAAGCCAGAAAGAAAATTTTGCGTGAAAAGGAGATTTTTTGTGACAAGCAAAATTTCATCTTTCTGCAAAGTGTATCGTAATTTCTCTCTTTAGGGCGTAAAAATTGACATTGTGCGGTAATGGTTTAATCCGATATGATCAGAAATATGATAGCAGGAATGACATTAAAGTCGTAAACTATTTATTGGGTAAGTATCAAATAGGAAAATAATTTGTTCATTGATTTTTAAAAGGTCAATTTTCATCAAATAGAAAACAGTCGGAAGCTTACAATGTAAATTTGTTATGTAAAAAATCAAGGCTTGGCTATTAGCTAACTAGACAAGGAAGACATCTGTGGTGTCCTTAGTCGATCGATCGATTGATCGAAAGAGTCGGCTTCTCGATTAAGAGGTCCCGGGTTCGATTCCCGCGTGTGGCTATCGATCTTGGTTCTTTCATTTGCCCACTCATTCGGCACGATGACTGGTGTCCAGGAAGCAGAATCTACAGGGAATTGTCTAAGTTAAAAGTACTGGTTTCCCCGTCGATTGATAATACATATGTCTTAACCTCGAGTCTTGTAAGATAAGATAGACCTGAGAGAACGCAATACTTACAATCACTCAAAGAACTATGGTGTACCGTTTGTATCGAAAGTCCCCTTTAAATCGTCTTATCCTTAAAACGCACGCACGCGTAAATAATATAGGTAAATCCGCTAAATTTAAGCATGCGCGCTTATATCTTGAAAGTGCACGTGTTATTTAATGCGTGCATTTTCAAATATGAGCGTGCACGCGTAAAAAGAAATTTCCTTAAAAAATGTGCGGGCACTTGTAACTTAGACGTACTTGCACATTTTAAACCCTTAAACGCACAGTAATTATGCGCGCACGCCTAAATTTTGTGAGTGCACCTGTATTATTTACGCGAATACACGTTTATTTAAGCGTTTTCTACCTAAAGCGGACTTTTGACCCATTTGGTGCGCCATAATATGAAGAACTACGTTATAGCGAGAGGTGGTTTAATCTTTCCTTGTTGAGTTATCATGCTGAAATCGACGTTGTCAATCAAAGAATCATTCGACCAATCAAATCATTCATGTAGACCGGAAGTTAAGTTTGAACTCCGACATTTATATTACTTTTGTTGGTTTGGCGACTAGACTAAGGCAACTACAGCTCGTTATAGCTGTAGTAACGACGTTTAGGCAGTCAATCATTTTACGTATTGCTAATTATACATGAAACTGACCACAAAGTTTGCAAAATAAGCTCATTTACGGTCTAAATGGATGATTTCATTGGTCGGCTGGTTATTTGATTGACAGCCGTGACTGGTCAATTTCATTATGTTCTGAACCATTCACGCGTTATCAACTCAATTTAAAGACGAAAACATTTGTTCTTTTGAACTAGATACGTGATTTATGAGATTTCTATCAATATATCCAGGACTTTCTAAAAGGAAAGGAGATGTAGGCTCCGTATTAAAGCGCGTGTAAGTTTAAGATATGTTTAACCCTTCACCACACGGCAAAATCTTAGACTGGTCCAAATTGAAGAGAGGTGCATACGACAATTCAAAGATTATATTTTAGAATTTTCAATTTTCTGGATAGGAAACATTGTTTTAAATGAAGAATTTGCTAGTAACAAAAGCGTCACTGTGTGGAATTGGGTCAAGATCATAAAAAGAGAAATATCAGTCTATCTAGTAATGCACCTTTTTGTTTCGGAGATGACGCAGGCGTTCTTCACGATCATCCTGATGTAACGTTACTCGTACCGCTCCGGGTCTCGACCGGTCAGTAAGCGTGCCGGTTTGGTATAAACGAGTTCTCAAATTAATTGTTGTTTGCCGTGAGCAATTCATTGCTCTGGCAACAGCGGTCACAGACTGACAGCCAAAAGCCATCCTTCTTTGACTTCTTTGCGTTGCTCATTTGATAAGTCGTGGCAATTCCATAACAGTGTCAACGCCGAAAAATCAATCTGATTTTTCTCATTTTTGACTCTAGGGGTATAATTCGTGAGAATTCGGTAGAGAACCATGTGAATGAAATACAGAATTCAAATGCCATTGGCCTTTTTGTTTCTGAAATAGTTTTGCAAAGATTTACTAAGATTCCCGATTTTCCAATGCCACAGCAACCAGAGTTTTTCATGGAATAATTCCATGAAAAACTCTGGTTGCTGTGGCATTTGAAATGGGGAATTGAATTGAATTAATTTAATAATTCTTGTAATACTTCACAGTTAACATTCCTGCCAAGTTTGATCTTCATCATGTTACTAGTTTAGGTGAAGAAGACTTTTAAAGAAAGTGTGGATGGACTAATGACAGACAATGACCGATCTCAAAAGCTCACCTCACACTTTTTGCTTATACCAGCTAAAAAGACCAAACTCTATGGAGAACTCAGTATCTATGATACCCTCAGTTTTTCTGTGTGCTCTTTTAAATCAAGAACAGATAAGGAAGATTTAGCTTGGAAAATACACGAAATAACCCTTGACCCATTCCCACATAATACAGCCTTTTTATGCCCCCAAGAGAAAGCTTTGGAAATCGCTGTGGAAAATGAAAAACAAATACTTGTTATAAGCAATTCTTTCATTAACCACATTTTTTTTCTATCAAAAAAGACATCTTTTTAAAAAAAATCCATCACCTGATAATTGTCGTCTACAATGTTTTCCAATTTGGACCAAAACAAGTCACAAAGGACTTGTATAGGATTATGGGTAAATAGTGAATTAAACAAAAGAACAATAAGAGTTGAATTATGTTGATAAAATATATCTCTTTACAAACTTTTATTATATATATATAACAAGTTTTTTTCGTAAAATAGTACATGTATGTATATTAAAGTTACATAAATAATCTTGTTTTAACCTAGGCACATTTTTCATTAATAGCTCTTAATCTTTTAACTAACCATTCCACTCTTTTACATAACCAAAATTTCTGGCAACTTAACCCATTTTCACATGAGAAAAATTTAGACTGGTCAAATTGAGTGTTGTTGCAGAAGACAATGCTAAAAATTATAAATCTTTATCAGTTTTGAAAGAAAACATCATGAAAACGAAGAAACATCTTGTAACAATCAATTTCTTCATTTTCTCCAACGTTTTCCTAATATTTTTTAGGGGGCCTACAAAGTAGGATTGTTCGGGAATGGGTTTTTTGGAAAAGATAAGGCAAAACACGAATGGTAAAAAGAAACAAGAGTACCATGATGGTCTTATATCGCTCACCTGAGTTTGATGGCTCAAGGCTATATGATATACATGTATGCAAAATATCAAAGCCCTCAGCTAATTTTTGGAGAAGATTTTTTTAAAAAAAAAATTGCACAGAAAAAGGCTTATTATCAAGTTACAATCATTCTTTGATGCGTTTTGGTAGAGGGTCAATATATGATGATTTATGCCAAATATCAAAGCTCTAGGCCTTTTGGTTTGGGAGTAGAAGATTTTTTACATTTTTCACTCGGTTGCTATGGCAACTAAGGCTCTTCATGGATTTTAATCCTTTAAGGTATTTTGAAAGAGCATAACCTTAGGATTATTTCTATGAAGTTTGGTTGAAATTCCATAATTATTTTAGGATAAGTTTTTTTTCTAATTGTAAAGGATGGACAGACAGTTGGACGGCCTGACAGTTGGCCGGAAGATGGAGCTAAAAAAGGGACATATGAATATAATAATATCCACTCCATATATGGCACTTTAAATTGCAAACATATTCAAAATGCTTGTTGTTTATCTATAAAATTTGAAAAAAATTTTTTTTTCATTTTAGGCTCTATGAAGGGCAAATACCAATACTGTCATTTTAATACTGCATAAATATTCTAACAAGTTGTGAAATATATCAAAACAATGCATATTTAGAACAGTAGTTAACTCATTCCTAAGTAACAAAATTTTAGACCAGTCCATATTCAAAGAAGTTGCAGACGAATATTTGCAGTTTATGAAATTTTGGATTTTTCCAACTTTCTGGGTTGAAAACATTGTGTTAATATGTTACAAGCAATTTCTTAATTTTCCACGATGTTTCCTCAATTGTTTTTCTTGTTGGACGCCAAAAGGTGTCACTGTGTGGGAGTGGGCTAACCCATCCCCTAGCAACAAAATTTTAGACTGGTCCAAGTTGAAAGAAGTTTCAGACAATATTTCAATTTGATGAAATTTAAAAAAAAAAAATCTGATTATAAAAGTTGTTGATAATGAAGAAATGGCTCGAACAAAGCAATTTCTTCAATTTCCAAAATGTTTTCTCAATCTTTTTTCTTGAAGGGCATAAAAAGGAGGGCTTGTGAGGGAATGGGTTAATTAAATGTTTCTTCAATTTCCTGCTTTATTACAAGATTTCTTTACTTGGCGGGTAAAAAAGAATGCTTATTTACCCCGTTCATTCTTTGTTAGAGTATAAAATACCGTCACAACTATACAATGTACATTGTCGTATAAATATTAACCCTTATCATGCTGAGCCAAGAATATTATGTTTTTTTGCAGGAGATATAGACAAAGATCAACCTGCACATAAGTGCAGTCTGATCTTTGTCTACACCTCCTATTGGTCCACTCAAAGCCAGTTATTTGAATGATAAATTTTCAGAAAAAAAAGAAAGAAAAAATAATAATAAGTACTCTCATTAAGGCAGTGCTGTCAGTCCTTTGAATTTAAAGCATTTCTATACAGGATTTTAATTCAGCATGACAAGGGTTAACTTGCCTGAGTGTCTAAATGTGATTCTTCCTGATTCATTTGAGTAAATAAATGGTGGTATACCAGCCTTAGTTAACCATTTCAATTTTTAACAAAATTGCACAAATTTAAATAAGTTGTACAAAATATAAATGAAAATAAAGCATATAATTTCATAATTTGGTAACAAATATTGTGGAAAAATGAAGAACTTATTTTTTAAAGCATTTTTTTCTCTTCCCACAATATTTCCTAAAAACTTATCTGATGTCATGAAATCTAGGGTGCATTTTACTCAACTCCTAACAAAGATTTTGATTATTTTGATTTTTTTTCAAGTGTTTAACTGAATAAGTATGGAATAAAACAGGGTTTTACTTAACTTAAACCCTTACCAGATGGCAAAATTTTAGACTGGTCCAAATCAAAAGGAGTTGCAGACGACAGTTTAAAGTTTATTTAATTTTAGTTTTTTTCAGCTTTCTGGATAATTTCCTCATTTTACACAATGGTTTCCAATTGTTTTTTCTTGAGAGGCATCAAAAAGCATCACGACGTGGAAACAGTGAAGATTTGCATAAGTTAGGTGTATAATAACCCATTCCCACTCGATTTCACATTTCCCTCAGGAAAAATACCTTTGATAACATCACCAAATCAACAATTTCCGGTTTTGCATAATTTTAGAGCAGACGAAAAACTAAAGTGGATTTATTTTTCCACTTTTAATTTGAAAAAAAGACCATTTAGTAGGGTTGAAAATATTGTGGAAAAAGAGAAATTACTAGATACAAACAATTTCTTTTTTTCTACAATGATTTCTCCATTGAAAAATTATAATGACATAAAAACCAGGGATTGGACAGGAAAGGGCTAACATTGTTGTCAAAACTCCTATGAAATTCGGCCAGTCTAAAATTTTGTTGTCTTGTAATTGGTTTGTAAATTGGAACCAAGGATTCTATGTTAAATGCTATCAAAGTTAAGTTACTAAATTTGTTTTCATAAAGACTGGGACAAGGTTATATAATCAAAATCAGCATGACCAAATCCAGCCGTCCCAAATGCAGCGAACCCAGCAGCTGGTACAGTTGATGGAATCCTCAGTCCAAATAAAAGCTGGTCGTTGACATAGCCTTCAGCAAACCCATCCTGTTTCAAATAAAAAATGTATTTTTATGCCCCAACATAAGATTTAGTGCATATTGTTTTGCCAATTTCCATCTGTCTGTGAATATTGAAGTTATTTCTTTCCTGTTAAATCGTGGTTTTCAAGATCCTGTGAAATCATAATGGTGAAAAAATTGTAGAAAACGAAGAAATTGCTTTTAACAAGCAATTTCTTCTTTTTCCACATTATATTCTACCCTTCCGAATGGCTAATTTTCTAATCAAATCCATCATCTGCAAAAACTTTGAATTCAGACAGGTCTAAAATTATGCAAAACAGGAAAGGGCTAAAGCAAAAACTAAGCTTCTTTTGGTATACAAATACTAATCAAGATACACTGCTCATATTTGGGACTGGGTTCCTTGCATTAATAGGCATCAATTAGTTGGAAGGTCAAAGTCATCCATCAAGGTCACTTATCAAGGTCACATTTATGAACCAAAGGACTGTTTGCCCTGGGGCACTCACCTGAGATAAAGGCACTTTTTCTTTCAACAGTCTCATTTCATGTTAAGGTTAGGATTATGATAAAAGTGGGCCATACTAACAGATATAAACTATGTACCTGGGGGTCCAAAAGTCTAAATTACAAATTCCAAGGCTAAAGGGTAAATTTGAAAGAAGGAATGGACTTTTTTCTCCCTCTGGATCCATGGATTTTAATTTCAGAAATAAGAAAGAATTCTCTCAGCTGGAGCTTCATGCCTGTAACCCCCCTCCTAGGGCTCCGCCCCTGGGGAGCCGAGGATCATGATTTTAGCTATTTTGAAAGAGGTCAATATACTGATGCTTCATGCAAAATATTAAAGCTCTACGCCTTCTGGGTCAGTAGGAGAGGATTTTTAAAGATTATATTAAAATTTCACTTTTGTTGCCATGGCAACCACAGATTTTAACTAATTTCAATTCTTATAGCAATTTTTAAAGGGGACCACCTAAGGAACATTTCTGCCAAATTCAGATCAAATTGGCCAAGTGATTTGGGAGGAGATGTTGTTTAAAAAATCATTCTTTATTTCTATATAAACCCCATCCCCCTAGGGCTCCGCCCCTGGGGAACCGAGGATCATGATTTTAGCTATTTTGAAAGAAGTGAATATACTGATGCTTCATGCAAAATATTAAAGCTCTACGCCTTCTGGGTCAGTAGGAGAAGATTTTTAAAGATTATTTTAAAATTTCACTTTTGTTGCATGGTAACCAGAGTTTTCAACAGATTTCAATTCTTTTAGCTATTTCTAAAGGGGACCACCTAAGGAACATTTCTGCCAAATTTGGTTGAAATTGGCCCAGTGGTTTGGGAGGAGATGTTCCACGACTGACGACGGACGACACACAATGCAGGAAGGACGCCTGATAAAAGGTGATTGCAATAACCCACATGAGCATTTCATGCTCAGGTGAGCTTTTAAGGCTGTTACAGTGGACTGGTGTGTCACAACCACATATTGTTATGATTTATACCCTTTCAGTATACAAAACTATTTTAAGAACTGAAATGGGAACTATACCCGGCAAAACTTCCAACTCACTTCTTAACCCATTACCAGACGGAACATTTTAAACTTGTCCAAATTCAAAGGAGTTGCAGACAACAATTTTAGTTGATGGATTCTTAAATTTGTCTTTTGTGGATAATGAAGAAATTCATTATAAAAAGCAAATTTTCCTTTGTACACATTATTTTCAATGGTCTTTTCTTCTTTGGGGTGTCAAAAAGCATCAATATGGGGTATCAGGTTGAAACATTTATTTGTATTGTACTAAAGAAGCAATCTAAATGAAATATTGAGATAGTATTTCACAGTTTCTAATATCACCATCAAAATGTTTTTCAAGAAAAAGAGACTTCTTTTTAATCTACATCCTGCTATTGTTCATTGCTCAAGCTACACAGAGTAAAGAGCAGTATGATTGACTGAATTAACCCTTTCCCTTACAATCACTGTTTTTTTCGTCTCTGTGTTTTTATACTCGGGAAAACATTGTGGAAAAAGAAGAAATTGCTTGTAACAAGCAATTTCTTCTTTTGCCACAATATTTTCTACCCTACTGAATGGTTATTTATAAAATAAATTCAACTTTGAATTGTCGTCTGCAAAACCTTCGATTTTGGACTGGTCTAAAATTTCAAAAACAGGAAAGGGTAGGTTGAAATTGACCAATTGCTGGCTCCACCTATTTCCACTGTTGACTCTGTCCAATGACTCCGTTGGGAAGATACCACTTTTATTTTCAAAATTTGTTGCCAGTAGCATGTAATAAAAAAGTAGAATGATTGATTGGCATCCTAAATGTTATAACTACAGCTTGAATAAGCTATAGTAACAAAGTTTAAGTTGACAAACCAACAAAAAAGTTTAACAAAAATTGCAGCCAATGACAAAGTTCTAACTCATTCTGGTCTAAATGAATGATTTCAATGGTCAACTGATTATTTTATTAACAGCTATGATTGATCAATTGGACGAGCACATTTTTGAATGCTATTGACCTAATTGGATGTTTATCGGTACGGGGGTGGGTTGGACTCATAAAATTTCAACACAATTCAACTTTTTACACCTCTAAAGGAAGAAACTTTGCAAAACATTGCTGAAAATAAAGAAATTGCTTGTAACTAGTCATTGCCTCAATGTCCACAATATTTTCTACCCTAAAAGGCAAAGATTTCCTAAACCCTACCAACTTGCAATATTCACCTACACCTTCTTGCAATTTTGACTGGTATAAAATTTTCTCATGTCGTAAAGGGTTAAGACAATTTTCAGTAGATTTTGAGTAGTCTTTCAAGAAGACATCTAATTAAGTGTGAAATTGTTCAACATTTTTTACAACCATTTTTGTTAGAAAAGTTAGTACTTATCTCAAAATTTTAATTACATTTACTAAATGAGAAGACAAATATTGATATTTTGAGATGCAAAATTGTTTAGCCTAGAATAGATCATTATACATGTGCAATCAATACTTGAAAGCTTCAAAACCTTAATTTTAAGTAGTTCTGCTTTTAAATTGATAAAAAATTAAAAATGTATGTCAGTGTGAATCATGCAAGGGAAAGAAAGATTCATCAATTAATTTAACCCATTCCAAGACGGCAAAATTTTTAGACTGGACTAAATTGAAATAAGTTGCATAGGACAATTTATGAAATTTTAGATTTTTTCAATATTCTGGGTAGAAACCATTGTGTAAAATGAAAAAATTGCTTCTACCAAGCAATTGAATGTTTTCTTAATTGCTTTTCTTGAGGAATGTCAAAAAGCATCACCTCTGATATACTGGTATAGAACAGTTTTGTGAAATTCAATTAATAGATCGCTGCTGTCAATCAAAGAATCAAATGACCAATCATCATTCATTAACCCTTGTCATGGTGAACCCGGAATTTTCTGGTTTTGGAAGGAGGTGTAGACTAAGGTAAGCACTTATGTGCAGGCTGATCTTAGTCTATACCTCCTTCTTGTACTTTCCTGCCAGAGTTGTTTATGAAGTTGATTCCTAAAAAAATTTTGATTCTTAAATAAGTTCTATCAGTGCCTTCAGCCCTTTGATTTGACAGCAATTCAGTAAGATAATTTATACAGCATGACAAGGGTTAAGACCAGAAGTGAACTTGGAACTCAATCAATCTGCTACACCTCACATGGCATTTTATTGACTCAAAGGGTTAAATCCTTCACTATAAAATTTTAGACTGGTCCAAATTCAACCAAACAGAGGAGAATTTCAAGTTGATGAAATTTAAAGCTTTGTCTTGTGGGGGAAGAAATTATAGTGGATAATGAAGAAAGTGCTTGTGTTAGCAATTCTTTCACTTTCCACAATGATTTCCAGAAATCCTTCTTGGAGGGCTTGGGAATGAGTTAGGGAAAGCTGGTGCAAATGTATATAAACAACAAGATGTGTTTGTGAAACACCATGCCCCCAAAACAGGAATTCTTTAGAAACAGGTGATTTTTATTGTTTTTTTTCTTTGTTTTACAGAAAAGGGTTAAAATTTTGACTTTGACCTTGATAAAATGACCTTCCCCAGTTGCACCTTGTTCAGACCTTTCTACATACCAAATATTAGCATTGTAACTTAATCAGGGTTGAAGTTATAGGAAAAATGTTGGCATGTTAAGTTTTGCAGACAGACAGACAGACGGATGGACAGACAAACAAATGGACACCTGTAAACCAATATGTCCCCGATCTTATCGATGCGGGGGCATAAAAATGGACACTTAGATATAGGCACTTGCAAAATCTTTGTACAAAGTTCTTAAGGTTTCCAGAACTAATTACAAAATCTGGAAGTTAAGCATAAAGCACACACATGAGAAAGAAAATTTATTAACTGTTTACCTTAGTATTCAAGCCTAACTTGTTAAATCCATTCAGAGCTAGGTTGTTTACTGGTCCATACATAAGCAAGGTAGCTCTTCCTGAAAATACAGGTATTTCCATGAATATCCACACAATCAATCAGTTCATAGAAATATATAATCCATTGATAGATAAATAGTTCACGTAATTTATGCCATCCTAAAATTTTTCTTTTTTATCATGTGTGGCCAGAGCTACAGCTAGAGGGCTTAATTTCTATTATAGATTTAAATATTTCAGCAATACTGCCATAAACCCTGTGTTGTAGGCACTCATGTGAATCGTCTCATTGAGACGATTCAAATGAATACCTACAACATAGGGTTTCATTGAGAAATAAAGATTTTAGAATGTTGTTACCCCTCTTATCTAGACCTCTTATTGTCAATCAATTCATAGCAATATTCACTTGATAGACAACCAGAGCACATAATTTATGGCTTGTTAAAACTTTCATTTTATCATATGTGTGTCTTTACACTGTCAATAATAGATAATATTCCCTTAATAGACACATAAATCACATAGTTAACCCATCCCTACACAATCCCACTTTTTAAATCAAACAAGAAAACAGAACAGGAAATCAATGAGGAAAATGAGAAATAACTTGTTACAAGCAATTTCTGCAACCTCCACTTTGTTTTCCACCCAGAATCACAGAATTATCTACTTGAATTTTTTGTATGCACCTTCTTTTAATTAAGAACAGTCCAAATTTTTTGTCTTGTAATTGATTAACCTATTACCATATGGAAAAATTTTAGACTGATCCAATTTTAAAGAAGTTGCAGACGACAATTTAAAGTTATGAAATTTTAGATTTTTTCAATTTTCTTGTTACAAGCAATCTCTTCATTTTACAAAATGTTTATTCAAACATTTTTCTTCGAGGGGTTTCTAAAAGCGTCATTCAGAGGGAATGGTTTTATGCCTTGCTACAACTTTCTTTTTATCACATTTGACTTGTCATGCTTCTAAAGATCTTTTTGAAAAAACATTGACCCTGGTCAGACTGCATTGATTATGTAGGCAGACAAGGTAGCTACAAAAAACTTTATTGAAAAAAGCATGTTTACTGATGATGGAGATCAATTATGCCAAGTTAATTTGAAACCCATCCATAATTGTGGGAATTATGCTCTAGACAAATCTAACAGACTGCCACACTAATGCATATACATCAACTTGCAGTTTTGGTGACAATTTACTATGTTTTAAAGAGCAAAATTCCTCAGATCAATTTCATAGTCCTGGTATAAGCTATGAAAAGCATTGAAAGAAGGTTGACATTTTCAAAAGTCGTTTTTACTTACTTGAATCTGCCCAAACTTCATATGTTCCTTTTTTAGGATAAACATAAAACAGAAGACCTTGACCTCCAGCCGTATAACATCCTCCACTGTTTATTCTCTGGGCCACAAACACACCAGTTGTAGCATTGTCCATATCAATAGAAACTGATGTCTCAACATAAAACTCTCCCCTGTTGACCAGATAAAACATACATTAATGTTGACTGCGTTCCCTCCCATAATGGACAAAAAGTAAAATATCAACAGTAGACCTTGACCCCCTGCTGTAAAAATCCTCCTCTGTTGACTCATTCCCACACAACAAAATTTTACACTGGTCAAAAATGAAAGAGGCTGCCAATGACAACTACAAGTTGATGGAATTCCATTTTTTTTTACTTTTGGATAGAAAACATTGTGAATAATGAAGAAATAATCTGATACAAGCAATTTCTTCATTTTCACAATGTTTTCCAAAGCTTCTTTCTTTAAAAGAAGGGATTGTGTGGGAATGAAGTTATTCTCTGAGCTAAAAAGACTAGTAATACTAGTGACATCTAAACATAAAACTCTCACCTATTGAACGCATCAATGATGACCATATTATCTCCCATGATGGACATAAAACAAGAGGCCCATGAGGGCCTGAGACTCTCTACTGGTTATCAAGTTTTCCGTTAAAGAAATCTGATATTTAAGGAAGTCAATTGCTCAAAGAAGAATGCATAAAGAAGAAAAAAGGGGCTTTATCCCCTTTTTCATTTTAAGCAACAATCCTCAAGGCCCCTTTTCCCATGTTTCATAAGGCTCCTTTTCCTGTGATACTTGAAGGATCAGGTCTCATGTCAGCATCAACAATCGTGATTATTGTACAATGATTCTGTGAAGGTTTGAATAAAATCCAATGAAAGCTCTGGACTTGGTTACAAGGATTATAGATAAAATTCTCTAAAGGCCCCTTTTCCCATGATACTAGACAGATCACGCCTAATTTGAAAAGAAAGAATCCTCATGATGGAATAATCATTCTGTGAAAGTTTCAACAGAATCTGATGAAAACTGTTGACTTTATTGTGGTACAATGATTTTAAAATTAAATTTCATAATGCTCCTTTTCCTGTGATACTTGACGGATCAGGTCTAATGCAAACATCAACAATCATTATTATTGTACAATTATTCTGTGAATGTTTGAAGAAAATCCGATGAAAGCTCTGGACTTGGTAACAAGGATTTATAAATTAAATTTTCACAAGGCTCCTTTTCCAGTGTTTCTTGACAGTTCAAACCCTGTTATGAAAAGAATGATAGTTATGACCTTCCAATCATTCTGTGAAAGTTTCAACAAAATCTGATCAAAGCTGCGGGCTTTATTGTGTTAACAGGTTTTTATTAATTGAATTTTCATATAGCCCCTTTTCCCATGTTACTTGATGGATCTGAACCAATTCCAAAGGGAACTCTTCGTACAAAAGTTTAATTATTCTGTTTGAGTATAAAGACAACCCCATCTCATCTGTGGACTTACAAGCATTAATTAAGATTTTTCTAATTGAATTTTCCTAAGGCCCCTTTTCTCAATGTATCAGACCCAATTTGAAAGGAACAATCCTTATGATGGTACAATCATTATGTGAAAGTTTGAAGTCAATCAGGTGAAATCTAGGGCCATTACGTGTTAACTAAGATTTTTTATTAAATTTTCATAGGGCCCCTTTTCCCATGAAACTTGATGGATCAAACCTACTTTCGAAAGGAACAATCCATTGAATGTAATAATCATTCTGGGAATGTTTGAAGAGAATTTGTTGAAAACTATGGACTCTATTGTGTTAACGAGGACTTTTTCAATCCAGTTTTAATCGGGCCCCTTTTTCCCGTGGTCCTTGACTGATCATACCAAATTTTGAAAGGAACAATTCTTATGATGGTACAATCATTCTGTGAAACATTGAAGTCAATCAGATGAAAACTGTGGACTCTAGAGTGTTAACAAAGATCTTTGAATTAAATTTTAATAAGGCCCCTTTTCCTATGTTTCTTGAGGAATCATATCCGATTCCAAAAGGTACAATCCTTATGATGGTACAATCATTCTGTGAAAGTTTGAAGAGAATCCGATGAAAATTGTTGGCTCTAGATTATTAATGAGAATTTTTTATTAAACATTTCATAAGGCCCCTTTTTCCTTTGTTTCTTGAAGGATCATACCAAATTTCGAAAGGAATAATCCTTATGATATTACAATCATTCTGTGAAAGTTTGAAGGGAATCCGATGAAAACTATTGACTCCAGAGTGTTAAAGAGTATTTCTTAAAAGATTTTTCGATTAAATTTTCATAAGGCCCCTTTTCCCGTGTTTTCTGATGGATCTGACCAAATTCCTAAAGGAACAATCTTTATGATGGTACAATCATTCTGTGAAAGTTTAAATACAATCTGATGAAAACTGTGGACTCTAGAGTGTTAACGAGAATTTTTTAATTAAATTTTAATAAGACCCCTTTTCCCCTGTTTCATGACAGATCAGACCCAATTTCGAAAGGAACGATCCTTATGATTGTACAATCATTCTGAGAAAGTTTGAAGAGAATCCAATGAAAACTGTGGACTCTATCTTGTAAACGAGGATTTTTAATGGAGTTTTTAATTGAATTTTCATAAGGCCCCTTTTCCCATGTTTCTTGACGGATCATACCCAATTTCGAAAGGAACAATCCTTATGATGGTACAATCATTCTGTGAAAGTTTGAAGAGAATCCGATGAAAACTGTGGACTCTATCGCCTTAACCCATTCCAACACAGCAAAATTTTAGACCAGTCCAAATTGAAAGAAGCTGCAGACGACAATTTCAAGTTGATGGAATTTTGATTTTTTTTTCTTTTTGGATAGAAAACATTGTGGATAATGAAGAAATTGCTTGATACAAGCAATTTCTACATTTTCCACAATGTTTTCCAAAGCTTTTTCGTTGAGGGGCGTAAAAAGGAGGGATTGAGTTGGAATGGGTTAACGAGGATTTTTAATGGAATTTTAATTAAATTTTCATAAGGCCCCTTTTCCCATGTTTCTTGACGGATCATACCAAATTTCAAAAGGAACGATCCTTATGTTGGAGCAATCATTCTGTGAAACTTTGAAGAGAATCTGATGAAAACTGTGGACTCTATCTCGTAAACGAGGATTTTTTAATTAAATCTTCATAAGGTCCCTTTCCAGTGTTTCTTAAAGGATCATACCCATTATCGAAAGGATTGATCCTTATGTTGGTACAATCATTCTGAGAAATTTTGAAGAGAATCCAATGAAAACTGTGGACTTTATCGCGTAAAAGAGGATTTTTGATTGAATTTTTAATTAAATTTTCATAAGGCCCCTTTTCCCGTGTTTCTTGACGGATCATACCCATTTTCGAAAAAGAACGATCCTTATGTTGGAGCAATCATTCTGTGAAAGTTTGAAGAGAATCGGATGAGAACTGTGGAATCTATTGCGTAAACGAGGATTTTTTAATTAAATCTTCATAAGGCCCCTTTTCCCGTGTTTCTTGACGGATGATACCCATTTTCAAAAGGAACGATCCTTATGATAGTACAATCATTCTGAGAAAGTTTGAAGAGAATCAGATGAAAACTGTGGACTCTATCGCGTAAACGAGGATTTTTAATTTAATTTTTAATTAAATTTTCATAAGGCCCCTTTTCCCGTGTTTCTTGACGGATTATACCCATTTTCAAAAGGAACGATCTTTATTATGGTACAATCATTCTGTGAAAGTTTGAAGAGAATCTGATGAAAACTGTGGACTTTATCGTGTAAACAAGGAAAAGTTTAACAGACGACTGACGGACGGTTGCACAGACGGGAAAAAGCCATCATTATAAACCTACAATACTAGACTGGGTTACTGACCTTAGAAACAGGTACAGTAGAAATATCCTGTTTATGTTGGAAAGTTAAAATCAGACTGATTGTGTCATTTCTATTATTTTGGTAAAGTAGCAAACAGTTAATCTGTTTAAGCAACCAGTGACATGTGCTTGTTAAAGATCAAAGAAAGCCACCTGCCCCATTGGATACATAAGTAATTGTTATTGCCTTTTCTATTTATCACTATTTCTAGCTACATTTTGTTTGTTTGAATGGAGTTCAACACCATTTTTTATATTATTTCTGTCAAATTGCGGAGGCTGGAGTACCTAACAATAGATTCCTGGTATCTCTCATACCAGTATTACTACTTCGCCCTTTCCCAGCCTCCAGCAATTCGTCCCTCTTAGTTTTACAATTATCAACCCATTGCAGGGAGACAAATATCAAAAAGGATAATTACCGCGACCAGGGATTGAACCACGGACCCCATGGTTAGGAGTCTGACTACAGCTACATAATGGTAGATAACGGAAAACAAGAGGGCCGTTAGCCCTGGGGTGCTCACCTGAGGAAAAGGCTCTTTTTCTTTAAACAGTCTAATTTTTTGTAAAGGATAGGATTATTATATAAGCGGGCCATACTTTATACATGCATAGGCTCTGTACCTGGGGATCCCAAAGTCTTAATGATAAATTCCAAGTCTTCGGGACTAATTTGAAAGAAGGAGAACATTTTTTCCTCCCTCTGGATCCATAGGTTATAATTTCAGAAATAATAAGAAGTCTTTCAACAGATTTCAATTCTTTTCGCTGTTTTTAAATGGGACCACCTAAGTTACATTTCTGCCATATTCGGTTCAAATTGGTTAAATATTTTTGAAGGACATGTTGTTTAAAAATCATTCTTTATTTCTTTATAAACCCGACCCCTAAGGCTTCAACCCCAGGGACCCTAGGGCCATGATTTTAGATATTTTGAAAGAGGTCAGTATACTGATGTTTATGCAAAATATCAAGGCTCTGTGCCTCCTGGGTTAGGAGGAGATAACTTTAAAGATTATTTTAAAATTTCACTTTTGTTGCCATGGCAACCAGAGTTTTTAACGGATTTCAATTCTTTTAGCTATTTTTAGAGGGGAACACTGAAAGGAACATTTCTGCCAAATTTGGTTCAAATTCAAATTTTTACAAGTTCTTTCTTTCGACCCTCCTCCCCTAACCCTGGTGTGTATCCTGTTCTGCTAAGGCAGGTTAACTTATATTTACTTATCATAGACATTTTTGTGTCCAACTTTTTGAGACATTTGGTACCAGGATAAATACAAGGTGGATGACTTGATGTAGAATACTTTATTGGTCTCAGCTGCCGAATTCATCTGGTTTACCTTCGGCTCAACAAATAAATTCCTAGGCCTTACCCAATAAACTTTTCTATAACCAGTCAACAACCATCTATTTTCTATAAATCAAGCCCAGCACTTTAAATCTCATCGAGATTTACAAGCGTGTAAATCATTTTATAATCAAGATGTACATGTGCACGAAATATTATGATTACCTTACCCTAAGATTAAGATGCAGGCAAGGTCAAATTTGTAACAAGCAATTTCTTCTTTTTCCACAATGTTTTCTACCCTACTGAATGAATACTTTTCAGATGAAATCAAATTGAATTGTTGTCTGTAAAGTCTTTGAATTTGGACAGGTCCAAAATTTGAAAAACAGAAAAGGGTTAATATAATCCAATCAATCAATAACTTTTTGATACTATAACAGAGTTCTTGGGAAGTGAATGTACTAGGCATTAAAATTGTAAGTGTGAAATTTATCTGCATATTTGCATTACAAGATGACAAAAATTTAGACTGATCCAAGTTGAAAGAAATTGCAGAAAATAGTTTGTACACGATTAAATTTGAAAAGTTTTCGATGCTAAAAACATAATGAAATGACTTGTTTTCCAAAGGTTGAGGGGTATCAAAAAGTAGGGGGTTAAGTGGGAACAGGATGATAACCACAAACTATCTGATACAGGTTGACAAACTCAACAGTTATATATTAGAAATAATTTGAAATATTTTATATTTGTAAACAAATTTTTAATTTCCAACACTTGTTTCTATCATTTACTATCCTAACTTTGTCTTTAACCCATTACCATTACATGACCCTTTTTGATACCTCTCAAAACAAACAATTAGGAGATAACTTTAAAGATTATTTTAAAATTTCACTTTTGTTGCCATGGCAACCAGAGTTTTTAACGGATTTCAATTCTTTTAGCTATTTTTAGAGGGGAACACTGAAAGGAACATTTCTGCCAAATTTGGTTCAAATTCAAATTTTTACAAGTTCTTTCTTTCGACCCTCCTCCCCTAACCCTGGTGTGTATCCTGTTCTGCTAAGGCAGGTTAACTTATATTTACTTATCATAGACATTTTTGTGTCCAACTTTTTGAGACATTTGGTACCAGGATAAATACAAGGTGGATGACTTGATGTAGAATACTTTATTGGTCTCAGCTGCCGAATTCATCTGGTTTACCTTCGGCTCAACAAATAAATTCCTAGGCCTTACCCAATAAACTTTTCTATAACCAGTCAACAACCATCTATTTTCTATAAATCAAGCCCAGCACTTTAAATCTCATCGAGATTTACAAGCGTGTAAATCATTTTATAATCAAGATGTACATGTGCACGAAATATTATGATTACCTTACCCTAAGATTAAGATGCAGGCAAGGTCAAATTTGTAACAAGCAATTTCTTCTTTTTCCACAATGTTTTCTACCCTACTGAATGAATACTTTTCAGATGAAATCAAATTGAATTGTTGTCTGTAAAGTCTTTGAATTTGGACAGGTCCAAAATTTGAAAAACAGAAAAGGGTTAATATAATCCAATCAATCAATAACTTTTTGATACTATAACAGAGTTCTTGGGAAGTGAATGTACTAGGCATTAAAATTGTAAGTGTGAAATTTATCTGCATATTTGCATTACAAGATGACAAAAATTTAGACTGATCCAAGTTGAAAGAAATTGCAGAAAATAGTTTGTACACGATTAAATTTGAAAAGTTTTCGATGCTAAAAACATAATGAAATGACTTGTTTTCCAAAGGTTGAGGGGTATCAAAAAGTAGGGGGTTAAGTGGGAACAGGATGATAACCACAAACTATCTGATACAGGTTGACAAACTCAACAGTTATATATTAGAAATAATTTGAAATATTTTATATTTGTAAACAAATTTTTAATTTCCAACACTTGTTTCTATCATTTACTATCCTAACTTTGTCTTTAACCCATTACCATTACATGACCCTTTTTGATACCTCTCAAAACAAACAATTAGGAAAACATTGTGTAAAATGAAGTAATTGCTTGTAACAAGCATTATTTTTCACATTGTTTTTTACTCTGAAAGTTAAAAAGATCTAAAATTACATAAACTTTAAGTTGTCGTCTGCAACTCCTTTCAATTTGGATCAGTCCAAAATTTTGACATTTGATAATGGGTTAAAAACTATGCCACCTGTTTGATTCATATTTTTTTCATTTTAAATGACTATTTTTTCTCATTCTTACCAAGTAATATTTCCCAGCAGGGCTAGAGTAAAGTTCTCTGTTTCACACCAATCCACTGGCTGTAAAATTGTCATCTGTCGTAAAACTTTATTATTAGGTTCAAAAGTAGAAATGACTTCAAATGACCCCGACATTGGCGCAACATAGTAGGGCTCTTCTGAATCCAGGTAACCTGAAGTAAAACATGAGATCTAAATCACATATTCCTAACTCCAACAGTCGCTGTCATAGCACAGTTGGTAGCGCTTCAGACTCCTAATCTTCAAAAATGTGATATCATGGGTTCGATCCCCCGCGGCGTCAGATATTCTTTCTGACATTTGTCTCTCACCAATAGGTAGATAATCGTAAACCTAAGTTGGATAGCAGCTAGAGGCTAGGAAAGGATGATGTGATATTACTGGTGTGAGGTGTGAGCCGCTGCGGTATAACTGAAATACTGTTAAAGTGGCATTAAACCCCATTCAATCAATCCTAACTCCAACCCTTAATTGAAAAAGAGCATAACTCGATTAATCAGCACAAAACAATTGTAACTGCCTATAAACATAGGTATTTACTTTTAATTGATGAACAACAAAATGTATTTCTACACATGGTAGAGCCACTTGTGAACAAAAATTTTGTTGCTAAAAAAATGAAAAATTCCTGATCAAAATTCTTTGATGGAATCTAATAAAGGGTCACCCTAGGATCATTTCTGTGAAATTTTGTTGACTTCTGTTCAGTACTCTCTGTGGAGAATATTTTTAACCCATTTCAACACAAAAGAAATTTAGACTAGACCAAATTCAAAGAAGTTGCAGACGACAATTTAGTGTTGATGATATCTTTGAATTCATTGTCTTTTGGGGTAGAAAACATTGTGGAAAATGAAGAAATCGCTTGTAACAAGCAATTTCTTCATTTTCCACAAAGTTTTCCCAAGCTTTCATAATCAGGGGCTTTTAAAAGCGTGATTGCGTGGGAATGGGTTAAAGTAAAAGGTTACTGATGGACACAAGGATGGATTGACACACAACTGACACAACGTCATGACAATACCTCCCTTGCTCTGTTTGTAACTTCTTTCAATTTTGACTACTATGAAATTTTGTCGTCTGATAAACTATTATAAACATGAGTTATTTTTGAGTTGACCATCAAGATGCCAACAGTATATAAATATGTGATCAGTCAGGTGACCTCCTGCATGGTATTAGGCCTGGTCTGTGCAGGCTGACCAGAGTCAAACCCTTTCCGTATTTGAAACATTGTAATCTATTTCCACTATTCTATCTTATTATTATAATTTATTTTAATATGCAAACATGGGTTGACCTCTGCTAGATATATTCTTTTACAAATAATTGTTTAGACCTTTCCTGTGTTAAAAATTTTCAGTCTTATCCAAATTAATAGGTTTTGCAGATAAAATTTAATTTGGCTTGAAATTTTAAAAATAACCATTCAGTAGTGGAGAAAATATTGTGGAAAAAGAAGAAATTTCTTGTGACAAGCAATTTCTTCTTTTTCTACAATGTTTTTTTTTTCAATAAAAAAAATCACAGGAATTGAACAGGAAAGATTGACAAGTCACATAGATCACCAAAACCATAAATCTAGTAGTCTTACTTACTATCAAAGTTATCTGTAAATGGTACAGGAAACCCGAAAGGTTCAGGTGGTGTAGGATGGACACCTTTAGTGGCTGTCTCTATGGTTGTTAGTGTAAATACCTGGTTTATGTCAGCTTCCAGTCTAAACACACCATCTTTTGACTGTTGGGAAAAGTTATACTTGTCAGTAAAATGTAACATAATTAAACTTCAAAGAAAATTGATATACATATATATTTCAATTTTAGTTTTTCTATCAAAATTCCTGAATTGTAATTTGATGACTTGATGAAGCTCTGATCAGATTTCAGGAAAATATTTTGATAACTTTTGTAGAGGGTTGAAAGTGCTGCAACATGTATAAAGTGAAAGCTTCCAGTTTAAGGTAAGAAGAATCATAAAATTTGATTCTATTTTCTTTGTAAAAGCAGGGTAAGTGAATGATTTAAGCCATTATGGGTCTCCAGTGGCATTATTTTGATCAATTTTGTAGAGGGCAAACATATGATACTACATACAATATATCAAATCTAGGCCTATAGTTTGTCTGGAGAAAGATATCTTTCTTTGTTTTTAAGTACATTATGATGCAACAGAGTGCAACCAAAATGGAACCCCAGAGGTAATGTTTTAACAATTTCTTTAGAGGGCCAACAGATAATATCACATACAAAATATGAAACATTATAGGCTTTCTACTTTCTTTCAATGTACAATAAAGTTACACCTGGGAGAGCCCAAATGAGACTTCTGGGCTATTATTTAAACTTCAGTAGATGGTTACAAGATGATGCCACACACAAAAGATTTTCTTCTTTGTTTCTATGTAAAATAGGGTACACCTGGGTGGAGCCAAATTAATTCCATTATTATTTAACCCATTACCAGATTGCAAAATTCAGGCTGGTCCAATTTGAAAGGAGTTGCAGACGAAAATCTAAAGCTGATTAATTTTTGGATTTTTTTTACCGTTTGAGTAGAAAACATTGTGGATAATGAAGAAATTGCTTGTAATAAGCAATTTCTTTATTTTCCACAATATTTTCCAATGCTTCTTTTCTTGGGGGCGTGAAAAAGCGTCACTGTGTGGAAATGGGTTAAGTGCAACAGTAATACTTTTTACAAAATATCAGATCTATCAAATTTCTTTCTTTGTTTCATTGTAAATGGGGTGTTGAGGCAATCCCTTCTGTTGCCCCTACAACCAGTTTTTACAGAATTTAATTCTTTTATCAACTTTGGCAAAGATTCACCAAGAAACATCCCTGCCAAGTTTCAGTGTGGTTTAGGAGGAGTAGTTTTTGATTTGGAAACAAACTGCAGATGTACAAACAAAAGATTGACAGTGACTGGTCACATAACTTACCTTGAGAATTTTGTGCTTGGAAGCTAGCATGTGTATACAGTTATATCATATTGCTCTTTTGATAGTGATTGTAATAAATTTACCCATATTTCAATATGGTTCTTAATCCGTTCCCACACTATCACATTTTTTGATGCCTGACACATTCATTGAAAACATTGTGGAAAATGAAGACAGTGCTTGTTGCAAGCAATTTCTGCATTATACGCTATGTTCTCTTCCCAAAAAGATAAATAATTTTACAATTTCATAGACTAAAAACTGTCGTTTGCTACTTCTTTGAATTCGGAAATGGTTAATAATAAAGCTTTGGAAATCATAGTGGAAAATGAAGAACACGCTTTGTTACAACCAATATCTTCATTATCCTCAATGTTTTCTACATCAAGAAATAAGCATTTTTTCCATCTAAAAATTGTTGTCTTCATCTTCTTATTATTTCAGCTAGTCTAGAATTTTGTCATCTGGTATGGGTTAATCACAACTGTATTAAATTATTAAGTTTTTTTCAAAAATTATCAGATTTCAACATCATACATAAATATGTAAATATAGTAAAACCTTGGTAGTTTATAGCGCAAGTGAGGAGGACATTTTATACCAACTAAGCTAAGTATGAACTAAAGGGAGAGCAGGTGATCAGCAGTCCAAGATACCCGGAATTTGACATTGCTATAACAAGCAATTTCGTCATAATCCATAATATTCTTTTTCAAAAAAGACAAAGATTCTTTAAATTTAATCAACTAAATATTGTTATCTGCAGCTTCTTTGACTTTGGACCAGTTTAAAATGTTGTCTGGCAATGTGTTAACCCATTCCCACTCTGTGACACTTTTAGATTCACCAAAGAAAAAAGCTTTGGAAAACATTGTGGAAATTGAAAAAATTGCTTGTTACAAGCAATTTCTTTATTTTCCACAGTTTTCTATCCAGAAAGTTGAAAAAATCCAAAATTTCATAAATTTAGAATTGTCGCCTTCAACTTCTTTCAATTTGGGCCAGTTTTAAATAAATTTGTCTGGTAATGTTTTAAACCATGTCAAAGAACATAAATTACCTCAATATGTCCTTGGTTTTCAAACATCACTGTCTTGTTACCTTGTTGAGCATTACCCAGCATACTAAACCATACACTGAGTTTAGTAATATTACCCTGAAAATATATACAAGTCTGTCTGCCCACAACATTTCAATAATGGCTCATGTGCACACAGTAAAGACTTTGTTTCAGCCTGTGCATACAAACCCTGTATTTCATGTCTCTGTGAATTTATAATTGAGAAAACACAGAAAATTACAGACACAAAGTTTCCATAAACAAACAGAGAAAATTTTAAATACAGGGCTTTGATGTCCAGGCTAGCCAGTATCTTAACACATTGTGAAATTGTATGAAATATCGTAAAAGGGCTCATAAGTTTGCTTGGATCTGAGGGTCACTGATTACAGCTCCAATATCACCAGGGTGTGTTCATGGGCAAGACACTTAACCCTTGTCATGCTGAACCCGGAATATTCCTGTTTTGACAGGAGACATAGACAAAGATCAGCCTGCACATAATTGCAGTCAGATCTTAGTCTACAGCTCCTGTCTTTCCTCTTCAAACCAGAGTTGTTCATGAAAATAATTTTCAAATGAAGTATTTACGATAAAAAACGAAAACTATCAGTGCTTTCAGCCCTTTGATTTCAATGCATTTCTGGAACGATTTTATTCAGATATGAAAGATAAGAAGATAGCTGTTCAGAAAAAAAGAGGGTCTGGCAAGCAAAAAGATTTGTCATGGCAGCCATCTTGAAAATAACTAGTTGTCAAAACTTGCAAATTGAACTTGTCTGAGATCTTGATTAATCAGATCTAATAATAAAATTTGAAAAAAATCAAATGAGAAATGACAAAGTTACATAAGCAGATGGAAAAACATTAAGACACAATACCATAAAGCGTCTGCAACTCTCTCATTTTAAACTCAATTCATATAGTTGTCTTCAACATTTTTCAATTTGGAAGAGTCTAAAAATTTATCTAGTAGTGATGACCTGAGTATATGTATTAACCCTTTCCTGTTTCTCGAAATATTAGACTGGTTGAAAGAAGATGCAGACGACAATTTCAAGTTGGTGGAATTTTAAATTTTTTCACCTTTTTGGATAGAAAACATTGTGGATAATGAAGAAATTGCTTGATACAAGCAATTATTCATTTTCCACAATGTTTTCCAAAGCTTTTTTCTTGAAGGGCGTAAAAAGGAGGGATTGAGTTGGAATGGGTTAACCCTTTCCTGTTTCTCGAAATTTTAGACTGGCCAAATTTGAAACATGTTGAAGACGACAATGAAAAATGAGTGCAATTTGAAACAAAACCATTCTATGTGGTAGAAAATATTGTGATAAAAGAAGAAATTGCTTGTATCAAGCAATTTCTTCTTTTATCAAATTATTTTCTTAAGTATAAAATAACATGGACGTAAAAACCAGTGACCAGGAAAAAATTAAGCCACTTACAAATGTTCCCTTTAGTTTAAAGGTGATGTTCTGTTTCACAACAGTATAACCTTGTAATGTTTCATGTAGACATTGGGAGTCATCATGGGCCTAAAAAGGAAGAAATACAATGGTGTTTATAGTACTCGAACCTATGTGGATACGGCAACGCCCCCTGGCGCTATCAATATCAAAAAAAAAAAAAAAAATCCTACGATGATGATATTTTTTCTTCTGAAGCAGATGTACTTTGAACATGACAATCTGTAAATGATGATATATGAATAATTCCTTTACATTTACATAATCCAGTTAGACTTTCCTGATTTACAAAATTTTAGACCTGTCAAAATTCAAAGGTTTTGCAGACGAAAATTCAAAGTGGTTTTAATATGACAAAATAAATATTGTGGAAAAAGAAGAAATTGCTTGTTATAAGAAATTTATTCTTTTTTCTACAATGTTTCTCAGTTATAAAAACACAGCAATGTAAAATCCAAGAATTGAATAGGAAAGAGTTAACCCATTCCCACACTATCCAGCCTTTTTTTTTTCGCCCCTCAAGAAAACATTGTGGAACATAAAGAAATTTCTTGTTACAAGCAATTTCTTCATTATCCACAATGTTTTGGCTAAAATGGTAATGGATAATTGACAAATATCCTCTGTCAATCCAAAAATAGACTGACCACTCTAATCACTTCATTTAGGTAGACAACAACTTTATCGTGTTGGTTTAGCGACTTAAACATCGCAAATACATCTTATTCAAGCTGTAGTTACAACATATATGTTGTCTACCAATTATTCTATTTTTTTGTTATAAGCTACTGGCCATAAATTTTTCAATCTTAACACGGTTTAAATTGAAGCAGGACTTCCTGTAGGAGTAAGTAGGCGGGCTAGTAATTGGTCAATTATGCACACTAATGTAGAACAGCCTTGTCAGAGGTAAGTGGGCAGTACCAGTGTTCCATCATATTTTACCTTTAACCCAATCCCACTCAATCCCTCGTTTTTACTCCTCCCAACAAAAAAGCTTTGGAAAACATTGTGGAAAATGAAGAAATTGCTTGAATCAAGAAATTTCTTCATTATCCACAATGTTTTCTATCCAAAAAGACGAAAAAATTAAATATTCCATCAACTTGAAATTGTCGTCTGCATCTTCTTTGAATTTGGACCAGTCTAAAATTTTGTTGTGTGGGAATGGGTTAAACTGGACAAAAATGTGTAGCCTATTAACCAAATACCAGATGGCAAAATTTCAGACTGGTCAAAATTGAAAGGAGTTGCAAAAGACAAATTAAAGTTTATGAAATTTCAGATTTTTTTGATTTTGGGGGGAAGAAAACATTGTGTTAAATGAAGGAATTGCCTGTTACAAGTAATTTCTTTATTTTACACATTTTCCCAATTTTTTCATTGAGGGGCGTCAAAAAGCATCACTGTGTGGGAATGGGTTAACCAACTACCACACCATGACCCTTATTGACACCCCTCAAGAAAAACAAGAGGGCTATTGGACCTGGTGTGCTCACCCTAGATCAAGGTTCTTTTTCTTTCAATGGTCATTTTTAATGTTAAGGCCAAGACTATGATACCAGTGGGTAAAACCATATTTTATACATATATAGGCTTTGAACCTATGGGTCAGAAAGTCAAAATTTCAGCAATGTTCATTTAGCTTTTACAAGAGAGGACCACCTAAGGAACCTTTCAGCTATATTTGGTTCAAACTGGTCCAATGGTTTTGGAAAACAATTTTTCAACATTGGTGGGGGATTTATCCTTTACCAGCATGAATACCAGACATTTATCATTTGTGTAGATTTTGCAATGAAATCCTAGATTAAACCCTGTTACAGGTTTAAGTATGAATAAAATCTTGATGTAATAAACATTTGTTAGATATTCAATTTTGATATATCAAATTTGTAATGGTGGAGTGAAGTGCAGTCTAATCCATCATTTCTGGTGGTACAATGATTATTTCCTTTTTAACATTTTCCAGTTTTTAGAAATTTCAGACCTGTTCAAACTGAAAGAAGACACAGAGGACAATGAAAAGGGGATGCGATTTC
The DNA here is from genome assembly GCA_946902895.1 of Fragum fragum. Lineage (NCBI taxonomy): Eukaryota > Metazoa > Mollusca > Bivalvia > Cardiida > Cardiidae > Fragum > Fragum fragum. The sequence goes on along the minus strand of OX336374.1, from coordinate 1,066,942 downwards.
TGTGTTGTAGAAAATATTGTTGAAAAAGGAGAAATTTCTTGTTACAAGCAATTTCCTCTTTTTTCAGTAAATGATTTCAAGTATAAAATAGAAGTAAAATGAAATCCCGAAACTGTACAGGAAAGGTTTAAATTTTAGTAAGTTCATGAACAGCTACCCAGATTAATCTTGATTGATTTCAAATCATGTCCAATCCATAGTCTCAAGATGTGTAAGTGTGCAAAATCCAACAAGTTAATTTTCATAAGCTAAGCATTATTCAAAGTCAGGCAGCTAACAGACTACTTGTTAGAAATAGTGAGCAATTTCCTTAGTAATTTTATACTTACAACCAATGCAATGATGTCAAATTTGATATAGGACAAGAGAACTTCTGGTTGATGACATCACGACGTCATCACATTGACATCACAAGAGCTTCGCAGAGCAGCACATATACACCCGAGGGGCTTGTCAGTAACCTTGGCTTGTCAGTAACCTGAGCTTGAATAATAGCTAATGGTTTTGTCAATTGAAAGATCCTAAAAAGGAATTTGCACGGGGGAAGCCGAGTGGCCGCTGTCGGCAGATTGGCCCCTGTTCATAGTTGGCCACTAACACAGACTTGACTGTAGTTTATTTGTCAAGATCAGTTTTTCAAGGTCATATTTGTATTGCTTGTGGAGAGTACTTTCTGTTGAAACTTGTTTCAAGGTCATTGGTCAAGGTCATTTTTTATGTCAATTGTATTCAAATTATAGAATGTAACCATTTTACATAATGTTGAATGATAATTTATTATAAAGCTGTCTTATTTCTCGAGTGTAACCAATATTATTCAGGTGATAGATCTTTCTATTGACAAATCATTCAAGCTCAGGTAACTGACAAGCCCCCTTGGGCGTATATGGGCAGCTCTGCGGGCCTTGTCAGGCTGAATAATTTCTTAACAATTTAATTGAATCCAAAGGGCTGTCATTCACTATTTATCGCTTAATAATGATTTCGAAAATTAAATTTATAAACAACTGTTCTTTACAAGAGCCATGTTGGACATGGCCATCCCCTACCATAAAAGCTTGATTGTAAACTGAAGCCAGTTAGGTTTCTTGTGCACTGCATTTCTTCTCAATGAGTTCGATAATAGCTATTATACTTTCAGAGATATGCTCTTGACAAAAAGTCTAAAAATCAACAAAGGGCAATAACTCCAAAATTATGCAAGCAAGAGTTTTGGGTCTTGTGCACTGCACTTCTCCTCAACTAGATCTGTCCACCTATGAAGTTTCAAGTTAATAGCTATTATACTTTCAGAGATATGCTCCAGACAAAATCTTAGTCTTTAAAACAACAAAGGGCAATAACTCCAAAATTACACAAGCAAGAGTTGTGGTTCTTGTGCACTGCACTTTTTCTCAATAAGATCTATCCACCCATGAAATTTCAAGTTGATAGCATTTATACTTTAGGAGATATGCTCCGGACAAGCTTAGTGATGGAATGATGGACAGAGACCATTACTATATCCCCTTCGCAAAAACGGCGGAGGATAAAAAGAGACAAGGAGTTTGTGCAGATTAAGATCAGACTGCACATAGGTGCAGGCTGATCTTTGTCTACACCTCCTGCCAAAACAGGATCATTCAGGGATCAGCATGACATGGATTAATTTCAAAGCATAGCAATTATCAGGATGAAATATCAGAGTACATTAAGATAATTTTTCTTTCAACACTTTGTGTGAATATACGGATAGGCCGACATATTTCCCTATAACAGCAGGATTTTGTATAAAGAAATAAGATCTACTGCATGAGGATGTAGAAAAACAAAAATTTGCTAAAATCATAGCAAAAGACGCTTACAGGAAAATCATACAATCAAGAAATAATTTGACCTTTACACAGGATGAAACACAAGCTTAAAGGGCAGAGGGCTTGTTAAGCAAATTGCCACATCAAACGATCAAATATTGTTAGAAAGACACATTACATACCTATCTATCACAGCATCATGATATGGTAACCTCCATAAGAAAAAAATAATGAAAATACTTTTAACCCTTCTTTCAAAGTGGGTCTGGCAAGATGATATTCTAGAATTATCTCTTATTTACATCGAAAGGTACCCTGATTCTCTTAGCATGTTAAAAGATTAAGGTAAGGTCTAAAAATCATTTGAAAAAAAAAAGATTCATGGAGAGATTTTTGAAATTCAGCAATAAGTCTTCTCAAATTCAATCAACCTGTTGCATAATTCAGCTTTGATATCTCACTTTTTCATTACATTTTTTTAAATAAAACCTGTTTAACCCATTCCCATACAATGGCGCTTTTAAATGCCCCCTCAACATGAAAGCTTTAAAAAACATTGTGCAAAAGAAGAAATTGCTTGTTATTATCCACAATGTTTACTACCCCAAAAGACAAAGATCTTAAAGATTTCATCAACTTACATAGTTGTCTGCAATTTCTTTGAATTTGGAATGAGTCAAGATTAGCACAAGTAACATCATTTCACACAATTTTCAAGAATATTTGTCGAAAATGATGTAAAGGCCCTATACCCGCTTTTACTGAAAGTAGCATATATCAGTCAAGGGTAGATAACTCTGACCCCAAAACTAGCCTGAAAGGTGTCTTGAAAATTTGTCTATGACGCTAGTACATGTTATTCTGCATTTTTTTTTAAAACATGGGCCTGTGATGCTTAAAGATGCCTATCAGATAAGCTTACTTGTAATTTGTGCCATTCTCTCACTATCACTCTTTTTGAAGCCCCTCAAGAAAAAAACTATGGAAAACATTGTGGAAAATAAGAAAATTACTTGTTACAAGCAATTTCTTCATTGACCACAATGTTGTCTACCCAAAAGGCAAAGATTTTTAAAATTTCATCAATAAAAAATTGCCATTTGCTACTTCTTTGAATTTTAGCTGATCTTAAATTTTGTCCTCTGGAAATGGGTTAACTACATTTTCCAAACCATAATGGCTCATACTTCAATAATCTTCCTTACTACGACAACAAGGTTAAACAAGATGTGTTTGTGAAACACTATGCCCCCGAAACGGGAATTCTTTAGAAACGGGTAAAGGGTTAAATTTTTGACCTTGACCTTGATGAAACGACCTTCCCCAGTTGCGCCTTGTTGAGACCTATCTACATACCAAATATAAGCATTGTAACTTAATCAGGGTTGAAGTTATAGGAAAATGTTTAGTTGGCAGGTTAAGTTTTGCAGACAGACAGACAGACGGACAGATAGACAGACAGACAACGGTAAAACAATATGCCCCCCATCTTATCGATGCGGGGGCATAAAAATATCCAAACTTACAATTGTTTCTATAACGATTGTCAGCTGTTTTTTATCTGGATCCGTCAAGGCAACATAACTTCCCCCACCCACTAGGTGACCTACACCTGAATGGTGACTCAAGTATATCCATCCTGGTTCAGTGAACTGGGTTGTATGGGCTGAAATTAAATGTAATGGACAATAGCCTATTACTATATTCACCCATTAGAAGTAGAAAATTGGTTGAAAACTTTGTGTGCAATCTTTTTCACAATATTTTCTTCATAATCATATCTGAGGGTCGTTAAAAATGGGATTCTGTGGGAATGGATTTAACATTGAAAGGTACAGTGTGGAACAATTGTTAATTTGACAATCCTTTCAATCATATTCCAGGGCAATCACTTTCAACCACGTTCAGTTAGCATTCAGCATTAAATCCAGTAGCAATCAAAGTTTTCCAATCTGCGGTCAATCAATCCTTAACCCTTGTTACCCTGAGCTCGGAATATTTTGGTTCGGCAGAAGATGTAGACCAAGATCAGCCTTCACATAAGTGCAGTCTGATCTTGGTCTACACATTCTGCTTGTAATTTTTCTGCTAGAATTGTTTATGAAATTGAACTCTAAAAGAACTATTTATTTTTAACAAGTTCTATCAGTGATTTCAGCCCTTTGATTTTATAGCAATTCAGTAAGGTAATTTATACAGCATGACAAAAATTAAAGGAAAGCATTCAATAAACAATGTTCAATCATTCTGATAATTATCATTGCCATATTAGTTTTGGCAATTAATATTTCTAGTAAAATTAAATTCAGTAATTCAAATTTTAGAAATAAGAATAATATTTTTGTTTTAGATGTTTCCCAAAATTGTAGGCATTGAATGAATCATTTTAATGATTGAATGATCACCTGACTGCCCCACGCCACTCAGAATGGAAAAGCAATCAGCGAACAATCACCATCATTCAATCATGATCGTGTAGCATTCAGGGTTCAATCATATTCCAATCATATTGTAAAATTAAAGATGTTCTGTACTAAAAATTGTGCCTAAATTGAAGAATTTGCCCATTTAACACTTTTATTGAGCAATTTACTGCCATCTTAATTAAGCTTGGTATTTTCAATTTTCTATGTATATCATATAAAACTTGAGTCATTTAAAGTTGAATATTCTTTTAAGAATTTTAAAATATAATGACTGATCTGTGTACTCACAAGTCAAAGTCACTTGAAAATTGAACTGTCAAAATGTTGAATTACACCCTCACTGGCATTTTGTCACTCAGGTGACCTTTGGCTAGCAGGGCAATTCCTTGGATCATTGGAAACAATTGTATGAAGTTTCATAGTTGTAGGTTGATTAGTTCTAGAGTTAGAGCATAGCAATGAAAAAGTCTCTAGACAGATAGATAGACAGAATGACAGACATGGTGAAATTAATATTTCCCACTCTACTTTATAGGTAGAGGAAAAAAATAATTGTCAACCTCACAAAAAATAAGTGGTCAGAAGATCATATAGTAGATTATGAATTAACCCTTGTCATGCTGAACCCGGAATATTCCAGTTTTGGCAGGAGGTGAAGACCAAGATCAGTCTGCACATAAGTGCAGTCTGATCTTAGTCTACACCCCCTGCTTGTAATTTTTCTATCAGAGTTGTTTATGAAATTGATTTCTTAAAGAAATATTGCTTTTTGAACAAGTTCTATCAGTACTTTCAGCCCTTTGATTTTACAGCAATCCAGTAAGGTAATGTATACAGCATGACAAGGGTTAAGAACTGTACCAATACACATGCTAAATAATCTAGATCTAACTAATTACAACTTGACCAAACTTTAGAAGGATCCTAGCTGAAAGATTTTGCAGATGGAAGTCGTAAACCGCTAGAATTTAAAAACATGAGGGCCGTTGGTTAGGATTATGAAACAAGTGGGCCACAATTACATATAAAGACTATGAACCTGGGGATCCAAAAGTCTAAATTACAAATTCCAAGGCTTTAGTGCTGATTTGAAAGAAGGAAAAAACTTTTTCCATGGGTTATAATTTCAGAAATAAGAAAGTAGTCTGTGAACTGATGCTTCATGCCTATATCCCCCCCCCCCCCTGAGTCTGCCCCTGGAAACCCTAGGATCATGATTTTAGCTATTTTGTAAGAGATCAATATACTGATGCTTCATGCAAAATATCAAAACTCTACGCCTTCTGGGTCAGGAGGAGAAGATTCTTAAAGATTATTTTGAAATTTCACTTTTGTTGCCATGGCAACCAGAGTTTTTAACAGATTTCAATTCTTTTAGCTAATTTTAAGGGGGACCACCTAAGGAACATTTCTGCAAAATTTGGTTCAAATTGGCACTGTGAATTGGGAGGAGATGTCATTTAAAAACTCGTTCTTTATTTTTATATACCCCCCCCCCTTGGGCTCCGCCCCTGGGGACCCGAGGATCATGATTTTATCTATTTTGAAAGAGGTCAATATACTGATGATTCATGTAAATATCAAAACTCTACGCCTTCTGCGTCAGGAGGTGAAGATTTTTAAAGATTATTTTAAAATTTCACTTTTGTTGCCATGGCAACCAGAGTTTTTAATGGATTTCAATTCTTTTAGCTATTTTTGAAGGGGACCACCTAAGGAACATTTCTGCAAAATTTGGTTCAAATCAGACCAGTGGTTTGAAAGGAGATGTCATTTAAAAAATCGTTCTTTATTTCTATATAAACCCCACCCCTGGGGCTCCGCCCCTTTGGTTCAAATCAGCCCAGTGGTTTGAGAGATGTTGTTTAAAAAATCGTTCTTTATTTCTATATAAACCCCACCCCCTTTTTGAAGGGGACCACCTAAGGAACATTTCTGCCAAATTTGGTTCAAATTGGCCCAGTGGTTTAGGAGGAGATGTTGTTTAAAAAAATTGTTGACAGACGACACACGACGCACAACGCACGACGGACGGACGCCAGACAAAAGGGGATCACAATAGCTCACTTGAGCACTACGTGCTCATGTGAGCTAAAAAAACTTTCTATGTTAGGATGGAGAACTTTTTGGAGGAAAAACAGAAATTGCTTATCTGCTTAACCAATTACTAGAGAACAAAATTTTAGACTGGTCCAAATTGAAAGGAGTTGCAGATAACAATACAAAGTGATTAGATTTTTTTATACTTTTTGGGAGAAAAATTGTGGAAAATGAAGAAATTTCTTGTTATTAGCAAAGGGTCATCGTGTGAGAGTTAACCCTTTCCCACACAATGAAGCTTTTAAAAAAACAATTGGGAAAACATTGTGTAAAATAGGAAATTGTTTGTGGTAAGTAATTTCTTCATCATCCTTGAAAGTTGAAATAATCCAAATTTTCATAACTTTGAATTGTTGTATGCAAATTCTTTCAATTCGGACAAGTCTAGAATTTTCTCATGTGTTAAATCAATGAATAACTGATCAAAGAGCTATAACAGATTACCTGACATCCATATGGTTGGATCCACACTATAATGTCCGCTCCAAGGACTGTTAGCTGTCATGAGACCACATCGTTGATATGGCATACCCTCGTAATATGCGGCAATCAGATTCCAGGATATAGTACTGAAAAAAAGGGTTGGACTCTCAATTAAGGTTCGATCCCCTGTCGTGGCAAATATTCTTTCTGACATAGTGTCTCCCAGCAGTGGTTGGACAAGAGCCGTCAGAGACGGATTATGTTCCCAGAATAAGGCTTTTGTCACAAAACTGTATGCCATTATTGGACAAAACATTTTATTGAATGCAACTATGGTTTGAGGATTCAGTTCACAAGAAATTTGGAAGTTTGACAAACATTGAAGGAACCTGTTTGGCTTCACAGGCCTGATTCTAGTAAAATTCAATGTCATTATATGGAAAAGGGTTAAATATTTTACCTTGACAATCAAAGTTATAAATGAAAAATGTCTCCATACAAAAAATGGAGACTCTAACTTATTAAGCCCCCTATTAGCATGGTAAGACTCATTGGGTCAACAATTGAAATAAACATTACCTAGGGCATTTAATAAACAACATTTATGTTAAGTAACAAGAAATTTTGGCAATTTGTAAAGGAGGTATATTTCAAAATTAATGACCTTGACAATTTGAACTTGACCTTGACCAATGACCTTGAACTTAGTACCAACAGAAAGTCCATGTCATAAGCAATGCACATGTAAAATATGAAGGCTATATCACTTACCATTGTATACTTATGGGAGATGTTAAAGTTAAAATTTTCGAAATTTTGACCTTGAGAAGTGACCTTGACAGATGACCTTGAACCTTTTACCAACAGAAAGTCCATGTCATATGCAATGCACATGTGAAATATGAAGGCTATGTCACTTACCATTGTAATCTTATAGACAATGTTAAAGTAAAGATTTTTGAAATTCTGACCTTGACCTTTACTGATGACCTTGAGCTTAATACCAACAAAAAGGCTTTGTCACAAGCAATGCACATGTGAAATATGAAGACTTTATCTGTAATCAATCAAAATTTATGGCCAATATAAGTTTTTGCAGGACAAAAAGAGAGCTTACGTAAAGCTAATATCATTAAGGCCCCATTTCCCATGACACGGGTTTTGAAACATACATTTTCGATAGTTTAAGGTCAAGAGGATCAGGTTTGCTACTCAAATATGAAATTTCTTAAAATTCTGACTATTTGACTAGGAGAAATTGGCAAAAAACTAAATTTTACATTAAGGCCCCTTTTTCCATAATGCAGCCTTGAATTGAGAAAATTCATAAAAGGTCTCTTGGAAATTTGCTAGGAAGATTATATATGAAGTTCATCCAATTAAGCCTAGGGATTCCTGAGATATGACGTCGGACGAACTGCCCGCTGGCCGGAGGGGCGCACAAGCCGGTGACTATATGCTCCCCCCAAAATCTTTTTTCGGGAGCATAATAAAAGTAAACCAAGGTTGGATAAGCAGCTGGAGGCTTGGAAAGGTTATAGTAGTACTGGTGTGAGATATATCCAGAATCCATTGTTAGGTGCACCAACTACCACGATATGACTGAAATACAGTTAAAAGTCCTGTTTAACCCCATTTAAACAAACAAAAGTTCTGAAAAGTATTTTTGAGACAACCCTTTCCCATATATGACCCTTTTTGACGCATTCAAGAAAAAAAAAATGGACAACTTTGTGGAACATGAAAAGCAATTACATCTTTATCTGCATTTTTTTTTCAACCCTATAAGACAGATATTTTTCAAATTTCATCAACCAAAAATTGTCATCCTTTACTTCTTTGAATTTAGACTAGTCTAAAATCATCTAAACTGATGAAGGGTAAATTTTAAGCCTAATATTTGAATACAGCTGAATCTTGATAGCCAAATCTGTCAATTCTCTATAATACCTCAATAATAGTGCATCAAAGTACCAAATATGAGCATAGCACAAAAAATAGTGTTCAAGTAACAGAAAAATATTTGGTTCTTGCTTCAAATTTTTGAATGTCAGACAGACAGACAGATAAATGTGAGAGAATAAAAGTGAAAACCCACCTTGTCATGAATCCATTAACATAATTCTGGTTCAATATCTGTAAAACAGGACAAGAACAAGATGACAAAACTTTCACCCATTCCAACACTACAAAATTTAGACTGGTCCAAACTGAAAGAGGCTGCAGACAACAGTTTCAAGCTGAAGGAATTTTATTTTTTCCATCTTTTGGGAAAGAAAATGTGGTGAAAAATGAAGAAATTGCTTGGTACAAGCAATTTCTTCATTTTCCACCAAGTTTTACAAAACCTTTCTCTTGAGGGGTGTAAAAAGGAGGGATTGTGTGGGAATGGGTTAAACCTGCGTATTTCAACAAAGCCACAATAAGTTTATGAAAATGTTTGGCTGTGAGGAACAAAATATACTGGGTATCATCAGTTCTAAACCAGGGCTCTTCGAAATCTTGACCCTGCACAGGCAATCCTGTATTACTTATGCCACTCAAGAAATAAAACGTTGGAAATTAGTAAAAAATTAAGAATTTACTTATAGCAATGCTGTCAACCCTAGAAGATAATTCTTCTTCAAATTTCATGAAAATCACATTGTTATCTGTAACTTCTTTCGATTTTGACCAGTCTTCGGATTTGTCTTTTGGCAATGGACTAAACATAACCATGTCAAAAGTTTTCCTTTCTGAAATTTGAACTTAGGACGTTCAACATCTTTCTGATCAAAAGTCTACTGCTGTTACCTCGGAGCAGTGCATGACAACTTTCTCCTAACCCATTACCAGATGGCTGAGTTTTACACTGGCCAAAATTGAAAGAAGTTGCAGATAGAAATTTAAAGTTTATGAAATTTTGGTTATTTTCAACTTTGTTGTTAGAAAACATTGAGGAAAATGAAGAGATTGCCTTTAACTAGCAATTTCTTCATTTTCCACAATGTTTTCGAAAGCTTTTCTGCAAACTTCTTTCAACTTGGACCAGTCTAAAATTGTGTTGCTTGGTAATGGGTTAACATTAATCACACCCTGCCACTGATTTTGTTATTCCTCCATTTTTTCAGAATCTAACACTGAAGCCCAGGATAAAAGCTATTTTCAGTGCTTATATACCTATGTAAATATTGGTACTTACACTATTTTTGCTCTGATCTCTCATAGACTTACCCTAGCCCAGCATCTAGCTCCCTTTATATCATTAAAGGTACTATAGTCCTCTGATGCCCAGAGTTGTTTACCCCAGATTATCTCCCCTAACTCACTCTGTGTGCTGGAGTAGTGGACCCTGAAATGATAAGACGTGTTTTTGAAACACTAACACCCTTAAATTGACCTATCCCTGGCCCTGCCCAATTACTCCTATGGCCATGCCTACTGACTCTGACAAGGAGTCTTGCTTGGATTTTAAATGGAAAAACTATGGTCAATAGCATGTACCGTAATAAACAAGATGTGTTTGTGAAACACAATGCCCCCGCAACAGGACTAAACGTTTGACCTTGGTATGTCACATGACCTTGACATGAGGAGATGCGTATTATGGAAATGTATCATCATGCCAAATATGAGCATTGTATCTTGAATATGCGGGTAGTATTTGGCAATGTTAAGTTTTTTGGTTAAGTTTTGCAGAAAGACAGACAGACGGACAGTCAGACGGGCAACGATAAAACAATATGCCCCCCATCTTTCAATGCAGGGGCATAAAAAAGTAGAATCGTTGGTTAGCGACCTAAACATGGTAACTACAGCTTGAATAAGGTGTAGGTACCCAATTAAGTCGCCAAACAACAGCTAGAGGCTCTTGAGCGCCTGTATGGCTCCACAGGCCCAACTGTACTGATCAAGCAAGTGGTGTTTTGAGGAATACAATACAAACCGAACCATGTTCACCATGTGTGGCAAATAATTATTGTCAATGAAATCTTTTAATATTTTAAATGTTTCATTGTTTTACAGAAGTCATTACAGAATCTGATGAAAAAGGTGTTAACATTTTTATTTAAAAAATTCACCATATACCATACATGTAAATAAGCCATGAACATAAACTATGTTTTAAACAAATCAAAATTGATTGATGAAATCTGTAAAAAGAGTCACCAGAGGATAAATCAAGTAAAATTTGGTTGAAATCCATTGGCTAGTTTCCAAAAAAAATGATTTTCAAAGCTTTCACCATATATGAAAATTACTCCCACTCATTTAAACTATGTTTATCATCCGATCAAAATTCTTTGAAGGAATCTTATAAAGGGTCACACAAGGATCATTTTAGTGAAATTTGGTTGAAATCCATCCACTTGTTTCTTAGAAAAAGAATTTTTAAAGTTTCACCAAATATGGAAATAAGTTCCGCCCATTTAAGCCATATATTTTATCCCATGGAATTTGAAGGAATCTGATAGAAAGTCACCAAATGATCTTTCCCGTAAAATATGGTTGAAATTCATCAACTAGTTTCTTAGAAGAAGTATTCTAAAGGTTTCACAATATATGGAAATTATCCTTGCCCATTAATGCCATGTTTTTTATTCGATAAAATTATTTGAAGGAATCTACTAAAGGGTCATCCAGTGATCAAATATATTTCGTTGAAATCTATCCACTGGTTTCTGAAAAGAAGATTTTTAAACATTCTGCCATATATGGTAATTAGCCCCACCCATTAAAGCCATGTTTTTCATCCGATCAAAAGTCTTTAAAGGAATCTGATAGAGAGTCACCCAAGGATCATTTCTGTAATGTTTGGTTGAAATCCATCCACCGGTTTCTGAAAAGAAGATTTCATAGCTTTCACCATAAATGGAAATTAGCCCCGCCCATTAAAGCCATGTTTTTCATCCAATCAAAATTCTTTGAAGGAATCTGATAGAGGGTCACCCAAGGGTCATTTCTATGAAATTTGGTTGAAATCTGGTCAGTACTTTCTGAGGGGAAGGCTTTCAGCCAGTGGAGCTGAAAATCTTTCAATCAAAAATGTCAAACAGGAATTTCTAACTCCAAAGAGGGTTAAAATTCTGCTATAACAAATGTAATTGTAATGAATCTTTGCCTAGAAGGTGATAAGATGGTCACAAAAGCATGTGCAAAGTTTCCAAGCAATAGCGTTAGTAGAAAGAGAGTTATTAAAGACAGTTGCATGAAAGGTTGAACCAAGAATTTGTAAGTCCAAAGAAGGGTAAAAATTCCACTAAAATGAATGACAGAGTAATGAAACTTTGTCTAGAGGCTGATATTATTGTCACAAAAACATGTGCAAAGTTTGAGAGCTGCAGCATTAGTAGAAACTGAGATATGAAACTTGCAAGTGAGGTTTAACCAAACCATTACGCTGACGCTCGGGTGAACGGTATAGCCTCCTATTCCTTGAAAAGTCAAGCTAATAACCGAGTTGTAAAAAAATACTTACCCAAATATATCCACAGCGGCTGACAAATCAGGATCCAGCAACATATCACGTGACAAGTTTGCGTCAAACTCTGCCTGATAGTCATCTGCTGCTACAATCCTCACATGCTCTAAACCGTTCATGTCCAAATGTTTCCTTAATAACTGAAATTCATTGTGGAAACTTACAGTCAAATAAAAGCAAACCAACTTCAGCCAGATTTAACTCTTTCCAAACCATTCAAGCTTTTTACACCCCTAAAAAGAAAGCTTTTGAAAACATTTTGGAGAATGAAGAAATTACTTGTTACAAGCAAATTTTTCATTATCTACAAGATTTCTACCCCAAAATACAATTAGACAAGGGTACCATGGTGGTCCTTTATCGCTCACCTGAGTATGATAGCACAAGGCTCTACGAGTTTGATTTCAATCTTTATTCATACGTAAAATACTGAATCCCACAACAAAGGGGTAATATTCAAACATTGGAGCACCTAACAATAGATTCCTGGTATTTCTGACACCAGTACTATCACTATATAGGGCTGTAAATTTTCAGAGTAGACTAATTCTTTGTAGTATTTTGTAAGAGGTTCATTTGGTGGTATTATGTATAAATATCAATGCTCAAGGCCTTCTGGTTAGGGAGAAAAAGATTTTGAAATACTTTATTCCTATCTAAAATATGGGATTGCACATAGTGCTAATTCTCAGAGTAGACTAATTCTTTGAAGTGCAAGTACTCTGTGAAATGTACCATATATCAAAGCCGTAGGCCTTCTGGTTTGAGAGAAGAATTTTAAAGATTTCCTTTAGTCTTCTGTAAAACAGAGGGCTAATTCTCAGAGTAGACCATTTTGTTGAAGTTTTTTGGTAATTGTGCAATAATCAGGCAATAATATGTAACCAATATTAAAGCTCTAAGCTCTACAGTTGGGGAGAAAAAGATTTTTGAAGACTTCTTTCTTTATTCTTATGTAAAATCTGGGATCTCACAACATAAGGCTAATTTTCAGAGTTGGCTAAACCACTGAAGTTCATTAGGCACTAATATATAACAAATATGAAAGCTCTATACCTTGTAGTATAGGAGAAGATATTTTTAAACTTTTTTCACTCGGTGGCTATGGCAACCAGAGTTCTTCACATACAATTGTTTGCAATATTTTAAAAAGGCATGACCTAAGGATCATTTTGGTGAAGTTTAGTTGAAATCCAATGGTTAGTTTGAGAGAAGATTATTTTGTATTTCTGGACATATGGATTAAAAGATGGATGTACACCATACAATGACGGACCACAATAGCTCATCCTGAGCACTTTGATAGCACACTGAAGACATGTAGTTATAGAAAACATAGTGGGAAAATGAGTAATGGCTTATCAACAGTTGTTTCTCCTAAACCTACAATATTTTTTTTATCATATTTCTACTTATTTTGCAATGCAAATGCATTAGAATTGCTGTCTGAGGTTATGGGTTCATCAAGAGAAGCAAGTTTAGGTCAAATTTGAACTTTGACAAATTTGTGAGTGTGACCTTGTATTTCTCCCAAATTTTAAGTTCATATTGCTCACTTCAAAACTAGAGGCAATACTCACTGATGGTGTAAAAAAAATAAACTTACCTTGAGGTAATCTTTGTCATAATTTTGTTCATTCCATTCCTACAATATAATGAAAAGTTGTATTAACCCTTTCCCGTTTTTTGACTGGTCCTAATGGAAAGAGATAGCAGACAGCAATGAAAGTTTGATGCAATTTGAATTGAAATAAAAGCATCCTATGTGGTAGAAAATATTGTGGAAAAAGGAGAAATTGCTTGTTACAAGCAACTTCTTCTTTTTCCACAATGTTTTCTCATGTATAAAATCGCAGTGATGTAAAATCACAGTTTTTTACAGGAAAGGGCTAAACAAGGTTAGCTGGGTTAGAAGGTGTAAACACGCTCAATCTCAACTTTGAAAGAGCACTGCATACAGATCTCACACAGCAAACTTATGTCATAATCATATTGACGGAAAATAAAATCTGTACATAATGGTATTATTGATTTTACAGGTTTGAATACCTTGATGTGAACATCAAAATACAAGGGCTTTACCAATCAGGATTTCCCATTTCCAGGTTGCTACAATTCTCAAAACTACGGTTTCAATATAACAAACTTTATCCAAACTACAATTTTCGCAAGAAGGTCTTATAATTTCATCAGCATTTTGCCACTCAAGTAGTATAGTTAAACTTTGACACATGCTAACCCATTCCCACACAGTTACACATTTTGTCACCCCTCAAGAACAAGAGACAAATGCCCCCAAAGGACAGGGTCAAGCATGTGGCACTTTGATTTGTTTTGTAAACACAACCACATGCATTTGTGATCTATACTTCAGGGTTTTTAATAATTGAAATTTTAATACATATAATAATTTTTATAAATACAGAATGAAATTGAGAAATGCATTATGGACGGATTTTTCTGAGGTCAAAAGTAGGTCAAAGGTCAAGGTCACTGGGTCAAGGTCAAGGTCATGTAAAGTGGTCCACCCAATTAAGCATCTGTCCATATACGGAAGCAATCCATTGAAGAATAAGAGAGTAAATACAATATAACCATTCTGGACGCAATTTAACCATTCTGGATGCCCCTTTGACCCCAGATTGTGACCTTGACCTTTGAGATAGGAACCTGGGTCTTTTTCGCGACACATCATCTGAAGGTGGTGAACATTTGTATGAAAGAAATTTACCTGCGTGCATGATTATAGAAGTTACAGAGCGGACATGGCAAAAAGTGCCGATTTTTGACCTTTGACCCCAGACTGTGACCTTGACCTTTGAGATAAGAACCTTGGTCTTTTTCTGGACACGTCGTCTTAAAGCAGTGACGTTTGTGCAAAGTTATATTGAAATCCACTATTGCATGTAGAAGTTACAGAGCGGACAGGAAAGCGGGACGGACACATGGACGGACGGACTGACTGATGGACGGACAGACAGACAGCTTGATTACTTGTCACAATGATTTCTACCCCCAAAATTGAAAAAATCTAAAAATTCATAAACTTTAAATTGTCGTCTGCAACTCCTTTCAATTTGAACCAGTCTAAAATTTTGCAGTCTGGTAATGGGTTAACAACATACAATAGGGCACCTCACTGATAATAGTTGTATTATTTTTTCAAAGTCCTAGATCAAATAGTTTATGACCTGAAGCATGGAATCATTTTTCAATTTAAGTTCAATTGAGACCTTGATCTTAACCTAAATGATCCAAAAGCTTCCATGAATCATTGACAACAACTGTATGAAGTGACATTGTTGTAGGTCTGTAACTCTAGAGTTAGAGTATGGAAACAAAATGATGAATGGATATGCAGATAGAAACATAGATACCCCCTCCACTGTACAGAACAGAACATGACAAATTTGATAATTGGATTGGAACATGATTGAATACTGAACGCTACAGCACGATTGAATGATTGCAATTGAACGATGATTGCTATTCTATTCTGAACAGATTGAACACGTTCTAGCAAGATGTGATTGTTCAATCAATGAAATGTTTCATTTAATCAATGAAACAATTAGAATCAACTGAAACAAAAATATTATTTTTATTTTCCAAATTTAAATCACAGAAATTAATTTAAATGAAAATTTTAATTTTTGAAACTAATATGGTGATTTTATTAATCGGAATCATTGAGAGTTGTTGATTGAATGCTTTCGTTAAACCTATTCCCACACAATGACGCTCTTTGACGCCCCTTAACCCATTCCAACACAGTGGAATTTTAGACCGGTCCAAATTGAAAGGAGCTGCAGACGACAATTTCAAGTTGATGGAATTTTAAATTTTTTCGTCTTTTTGGATAGAAAACATTTTGGATAATGAAGAAATTGCTTGATCCAAGCAATTTCTTCATTTTCCACAATGTTTTCCAAAGCTTTTTCATTGAGGGGCGTAAAAAGGAGGGATTGAGTTGGAATGGGTTAAGAAAACTTGATAAAACATAGTAGAAAATGAAAAAATTGTTTGAGCCAAGACGGGAACAAGCTTTGGAAATCATGATATAACAGTTGGTTGTAATTAACAATTTCTCCATGTCCAATGTTTTTCAAGAATATTTAGCATTTTCAATTTCATCTTACCACTATTCAATGATCTTCTGATTTTCGTTTTTCTGTAATGGGTTTGGGTGAGTATAATTTGAAGCAATTTCTCTTTTACCAATGACATTTCTTTGAAATTATATTATTTAGGTGAAATAAGCATTCACTGACTTACAAAAAACATGTGAAAATTAACCCATTACCACACAACACAATTTTAGACTGGTCCAAATTGAAAGAAGTTAATTGATTTCTGAAAAAGGACTTTTATCATACAGCATGACAAGGGTTAACCCATTACCAGAAGACAAAATTCTACACAAATTCAGAGTAAGTTGCAAATGACAAAAAAAATTAAATAGTTGTCTGCAATTTCTTTCAATTTTGATCAGTTTAAAAATCTAAATATTTGGTGTCTTGTAATGTGTTTAAATGCAGGATTGTGTAGAAATGGCTGCTAAGTACAATCTTGTTTTTCTGGGAGTTTAACCCATTCCCGAATGATAAAAAATTTAGACCAAACCAAGTTGACAGATTTTGCAGATGTCAATTTCATGGTAATGAAATTCTAATTTCTAATGGGGGTTAAATGCCGCTTTTAACAATTCTTGAGTAATATTGCAGCACCTAAGCAATGGACTTCCTGGTATAACTCGTACAAGTACCACGTGTACACCCTTTCCTAGCCTCCAGCTGCTATCCCACTAAGGTTTACGATTATCCACCCACTGGTGAGAGACAAATGTCTTAAAGGCATGTGTTGCCGTCGGGGATCGAACATATGACAAACCTGGTTGAAGATTGGGAGTCTGATGCACTACCAACTGCGCTATGACGGTGGCTGTGTTTTTTTGAGGGACATCAAAAGGCGTCATTGTGTAATAATAGGTTAAAAGATCATAAAGAATTTGGTTTCCACTTACCCCAATGTAGTCGATGGTCAATCCATGATGAGTTTTTGCCCCTTTGATCCACTTTATAATATAGTCCACTGATTTTAATGGGCTTGTGTAGGGAGAGTTTGTACCATTACTCACAACACCGGACCATACCCATGGTAACCCATATAACTTTATCTTTGGGTTTCTCTGAAATATAGAAATATAATCTATAATGAAGAATGAATTTTTCTTTAGTTTCTTTAGAACACACAAGTTTGTCATAGGAGCCGACTTAACCCATTCCAAAATGACAAAATTTTAGACTGGTCCAAATTCAAAGAAGTTGTAGACGACAATTTGAAAGTGATAGAAGTTCATATATCTTAGTCGTTTTTGGTAGATAGCAATGTGGAAAGTGCAGAAATTGCTTGTGACAAGCAATTTCTGCATTTTCCACTTTGTTTTCCTGAACTATTTTCTAGAAGGATGTAAGAAGGCAGATTACATGGGAATGGGTTAACCCACTCCAACTCAGTGAACCCCCGAGAAAACAAATTGGAAAATATTGTGTAAATTGAAGAAAGCACCTCCTTCATTTTATACAGTGTGTTTATCCAAAAAGTTGAAAGAATCTAAAATTTCATAAACTTCCAATGGTTGTCTGGAACTCCTTCCTATTTGGACCAGTCTATCAATTTGCCATCCCACAATGTGTTAATGCCCTTGGTAGGACTTCAATAGGCAAGATGCACTTGTTCCAACTAATGCCTCAAGTTCAAATATTAATCAAATCTTAAATTTAACGAATTTCCATATGACAAAATTTTTGACTAATCCAAATTGAATGAAAGTTGCAGACAACAATTTGAAGTTGATTTTTGGGGTAGAAATAATTGTGGGAAATGAAGAAATGGCTCGTAACTAGCTTTTTTTCAATTTCCACAATTTTTTTCCATAGCTTTCATATTACAGGGGCAAATTCAAAGCGTCGTTGTGTGGGAATAGGTTAAAATTTAGTTTAATTGTAATTCCATGACACAATAGAGCAGATGAGTCTAAGTCAGATGTAGCTTGGGCATGCACATTCAGTTTTCCAAAAGCATTTTTGTGTTAACCCTTTACCAGACAACAAAATTTCAGACTGGTCAAATTAAAAGATTTTGCAAACAACTTTTCTTCTTCATGAAATTTGGAATATCTTTTGTCTTTGGGGTAGAAAACATTGTGAATAATGAAGAAATTGCCTGTCATAATGTTTTCCAAAGTTTTTATTCTTTGAGGCATCACAAAGTGTTATTGTGTTGGAATGGGTTAAATAATAGGCAAGTTGTTGACACAGCAGAAAAACCCGAGTTCTAGGACAAAATTCAATATTTTCTTGCAATTACCAATACCGTATATCGATGGCTTAGAGCAAAAACATAGTATGGCCCTATACATTATATAGAGCCATACTATGTTTTTGCTCTAAGCCCTCGATATGTTTAATCCATTTTGTTTCATGAAAAACAAATGAACAAACAATTGAAAGACTATCATGTCCCAAATGGCCTGACGTAGATAGTAGCTGTGCTGATGGTTATTTTTCTTAACCCTTGCCATGCTGAACCCGGAATATTCCGGTTTTGGCAGGAGGTATAGACTAAGATCAGACTGCACTTATGTGCAGGCTGATCTTAGTCTATACCTCCTGCTTGTACTTTTCCTGCCTGAGTTATTTATGAAGTTGATTTCTAAAAAAAATATTCATTTTTGAACAACAAAGTTCTATCAGTGCTTTCAGTCCTTTGATTTGAAAGCAATTCAGTGGGGTAATTTATACAGCATGACAAGGGTTAAGATATATTCTTGATACTGTACTAGTCTTCAATAGCACCAGTCACCAGTGTCAACTAATAAATCATTCATTAAAGCCATATCTTTCCCCCAAAATACTCAATAAAATAAATGAAAAAAAACTTACTTGAGGCCAAAGAGCATACATAAATATGAGGATTGAAACTCTAAGATATAAATAATTCTACAATTCATGAGAGAAATTTCGATATTTTGAATAGTGACCCACCACAATTTAAGGTTTGTTAACATAAGATTATGACGTCAGTGATGAAGTTTTAACTTTTGCAAGCCATTCCACCAATTAGCTTGATCACAGAGATTAACTAAATTTTCTGTAAAGTTTAGCAATCAACATTTGTGCATATAACTGTTAATGCCGAATGTGTTTCCATTGGACGATAGGGTGCATTCTACCCGATCTCAAAATGTAAACAAAAATGAATTGATATCAATCAGAAAAACTCAAAATTCTCTTTCAAGAGACCTTTACTCATACCCTTTTTTCTATATCAATATTGTTTGCCTAATGACCAAGTACACAACAGATCCTAGAAACCGCTTTTTCTTCCTCGGAGGGGCAATTAGTACCTATTATCATACAACTAAATTTTAGACTGGTCAAAACTAAAATGAGTTGCAGACGACAATTTTGAAGTATATGAAATTCTTCATTTTACATAATTTTTCTCATATTGTTTTAGATTGAGGGGCATTATTGTGTACGGGTTTAGTTAAGAAGTCAACATTTAAGTCAACCACTTTTTTTGGTTTAGTCACTTCAATGCTATAACTACAGCTTTTTCAACCTATAGTTACGATGTTTGGGTCAACAATCAATGATTTGTTGTTTCTTTTTGTGTGTCTGATATTTACCGCAGCTCATTTCTAACTTCTAAAACATATTTATTTTTACTTTATTTCATCAATTGTACATTGACCCATTTCCAAACAACACAATTTTTTGACTAATCAGCAGTGAAACAAGTTGCTGAGCAAATGTCAGAGCAGTAAGCATAATTTGAAAAATTATGTCTCAATACGGTAGAAAACAATGATGGAAAAGAAGAAATGGCTTGTTACAAGCCATTTCTCCTTTTCCCGCAATGTTTTCCTTAGTATTGTTATACAGTAGCATCAAAATGCAAGGTGGTATGGTTAAAAGAAAAAAAGAGTTATTAATTATTTTATCATCTTCCAAAGAAGGACATTGTCTTCTTCAACTGAAACCAATACTCAACAAAGAGTAGGTGACTTTTGATCTACCTGGTTACAAGGCCCTGTTATAACAAGGTACCAAAACTACTATGTTGTTATATGCACATTCCACTGTTTATGAAAAGGAGGGTGCTTCCCATGAAAAAACATGTTAAAATGGATTTAATGCTACACTATCAGTATGATCAATAAGTTCTGAGCTTTTCAGAAAAAAGATATGTTATTTTAGGAGAGATTCCAAACACAAAATCACCCCTGTTCATAATAAATGTCCAAGTTCAAGGGGAGATCACTCTTCAAGTAGCTCAATTTGAGACTATCCATTCCTGCAAGATAATACCAAGGGAATAATGTAATTATAGTTAAAGCATATCTGAAGGAGGAAATTGAAAAGCAAAGTAACGGTATTTGAAGAATAAGATAGATTAAAAGTAAAATAGTTCTTACACCAAGAGACACATCAAATTGTATCTTCAAAACTTCAACAAAGGATCAATGCATGTGTAAAGTTTCAGTATTATTGAAGCAAAACTGTAGGAGAAGTTATGTCACAGAATTGATATTCAAACATAGTGTGATTCAAGTATACACTAAAAAAAATTCTTGTGGGGATTTTAGCCCATTACCACACCAGAAAAAATTAAACTGGCTCAAATTGAGAGGAGTTGTAGAAGAAAATTGAAACTCAAAATTTCTCAACTTTCTGGGAAGAAAACAACCAATAACTTCATCTTACAAAGAGTTTTCCCTATCGTTTTTCTTGGGGGGAAATTCAAAAATGTCACTGGGTGGGAAAAGGTTAATAAGACAGTTCAAAGGGAAATCCAAAATAATTTCCTTTCATTAAAAAAAATCATAATAATTCAATTGTCAGTTTCTATCAAAACAAGCATTCTGATTGGCCAGAAAAAAATATTCATACCTCCATGAACAAAATTTTAAGCACGCAGCTTTTTGTATGCTTCCGCATTAGATAGATCCATACAAAACAGTATCAATTTGTAAAATATTTCCTTTTTGTGCTTGATCTCGTTAAATTAAAGAAAATGAAGAGAAGGTATGAAACGAAAATTTAATCACACTTATGTATGCATCTGCTTTGCATATTCACACAGTGTGACTAGTTTTTTCATTTCATACATCCATGAAAACAAAAACATTCTCTTCTTCTCTTAATAACTTACTGCTTTAGCCTCTTTCATAATCCACCATTCATAACCTCTGTTGTAGTTTTCATCTCCATCAAAATAAATATGGGTAGCTTCACTTCCAACTGCAAAAATTAAAAGACATGTTCACAATAGATAGATTGCAGATGGTTATCAAAATATATATTCTCATATCAAATCATTCACTGAGACAGGAGGTTAATGCTGAGCCTTTTTGTTGGTTTGGCAAATTAACCCTTGTCATGCTGAACCCAGAATATTCCTGGGCAGGAGGTATAAACAAAGATCCGTCTGCACATATGGTGCAGTCTGATCTTTGTCTACAACTCCTGCTTGCCCTTTCAAGCCAAAATTGTTTATAAAATCAGTTTCCAAATGAAATAATGACCTGCAGATAGTGCTTTCAATGATTTCAGTCCTTTTAGTTTGGTGTATTTTTATTAAGCAAGACAATGGGTTAAAGTCCTAGCTACAGCTTATATAAGCTGTATTTACAACATTTAGAACACCAACCAACAACTTGATTTTAGTTTTATGTTCTTGATCATAAATCGTGCAAAAGAACATTGTTTGATATCTCAGTCCAACTGTAATGTCAGAGGTCAGTCTATGTGTCTAATAATCTGTCCATTGACAAATTGCTAGCCCTGCCTACTGACTCCGCTGGCCCTACCCACTGACTCAGACAGGAAGCTACACTTTATTATCTAACAACATTTTTTTTGCAATTTTCATATCCAAGTAACATGTAACAATCAAAGCCCTGAAGGGTCTGAGAGTTGTGACAACAGACTGTCTGGTATTAACCCTTGTCATGCTGAACCCGAAATATTCCAGTTTTTGCAGGAGGTATAGACCAAGATCAGCCTGCACATTATTGCAGTCTGATCTTGGTCTGCACCTCCTGCTTGTACTTTTTCTGCCAGAGTTGTTTGTGAAATTGATTTCTTAAAGATATATTGATTTTTAACAAGTTCTACCAGAGCTTTTAGCCCTTTGATTTTGCAGCAATTCAGTAAGGTAATTTATACAGCATGGCAAGGATTAATTACTAAACATTAACATAAGGTTGTTGGCCTTTGACTGATCAAATGAGATCGATCCATGTAGATCCATTCAAGTAAATTCTGTGTAAGTGAGTTCTATTTTTAAAGCCTAGTGTGATTGGATCATGTATTTAGGTACTATTTTCTTACGTTTGACTTCATATCACACAGGCTGCTAAAAACAATCATGGATTAATTGAGTTGAATTGTGTTACTAAATCCTCTATGTGTAGACATCAGAGCATATTTCTTCTCAGTGTTGCACAACAAGCTTTGGAAAGCAGTTTTTAAATCGTCTTAGCAAATGTTGAAGACTGAAGAAACTATGTAGAAAGTAAATTCTTGTTGTATAAATCTGGTTTATCATCCCTGTGATTTTAGAATCGAGAAAACATTGTAGAAAAAGAAGAAATTGCATGTAACAAACAATTTCTTCTCTTTCCACCATATGGTCAATTCTACTAAATGATTATTTTTAATATCCTTTTTAAATTCTGTCTGCAGAACTTTTGAATTTGGACAGGTTAAAATTTTGAAAAACGGTAAAGCGTAAATAAATGTAGAAGATATTCCCTGGACAAGCAAAATTTTGTCAGTTGACCAATATTTGTGACCTTGACCTTGGACTTATCTAAACAAACTTTTTGCATGACACTAGCACTCCTCAAGGGCAACAAACATGTAATTCATTTTGAAACCCATCCACAAAATTAATGTAGCAGACAGGCTCTGGAGAAGGTTAATTTTGTCTTTTGACTTTCAGCTATGACCTTGACACTGGACTTATCTTAACAAACTTTTTACATGACACCAGTACACCTCAAGGGAACAAATATGCCAAATTATAAAAATCTTTGTCTTTTGTGGTAGAAACAAGGCCAGAATGGTTAAAATTGCTGGTGATCAGCAATTCTTATTTTTAACACATGTTGCCTGCCCTACATGAAAAATCATTGTTTGGCAAGCAAAATGTCGTAAATATGGCCTTAGTAAAGCTGTACTTACCACAATTTGCTCGCCCAACAAAAAAATATACTTTGAAATGTGCATTGCAAACTTAATCCTTTTGGACAAGTTCAAATTTTTAATGTTGTGTAGTAGGTTAAATATACAAGACATACCTCCACTCATGGACCCACCACCTATTTCAACCTTCAAAATGTGGAGAGCTGCACCAAAATTTGGCTGAAATCGTCAAGATACAATATTGTCAACTAATTTCCACACAATCACACTTTTTAACCCCCTCTAGAAAAAAACTTGTGGAGAAAAAAAATCTTCATTTTCAAATATATTTTCTAGCCAGAGAGACAAAGAATTCTTAAGGTCAGGACAAGGTCAGAGATGAAGATCAAGTTAAAAAAATCCTTTCAATTTGGACCAGTCTTAATTATGTTGTCTAGCAGTTTGTTAATAACAATCCTCACTGTCATAGATCGCCCAAATCTAGTGCATCATGTGATTGATTCCTTTTTAGGTCCATAATAGAATCAGTTTTGCTGTCATTCAGAAGTCATTAATTATGTTGGTTTCAAATATTTGTTATTAAATACTTCATAACTCTTGTCCAGATGGCAAAATTCTAGACCAGTCCGAATTGAAAGCAGTTGCAGAAGACAATTTAACCCTTTCCCGTTTTTGGAAATTTTAGACTAGTCCAAATTGAAAGAGGTTGCAGATGACAATGAAAACTGCCATTTGAAATGAAACCATTCTATGTGGTAGAAAATATTGTGGAAAAAGGAGAAATTGCTTGTTACAAGCAATTTCTTCTTTTTCCACAATGTTTTCTTGAGTAAAATCCCGGTTTGAACAGGAAATTATTATCAGACGGCAAAATTTTAGAATGATCCAAATTGAAAGGAGATGACAATTTTAAGTTTATGAAATTTTATTCTTTCCAACTTTCTAGGTAGAAAACATTGTGTAAAATGAAGAAATTGTTCAATTTCTTCATTTTACACAAAGTTTTCCCAATTCCTTATCTTAAGGGGCATCCAAACTCCAAAAGTGTGACTGTGTGGGAATGAAGTAAAGCTTATGAAATTTTAGATTTTTTCCTTTTTGGATTGAAAACATTGTGGAAAACGAGTAACAAGCAATTCCTGCATTTTACACCATGTTTTCCTTATTGTTTTTCTTGACGGACTTCCAAAGTGTCATTGTGTTTGAATGGGTTAATGTTATTTGCAGGGATGGGAATGAGTACTTGATTAGTCTGGTACATGATCAAACATCTGCTTATCCATTACTAATTTCACTACTTGATTACGGATATAAATAAAAACATAGGATAAATCATTTTCAATCTCAAAATCTATTTTTTTTCTCTAAGTACAGATGTATTGTTTTCAAGGCTGTGAAGAATCATAATTTTCCAATCTTTACTGCATGATACTCTGAATAGGGTCTGTGAGTTTTAATTGGACATTCTTAAGATTCATCTTTACATTGATTGGTTAATCCTTTTTTCAATTAACCAAAGTCCGAAGATCATAGATTATGTTCTATTGCTTTCTGTTACCAGAAGCAACACCATATTTTCTACTAATTTGAAAATTATCCCTAAAAAGCACAACAATACAGAAGTTTAGTTTGAACTTATTCATAAAAAGCAACCTGTGTATTTCTTACTATGTGTGAATGTTATGGAGGCAGTTGCTTAGTAATTAGACTAACAAGTTTGCTTTTTTTATCTTCAATAAAATAATTTTTGACAACTCAGCACATATTTAACCCTTGTCATGCTAAACATGGAATATTTCTTATTTTGACAGGTGTAGACAAAGGGTGCACTTATGTGCAGTCTGATTTTAGTCTATACCTCCTGTTTGTCTTTTTCAACCCAGAGTTGTTTATAAAACAACTTTTCAAAATGAATTTTGATCCTTAACTATTACTCCCAGTGCTTCAAGGCCTATGATTTTAATGTTAATTCAGATGGGGATTTTTCAGATAGAGATTTCATTCAGCATGACAATTTTCTGTTTCTAAATCAGTAACCAAATATCTTCCTAACAGTCATTTTGAATGAAGAAAAACGCTGAATAGAATAGACCAGTATTTTTGAAAACAGTAAGTTGATAATCAAAGGATATCATTTCTATCCAAATACTCTATTACGTGGTTGAAAGGGTGACCTAGTCCTTGATTAGTAAAATTGGTACTTGTTACAATCCCTAGTTATTTGTATTCAATCTTTTATCATAAATTTAAAACTTACCTTAAAAAGATAATCCAGAATTTGGTCTCTGAGTTCCTTTTTATAACCTGGTAAAAGTTTGGAGGTTGCCTGAAATTCAGAGAACAAAAACATGTAATTTCCTCATCCTTTGATTTTACTAATACAAATGGCACAGAATGTTCCGATAATTTAAAAATGTCTATTTAGCACATAAACACTAGGAATAGTCTAGTTTGTCCTTCTGATGAAGAATTCTGTAACAGAATTTGTAATTTGATCTTTGAATTCAAATTAAACATATAAAAGAGTATTTTTTGTTATTATTTTCATTGGGGTATGAAATGAAAAACCTAATCACACTGTATGAAGCCCAAAGAAGTGTAATTAGGTTTTCTGTTTAATAACTCCTTGAAAACAAATAAGTAGAGATATTCATCTAAAGTCTATCTCACAACCAGATTAACAAAATGTTACAAGCAATTTCTTCATTATCCACAATGATTTCTACCCCAAGAGTAAAGAAAATCCAAATTTTCATAAACTTTAAATAGTTGTCTGCAACTTCTTTCAATTTGGACCATTTTAAAATTTTGTTGTGTGGTAATGGGTTAATTTTAAAACGCTGATAATATGCACAAGGTCACATAAAGACAAACATTTGGTGAAAAATTAATGAAAAAATGTCAAAAATGTGGGAAAAGCTGCACACATAATGTAAACTTAACACCTTTCCAGACACCTCCCTGCTGGATGCGGACATTCTCCAATCTAATAACCAGATTTTTCCTTTAGAAAACATGGTTTAAAAAAAAGAAGTTTATGACTGTTTTAAAGACTGGTGAATGAGAGAAAAATCATCAGCTTTTTACATGAAAGACAATAATTATGAAAGAGATGTTTAACCCATATCCACACTTTTTGACGCCCATTAAGAAATAAATTTGGAAAACAAACAATTTCTTCATTTTCCACAATGTTTTCTTCCAAGAAAGTTTATAAAGCTAAAATTTCATTAGCTTGAAACTGTTGTCTGCAACTTCTTTTGAATTAGACAAGCCAGAAAATTTTGTATGTGGTAATGGGTTAAAGAATATGTAATTGCTAAAACCAAGCTGAAAATCAAATTACTGAAAAACAAAAAAGTTTACCCCACCACCACTCAATCCCCCAATACCATCAAACCGTCTTCCCAGGACTTTGGAATCATCAAATGTGTACTGACTGAGGACTGGAACAAGTATACAGGAAACAAACAACAATTTCAGTGCCATTCTTGTTCCTGAAAATAGAAAATAGGATTTTGGTAAAAGCATTTCCTTCTTTTTACACAATGCTTTCCTGATTGTTTTTCTCTGGGGGCGTCCAAAAGCATCACTGTGTAGGAATGGGTGAAGGTTTCTGCTTTAAAACATCACAAACAACAAAACTTTAGACAGATCCAAATTGAAGAGATTGCAGATGACATTTCGGTGGCTTAGTGCAAAAACATCATAAGTTTCTAAACAAAGTATAGATACTTATGATGTTTTACACTGAGCCAATTTTAATAGTTGATTGCATTCTACATTTTTTGTCTTTTGGGTAGAAAATATTATGGATAATGAAGAAATGTTTTCCATGCCTTTTTCTTGAGGGGCATGAAAAGGCAGGTTTGTATGGGAATGGGTTATTACTAAATACCTCTATATAGAAAACAATAAAGAAAAAAAATCATACCATAGGTAACATTAATTACTATACCTGTATGTTAGTTGCGGAGTTTATCAATATATTCAATGATACTCCAATGAAATCATAAAAGTTATCTTTATCTTTAACCCTTCTTCTTCTTGTAAATAATGTATCTAGATAGGAGGACGCAGCTAATGGATTCTTGGCCTGGTTCACTGAACTCCGATAGAGAGCTGGCCATTGAATTGAGGCTGTGTTATTTTGCAATTTATTCGTAGTCAGTGAGATATAATAATTGAATTGTTTGGTTTGAAACTTAAATGTTGTAACTAGTACTAAAGCTTGAAAATATGCAGTAGTCACATTGTTTAGGTCGCTAACTCTACAAAATGCTTCACAAGTCACGTCAAAATTGTCTGAGTTCCAATTTCTCTTCCTGTCTTAACCCATTCTCACACAAAAATTCTAGACCAGTCCAAATTCAAAGAAATTGCAGACGAAAATTTAAATTGATGAAACCTATAAAATCTTAGTCTTTCGGGGTAGAAAACATCATGGATAATGAAGAAATTTTTTGTAACAAGCAATTTCTTCATTCTCCACAATGTTTTCCAAAGCTTTCATATTGCGGGTCATTTAAAAGCATTGCTAACTCTACAAAATGCTTCACAAGTCACATCAAAATTGTCTGAGTTCCAATTTCTCTTCCTGTCTTAACCCATTCTCACACGAAAATTCTAGACCAGTCCAAATTCAAAGAAGTTGCAGACGAAAATTTAAAATTGATGAAACCTATAAAATCTTAGTCTTTTGGGGTAGAAACATCGTGGATAATGAAGAAATAGCTTGTTACAAGCAATTTCTTCATTCTCCACAATGTTTTCCAAAGCTTTCATATTGAGGGGCGTTTAAAAGTGCCACTGTGTGGGAATGGGTTAAAGAATTATTTGATTGGTCAATTACTTATTTGATTGACAGCAATTCAAAAATTGTTGTTTTCCAACCAAACCCTATATTTTGGGAACACAATTTACATCATCAATTAACCAGATTCCAATTAGTATCAACAGTACAGGGTTGTGGCAGAATCTGTAAATTATCTACAAGTAAACCCATTACCACATGAAAAAAATTCAAACTGGTCCAAATTGAAAGAAGTTGCAGATGACACTTTAAAGTTGTTGCTATTTTGAAACTCTTTGTCCTTTGGGATGAAAAACATTTTTGATAATGTAGAAATTGCTAGTAACAAGCAATTTCTGAATTTTTCAACAATGTTTTCTAAAGCCTTTTTCTTGAGGGGCATAAAAATCAGGATTGTTTGGAAATGGGTTAAATCAATACGATTCCCTTTATCCATAATTCTTCTGATCTCACAATACTCTGGCATTTGCAAGCAATATAGACACAGATCGGGCTGCACAAAATTAAGTACAAACTGGAGGAAAATTCTTAGATCCACAAGCGTTTTAAACAACTACAATGTACTTTTACTTGAACTTATTTCAACACAGCCCAGATGTTTTATGCCCCCATGAAAAAAGCTTTTGAAACAGTGTAGACTGTTTGTAACAAGCCATTTCTAAATGATTTCTGAGCTAAAAGGCAAAGAATTTGAAAATTCTGTCCATCAATTTAAAAAAGTCATCTTCAACTTCTTTCATTTTGGACCAGTCTAAAATTTTGTTGTGTGGTAATGGATTAAATGATGGCAAATGTATTAAATTATGGTTGAGAAACTAAAAAAAAGCCTAAAAATTAAACTCAAGTTTATTTGTGAGGACAAGGATCAAGTGGTTACACTACAAGATTATTAAACTGTCAGCTTCATTTGTACAAGAAAACAATCTTTAATCCATTACCAGACGGCAAATTTAAATGAGTTGCAGATGGCAATTTAAAGTTTATTGAATTAAAGAAGTTTATTGAATTAAAGATTTTTCAACTTTCTGTTACAAGCAATTTCTTCATTTTACACAATGTTTTTGCCAAATTGTTTTTGCTGAGGGGCGTCAAGTAGCGTAAATTGTGTGGGAATCAGTTAACACTGGTCCTCAATCAAAAAATTGCAGACAAAATTAAACTTAATGTTACACACCTATTGGATAGAAAATATAATGGAAAGACAGAGACCTTTTTTCTTGATCTGTTTCACCAATTACAGCAAATTTTCAGACTGGTCAAAAGTAAAAGGAGTTGCAGACGACATTAAAAGTTTATGAATTTTAGATTTTGCTTACTTTCTGGGTAGAAAAGATTATGGAAAATGAAGAAATTGCTTGTTGCAAGGAATCTCTTCATTTTACACAATATTTACTTAATCATAGGTCTCGATAAAGCCTCTTGAAGTGGGAATGAGTTAATGTTATGCAGAAAACCATGCATGTACTTATATTACATGTATATACTTGAGAAAACATTGTGGAATGTGGAAAAAGAAGAAATGGCTTAAAACAAGCTATTTTTTCTTTTCCTACAATATTTTCTATCCTACTGAATGATTATTTAATAGATAAAACCAAACTTTAAATTGTTGTCTGCAAAATATTTGAATTTGGATAGGTCTAAAATTTTGCAAAACAGTAAAGGGTTAAGGTCTGAAATGAAATTAAAGGCATTGCTACATTTCTACCTTTTCAAACAGAACTTATCAATGTTAACTAAATGACCAATCAATGACAGCAAATTTCTAAATCAAATTTTGAACTTAGTTTTTGGCAATTTCCTGAATACAAGTTATAAATGCTGTATATTTGGAAATACTAATCCAATATTGATTGTTCCAAAGAAAACAAAATGCTTCTAAAGTTTAAGAAACAATGAAAATCTTTGTCCTTGTGGATAGAAAATATTGTGTGAACTCAGTTTTGAAAAATTCCTTCATTTACCACAATATTTTCCAAAGCTTTTTTTTGTTCAGGGACATCTAATAGCAGAATTATGTGGGAATGGGTTAAACCTAGGATATTCAGACATTATGTGGAAATTCTAAAACAAAAGCACTTAAAGTATCTGTTTCGACAAAATGACCCCTCACAAGACTAATTGTATAATGTGACGACTATTTAGATAAGCTTATTTAAACTTGAAACCTGGTCAGATGACATTGATAACTTGGCTAACCCTTATGTTTAGTTTGACTCTTTTTGGCCTTTTACAAGCTACTAGGCCAGTGTTTGACTCATTAACCTATTACCACACAGTCCCTCTTTTTCATGCCTCTCAAGGAAAAGGTTGTGAAAGCAATGTGTAAAACAAGCAATTTCTTTATTTCCAACAATGTTTTCCACTCTGAGAGACAAAGACTTATATGATTTCATCTTTAAATTCCAAATTAAACAAGTTGCAGACAATAATTTTAACAAGCAATTTCTTCATATTCCACAATGCTTTCAAAAGCTTTTTTGTCTTGAAGCCATCAAAAAATGTGTGGGAATGGGTTAAAAAAGATTTATATATTTGTGTCAACATAACTGTTTATTGACACTAACCCATTCCCATACAATCCTACTTCTTACATCCCTCAATTAAAAAGCTTTGGTAAAATATTGTGGACAATTAAGAAATTGCTTGTAATATGCAATTTCTTCAATGTTTACAATGTTTTCTACCCTAAAAGGTAAAGATTGTATTGAACAACTTGAAATTGTCTTCTGTAATTTCTCTGATTTGAACCAGTCCAAAATTTTGTCATTAGGTAATGGGTTAACCTATTACAAGACTAATTTTCGTTGTCTGGTAATTGTAAACACTCCAAGGATCTATGCAAAACACTGGTTGATGGCTATTCATGCCAAATTTCAACTCAACAAGAAATCTGTTCAATTAAGTTAAATATTTTGCTTCCTTCTTAACTCTTGTCATGCTGAAGCTGGATTATTCCCGTTATGGTAGGAGGTACAGACAAAGATTAGCCTGTGCATATGTGCAGTCTGGTCAACACCTTCTTCTTTTCATTTTAACTCATTACCACACGGCAAAATTTTAGACTGGTCCAAATTCAAAGGAGTCAAAGACAACTATTTAAATTTTATGTAATTTTATATTTTTCAACTTTATAAGTAGAAACAATGTGTAAAATGAAGACATTGCTTGTTACTTGCAATTCCTTCAAGATACACAATGATTTCCCAATTGTTTTTCTTAAGGGGCTTTAAAAGTGTCAATGAGTGTGAATGAGTTAAGCCACAATAAGAGCTTCCAGTACTGCCAGTCCTTTGATTTTAATGCAATCCCGAAGATGATATTATTTAGTATGACAAGAGTCAATCTTCCAATTTGAGTATGAGTTTTTTTTCCTGAAAATTTCCCTAATATTAGAGGAAAATTCATCTAAATCTTCCATGTCTTGCAGTTTGCTTTCATTAATCAAGCAAGTCTTTACAGTGACTCCAAAAGAAAGGTTAAGTGATGGCTTGGTAAGCTAATCCCCTACAATCCAGTACACCCGATGTCAGTTATTTATTGGCATCGGTCATCATGGCAATATTTTAGTAAACTGCATGTTGATCAATTTTCACCAGAGGGTATTTTGTCCATTTTAAGGAGAGGATTCATAAATTTGATCATCAGTCCCTTTATATTGAGACTTTAGAAAACGTCTGAGTAATATATCCAGGACCTTTTTGTCTAATAATGGATGTTGATTTATGTCTAGGCCTGATTTTCCAGTATTTTTTCTTATTTTCTGGATGTAATATACATCAACATCCCCTTATTGAGAGCACTGGGCAATGGCTTTCTTAGAAACAAGATTGGTCATTGTCACTCTCTCAATGCTGAACTGATAAGTTATATAACTAAAACATGTTACAAAATGATCCCTGGCTTTCTATGGTACAAGAGGACCAACATATGGTACGTAATATTGCCAAATCTCAATTTTCATGCATACCTAAATTATTGTGTGTGACCACCTAAGGAGCCTCAGTGAGCTTTAATGACCTAACTTTTGGACCAAAGGATGTTTTGCTTTTGGCGCCCCCTTACTGGTGCTGTGAGAACCACTTATACCATAAAGCACTCTTAACTAATACCCAGTGACACTTCTATAGAAAACACATCACTAAGTTGGGAGCCATGGTATAGATTTAGCTTAAGTTTACAAAACTCTGAACTCTACTGTTCATAATATAAATATATAGAAAGGTAGTTCTTTTAAGCAAAGATGAATGACAACAATTACATTGATAATTTTGCTTCTCTTTTGTTGTCATGAAAGATAGACAATTACTGCAGTTGTCAAGATTTCTGATTGAAGTTACGAATGGAACTGGATGAAATTTTGATAAAGGTTAAATAAAATATATGTTGATAAGTTAAACCCATTTCATCAGATATTTTTCTTTTATGATTTGCAATGAACACAAGCTTCCATAAATGCATAATAATTTGGGTGAATCAAAATCTGTTCACCCTAATACAGCTTCGCCCTTATTACTTTTCACCCAAATTCACGTTGGCTCCGGGTCTGCTTGCCCTAATTCCCATCCGCCCCGGGTCTATTTACCATATTATTTATAAAGTAGTTGCATAGAAAATTATACTTGATATATCTATATATTTCTTAATCCCTTGAGATATTTGCAGGTTTCGTAAGGTGAAGTGTGATCTTTCTTAGCATCAGAAAAGAAAATTTTAAACAAATCAAGTTAAGATCAGGGCTCTGCAGACTTCCAGAATTTTGGGAGAAGTCACTTCTCACTAGTCTGAGAATTGGGAGAAGTTTTTCAAAATGGGGAGAAGTGGTGAGACTTTCAGGAGAAGTGGATAGCGTTAAAAATTAAGTTTTTGTGCGTATTCCTCATCTCCATCAGAAAATGAAATAGCTTTACAACCAAGAAGTTGCATTTTATTTTATGTATTATGCAATAAACATAGAAAATACTGCTTATCCTTTCAGGCCTCAATAAAGATCTTATTCCTGTGAACAAATACTTTTGTATTTTTCTTTTTTAGGTTTGAAAATTCAAGTGTTTGATTCTGATTTTTTTTTTTTCCAATATTTCATAATAGATTCATATATGATAAAAAAAAAGGTCAACTAATAAAAAAACATGCAAATAGTGTACAGGCGGTCTGAATGAAATTAGTGTTCCTATTTGAAGCAGAAAATGAGAAAAGATTTTATTGTAACAACATGTATTTAATCAAACCATTACCAGAAGAAAAGATTCAGACTGGTA
This sequence comes from Fragum fragum, assembly GCA_946902895.1. NCBI lineage: Eukaryota > Metazoa > Mollusca > Bivalvia > Cardiida > Cardiidae > Fragum > Fragum fragum. The sequence goes on along the minus strand of OX336374.1, from coordinate 1,033,449 downwards.
CAAATTGAAAGAAGCTAAATAAGACATTTCACAGTGAGCTTAAATAAGAAAGAAGGTGCCAAAGAGGGTAGAAACTTGTGGGGAAAGGATAAATTGCTTGCTGCAATCATTTTCTCCTTTTTCCACAGTTTCCCATAAAAACATTTCAAGATGTCAAAATGGGGGATTGTGTGGTAATGAGTTAAAGTCTGTCCACTTTACCTGATAACATATATATGGATAAAAATTGTCATTAATTGGTCAAAAAAGGTCCTCTGTGATTAAGTCAGTAATAGTGTGTAAAGGGTAAGGGTTACTGCTCAGTACACAAAACTAGACTCTGTACATGCAGAGGTTTAAAGTAAACACAGGATAATTTGCTCCATTTTATAGGATTACATGTTATTTAAAGGAATTATTACCAACACAAGTAAGTGAAATTTAGTTTTTGGATGGAATGTATCATAACAACAATCTCGGGAAAAGATCGTAGCAGCCTTTAAATTTGTTTGCCATAATTTTCTTCACTTGTTACAATTAAAGCACATAACTCAAATTGAAGGATTCTAATGAAAAATGAATTTACTCTACGTAGATTTTCGGCAGAATTATTTTTCATCAAGATTTCAAATTTTTAACAAAATTTGACTTCTGGCAAATAACACAGAGTCCGTAAATGTCGGCCATTATTCTCATTATGTAAAAGTCAGCAACAAATCTCGTAGACTGATGATAACTTAATTTAAAGAAATAATTAAAACTTAAGAATGGAAAGGATTTCAAATAAAGATTTCTGGTGCCGATATTATACAAAGCATTGCCGAAACCAATCAGCGTAGGTGTGAATGAAGCAAGCATGTTGACTATTAGCTGCCAGAACATACCCATCACTATCTGATAATCTGCTGGCCTCGCGACTATCGATACACGCTTGAATTACGATCAAAGGGCTGCCGACTGACAGTTGAATAATTGCACACTATCCCCTACTTTTATAGCCACTGAGCCAGATTTGGTTATCACCTATCGTATCCAGGCGACTTCCCGAAAATTCCAGGCGACTTCGACTTCGCTTTGATCAGCAAATCAGGCGAAGTTTTATGAAACCAGGCGACTTTTAGCCTGAGTCGCCCACTCTGCAGAGCCCTGTAAGATGACGGCGATTTTTAAAAGTCAGCTTAAGCAATAAGGGAGGTATTCGGAAATATTTTGTTACAAATGAAAGATCATGTTTTAGTGCCACATTAATTTGCTTACTGCAATCTTGGTTATATTTGGTTATTTATTTGTATTTTGATGAAGGATAGAATAAATATTAATTAGTATTAATTAATATTTAACCAAACAATTAAATGACAAGAGGTAATATACGATCTACATGTATTCAAATTTTAACAAATTGTAAAACATAATTATCAAAGATAAGCTAACTGAGATGACAAATCAAGTAATAAATCTGTGATCACTAACTAACACATTACACATTTTTTTATAAGCTAGTATCATCTAGTTTAAGCATAAATACATGTACTATTCTAACCTAAACTTAAAGCATAGTATAACATGATATTACAAAATCAAACAATATTTGATTAAAAGTGTACATAAACATACTCATTGTAAAAGGGGGCGAACAGATAAAAGCAGCTTTTGAACTGATTTCCATAAAAATTTGATATGGTAAATTGTCTGTATTTCCAAATTTATAAATATTATTTTCACTTTAAATATTCTTTCTTCACATTGAATCCACTTTATTCACTTAAAATTCGATTTGATGTGATTAATGCTCAGTGCCCTACTTTGAAAAATCAGAATTTAGTGAGTGTGGTTGTTTGTCTTTGGGTGATGTAGATAACGACTGTATTGCTAGCATAACTGATATGTCATGGAAGGTACATATAAGGCAGTTCTGGGTGAAATCGACATATAAGGTATTCAGCCGAAAAATTCCAGTTTCTTTTGAGTTATGATTCACCGACTTTTCTAGTGTCTCAAAACGCCAAATGTTTTTAGCTCCTTATTTTTCTTTTTTTAAAGGTATGAATAGTCATGTTCATGATAAAATCGCCTGACCCACTTTTTTTTACAAATGACTGAAAGCAATGTAGTTAGGAATTCGAAAATTGATAGCCAAAGATTTTCTTCCATAATCTGTGCCAGAGCAGCTTTAAAATAGGGCAAAAGGACCTACTTTTGGAGCAAATGGTCCCTTATTGAGGCAAACGGATCCTGGGCGTATAGACCCTGGTTAAACGTATTTTAGGGCGAACGGATCCTATACAAAATGGAGTAAAAAGGATAACCCTGGAAAGTTACGAAATGACCGATACGAAATGGTTATAGTACGAAACGCCATAATTCTATGCGAATATTTATTTCAAGACAGTATTATAGAATATATCTTATTTTGCATCTTTCATAGCATGACATTACCTGTCATCAGATCACAACATTAAATAATCCGCCTCTCTACAATTTTCTTATCTAAATAGGAAGTAGACTAAGTCTATCATGCAAAATCGCAATTTCTTGATTAAAAAAAAGACTAGAAGTTTAAAATTATTTTTAGACTGGTACCCTCGATAATGCATAAATGTTCAGAAATATTTTATTCATGTGATCAGTTAACCCATTCCCACTCAGTGACGCTTTTAGACGCCCCCAAGGAATAAAAGTTTTGGAAAACATTGCGGAAAATGAAAAAATTGCTGGTGACAATCGATTTCTTCATTTCCCACAATGTTTTCTACCTAAATTTCATAAACTTTGAATTGTCGTCTGCAACTTCTTTCAATTTTGGCCAGTCTAAAATTTATTCGTCTGGAAATGGGTTAACTATTCTCTGATTTTAAATTAAGAGTATATTTTCACAAGGATGCTTTTCAGATTAGAAGCTGTGATGAGTTTGTTGGAGTATAAAAAACCAAACGCATGCCGGTTTAGTTCATATCAAAGTACTGAAAGTACTTTAAGCTAGCAAAGTTTAGTTTTCAGTGTTTAGTATATCATGATTAATAAACGAGGTTAAAGTAAAGAAGCTGTTATCCCATTTAGACATTGAAAGAAGTTGCACACGACATTTTCAAGTTGGTTGAATTTAGAAAATATTTCCCTTGTTGGGTACAAAACATTGTGGACAAGGAAGAAATTGCTTGTTACAAGCAATTTCTTCATTGTCCACAAAGTTTTCCAAAGCCTATCTTTATCTATCTTTAGATAATTTAAAAGCGAAATTGAGTGGGAATGGGTTAAATGACATGCTTTTGGATGAGTACTCTACAATTTGAATAGAGTTGCAACATTCCTGAAATGCATAAGAACTACTTTTACGGAGTAGGCATTCAATGGATTAAGTGGTTAATTAAGCTTCCAATGGCAGTTTGCACTCGATGAATTTTGAGACGACCTCAACATTGTGTCTGTTAACTTAAGCTTTTAAAGCTGGCGCTTTGCTAGCTACAACTATGATGGATGCTGTTATTGTCAAAAGAAAGAAGAAGAAAGGAAAACAATTAAAAATAAAAAAACGAATTACAAGAGACACATCAAATAAATAAACAAACAAATAAATGAAAAAATAAAATATTAATCTTTTTTAAGCGCTACTATAATGTCTCCTATCTCAAATTAATGGCTACCATATTATAGAAGGCCCGACAGTAAGACAACAACAAAGGGTTTGGTCATGTAACATGTAAATAGGACCCCCCACCACCTACCCCCTCATATTATAGTTCTTTTGCCGTTTTCTTATTCACGTCGATTTCTGTTTACCCACAAAGTTTCAAACGCGTATTTAATCAGTAAAATGTTTAAGTTATATCCTTAATACAATTTTAGAAATACTAAGAAATACTAGTAGGTATAGGGTTTAAAGCTTGAGCTTCACCCCAAGCATGATTGTGTCTTACATTTAACCAATTACAACACGACACAATTTTAGATCGGTCTAAATTGAAAGAAGTTGCAGACTATTATTTCAAGTTTAAAGAATTTTTAAAATGTTTTGTGCTACATTGCGGATAATGAAGAAATTGCTTTTAACAAAACACACACAAACAAGTCCCCCCATTCAAAAATACACTAAACGTTTAGTACTAGACATTAAGGATCCCCTTTTTGAGAAGCAATTTGATAAACAGTATATGTAAAGTTTCAGGATATCGTGGCAATTTAATGGAGGAGATATTAATGAAAATAAGAATGTCAGTAAAAATTCGAATTTAACAGTTAAAGTCTTATTTTTTCAACGACAAGGCCTTAAATTTTGTCTGCAGACGGACAACGATAAAACAATATGCTCCCGATCTTTCGATGCGGGGGCATAAAAACTAAACTTTATTATTAATAAAGTGCCTTACTATCTTACTTATTATGTATTGTAAGAAACAAGTCTCCCCCTTCGTCCCTCTCTTTCTCTCTGTGTTTACCAGTACATGTCTCTGCCCATCTCTGTATGTCGGCCTTTCTCTCTGCTTTACATTATTTATCGACTTTGTAACCTTAAAAACCGACGTATTGAGAAATTGATTGATTTGAAACATTTTTTTTTTCGCCCAAATAATTCATTTGAATAGAAATGAGTGAAATGGGGTCGCTTCTTTTATGTCGGTGTCAAAAAAGAACGTAATGCAATTAAAGATTAAAAATGTACATTTTCTTATTATTGTTTGATATAGCGTCGTTGGGCTAACAGATTATCGTTAATATATAGCTTCATAAAGTTATTCTTATTTACATATATGTACTCTCAACACGAATTCCCCTCACAATCACCGTCATTTTAAACAGGTCATAATACATGTGTGCAGCCGGGGAATTGGCTGGTTGGTTCAAATATGCATGTAGAAATTTCAAAGGAGGTCTTTCGTACTGCAATGAACACCAAAGCTCTCTTCCATCTGGTTTCTGAGAAATTCACTGTTTTCACCCTTTTGCAGCTGTGACAATAGAGTTGTGGACGGATTTCAATTACTTAAAAGTCGGAAAAGCCTTATCCACGGAACGTCTCCCCCCCCCCTCCCAAAAAAAAACCAACAACAAAAAAACTAGCCAAGCCGCCGTCATAGCGTAGTCGGTAGCGCATCAGACTCCCAATCTTCATTCATGGGGTGTCATGGGTTCGATCCCCGGCGGCGGCACATATCCTTTCCGACATTTGTCTCTCACTAATGGATGGATGATCGTAAACCTATGTGAGATAGCCGCTGGGGGCTAAGAAAGGATGTGTTGGTAGTACTGGTGTAAGAATTATCAGGAATCCATTGTTGGGTGCTCGAGCCACCGCGATATGACTGAAATACTGCTAAAAGTGGCGTTAAACCCCATTCAACCAATAAAGTTCAGGGGGGGGGGAATGGTTGACAGACATACGAGGACGACAGAATTCGGCGATCACAATAGTATGAAATAATTATTTGAGAGTGGATTACAGAGAGTGAATGTAGGTTTTATATTTGATTATAAGTATATATTTGCAATATCATTAAAGAAAAATAGATATCTGTCTTATATTTATAGAAAAATAATCAAAGGATTGAAGGGCCTGAAAATCGTCATGTGTTGAACGTTTAGACCACACAGGTGGTGTGAAAAGAATACAAATCCTCAGACCTGAAAACACATGATTCATATTTGGGATATATGGCCCTTGTATTGATAGACAGCAGTTGGTTGTGAGGTGAAGGTCATTCATCATGGTCAATGTCGCTTACGAATGTCAATTTAATACAAAAACCTAACATTTGCTGTTATTCAAACACCTTTGAAAATACATAGCTCATATATCGGGCATAGTTTCCTCGCATTGATAGGCATCAGTTGGTTATGAGGCCAAGGTCATCCACCAGGATCAAGGTCACTTATTTAGGTCACCTTAATGCAAAAACTGAACATTTGCTTTATATAAACACCATTTGAGATAAATGGATCATATTTCCTTTGCATTGATAGTCATCAGTTAGTTGAAAGGACCATCTCAACCATCAATGTCAAGGTCACTTATCTAGGTCACATTTCCGAAAAAGGGCTGTTGTGGGGGTATTTTGTTTCAAAAAAACATCGTGGTTTTCTATTATCACTCATTTTTAATTGTCGCTTGCGTCTCCTGTCAAAAAACTACAATTAGACAAAGTTTTGGACAAATTTAGATACAAACAAGTTGCAAACAGCAAATTTCGCACATTAAATTTAAAAAATCTTGTGTCGCTTGTGGAGGAAGATATGGTGGATAATGAAGAAATTAATCGAAACTAACATTTTCTTTATTTTCCCCAAAAATTTTCTTGGGGGATGTGAGTGGGAATGGGTTAAATGTAGACGACCAGTCTACATGTATATTCTTGACCTCTTGATATATCTAACCATTTTACATACAGTCGAAAGATCTTTTGACCCCAAGAAAGAATGGCTTGTAAAACTATAAGGAAGAAAGAAAACTGTTTTTTACCTCTCAGTGTACACTACAACATCATATCAAAACAGTATGTTTGATTGAATGGTATGTTACGGGGCATCGACAGCGGTGGTCATTTAGGACGCAAGAATGTTTTTGTTTGAACGAGGTTTAACGCCACTTTTAACAGTATTTCAGTCATATCGCAGCGGCTGGAGCACATATCCACGGTTCCTAGTATTTCTCTCACCAGTACTATCACTACATCCTTTCCGAACCTCCAGCTACTCATCCCACTTAGTTTTACTATTATCCACCCATCGGAAAAGACATGTCACCTCGTTGTCATGTTTGTTCCTTCAGGTGAAAGGTATATATGACAGAGGTATACCTCGCATGTTTAAAGAAAATGTATATCCGTGTTAAAGTATAGGACCATCTGTTGCACTTTAAACAGCTATTGTGTACACTAAAACTTTAAACTCTAGACTCAATTTTTCATAATTGTAATCTATATGATCAACAAAATCTATAGGTTTATTGCTTTTAATGCCCAGACTGATCTTGGTCAATAATGTCTGTCTGTCAAAGAAGAATTACTATGTAGCAAGCGTGGCGAATACACAGAATACAGATCGTCTGTAATTATATATTAACCAATTACCAGGCGACAAACTTTTGACTAGTCTTAATTCAAAATTGTTGTAGACATTTTCAGGTTCAAGAATTTTTAAAAATCTTTGTCTTTTGGATAAGAAAACATCGCGGATAATGAAGAAAATGCTTGTAACGAAGCCCTTTTTCTTAGGGGTGTCATAAAACGGGATTGAGTTGGAATGGTTAAAACTCTCTGATTCAGCTATCTAGTTATGTTGTTTTTGTTTGTTTGTTTGAATGGGGTTTTATGCCGCTTTCAACAATCTTTCAGTTATATCGCGGCTGCACCTAACAATGGAATCCTGGTATTTCTCACACCAGTACTACCATTACATCCTTTCCTAGCCCCCAGGCCTACGATTATCGACCCATTGGTGAGAGACCAATAGTCGGAAAGGACGAGTGCCGCCGTCGGGGTAGTTATGTTGTAACTTTGCCCAAAGTTCCCGATTTTGTTTGGAGAACAATTATGCATTACTGTATATTTTTTCTAAAAAGCTGCTAACAGAAAGAAATTAACACAGCTTTGCTCTTATCTCTCCTACAACGCATGATTTACTCTTGCAATGAAGCCGATGAAATATATTTTACTTACTCTTTAAACTGATTGTTTTTTTAAAGAATCTAATCATAACTATCTTTTTATGGATTCGTGTAAAATGCGTTTGTTTTTTGCTTCATACTCTCTGAGGAGATTTTTTTAAGTTTTAGCTACACACCATATTTGGAAATTAGCCCTGATTTTTAATCCAATCATTTTTCTTCAAAGAATGTGGTAAAAGGTTATCCAAGGATCATTCCCTATGGTTCCTGAGGGGATTTTAAAAGAAAAATGATGGGCAAACAACATCAAAACAATAGCTTAAATGGTTAGAGGAGCTAAACAAAGAGGGTCAAAATGACCCTAAATCGCTCACCTGAGTATCATTCTATAATCTCTCTAAGACTAAAAGGCAAGCACTGCAACATTCTTATGTTTTAGGAATCAAAATATTAAGAAGTTTTGAAAAGGGTCACCTAACACCTAACAAGTTTGGTCCAAATTGGCCAAGTAGTTCAGGAGAAGATTTTCAAAGAATTATACCATAATTTCTTTAAGTCTGATAAGCCTGCCCTTACCACTTCCCCGTTTTTAAACAAATTGAATTTTACGAATAAAAGTGGCACAGTAGATTATGAGAAGAATAAATCAAAATTTCAGAAACAAGTTTTGAAAAGGATCACACAAGGAACATTCATCCCAAGTTTGTCTAGATTCGCCCAGTGGTTTGGGATGAGGAGATTTTTTCCAAGAATTAATTCATGACTTTGCTAAGTCTTTCAGTCCGGCTCTGCTACGCCCGCGTTATTTTAAAAGATCAAAATTCAACGAACAAGTTTGAAAGGAATCACACAATGAACATTCTTGCAAAACTTGGTCTACACTGGACACGTGGTTAAGGAAATGATTTCAAAAGAAACATTTCGTGATTTCTCTTCGTCTGATAAGCCTGGCCCTGCCATGCCCACATTTTTTTGCAAATTGAAATTTCACGAACAAGTTAGGAAAAGGGTCACCAAAGGAACATTTCTGCTAAATTTGATTCAAATTAGCCAAGAAAATGTAAAAAAGAATATGTTGATGACACACGACGTACATTAAGTGATCCTAAAATCTCCCCTTGAGCACGTAGTGCTTAGGTTAGCTAGAATGGACACACATTGCAGTGGTAGAGAAAAATATGAATTTTGACCCCTTGCTTTGACCTGGACAAGGAAGTAGCTCGACTGGTTAAACCTTTTAGTTGTTTTTTTAACAAAATGCTAACCAGTTTTATGCAGAACCCACAGAATTCCTGTTTCGCAGAAGGTATTGACAAAGACCAACTTGCACATATATGCAGTCTGATCTTAGTCACAAAACCTGCTTTTACTTATCAAGTACGGATTGTTTAAAAGATAAATTTTCAAAATAAATGTCAATGCACAATCAGTGCTTCTGTAGATGTAATTCTGTAGGGGGCTATTTCAACATGACAACATTCATGCCAAGTTTCAAGTAAATATCTTCAATAACAATCAACTAGGGTTAAATTTGTCAAGCCAACAACAATGCATATGATTCCAAGGTGACAATACCTTGACTTTTTGTTCCAAACAGCAAACCTAAAATACATTGACTGACTGTCATACAGATTTATCAAACTCAGCCAAGGGATTTAAGAGATTTAAGACAAGAAGATGTAAAAGCCAGCTGCTATGTCTTCAATTGCCAGGTTTGATGTACTCCAAATCTTATGCTTAGAAATTGGAGGGGATTTTTTTTGTAGGCTGCAAAAACTAAATGACAAACAGCAGTTAGTTCTCTGTTTTATTTTCTTTTTTATAAAAATATCAATGAATAATTTAAATCAACAATGATAATACAAATTCAATTAAAATTCAAATGCAAAATTTACATGTTTACACATTAATATTTATAATTATTGCACTTTTAGACCAAGTGTCTCACAATCCTAGACTGACTGGCTCTTCTAATGAGAGTAACACTATAATTAAGTCTTTACCTTTACCTTTTTATCAATACATGCATATAATTGCTAGATTTCTGGTGTAAGTGTAGTAAGCGTTTGACTAATCAAATCTTTCATTTAGACCAAATGTGGTTTTTTAACTCCAACATTTCCATTGAGCATTATATTGGTTTGATGTTTTCAACTTGTTTAACATGTCCCTTGAGTTATGGTTGACAACAAACCATCTAATTTTGTTTCAAGCTACTGATCCTAAAGTTTACAAAATAAGGCTGTTCAATATCTAATTCACATATACAGCGATCCATCTACATTGTACAGAAACTAAGAAATGTGACCCTTCAGGTGACCAACTTGGAAGTACCAAAATTATCAATCCTGATGAGTCTGCACATTGCCTAGACTGTGTCCTTTGGTAGATTCTCAAAATCAAAACCCTTGTCAATGACGCAGAATTTCAGCAAAATTTAAAATGCATGCCTCAGTTACAGCTAGTTTACACTATAAGCACCCAAAACATTAGTATTTTCTTTGTAGAAAAATGTGTTGGCTTTCATTTTTTGATTATGTATTCAATAAAAAAGAATCTACCTACTATATGTTCATTGCAAAATGCAACCTCTGATTAAACTCTTCTGAACTTAATTTCTTTCTGAAATATTTGTCTTACAGTCTTAGTATGAGTTTAAGCTGGATGGGTTCCATGCGTTTATCCTTTACCAGAGGACAAAACTTTAAACTGGTCCAAATTGAAAGAAGTTGAAGATGTATTTCAAAGTGATTGCAAGTTCAAAATCAAGCATTATCTCGTGGAAAAAACCTGAAAATTAATTACTCTCTCATATCAGAGTGACTTCATTATATCAATGTGTAGTTTTTTAATGAATTTCATGGGCATCACAATTAGTGTAGGATACAGCTCTGAATGTCTTACTCATGGGAAAACATCCTCAATATGTATATGCCTAAGCTCTATTTTTAAGAATAACAAATCAAAGTACAAGAGTAAGGGCTTATTGATGATTACTGCTAACCCATAGATAAAAATGGCTGTCCAAAGACAATTGACCAATCAGACTGTCAATCAAATAACCAGTTGACCAGTGAAATCATTCATATAGACCAGAAATAATTTTTGAACTTTAACATTTTCCACCATTTTTGTTCACCCTTTTGTTGGTTTGGTGACTTAAACATGGCAACTACAGTTGATTCCACAAAGTTTTTTTAACCCAAAAAACAAAGATTTTAAAATTTTATCACCAAAAAGTTATTGTCTGAAACTTCTTCGAAATTTGCTGTCTGGTATTTGGTAAAGAACATTGTGGAAATTTAGTGAATGATTATGGAATGGAATGGAAGAGAATGAGTAAGTTTTGAAACAAAGCAAAGGTTTTGAATGAAATGAACAATATGTAATTACATACCTTTACATAAATGAACATATTGTTCGAAAAATAGTTTTTGATGCTTACTCAACTAATCAGATTCTTTAAAATTAACTTCAGCCAATGAAATTGCAGAATGTTTTCAGCAATGAGAATGAAGTTGTGGAATGTTTTGAATGATCTAAGTGAGTGATTGGAATAATATGAAAGGAATGGCAAACAAGCAATATTAAATGAAATTAAGTGGGTTGGGCATCAATTTCATGATGTTCTGAATTGTACACCAAGCATTGAGTGGAATAGATGGCCTTCTATAAGATCCTATTGACATTATATCTAAGAACCCCAAATGCCTCTATAGTTTCTATTTTTTTTCTTTTGAAGTATTACTCATTCTCTTTTAACATATTTTAACTTTATTGCATTAAAAACTAGAAGGCCATGATTGCCATAAGATCTAAATGAGTTGTATTTGTCAGAAGGAGCATCAGATGTACATAATATCAAATTATAAATATATTTTTGTTTCACCCAAACACATTGACAAGACATTGATCTGATCAAATATATTTCTCTTCATCATTAGCATTTGGTTTCATTTTCATTGATTTTTGCCAAGCATTTGTCTTGAGGGGTATAAAAAGTGAATTGTGTGTGATTTGGTTACTATTAATTTTTTTTAGATAAGTCTAAATTGAAAGTTGCAGATAACAATCTAAAATTCATGAAATTTTAGATTTTTTCAATATTCTGAGTAGAAAACATTGTGTAAAATGAAGAAATTGCTCGTAAAAAGCAATTTCTTCATTTTACACAGTATTTTTCAAGCTTTTTTTCTTGAAGGGGGTCCAAAAACACCATTGTAAGGGAATGGGCTATTTTAAGAATATTTGGAGAAAGGTTGTTTTGCTGTTTTTTAATGTGAGCAAATACTATGAACCCTGAAGGGATTAAAATATGGTACTGGAGGTTTTCTTTGTCAAGTCAATAATATATTTTGGTAATTATCTTTGAAAGACTTAAGCAATAACTAGATGTGTTTATGAAACTCTAATGCCATGTAATGGCGAACTTTCAGAATTGTGTCCCTGACTAGGTCAGATATCCTTGATCTTGTGATGAGCCAATGCATATTAACATGATGTTGTTGGGCGAGCAAAATGTTGTAAATACAGCTTGAATATAGATGTAGCTGTATTTATGACATTTTGCTAGTCCAACGTCGAAAAGTTAATTTCACATCAAATATTAGATCTGTATCTTAATCATTTTCTGACAGAAAGTTTATTTGGATCAAGTTTTCAATAGACAAACAGACAACCATAAAACCATATGCCCCTGGTCTTATCAACTTGGGGTAAGATAAAATCAAGACAGAAAACTAAGAATTTCTCTGATGTCAAGACGTTGTTGTTCCGTTTACTTCCGGAAACTTGTAGAGCGCTCTGTGCCATGTGAGCCCATCTCCTTCTGGATCATGTGATGATGGAAGTAGAACATGGCGTATAAATGATCTGGAAAAGGTAATACGAGCCTAACTTTGACATTTTAAACACTATTTTAAAAGTGTGTATATCAAAGACACTGATCAGGGGTATTTAGAACATTTTATAGTAATTAACTCATTCCTACATAATTTCGCTGTTTTACACTCTCAAGAGTATAAATTAGGTATTTGAATCATTCCCAAACAATTTCTAAGCATCAAGGAAATAAAGATACGAAAAGCAATGTGAGAAAAGAAGAAATTGCTTTTTACAAGCAATTTCTTCTTTTCTCACAATGTTTTCTTCCTCATTTGTATTATATTTTCAATTCAAACTAAGCTTATTTTAATATCTGCAACTTCTTTGAATTAAGACCAGTGTACAATTTTGTCATTTTGGAACAGCTTAATGGATCTCTGGGCTCCAAAGGAACTTTCAATTTCAACCTTGTTATTTTGAACAATCTAAGATCATTAGCATTTAACAAAAAGGTAACATGGTTGATTGTCTACCAAAATGTCCAAGCTTAAGCTTAACTGGGACAAATCAATGGAAATGCTTCACATCATTTTCAAGTTCATGTTTTGTCTAAATGAATGATTTGATTGGTCAATTGATTTTCTAATTGGCAGTCGCAATCCATTGGTTTGTCTAAAATACTAGAGTACGTCAGTCTGGTCACTAGAAATGATTTGTTAAGAGGGCAATCTGACCAATTATGATGCAGATTCAAAAAGCTGTAGTTACGATATTTTAGCTGCCAACTGTCTCCTGAGTTTGTGAACATTTGAAAAAAACATTATTCATCCAGTCTAAATGAATGATTTAACCCTTTCCTTTACAAATCTCAGAATTTTACATTGCTTTGATATTATACTAGAGCAATTTCTCCTTTTCCCACAATATTTGCTACCATATAGGACGGTTTCATTTCAAATTGCATCAAAGTTTTGTTGTGGTCTGCAACCTCTCTCAATTTGGACTGGTCCAAGTAATAAAAACAAGAGCACTGCCTACGGGTGCCTACGCTCAGCTGTTGGGTGCTGGATAGTGGATAAAAAATCTATGCTGTAAAAAGGGGCATAATTCGCTCAAAATTCATCTAAAGTTATCCCCTTGATAGCATGGCTTTCTCTTTGATAGTGAACATGTGTGCCAAGTTTCAAGTGAATACCTTCAGTAGAACCAGAGATATCACAAAATGTCAAAGTTTTCACACGACGACGACAACAATGCCGACAAAGATGATGACATGGAGGCTTTCACAATACCTCGGGTTTTCTCTGAAAACAGCCAAGCTAACAAGAGGACCATGATGGTCCTATATCGCTCCCCTAAGTATGATGGCTCAAGGCTTTATAATATATACAAAATATTAAAGCCCTACACCAATTCATTTTGGAGAAAAAGATTTTCTTCTTTAATCATAGGTATATTAAAAATCCCACCATATAGCACTAATTTCCAGAGAAGAGTAAGTCTTTCAAGTATTTTGGTAGAAGGTCAATAGGTATTGAAACATACCAAATATCAAGGCTCTTGTCATAATGGTTTTGGAGGAGAAGATTTTCAAAGGTATCCTTCTTTTTTCATTTCTAAAATCAGGAATTGCACAAGAAAGGGCTTATTTTCTGAGTACAGAAATTATATGAATTATTTTAGTAAAGTTTCAATAGACATAAATACATACAAAATATTTAAGCTTTAGGCCTTATGGCTTGAGAGGAAAAGATTTCAAAGAGTGCCTTCTTTATTTCTATGTAAAATCAGGGATCACAGAGAAAAGGGCTAATTTTTAGTGTATGGTAATTCTCAAAAGTGTTTTGGTAAAGGGTCAAAGATGATGATTTATACCAAATATCAAAGCTGTAAGCCTTATTGTTTGGAAGGAGATTTTCGAAGATTTCCTACTTTATTCATTTGTAAAATCAGGGATTCTAAAGAAAAGAGCTTATTTTCAGAGTACTGTAATTCTTTGAAGTACATTATTAAAGTGTCAATAGATGATAATTTATACCAGATTTCCAGGCCCTAGGCCTTATGGTTAGTACAGTAATTCTTTGAAGGATTTTGGTAGAGTCAATAGACGATGATCTATACCAAATATGAAATGTCTAGGCCTTATGGTTTGGGAGAAGATTTTCAAAAGATTTCCTTCTTTATTTCTATGTAAAAACAGAGAATGCACAGAAAAGGGCAATTCTTTGAAGTATTTTGGTAGAGTGTCAATAGATGATGATTTATACCAAATATGAAAGCTCTAGGCCTTATGGTTTGGGAACAGAAATTTTTTAAAGTTTTCCTTCTATATTTCTATGTAAAATCAGGGGTCACATAGAAAAGGGCTTATTTTCAGAGTACGATAGTTCTTTGAAGTATTTTGGTAGACGGTCAACAGATGATGATTTATACAAAATAGAAAGCTCTAGGCCTTATGGTTAGGGAGAAGATTTTTCTCACTCAGTTGCAATGGCTACCAAAGTTCTTCATGGATTTCAATTCTCTGAGTATTTAGAAAGAGTATGACCTAAGTATCATTTTTGAGAAGTTTGGTTGAAATTCCACGATTAGTTTAGGAGAAGATTTTTTTGTAATTGTGAGCAGACAGACAGATGAAGGGCTGGGCACCAGACAATGACAGATCACAATAGCTCACCCAGAGCACTTCATGCTCAGGTGAGCTAAAAAGGCAAAGGTTAATTGGTTATTTACTTTTATTTATTTACAGAGCAAGTTTTTTTTATCAAACACTACATACCTTCCATTTGTGATTCCTAAAAACTCCTGCCAATTTTTCTTGAATCCATAATTATAAGGATTTTTATAGACCTGAAACAAGAATTTACACAAAGTTCATCATTTTTATTATGCCTTTAACTCATTCCCACACAATTCCTCCTTTTTACATCCTTCAAGAAAAAGCTTTAAAAATAAACTTTGTATCAAGAAATTTCTTCATTATCCATAATGATTTCTATCCAAAAAGACAAAAGATTTTAAAATTGCATCCACTGTCAACTTAAAATTATTGTCTCCAGCTTCTTTCAATTTGCACCAGCCTAATTTTTTTTAATGTGGGATCTGGTTAGACATCTTGTATAACACTTACTTTCTCATCATAGAGAGCAAAACAGTATGTAATTTTAGATCTGTCATAAATATAGAAATTCTAAAAACAAGATGGGAACAGATACATAATGTTATAGACTAATATTTGTAAGGGATTTCACTCACTACCAGAAAACAACATTTCAAATTCACCCATATCGAAAACTTGCAAATGACTATTTTCAGCCAATGAGTGGGGCCAGATAATGGTCAATTATATGGATCAAATTCGATTATATGTTTGTAACATATCAAGAAATCATTGAAAGGCATGGATAGATGCAACAGTCTTAGAGATTAAGTGAAAATGTTTCTTTAATGCCGAACATTCACAATTAAACATGGGTTCAAACTCACAACACCATATTGAGAGTACAGTGTGTAACCCTAACCTAACCTTGGTTGGCCTACAGGATTTGGATGTGAAGTACTTAACCCTTGTCATACTGAACCTGGAATATAACTGTTTTGGCAGGAGGTCTAGACATAGATCAGACTGCAATATGTGCAGTATGATCTTTGTCTAGACCTCATGATAATCCCTTTAAAGCCAGTATTGTTTATACCATTATTTTTCTAAATAATTACCAAACCAAAGATAAGTGCTGTCTGTGCTTTTAGTCCTTTGACTTTAACATAATATTTTTAGACTATTTTATTCAGCATGAAAAGGGTTAAGCTGAGGATCATTTACCTCTGTTAACCCAAACATATACAATGACACTTTAAGAACACACACACACCCCTAAAAAAGTAAATATGATTTGGAAAACATTGTGGAAAATGAAGAAATGCTTATTACAAGCAATTTCTTCATTGTCTACAATGTTTTCTACCCAAAAAGATTAAATGAATCAAAATTTCATCAACTGAAATTCATCATCTGTAATATTTTGAATTTGTACCATTATAAAATTTTGTTGTCTGGTAATGGATTTACCCTTGTCTTTGTCTACATCAGTGTGTTTTGCAATCTTATTAATCTATTATGCGACAGTTTGTCTTGCTTAACCTAGCTATAGACTACATAATGTTTCACAGCTCCAAAGAAGATGCAGACAGCATTTTAAATATTTAAAAAAAAATCTTTTTGGGTAGATATCTATTGAGAAAAAAGGAAGAAATTGTAACAAATGACTTTTCAAAGAACTTTTCATAGCGTGTGTCTTGTTTCACGTAACATGTTGGTCAGAATTAATATCAGTAAGATTTACCAGTTTCTTTTTTTTAAATCTGGATTCCTGTTTTTTGTTAATATGTACTTCAATACTCGTCTCCCCACTGGATATAAGCCAACCATGCCATAACATTAACAGGCCTAAAGCTAAAGTCACACCAGAACAAAGGATAAACTCATACAATACAGCCACATGGTAATAATGTTCTAAGTAATTCTCATTTCTTTCTGATATTGGAGCTGATAACATAGGCTTACTTCCTTCCTGTAAATGAAATGAAGAACATGTGTTTGCAAGAGACTAATGTTCCCAAAATGGACAACTTTTCAAAAGTTTTACTATAACAGTTGACTTTTAATTCAGCAAATGGTTAATGGTTTGCGGTACTTTCATGCTAAAATAGGCTTGGATTTGCAGGAAAATATCAGCTGGCAGGTTATGAACAGACAGACAAAATACATTGCTTGATATCCTTGAATAATATTGTAAACAAGCATTCTAGTCATCTAAATCATAATTACTTTTTCCAGTAATTTTTTCTAGTTATTCTTTCAAGTTCGACATCTAAAGTTTCTTTCAATTCAATCATTCCAGTATTAAGGCCTCTTGCCAATAAACATAAAATATACAAAGAAATAAGTTTCAAATCTGTGCACTCCTTTCTGAGGATTTTCTTATGTTACTCACAATACAGTTCATATTTTACTTGTAATACCTTTTTTGTAACTTGTCTCATATCATGGCTGAGAATCTAGCCATAGGTTCCTGGTATTTATCACACAACCAAAACATCCTATATGTGTGTCATCCAACTTGCGAAAAATGATGAATTAAATTTTCATAAAAATTAAAGTCAGTGGAAGGGGTTGAATCTGTGACCCATTGATTTACGGTCTCCTGATTTAACAATTGCACTTCTCAGCAGCAATATCATTTTTGCAGTAAATTGATCTATACTTACCTTATAAATTGAGTCATACACAAGATTCAAAGGATATAATGATGGTGGAAAAGGTGTGGGCTGAAAGAGGAAATGTGAAAATAAATCAGTTGTATGTTCACGGCTTCCTTCTATCCTCTTCTGACTTATCTTTCATTTAGATGGGAAGTGAACTTTAACCCTTTCCCACTCAGTGACACTTTAGACACCCCCAATAAATATAGGTTTGGAAATAATAATGATAATAATAATGTCTTTATTTAAAGAGGCAAACACAGTTTGGTGAACCCAGTCTTCCCTGTGGGCCTCTCTTATTTTAGCTCAAAACATAGTGGAAAATGACGCAAAAATCAAAAATTTCTTTTAGTTTAAATTGCTGTCTGCAACTTTTTACAATTTGGACCAGTCTAAAAGTTTCCTGTGTGGTACTTGGTTAACTGACATTTATGTGAAGCATTTGTGTTGGTTTGGTGACTTAATCAATTATCACACAATGATGCTTCCTGACACCCTGAAGATATACAAACAAGGAAAACATTGTTACAAGCAATTTATCCTTTTCTCGTAATGTTTTCTACACTGTTTTGCACTTAATTTCTAATTTTAGCACAATCTGAAATGTTGTCTTCTTTCAAATGGAACCAGTCTAATAAGAACCAGTCTAAAAATTTTCTTTGTTAAACACTATAACTAGAGCTATATTGAAGCTTTTAGTACTCCAACCAACTACTTTACTTTTTTGTTCAATATATTGTAGTTCTTATTAGAAACAAGTTTATAAACAAGTTTATAAAACCAATAGCTTAAACTTAAACAAAGTGTGGGAATGGGTTAAAACTTCACATACATGTACCATAACATTAACCCTTGTCATGCTGAATTAAAATCCTATACAGAATTACTTTAAAATCAAAGGACTGACAGCACTAGAAGGTCTTAATGAGGGTCAATATTTCTTTTGAAAATCGATTATTTCTACACTTTTGGCTGAAAGGGACAAGCAAAAGGTGTAGACAAAGATCACACAAGCTACTTTGAAATCATATCTGAAACTTCTTTAAAGTCTAATACTTTGTCGTCTGATAATGGGTTAAACTAGGAAATTATGTTTATGCTTATACTAGGTTGACGCATAGCCATCAACTGTTGGTTCATTTCTTGGTTCTTCTAAATCATAAAGCAATCGGAATCTTCTTGATGAATTGGACTGATTGAAACAAATACAAGTGGAAAAGGATATTCAAAATATGTGACCCATCCCCAAAAAAAGAGAAAAATTTGAGAGAGTGACAATCATTGACCCGAGTCAGAATGCACAATCTGCCAAGGCTGACAGAGATGGAAACTCTGTGAATGGAGAAGTTCGTTATTCCTTAACCCAGTACCAAACAGGAAAATTCTAGACTGGTCCAAACTTAAAAGAGATGCAGGCGATGATTTAAGCATTATGAGATTTAAACTGTATGAGTAGAAAACATTGTGAAAAAATAGCTATTGCTTCATTTCCCACAATGTTTTCACAAGCTTTTTTATTAAGGGGCGTCAAAAAGCATTATTTTTTGGGAATGGGTTAGTATATTTTTATCTCTGAAATACCAACTCTGACCTACCCATGATGTGAAATTCCTTTTAAACAGGATTCCACACAATGCTACTTTTTGTCGCCCCAAAAGAGAAATAGATTTAGAAAACGTATTTCTTCATTATCCACATTATGCTTAAGAAAAAGGTTTAAAAAATTTCAGCCACTCAACATTGTAATCTGTTTTTCTTTGAATTTAGACCAGTATAAAATTTGTTGTCTGGTAATAGGTTTATCTATCCCTTCAAAAATTCCTGAATGTTCTCTTTGTGAGTGAC
Organism: Fragum fragum; assembly: GCA_946902895.1. Taxonomy (NCBI): domain Eukaryota; kingdom Metazoa; phylum Mollusca; class Bivalvia; order Cardiida; family Cardiidae; genus Fragum; species Fragum fragum. Next base: position 1,013,942 of record OX336374.1, on the reverse strand, counting down.
GGTTGACGACCAAATTTGAACTCTTACCTCGTCCCCGTAAAAATGCTGCCTAAACAATTCATGCCCCACCCAGCTGACGTATATAGTACCAAACCACATATACACACAAAATAAGAAGAAGTATCGATGATTGTAATGGCCTACACAGTTGTTTAACCATGCTACCAAAAGGTTAAGGTCATTTTCAAACGATTGGGATGAGAGAGAGCATAAAAATACTAACAGAAATTCTTGTAATACATCATAAAACAAGTAACTTTTTGACGTGAGACCTTGAAAAATCACTGATGAAGAGACAAAGACAACATTTTTTTGTTTTCATGGAGGTATGAAACAAAAAAACTAATAACACTGTATGAATACATGAGTGATTAGGCTTTTGTTTCATACCGCCATGAAAACAAAAGAAATTGTCTTCATTTCTTATAATTCTATGATATTGACCAAAACAGCAAATATTTTAAAAATTTTGATACATTTTATCAAACTATTTCCTGCATAAACATATGAAATAGATGCATGCTCAAAAATGTTCATGGAGTTATGAAAACTTTTTTCGGCCAACCAGTCGCTCGTTTTTGATAGATGAAACTAAAAATTCAAATATACAGTAATAAGAAGTTCTTTATTTATTTTTATCATGCTGAATAAAAGCAATAGCTTCATTTTCCTAGGGTTTTCTACCCAAAAATTTGAAACAAGAGGCCCATGAGGGCCTGAGACGCTCTACTGGTTATCAAGTTTTCCGTTAAAGAAATCTGATATTTAATGAAGTTAATTGCTCAAAGAAGAATGCATAAAGAAAAAAAAGGGGCTTTATCCCCTTTATCATTTTAAGCAACAATCCTCAAGGCCCCTTTTCCTATGTTTCATGACGGATCCACTCCATTTCCAAAAGAAAGTTACCTTATGACCCTACAATCATTCTGTGAATATTTCATCAGAATCTGACAATAATTGTGGACTTAATCACATAAACAGGATTGTTTTGAATGAAAATCAATAAGGCCCAGTTTCCTGTGTTTTCTGATGGATCAATTTCATTCCAAAAGGAAGTTTTCTTACAACCTGACAATTGTCCTGTGAAATTTAAAAGACAACTTGATAATGATTGTGATCTTCATCACATACACAAGAATGTTTTGAATGATAATCTGTAAGGCCCCTTTTCCTGTGTTTCAAATGCCACAATTATTCCATGCATCTTTGAAGAGAATCCAATAAAACTGTTGACTTTATTGTGTTAACAAAGATATAAATTCAAGTTCTCATAGGGCCCCTTTTCCCATGGTATTTTACTGTTGGTTTTATCATTCTATGAAAGTTAAAAGTGAATCCGATGAAATATTGGAAATTTATTATGTTTACTAGAATATTAAAAAAAAAATAATAATCATATGTCCCCTTTTTACATGATACTTGATGGATTGTACCCAGTTCTGAAAAGAACCATCTAAGTATTTGTACAATCATTCTGTGAAATTTTGAAGTGAATCCAGTGAAATCAAGGGACATCATTGTGTTAACCAGAATATTTAAGAGAGTTTTTCATAAGGCCCCTTTTTATGTGACCCTTGCTATAGTCAGATCCACTGTCAAAATCAACAATTGGAATGATGGTACAATCAATCTGTTTAATCTGTGGAATTTATTGTGTTAATGAGTTTATAGTGAAATATTCATAGGGCCCCTTTTCTCATGATACTTTACAGAACAAACCAAATTTCAAAAGGAACAATTCTAATGAAGGTAGAATCATTCTTTAAAAGTTAAAGAGAATCAATGTAAACAGTGGACTGAATTGTGTCAAGAATTTTTGTAACTAAATTTTCATAAAGCCCCTTTTTCTGTGAAACTTAACAAATCAGACCCAATGTACAAAAGAACAATCCTAATGATAGTTTGAAGAAAATGATAAAGACTGAGGACTTTATTGTTATATTGATGTTTTGTAATAAAATTTTTATAAGGTCCCTTTTCTTGTGTCACTTAACCAATCAGACCTAATTTACAAAGGAACAATCCAAATGATGGTACAATCATTCTATTAAAGTTTGAAGAGATTCTGATAAAGACTGAGGGCATTGTTGTGTTTATGAGGATTTGGTAATACTTTTTCATACAGACCCTTTTCCTATGATACTAGACAGATCAGGCGCAATTTGGAAAGAAACAATCCTTATGATGGTACAAACATTCTGTGAAAGTTTGAACAGAATCTGATGAAAACTGCAGACTTTATCTTGGTGTCAATTTTTTAAAATAAAATTTTCTTAAGGCTCCTTTTCCTGTGAAACTTGAAGGATCAGGTCTCATGTCAGCAACAACATTTGTGATTATTGTACAATGATTCTGTGAAGGTTTGAATAAAATCCAATGAAAGCTCTGGACTTAACTACAAGGATTATAGATAAAATTCTCTAAAGGCCCCTTTTCCCATGATACTAGATAGATCACGTCTAATTTGAAAAGAAAGAATCCTTATGATGGAATAATCATTCTGTGAAAGTTTTAACAGAATCTGATAAAAACTGTTGACTTTATTGTGGTACAATGATTTTAAATTTAAATTTCATAATGCTCCTTTTCCTGTGATACTTGACGGATCAGGTCTAATGCAAACATCAACAATCATTATTATTGTACAATTATTCTGTGAATGTTTGAAGAAAATCCGATGAAAGCTCTGGACTTGGTAACAAGGATTTATAAATGAAATTTTCATAAGGCCCCTTTTCCTGTGCTTCTTGACAGTTCAAACCCTGTTATGAAAAGAATGATAGTTATGACCTTCCAATCATTCTGTGAAAGTTTCAACAAAATCTGATCAAAGCTGTGGGCTTTATTGTGTTAACAGGGTTTTATTAATTGAATTTTCATATAGCCCCTTTTCCCATGTTACTTGATGGATCTGAACCAATTCCAAAGGGAACTCTTCTTACAAAAGTATAAATATTCTGTTTGAGTATAAAGACAACCCCATCTCATCTGTGGACTTACAAGCATTAATTAAGATTTTTTTAATTGAAATTTCCTAAGGCCCCTTTTCCTATGTTTCTCAATGGATCAGACCCAATTTGAAAGGAACAATCCTTATGATGGTACAATCATTATGTTAAAGTTTTAAGTCAATCAGGTGAAATCTAGGGCCATTACATGTTAACTAAGATTTTTTTTATTAAATTTTCATAGGGCCCCTTTTCCCATGAAACTTGATGGATCAAACCTACTTCCGAAAGGAACAATCCATTTAATGTAATAATCCTTCGGGGAATGTTTGAAGAGAATGTGTTGAAAACTATGGACTCTATTGTGTTTTCGAGGACTTTTTCAATCCTGTTTTAATCAGGCCCCTTTTTCCTGTGGTCCTTGACTGATCATACCAAATTTTGAAAGGAACAATTCTTATGATGGTACAATCATTCTGTGAAAGTTTGAAGTCAATCAGATGAGAACTGTGGACTCAAGAGTGTTAACAAAGATCTTTGAATTAAATTTTAATAAGGCCCCTTTTCCTATGTTTCTTGAGGAATCATATACTATTCCAAAAGGTACAATCCTTATGATGGTACAATCATTCTGTGAAAGTTTGAAGAGAATCTGTTGTAAATTGTTGGCTCTAGATTATTAATAAGAATTTTTTATTAAACATTTCATAAGGCCCCTTTTTCCTGTGTTTCTTGAAGGATCAAACCAAATTTCAAAAGGAATAATCCTTATGATAGTACAATCATTCTGTGAAAGTTTGAAGGGAATCCGATGAAAACTATTGACTCCAGAGTGTTAACAAGAATTTTTTAATTAAATTTTCATAAGGCCCCTTTTCCCCTGTTTCATAACAGATTAGACCCATTTTCGAAAGGAATGATCCTTATGATTGTACAATCATTCTGAGAAAGTTTGAAGAGAATCCGAAGAAAACTGTGGACTCTATCGTGTAAACGAGGTTTTTTTAATTAAATTTTCATAAGGCCCCTTTTCCCGTGTTTCTTGACGGATCATACCCATTTTCGAAAGGAACGATCCTTATGTTGGTACAATCATTCTGAGAAAGTTTGAAGAGAATCCAATGAAAACTGTGGACTCTAACGCGTAAACGAGGATTTTTAATTGAATTTTTAATGAATTTTTTTAAGGCCCCTTTTCTCATGTTTCTTGACAGATCATACCCATTTTTGAAAGGAATGATCCTTATGATGGTACAATCATTCTGTGAAAGTTTGAAGAGAATCTGATGAGAACTGTGGACTCTATCACATGAAGGAGGTTTTTTTAATTAAATTTTCATAAGGCCCCTTTTCCCATGTTTCTTGTCAGATCATACCCATTTTTGAAAGGAACGATCCTTATGATAGTACAATCATTTTGAGAAAGTTTGAAGAGAATCGGATGAGAACTGTGGACTTTATTGCGTAAACGAGGATTTTTAATTGAATTTTTAATTAAATTTTCATGAGGCCCCTTTTCTCGTGTTTCTTGACGGATCATACCAATTTTCGAAAGGAACAATCCTTATGTTGGTACAATCATTCTGAGAAAGTTTGAAGAGAATCCAATGAAAACTGTGGACTTTATCGCATAAACGAGGATTTTTAATTGAATTTTTAATGAATTTTCATAAGGCCCCTTTTCTCATGTTTCTTGACGGATCATACCCATTTTCGAAGGAACGATCCTTATGTTGGTACAATCATTCTGTGAAAGTTTGAAGAGAATCTGATGAAAACTGTGGACTCTATCGCGTAAACGAGGATATTTAATCTAATTTTCATAAGGCCCCTTTTCCCAAGTTTCTTGTCAGATCATACCCATTTTTGAAAGGAACGATCCTTATGATGGTACAATCATTCTGAGAAAGTTTGAAGAGAATCCGATGAAAACTGAGGGCTTTATCGCGTAAACAGTGATTTTTAATTGAATTTTTAATTAAATTTTCATAAGGCCCCTTTTCATGTGTTTCTTGACGGATCATACCCATTTTCGAAAGGAACGATTCTTATGATGGTACAATCATTCTGTGAAAGTTTGAAGAGAATCCGATGAAAACTGTGGACTTTATCGCGTAAACGAAGATTTTTTAATTAAGTTTTAATTAGGCCCCTTTTCCCGTGTTTCTTGACGGTCTGACCCAATTACGAAAGGAGCGATCCTTATGATGGTACAATCATTCTGTGAAAGTCTGAAGAGAATCCGATGAAAACTGTGGACTTTATCGCGTAAACAAGGAAAAGTTTAACGGACGGACGACGGAAGGACGGACGCCGGACGGGAAAAAGCCATCGCTATAGCTCTAGTGGCCTTCGGCCAGTAGAGCTAAAAATCTAAAATTTCATAAACTTAAAACTGTCTTATGCTACTCTATTCAATTTGGACCAGTCTAAAATTCTGTCAACTGGTAATGGGTTAAAGTGCATTTTAATGTAGTTGTAATGTAAAGGATACGACAATGATGATCCATTTTTAATACACACTTTCCACAAACAGTACAATGATGGGTCCTTGGTGGTTTTGGTGATATACACTTCTTACATATTGATACAATCTCTGGAACATTCTGGAAAAGTGGATTTATATTTCAAAAATTTTGAGTTCACTATACATTTTTAGTTTAGGTGATAAACATGCATATATAAATTTGTCCTAATTAAATCATTTTCAGATGAAAAGATTTTAGACTGGCCTAATTTGAAAGAAGTTGCAGACATTATCTTAGATTATCCTGAATTTGGAAAGTAAGAGCAATATAAGGTAGAAAATATTTCGATAAAAGGAGAAATTGCACTATCTTCTTTTCCTACATAGTCTTCAATGAGGGCAGAAAAAAAGTCATTGTGTGGTAATTAGTAAAGGCTATGAAAATCACAGAAAGGCCAAGTATTGTGCCAGATTTCAAAAGCAACAATTCTATCAAATGAAATTAATCTGATTTGCTCTAGTTGAGGTTCACCTTTCTGAAGAAGTGAGTAGAAAGTGAGTAGAAAGTGACTAAGTGTGTGTCAATAGTCTCCTTTTTGTCTGATGCAGCAGATGCCCTAGGTCACATGAAGACAAACATTTGGTCGTCCAAATCCTTAGAGAACTGTAGGAGAAATTTGATTGATTGATTGAATGGGTTTTAACACTGCGGCGGCTGGAACACCTAACAATGGATTCCTGGTATTTCTCACACCAGTACTACTACTACATCTTTCCTAGCCTCCAGCTGCTATCCCACGTAGGTTTACGATTACCCCATGATATCCAATGATTGAAGATTAGGAGTCTTGCACACTACTGACTGCGCTTTGGCGGTGGCCAAGAGAATAAGACTGCTTTAGGCATGACACAGCAGTGAATTAAAAATATGTGCAGTCTGATCTTAGTCTACACCACCTGCTTGTCCCTTTAAAGCCAAAGTTGTTTAAAAGATAAATTTTTGGAAATGCATATCAACTACAAATTACTGATTCCAGTGTTTTCAGCCCTTTACTCTTCATATGCAATTTTGTAGAGGATTTTATTCATCATGACAAGGATAAATAATCTTTCACTTCATGACAATGTTCATTTGTTAATGTACTTCCTTCATGTCCTAAGCTTGGGCTCAGATTTCTGGTCCAATTAACCCATTCCCACACAGTGACGCTTTCGGACGCCCCTCAAGAAAAACAATTGGGAAAACATTGTGTAAAATGAAGAAATTGCTTGTAACAAGCAATTTCTTCATTTTACGCAATGTTTTCTACCAAGACAATTTAAAAATCTAAAATTTCATAGACTTTAAATTGTCGCCTGCAAATCCTTTCAATTTGGACCAGTCTAAAATTCTAAAGTCTGGTAATAGGTTAAACAACAACTGTGACCAGCTGCATTACCAGAACTTGTACTGACTTTAACTTTGTCATGCCTGGAATATTCCTGTTTTAGCAGGTCAAGACAAAGATCAGCCTGCACATATGTGCCGACAATAAGAGTTTCCGGTGTTTTCAGCCCTGTTTATTCAGCATAAGACAGGTTAAAGATCTGACTGTATTTTCAGGTTTGTGTTTGCCTTTGAGATTGTGGAGTCCTTGACTTTTTGAGCTTGAAACTGGTTTTTAAAAGGGTAAAAAAAGACAAAAGGACGGAATCTTGTGTTTAAAATCAGAACAATTAAGTGACAACATACCTTGTCTTGTTTGTTTATTCACTTTTATAATAATCTTTTAAAGAAATGAAGATAAATTCAATCTATGTAATTTTGAGAACTAAACAAGATGCATCATTGAAAGTGCGAGTGATCTAAAATTCCTGTATCAATCCACAGAAATTCCTTCTATCCTTGGGAGAATTTTCTAAGGATCAAATAGGAATTTTTTTGAATTTATAGGGTCAATAGCCTTGTTACAAGTCAAACATGCAGGCTGTTCTTTGTCTTCACTGTCTACCGATGTAGAAATATTCTGGGATCAGAAGGACGACATTTAACATAATATGCTCATTTTTCTTCGTAGGGCATTGTAGGGCCTAATATTAAATCAGTCCCACACAATAAAACTTTCGGAGAACCCTTGAGTAAAAGGTTTGATAAAGCATTGTGAAAAATGAAGAAATTGCTTTTCACAAAGAATTTCTTTATTATCCCCCATATTTTCTACCCACAAAAGACAGACTTTTAAGAATTAAAGAACATAAAACTGTTACTGTAACACTGCAACTTCTTTTAATTTGGACAAGTCTGAAATTTTGTCATCTGGAAATGGTTTAACCCTTGTCTGTTTCTTGAAATTTTAGTATGGCCAAATTGTGATAAAAGAAGAAATCGCATATACAAGCAATTTCTTCTTTTTTAACAATAGTTTCTTCTTAACAATATTTTCTTAACCCTTGTCATGCTGAATAAATTACGTTACTGAATTGCTGCCAAATCATAGGTCTGAAAGCACTGGTAGAACTTGTTGTTCAATAATCAATTTCATAAAACAACTCTGGCAGAAAAAGTACAAGCAGGAGGTGTAGATCAAGATCAGACTGCACTTATGTGCAGGCTCATCTTGGTCTACATCTCCTGCCAAAACTGGAATATTCCGGGTTCAGCATGACAAGGGTTAAGTATAAAATTGAATTGACGTAAAAACCAGGGATTATGCAGGAAAGGGTTATGTAGGAAGCATTTAACCCCTTTGAAAGCAGTACAACTGAAATAATGATCAAACAATAATGATGACATACCATTTTTGGAGGTGTCCCAGGATGGGTGAATACTGCCATAAAGTAATGGAAGATAATATTGATGAGAAGCCAATGGCCGAATATAAGATGAAAGACGGTCCAAAACGTGCTGTAACTATAGACATGGGGGAGCAGACAAATGTAGAAAATTGTAACCACTGATGTCGTCATAAACACAACTAGCGTCACAAAAATCTGAAAATAAATTATAGCAAATTACTTGTAAGCTGTATTTAACCCATTCCAGAGAAATTTCAGACCTGTCCAAATTGAAAGTAGTTGCAGACGACAATTTCAAGTTGATGGAATTTTGAGATGTCTTTTTGGAAAGAAAACATTGTGGATAATGAAGAAATTGCTTGATAAAAGCAATTTCTTAATTTTCCTCAATGTTTTCCAAAGCTTTGTCCTAGGGGGCATAAAAAGGAGGGATTGTGCAGGAATGGGTTGTAGCATCCTTGTTCTAGGCTATACTTTGAATCATTTTTCAATTCAATTATTTTTGTAAATAAGTATTGATGGTATTTGATGGATATTTTGACATAGAATCAATTATATTTTCTGTAATATGTTCTAAGGCAGGGCTCCGGAAATCCGATAAATACCGAATTTTGAATTGCCAGACCGATTGGAATCCAAAAAATTACACCAAAATCAGTCCGAAATTCTCATCAAATTTCACGTTGAAATATTGATAAACTCCCCACCATCCGTCAAAATCCACCTTAAACAGAAATAATTCAAGGGTTTCACACATTACCTGCAGATTAAGAGATAAACAAAAGTGCCAAAAATCGTTAATTAGTTTACCCGCCGGCCAGTCAAATCCATCGGCACGTGGACCTAATTTGTAGTTTCACACTTGACTGAAATACCGGTATTGAGTTTTGTAAACTATTTGCAAAATAGAATTGGTTTGACCTACACACGTTCGAAGTCTTATCCTAATCGACATCAAATACTGCGTCGATTTAAATTGCTGTTACTTGTTAAGCTGATTTCTTTTACTGTAACATGGGATGCGTATATAAATCGAGACATGAACAGACTTCAGTTACCGTTCGTACAAAGTCGGAAAAGCTCAGCACAACGCTTTTATGAAATTATCTATCACAAGGAAGCGTGTGAAACAACGTTTCCCACAATGTTTCCTAACAAGAAAGACAAAGATTTAACATTTACATCAAAATGAACTTACCGGTATTGTCTGTAATTTCTTTGATTTTGGACCAGTCTAAAGTTTTGTTGTGTGGTGACTGGTTACCCATTCCTAATCGACTACAATTGCAGTGTTCAATCTAGAGGGGGCCATGGCTAGAATGACCCTCTAAAATCCAATATGACCCCCTTCAAAATGAAGACTGGGCCCAAAAGGCAAACTTCAATCACACATTCAATAAGATATCTCTGAATGAAGTCATAGAAATAATGTCTTAACTTTTTTTAGTAGATTTATATTGTTCAAAACAATATATTTATTGTCAAATTATTATGGATTGTTCAATTTAAAACCTTGTAATTTAATAGTTTGTCTATGTATTTGTATCACATGACCCCCTTGACCAAGAGCAATGGGCCAATTGGGCCCCCTATGATACAAAGCTAGATTGAATGCTGTAATTGAACAATAATGCTAAATTAAAGATCTTTGTCTTACAGGGTAGAAAACATTGCAGATAATGAAGAAATTACTTGTCACAAGCAAAATATTTGATTTTCCACAATGTTTTCATAAGATCTTTTCTAGAATTGCGTAAAAAAGCACTATTGTTTGGGAATGGGTTAAAAGCCAGCGAAAGACTACTTAGCTGTAAAATTGGGTAGCAATGGGTTTGAGACACTGTCTCTCTTCTGGAGAAATGTATAAATTTCGGTAGTGAGACAGAGTGTTTGCTAGGTGACATTACAGCTGTCTTCACAGTCAAACTCAAATAAATTAGTATAAACTTATTATCTGAAATAACATAGAAACTTACTGGTCCAAGAAATTTGGCAAATTTATCCACAAACCAAAACATTGGCTCTAAAGCTGTTTCAAAAACAATCATCCATGTTGTAAAGTAGTTGTAGAACAGTGTAAAGCAGAGCACATGGACCCACTCTTTACCCCGTCTATATCGTCGTCTCAACTGACATGGAAGCCACCTCCAGAGTGATCCAACCCTCACCATCGTATGAACGTAACCAGTGAGAAAGTGTACAATTGGACACATGAATGGCATTTACCTATGAAATATGATATCATGTCTTTTACAAATAGGATAAGAATTAAGGGGAAAATTTCATGAAAAAAAAAAAAAAAAAAAAAAATCAGGAAACTGAGAAACTAAAAATATAAATAAACTTTTCTCATTTTACAAAAGTAATTGAAAGCACTAAAAAGGTAAGAGGATTTAACTCTATTTCAATTTTTCAAGGAAAGACTGAAGTAAATGAATTTCAGGTTTTATTTATATATCTTTATTGTCAGTGTTCTACAAAAACATTGTAACTACAGCCTAGTCCAAGCAGAAGTTATGAGGTTTTCATAAAACACCAACGATATGCATAATTTTTTCAATGAATTCTAGGACTTCTAAGCACATGATGAACCACCACCATTTTTGGCAATTCAATTGATAAATTGATCCATATTATGATGTGAAATAAACTATTGAAAAACTTCAGAATAAATTGTTACTTAGATTAAATTTTGACTAAACTATTAATCTGAAGTTAAGTTATTTTGATCAGCATTGTAAAATCCCAGCCTTATTTAAAATGATTTGAAATGCATGTTATCAAAAAGATTTAGAAAATAAGAGAACTATTTGTTAGTCCAAGTAGCTGAGTTATTTGGATTAGCTCTAAGGATAAAGATCAAATTCCAGAGCCAAGTAGTTGCTGCTCCAGATACAGAGTGATTTCTATTTAAAATTATAAATTTAATTTTTGTTTCACCAAACTCTATGTTGTGGGTACTCTTTTGAACCTCAATATAGATTTCATCAAAACAATTCCAACAAGTAGACATATGAAGCGGAATAACAATTTAGATTTCAGGGCTCCCCCTCAGAAATTTTATTCTTTCGCCCAAATTAATCGCCAATGGCAGAATTTTGGAGCCACTTGGTGCCAATTGGAGACAAATGTGGAGTCAGTATGAATAAGTGAATGAAAGAAATCTACTATACTGAAAACATATAACCTGTTATGTATATATATTATGTTGAATAAATAATTAATCATCTGACTATTTTGTTGAATTAAGAAAATTTTTAGAAAATGACAATACTGAATGAAACTGTCTAAAATTTCTCTTTTGTTCATGCTACTTTTATAACAAAGAGATGCTCTGCTGAACCCCTTTAAATGTTATTCCTGTGATTTATGATTTGGATCAGTAAAGCTTTCAAAAACATTGTGTGAAAAGAAACATTTTTTCACAATGATTTCTTCCATAAATAATGTTTAATTAACACTTTGCAGTGTTATCACTTATCAGCAACTCCTTTCAATTCGGAGCTATCTTGAATTATGTAGGAGCGGATCAAACGCGAGACTGATGTTTTCCTTCAACTTCAATTTATTAAAAGGTGCAAAACGAGATAAATGTCATTTGAAAATAAACTGTAAAATGTAAATAACATCTCTATGCTGGAAGACTGGTCAAATATATGGTAAACAGTACTTTGATTAATAATGTCTGCAGTACTTTGATTACTTATGTCCAATATTTCTCATATCTTGGAAATTCACTTGACTTTGTTACTTGAATCATCAATGTATAAGCAAAATATTGTCTTTACTTTTTATTTGTCACTCGAATGAATTGCAAAAAATGATTGAGGAATAAAGATCCCCAAAGTGTTGCGACTCATCACAATCTTGGTTTACATGATGGTTCCAGGCGGGTGGTTGGAAAACCCTACTTACTCGAGTGATGTTACAATCAATAAAGTCAGCGATGTGTAACCAATCTGTCTTAATTATCATGGATAGGCAATGGATATTGATGGTCAGATGTATCCCGAGCTAATCAGTGGATGTGTGAATTATAATTGTCATGCGTCGGTAATCATTTCAAAGTTGCCGTCAGTAAAAACCACCATTTCGCTGATTTTGGAGCCAGTTTTTTACTTTGTCGCATTTGGTGCCATTTGCAATTGGCAGGGGGATCCCTGGATTTGTATGAAAACTTCATATCTAGAGCTTTAGCATATGAAAACAAAATGCAAGCCAAACTGATGATAATGCGGGTAAGAAATGAATGTTGCTAGGTCTCCATATTCATCCAAGTCTCAGGTGGATGGGATCTTCAAAGGTCTTAGTTTTCACTTTGCTATAAAGAGATACCACCTGGAAAGCAATCACAAAACAATCCTTCAAATAAGAGCACAAAATAAGGCTCTAAAAAATCTTTTCTACCAAACAAGAGTCAGATGGTCAATTGGCTTTTCTTTCAGCTCATTGGGTGAATGATAAATGGCTTATCAACAGGATTTAAAAGTTGGACCTGCTTAGAATTTTTAGCTGAATTTCATTGTAGCAAATTTATATTGCAAGAAATTCTTCTGGACTGTTAGCATTCCCAAGTCCAATTAACACTGATATTGATCAAACCAAAATTATGACATAAGTGAATAATTTTATTCAACTGACTCCTTTCTGCTACAATGGTTTTTGACTGACATCCGAAATTTGTAGTACAGCGACGGCGAGAGCGAAGGAGGTGGTACAGGTAGAATAATTAAAGAGGCAACACAACGTCCATTATCAGCTACTATCAGCTACATTTTATTTACATATTTACACCCGACCAAGTAACCTGTCTAACTAACTCTCTCTACTACAGTCTCCAGTCTGCAGTCTCCAGTCTCCAGTCTGCGGCTGCGGCGGTTAACAGCATCTTTTATACTCAGTCACTGGTTATACAACACTCTCAGGGCACGCCCCCTGGAACGTGGCCAAGTCACGTTTCACGACGCGTGATATTTACCGAGAATACTGTATAACTACAGTGCTGGCACCCATCATGTTACATCCGCCCTTTTCTTTTTAAAATTTGTAAAACCTGGTTTACAAATTTAACATAATTTTTTTTAATCAAAATTACGTCATGATACAAGAAAAAGAAATAAACAAAGCTGTATGGCATTCCTGTTGTAACCCACATCACTTGCTAAATTAACTAGAATCTTGACTATACTATATCAACAGAGGAGTGATGTCCATACTTGAAAGTTTAAATAGAAGCCTAACACCTTACATGGATAATCAATAGAAGTAACATTATTAAAGGACAATAACAATTAATTGACACCTAACTTAATTAAAAAGAGAACATTAACAATGGCAATTGAACATTTATTTTTAACCTTAACTAGCAAAGTAAAACTTAACTCAACCCCTACCTTGAAATAGAAATATTGTCCTTATTTATTGCACATAATTGCTTTAACACTACACTTTGTCCACGACTAATTATTCTTGCATTTCGGTGTATTTACAATGTTCACAATGTTCGTCCGTCTCGTCCTCCTCATCATAAGTCTCGTCCTCCTCATGATAATCGTTTTCGTCCTCACAATCGTCGTTCACGGTCTCGTGTCCATCATCGTCTCCGAGATGTAGACAGCTCCCACAGTCACTGGCATGTGGTTGCTCTACACGAACGACCACGCAGTCATCGTCGTCCTCATCGGTTTCCGTGTTGACGAGGACGCAATCGTCGTCGTCATCGTCACCGGTAAAATTCTCCAATTTAAAGTGGTCTAACACAGCGGCAGTTACTTGCACGGACAGGTGTCCAATATATCTGTCCGGCATCTGGTTATAATTATTGTCACGTATTACACGCTCAATTATTTCTGATACTTTGTGAAAGTGTTCCATGTTTTCGTAAGCCATCTTTAAAGTTTCCAATTTTCGGTGTTCGTCTAAATAGGATGAAGATTAAAGCACAAGTGAGAGATATTCTAATTTTCTGGATATATAGGTAAGTTATCAAAGTTTATCAAGGCAATTATTTTTTATAGTTCTCCCAATTATTCTTATTAACTTGCTTGTGCCCAATTTAATTGTTTCCACATAATTACCACGATTTACTACGACATTCTTATCAGCCATCTATCTACAGTTCTGTATGTTAATTAACCCTTTCATGGGCGGTCAACAGGTATGGATACAGTGTAGGTATCCTTTGGTCGGTGCTCGACACTGCCTCAGTGGATGGTTCTTTCCCATCGATCTCCATGGTTTGGAGTTCAACTCCCGTCGAATCCTCGGCCTGTCGTTGTCGCTTCACACACCTTTTACATAAGCAATCTGGCAGAAATTTTCTAATTCTAGACATAATACAATAGCGAACTACAACAGCAAAGGCAGCCACCAGAGTTAGCACAAGACTAGCAATATACCAGAAACTAAACCTTGCATGTCCGTCTACATAGTGCACATTATGTAGTTGACGTAGTAACAAGTCCAAGGGCATGTCATTTATAGTCGTCAGTTGTTCTGGTATGTCAATGTTCGAGACATTAGGAAATTGTTCTTTAAAAGGTTTCCAAACCACGTCATCGGTAAAATTTGCAATTTTTAACTGCGTGTATTGTTCATGAGTCATATTTGTTTTACCCACAACGTAGGGTTGTGATAAAGTAAAGAATTTATTGGAAGCAATACAACCACTGTCTATCTTAATTACGTCAACAGGCGACCTAGTATGAACCTCAGTATGTAGGCCATTACATACCAATGCAAAACTTAAGTTCGTCCGCGAAATAATCAACCATGTGGTATCAAGTAAGTATTTAGCTATAGGCAATCTCTCTTGAGATACTTGCGGTGTACAGTAGTCTGTTTTCCTTGCGTCCATGAATAAATTAATCAAACAGGTATGGTCTACATTTACCGGGAATTCAGGACTTATTAAAGTACAAAATTTCGTGCGATGGTGACTACAAGTCTGAACTTCTGTGTCAGAAAGTAAACGATAGCTTGTTCGTGCTTTATCTATCAGGAACGCGTTACTTTCTAATCTGTAATTAGCCAATAAATCAGTACGTTTTGTTCTCCCTCGGTGTTTGACACCAACAGGTGGTGGTACTGGGATTGAGATAGCCTCAAAAACTTCATAGCTGTTATCTAGCCTTATCACTGGGATTGATAAAATAATAATTATTTTGCCATTAACGAAGGCTGTTTCTGTTCGCATGTACTTATAAAACTCCCATATCTCAGTTTTGGGGTCGTTAATTAGTGACATTAAATCAGGCAACGCCTTCTGAATTTCAACTAACAAGCTTTGTAATCTCGGTGGACTAATTATCGTTACAGGAAGTTTTCCAAGCGCCAAATAATCTAAATCAGCTCTCAGCTGCGTGAGATATGTTTTTGCATTTTGTGTGAGAATAGTTATTTCACTAATTAGAAGATTCAGGTAACTGTATATTTCAAGAAATCGACGGTTTTCATTGATTTGCTTGGTAAGTTCTTGAGCCATGGAATTAATTTTTATATCCATTGCGTAAAGACTTCTGATTATTTTCGACATTGTTCTTCGGTTTTCGCGAATGAGTGTTCTTGACTCATTTATAATTGTCAGACTTTGCTCAACAATATGAACTATCTGCTTTTGATTGGATTCCAGAGATGATACCTGATTGCGAATATTCTTTAAGTCAGATTCACTGACTACTCCAAATAACCATGACATTGCATCTCCTACAAATGGTAATAGACTCCTACGATTTCGAGTCTTTTTCGCAAGTGACATGAGAGGAAACAATTCACTCTTAATCTCTTTTTCAACCTCTTGCAAGTACTTAACTTTTTGCCTTAGCCCTTGAAAAGTACGTTGGAAATTTTCTGTCCCTTTCAAGTGACTTGATTCTACGACATTAAATGCCTGATTAACTCGTCTAAGATCTTCAGCTAACCTTGTCAGAAGATCCTGGATATTTTCAAAATCAATTACAATTGTTGCTAGCCATTTTGCCCTAGTGGTGCTTACTTCATTTGTCTTATAATATATAACATTGTTCCGAATGACTATCGCTTCAGCAACGAACGCGGCCGACGAACGCTGTCTGACATTTATGTATAACATTGCTGCCAAAATGCTTAATGTAAATGTGAAGTTAACCATTGTTCTTTCCTATAATGAAAACAAGAACAATTAACGCACAACAAAGTTAAACAACAACAGTTTAACAAAGTTCAAACAAAGCGAAGGTACCTTTTCGCATGCCTCAGTTTTAACTATAACTGAAGGAAGCCTCGTCTTTTACAGATTACAAACTGAAAGGCTATTACTTCTTATCATTTTCTCATTATTATCCTAATTGGATTCTGAATCACGTTTGTTTCGTGACCTTATTCTCTGCCTCAATTCGGCTAGGGGTATATCTGATTCATCAGAACTTTGTGAACGCTGACGTTTCAGCCTACGCACTAATTTACTCTTATCGTAAATTATCGTGTCAGTTGATGATTCACTATCTGAACTATCGCTTTCAGACGAAAAAGGCGGAACAACGTAATTACTTGGTCTTAATTGGCGGCCTGACTTATCTACAGGTACGTGCCATTCCTCTAAATTAGCTAAACGCAGGTGTTCAGCATGAGCTTTGGTCGTGCTTCCATCTAATTGATGCTTGATAATAAAAGTAACAGGTGATGTTTGTTCAATTATCCGATAATAAGGACGCCATTTAATGTCCAATTTATTTTTACGAGTGTGGTTTTTGAGATAAACGGGGTCACCAACCTGAAGTTTGACGTCATCAATTTTTCGGTTTTTGTACTCATTTCGTTTTTGTTTGGCTTTTTTCCTATTTCGATGAACTAAGAGAAATGCTTTATGTTGTTGTTCTAACGAAATTTTATGAGGGTCTTCTCCTTGGTATTTTCGACGCGGCCTCAGAATTGTGTCGATTGGTAATACACATTCTCTATTAAACAAAAGGTAGAAAGGCGAACATTTTGTTGATTCATTTACACCGAACCGGATAGCTGAAAGTACGTGAGGTAGAAATGCATCCCACTGAGCATTTTCAATCTGCATTTTCTTTGACATAACATCAACTAGTGTTCTGTGATATCGTTCTATCAGACCATTACTTTGAGGATGGTAAAAGGACGTTGTTACATGGTGTATATTTAATTCAGCCAAGGTCTCTTTAATGACCTGATTAACGATCTCAGAACCGTTATCAGACAATATTTCAAGAGGACAGGAATAACGAGGTACAATTTCATCTATAATGAGGTGAGCCATCGTTTGCGCACTTTTGTCAGGACACGCAAACGCCTCGGGATAACCAGAAAATAGGTCAATGAAACTGATTATGTATTTGTTTCCGGACAATGTAATAGGATACGGCCCGCTTACGTCGACAGCACATTTTGCCCACGCAAAAGGAGGCGTGTCAGTTTCTTGAACAGCTGGTTTAGTCTTTTTATTACTCCTTGTTTGACAAACTAAACAGGACGTAACATATTGAACAACGTCTTTGAATAGATTAATCCAGAAGTATTTTGCTCGAATTGCATCATATGTTTTATCTATCCCCATATGTCCTAAAGATCTATGATATTCAGACAAAACATCAGTTTGAAGATGTTGAGGAATGTAAAGACGAAGAGTTGGATCGGAGTCAGTAAATGAAATGTAATACAAAATTCCATCGAGAACTAGATGTTTTTTAGCAAGAGAGGGGGATAACGTATCGTTTTGTAATCCTTGTTTAATTTGTTTCAGATTTTCATCTTTGTCTTGTTCAACAATCATATCAAGTGGCTCATAGAAAAGGGGCTTTTCAACCTCGTCTTCAAGATTCGGTTGACATCTTGCGAAACGTTTTGGCTGGAACTCGTTAGAGTTCAGAACATTAATTTGGTACATTTGACCACTCACATCTGGGTCATTTAGAAGCGAATCATCTGTCTGGTTCTTAAGTGAGTTTGGCGGTACACGCGAAAGCAGGTCAGCTACTGAATTCATCGTGCCTGGCAGATACTCAATCTGACAGTCGTAACCGGCAATACTTAAGGACCATAGCGAAACTTTCTTATTCTGGATCGGAGACTCCAATAAATATCTTAAAGGTTTATGGTCACAGTACACCGTAAACTTAGCATTATGGAGGTAATGATCCAGTTTTTGCAAACTGTAATAGATTGCATATGCTTCTTTCTCTATGACAGCCCATCTAGTCTGGGTGTCACTCAGTCGGTGTGATAAATAGTATATAGGACGCTCAATTTCTTGTCCTTGTTCAATAACAGTCTGGGTAAGACATGCACCAATGCATTTGTCGCTAGCGTCAGTGTACAATTTATATGGTAAACTGACGTCGGGGAAACATAATAAGGGCAATTCTGACAATTTGTCCTTCAATTTATCAAAAGCTAATTGGCAACTAGAGTCCCATTTGAACTTGGCGTATTTCCGAGTTAGAGAAATAATAGGTTCAGCTACGCTAGAAAATTGAGGTATGAATCTTCGATAGTAACTACACATACCTATAAAACTTCTAACCTCGCGCACATTAGTTGGAGGTGAAAGAGATCTAATTACATCAACTTTTTTCTCTTCTGGCTGAATGCCATTAGCATTGATAACAAATCCTAAGTAATTTGTTTCTTTCTTCAGGAAACTACATTTCTTGAGTTTCAGACGAAGACCATGTTCACGAAGACGTTGAAACACTTGTTGTATGTGCTTTAAGTGCTCTTCTAAAGTTCTTGAATATATCAAAATATCATCTAAGTAAGCGGTTGTAAAATCACTTAAGCCCTCCAAAACTCTATTCATCAGTTCTTGGAAGATAGCTGGCGCATTTGTAAGCCCGAACGGCATAACGTTAAATTCAAATAGACCTCGGTGACAAGCAAATGCTGTCTTTTCTTTGTCGGAGTCAGACATCTTAACTTGCCAATACCCTGATTTCAGATCAAGAGAGGAGAAGTACCTAGCCTTGCCTAACAGAGCTAATATGTCATCTATTACTGGGAGAGGGTAAGAATTTGTCTTTGTAATTTTGTTCAATTGTCGAAAATCAACGCAAAACCTTTTTGTTCCATCTTTCTTATCGACGATTACAACTGGAAATGACCATGCTGATCTACTTCGTTGTATGATCTTAGATTCTAACATTTCATCAACTGCCTGATCGATAATTTTTCTATTATTCAGTTGAGTACGATAAGGCCTAAGTTTAATTGGTTCATGTGTTCCAGTATCTATTCTCATCTTAACTGTGTCCGTGTGACTCAAATCAGCATCAGTTTTTGCAAACAAGTCAGAGTTTTTGTTCAGCACTGTGATTATTTTTGGCTTGAATTCAAGAGGAACATCTAGTTTATCTAACTCATTAGTGTCAATTTTCTTATTAGTGTTTCCGTGACTTTTCTCACTAATTGGCACGCCCGAAGATTGCTTATCTATGCTCATTATTTCTGTAGATTTAATTTGCCTGATACGTGCTACAGGTGTTCCAGCTTTAAAAGATAACGTCTTATTAGTGGTGTTGACGAGCATAACAGGTAATCTCCTGTTATCAGAAAGCTTAGAGATTGAATTCATCATTAACAAGCCTGGCTCACTGCCAATTTGACCTACTTCGAAGGGAGAAATCTCATACTCATAACCTGATGGAAGATCCACGTGCCTTCTCACCTGACATTGACAAATATGGGCAGACTGTGGAGGAATCTTGGTTTTATGTTTCATCCTAGCAACGGAAGATATATGTATATCATCTACAAGCGGAACATATGACTCATCGACCCGGATACATCCCAAATCATGATACACACGAACCCCTCGTGATTGAAGCCAATCAAGTCCTATTATAATATTTCGATTAAGGTCTCGTACTACATAAAATTTATGGGTCATTTTTAGCCCTCCTAACATAAACTCAATTTCTGCTATACCATCGATGTGAAGTGGAGTATTTCCAGCAGTTGTTAAGTCTAATTTATGTTTTTGTAACCTAGGTTTAATTTTTAATGCATTATAAACACGACTATGAATCAAAGATACCTCAGCGCCCGAATCCAAAAGAGCTCTATATTTTTGTTTTTGTAATTTGAGAAGAAGAGAATTAGGTCCTTTGTTAACTGAATTAATTTGAATACATTTCCTTTTAGTATGTTTATTCTTTTTCGCAAATTTTGCCTTCAGTTTGTCTTCTGATTTTCTTCCCACACCGGCTTCTACATGTGGGAAGCATTTGAGTTTAAAGAGTTATTTTGTGTTTGCTTCTCTGGACAATTTCTAGCAATGTGTCCAAATTTCCCACACGCATAACATTTAACGTTTTCCATATTATTTTGATATTTTGGCTTTTCGGAAGTAGCATTTATACTGGCTTTTCGCAGTCGACAGTCTTTTATGACGTGCCCTAATTTCTTACAATAATGGCATTTCAACAACTTAGATCGTGAGTGACCTATTTCCATAGGTGTCTCTTCTCTAGCTTGCGCATTTTGTTGTCCTAACCTAAGGGTAAATCTTTTTCGCAAATTTTGTTCACCTGTGGCGATTCTCACAGCCTCATTAAACGTCGGCGGATTATCACGCATGACTTTCATTTTCATGTAGTCCTGTGCTAGTCCATCAATAAAATATCCCACCAGATGTCGTTGCATCTGATCAGGTCCATCGAATGCGTCCTCAGCGAGAGTTAACAATCTCTCAGCATAAACTTGAATTGATTCTCCCGATTTTTGCTTAACCCGTCGTAAAAGTAACAATGCATGTTGCTGGTCAACAACCTCCCCAAACCTAAGTCGTAATTCTGTCTTTGCTTGATCCCAATTATGTCCTATATTCTGCTCGTAATAACGTTTTAAAAAGTCACTGACAGGGCCACTGCATGCCTGATATGCAATGTACTTAACAGAGTCTTCTGTTACTCCTGTAAGTGTTGCATATTTTTCTATGCTTTTGATCCATTGTTTAAATTGCTTCAGATCAGAACCATCGAAAATATTTACTATCTTCGCCACCCCCTGGGCCCCCACTGCCGTTGTTAAGTTCTTGATCTGTCCCTCAACAGATCTTGCGATCTCTAATAATTCTGCCATGCCTACGCAAAAGAATATGCAAAATTGACAACTTACGGTTCTCGAATTCCACCAATCACGATTCAGCACAGCAAAACTACAGCAGGAACAGTTCAGTTCAATTCAACCCAGATCCTGGTTCGGCGGCACCACAAAAGCGTCATGTAGTACAGCGACGGCGAGAGCGAAGGAGGTGGTACAGGTAGAATAATTAAAGAGGCAACACAACGTCCATTATCAGCTACTATCAGCTACATTTTATTTACATATTTACACCCGACCAAGTAACCTGTCTAACTAACTCTCTCTACTACAGTCTCCAGTCTGCAGTCTCCAGTCTCCAGTCTGCGGCTGCGGCGGTTAACAGCATCTTTTATACTCAGTCACTGGTTATACAACACTCTCAGGGCACGCCCCCTGGAACGTGGCCAAGTCACGTTTCACGACGCGTGATATTTACCGAGAATACTGTATAACTACAGTGCTGGCACCCATCATGTTACAAATTTAAGCAAACCCATGTCAATAAAGCCACCATTCTTTGTGAATATGATTTTTCTATTTCTATTTATTTATACTGCCTAACTCCCCTTTCAGGTATTACTGGCAGGTGACACAATCCAGTTGTTTTCACGTCCCTGAAAGAGAGGCAGTGGCTGAATCCCACTGCTACCCACTTTTACAGCTGGGTAGACTGGGGCTGGCTATTAAGTGTCTTGCCCATGAACACACTCAGGTGACGTTGGGGCTCGAACTCACGACCTTCAGATCACGAGTCAAGCACCTAAACCACTCGATCATCGAGGCAGTCTCTATGATTTCTATGCAGTAGTGTTCAGCAAAGGCAAAACCACTAACATATTAGGATTCAAAAGTGAAAAAGTAACCACCGAAAATAATCATTTACGAAAAAACAATATTCGTCATAACAGAAGATGATATGATAATATTTTCTCTTTTTTTATCTATTCCACCGTTGGCAACAAAACTGTATCGCACACGAAAACCAATGACTAAGAACGTTCTACTAATGTACATGCTAACGAATGTGTCGTTTTATCACTTACCGAAACATATTACTGGTTAAATGAGTAACTGTCTTGAATAAAGGATGTTGGGCATTCCTTATTTATTTTTTCCTCGAGAGAAAGATATTGACCGGAAGTGGACACACTCGTTAAGATAGACTAGCACTTCTTTTAGACTTGAAAATCAATAATCATCACAAACGTTCAGGACACAGCGAATTATTTCAAGATGTTAAATAATCTATTTGATTGAATGGATTTCAACAATAAAATATTTTCGTTGAGAGTCGAACCAGGAAGTGTACATATTCTAACCTAGTTGAATCGCTGACGTATTGGCTATGGACGTTTAGAGCCAGAGTTTTTCAAAGAAAAAAGAGAATAAAAATGAAACTCCCATTATTTCATGGTTGTAAAGTTAATCAGTTAGTGAGTAATAATATATTATTCCATGTTGATGTTTTTCGTTCACTTAAGTTAAAAAATGACAAAGAACTTTTTAAAATAAAAAGAAAGAAGAAGAAGAAGATAAAAAGCTTCAACGAAATAATAAGGCGAATTAGTATTTTTTACACACATAAGTTCAGTTATTGTATTATTTGCTTATTTGAGGAGAGAGAGAGAGAGAGAGAGAGAGAGAGAGAGAGAGAGAGTGAGAGAGAGAGAGAGAGAGAGACAGACAGACAGACAGACAGACAGACAGACAGACAGAGACACAGAGAGAGACACAGAGAGAGACAGACAGAGAGAGACAGAGAGAGAGACAGAGAGAGACAGAGAGAGATAGAGAGACAGAGAGAGAGAGACAGAGACAGAGACAGAGACAGAGACAGAGAGAGAGAGAGACAGAGACAGAGACAGAGAGAGAGAGAGACAGAGAGAGAGTGATAGGAGGGGGAGAGGGACTCTTTTTCGAATATCTTTAATTTCGAAGTTTGATCTTAAGTTTTATATGCAAGTATTTATTGTCGCGGTTTCAGTGCATGAGAGACAAGTGTGCCAGGTGCCCTCCTACTGATATCTTAACCATCAGGTGTTTTTGAGATTTTGTGTTACGAAAACGATTAAACTTACGAAAGTTTATTAAATTCTCAAGTCTTATTATAAACACAAAAGAACTGAAATGGTTACCAGTTTCAATGCATTGACTCTCAAAAATTGTAAAGGAGAATGCAAAAAAGAGATCACCACGTAGCCTGGATTCCAGTACAACTGTCCGGTACTTTAAGTAGCGGCCTAAAAAAGGTAAAAACCAACCACATTTTAGGGTTGGAGATGTCAATAACCTAACCATTTACTGTCACGTTTTTCGAATTCTTAGACCTTTCCGAATTCATAGAAGATGTTGACACCGATGAAAAGTGAGTGCAGTTTGAAAAGTAACTAGCCGACAGGGTAGAAAATATTACAAGCAATTTCTTCTTTTCTAACAATGTTTTTTCAAGTATAAACTCACGTGAAAAAACAATGGATTGTACAGTAAATGATTAAATAACACTCACGCATCAAAGCATGCGGCACGTCTTTAGCCTTTCTCTAAAGCACATTTGAAGGGAACATCAGTCTTTCTTTACATCAAATTTTCTGAGATTACCACCCTTGCGCCACACATAAAAGCGGTTGTTAATATTGCAAGGTGGGGGAAATTCATGTTCAATTATTATTCCTCTAACAAACTATAGCTTATGAAAGTATAGTTCACCGGGGATATAATGTCACTTGTATACAAACAAAAACCATTAAATCACAACATAGGCGACTGTGTTATTTCAAGAAATCAGCGTCTATCGATTACTTATTAAGTGATCGCGATATAGGGCCTATACATGTACCACTCAAAACTTGCTTAGGATAACCTTTTACTTAGGACAATTTTTACTTAGGATAACCTTTTACTTAGGATAACCTTTTACTTAGGATAACCTTTTACTTAGGATAACCTTTTGCTTAGGATAACCTTTTACTTCAATGATTTAAGGCTCAAAATAAATCAACTCAAAAAATATTTTCTTTACAGATTTGTAATTATTCGAACTTAATGACCAATTTTAAGCCTGATTTCCATTTCAACATGGCAGATAGACGTTTAAGACGCCATCTTAGTCAAGATGAGATGAATAGAGGCAGGTGGTTGCTTCATTCTGGGTTATCCGAAGGGTAAGTTGCCATAGTGTGTCCAAAAGGGTTGTTTCCAGAATGTGGAATTGGTTTATAACGGTCGCAAATGTAATGTATTTGCCATATTGTCGTACCAAGATAGGCAGACGTTCTACTTATATAACAAAGATATTAGAGACAACGATGATCTCGCTATTCCTTCACTTTTGAGGATGGGCATTCACATGCTTGGGGCGAGAACGCCTAACTGTGAAAGTTCCAGACCGATATCTGGTTGTTTAGGCACGGCGTCACATATTTAACAACGCTACGTAGGGACTTCCAGATCGCTACCAGTGTGCACATAAGTACCCAAATAATCAGAAAACGTATGCATGATGCTGGACCGAGATCAAGACGACATTCTACCCGGGTCTTGTTGACCCCACATCACGTGAAATGCGTTTCGTATGGGCACGGGATCATATCAATCGGACCCAAAATGACTGAATACCAGTCCTGTTTACAGAAGAGTCCAGGCTTTGGACTTTACCGATAGACGAGCTAGGGTATGGGGAATGCTAAATGTGCGTTTTGCTCCAGTTTGTGAGGCAGAAAATGACCGATTTAGCGGGGGCTCAGTCATGCTTTGGGCGGGAATAGGTGCTCAGAGGAAAGTGATCCTCCAAGTCATTGACAACGGCACTAATGCCGAACCTAGAATATTCTTATTTTGGCAGGAGGTATAGAAAACGATAAGGCAGCATATATGTGTAGGCTGATATTTGTCCTTTTCAAGTTAGGAGTGTGTGTCAAACTTTAATTTCAAAATAAATATTGATCCACGATCAGGTCCTTCAGTGCTCCGAGTTCATTTGATTTTGATGCAATTCTGAACTAAGGGTATTATTCAAATTCACACCTTGAATCATATGATACTTTGATTACGTTACTTCACTTAATTCAAGCCTTGTCATCCGAAATTTCCTCGCGTAGGAATCGAGCGTAAACTTTGAGCCTATCCGTGGGGGCCGACGATGAATCGATAGCGGTTCCAGTCTACATTAAACGATTTTTAAGAAATTTGAATGTTCCCAAATCAAAATATTACCTACCTATCTACTTTAACCGACCAACCAAATTGCAGCATTAAACATGTCAAGTATTGCAGAAAACCATTACCGCACAATGACGCTTTCTGACGCCCTGAAGAAACACAGTCATGAAAAACTTTGGTGAAAAAGGTTTGCTTGTAACATAGGATTTCTCCCCTTTTCATAATGCTTTCTACCCTATTTGGCACTAATTGCGAAAATAATAGCCAGTACAAGTAACATATAACAAAAAATTTAAATAGTTCTTTGGCGACCTAAACGTCGAAACTATAATTTGAATGAGCGATACTTAGGACGTTTAGGTATAGCATAACCAACAAAAATGCTCAACGTATATATCGGTGTTCAGAGTTCTGTTCTAAATGAATGATTTAATCGTAAGATCGATTTATGAGTTCTGTTCTAAATGAATGGTTTTATTGTAAGATCGATTATTTGATTGACGGCCGTGATCCGTCGGTTAAGAGCTGTTAGGTGTAGAACGTCCTTACTTATGTGCAAAACGTTAATACTTAATATGTCCAGATCGTTATTACTTGTTAGGTGTAGAACGTTATTACTTATTAGGTGTAGAACGTTTTTACTTGTTATGTAAGGAGCGTTCTTACTTGTTATGTGTGGGGCGTTCTTATTATTACGTGCAAAACGTTCTTGCTTGTTAGGTGAAGAACGCTCTTACTTGTTAGGTGTAGAACCTTCTTACTTGTACGGTGCAGACCGTTTTACGAGATAGTGCAGAACGTTCTTACTCATTAGGTGTGGATCGTTTTACTTGTTAGAAATAGAACATTCAAACTTAATAATTTAACACGTTTTTATTTCTAAGGTGTGGAAAGTCTTTACTTTTTTTGTTAGGAATGTTCTTATTTGTTATGTGTTGCACTTTTTACTTGTTAAGTGTAGAACATTCTTACTTGATAAGTGTTGAACGTTCATACTAATTAATATTAGAACGTTCTTACTTTTTATGTGTAGGACGTTTTTACTTGTTAGGTGAAGAACGTTTACACTTGATAATTTTAGAACGTTTTTGCTTGTTTGGCGAAGAACGTTTTTACTTGTTATATATGGAACGTTCTTACTTGTTATATATGGGACGTTCTTATTTATTAGGTGTAAAACTTGTCTACTTGTTAGGTGTAGAACGTTCTTACTTGTTAGATGATGAACGCTCTTACTTGTACAATGTAGACCGTTCTTACTTGTTATGTGTGGAATGCTCTCATTTATAAGGTGTAGAACGTGTTCACTTGTTAGATGTAGAACATTCATACTTATCAATTTTAGCACGTTTTACTTTTTAGGTGTCGAAAGTCCTTACTTGTTATGTGTTTCCCGATTTTACTTGTTAAGTGTAGAACATTCTTATTTGATAAATGTTGAACGTTCACACTTGTTAGTTTTAGAATTTTACTTTGGTCTTCAACGTTTTTACTTGTAAGTTGTAGAACGTGTTTACTTGTTATGTGTAGAACAATTTAACTTATTAGGTGTAGAACATTCATACTTATTACCTTGAGATCGGGGTGGAAAGAACTTATTTGTTACGTGTGAAACATCATTACTTGTTAGGTGAAGAACGTTTTATTTGTTTTGTCTAAAACGTTCTTACTTGTTACTTGTAGAACAGGTTTTACTTGTTATGTCTATTAGGTTTTTACTTGCTAGGTGTAGAACTTTCTTACTTGTTAGTTGTAGAACGTTCTTACTCGTTAAGTGTAAAACATTTTTACTTGTTATGTCTAGAACATTCATACTTGTTCTGTGTTTAATGATTTTACTTGTTAGGTGTATAACAATCTTATGTGTAGAACGTTTTAACTGAACGTTTAATTGTTATTTGCAGAACGTTCTGACTAATTATCTGTAGAATGATTTTACTTTTTATTCGTAGGATATTCATACTTGTTATATGTAGAACGTCTTTACTTGCTAGGTGTAGAACGCTCATACATGTAAGGGTTAGAGGGTTCTTACTTTTTAGGTATAGAAGGTTTTTACTTTCAGTATATATTTTTACGATATAATTAAAATTTTTCGGGATTACAAATCTTATATGCCGATGTTAATGATCCAACGGTATCTGAATTTGACTTGGAATAGTTCTATGTGTAAATCAACCAGTCTTCACAGCAAATTGTCGCATTGAAGACTGGCTACCATCGAACGTTTACAGGCTCAGAGACAGAGAACTTGGGTGAATTGGACAGTTATCTACGTATAATGCTAAATATAAATATAGGAGTTCAAAGTTCATATCGGGTCTAAATAAACAATTAGATTGGTCAATCGGATTATTTATTGACAGCCGCAATCCGTCATTTTCATGATTCACTAGGTTGCAGAAGGGTAAATTTAATGGGTATATAAATGAGAACTATGTAATTTGGGTTATACAAAAGTAAGTTCACACTTACGGCGACGCGTTTTAATGGTGTTTTGTACAAACTTGTCTACATTTAGGGATGCCACGTCAAGTAGTTAAACGAAGGGCTGTAAAGTCTAAGGTCGTTTGTTCGCGGCACGACTTGCCCAACTTGAAGTGAACTGGTAAGAAACCCCGAGGTTGATTTGTAAGTTTATGTGCTTTACACTGGACACGTCAAAGAACCAAAGAGGTCTATTCGTATAAGGAAAAGAGGGGGGAGCTATGAACTCGGATCTTTTAAAGGCTCTTTCTCTCTTGCTCCAAACCATATATGCATAGAACTTGTAGGAATTTAAATCCTACTAACACACACAAATAATTCAATTTTACTTTCTTGTGAGCGGACTAATTGACCGGAAAAAAATATGCATAACTCCATGAACAAAATTCTGAGCAAGCAGCTATTTTGTATGCATGCGCACAAAATAGTTCCACCAAAATTTGTTAAATATTTGCTATTTGCTCGATATAATTAAATCATAAGAAATAAAGAGAATCTTTCTTGTTTTCATGGAGGTATGAAGCGAAAAATTTACACTTAGGTACGAGTCCGCTTCGCATATTCATACAGTGTGATTAGTTTTTAGCTCACCTGAGCACAAAGTGCGAGGTGAGCTATTGTGATCGGTCGTTGTCCGTCGTCCGTCCATCTGTCCGTCTGTCCGTCCGTCAACAATTTCTTTAAAAATCTTCTCCTCCTAAACCAGTAGGCCAATCAAGCTGAAACTTTGCAGGGATGTTCCTTGGGTGAAGCTCTTCAAAAGTTGTTAAAAGAATTTAATTCCGTAAAAAACTCTGGTTGCCGCGGCATTAGAAAATGGGAATCTTTAATAATTCTTTAAATATCTTTAAAAATCTTCTCCTCCTAAACAGTAGGCCAATCAAGCTGAAACTTTGCAGGGATGTTCATTGGGTAAAGTTCTACAAATTTTGTTAAAAGAATTTCATTCCGTCAAAAACTCTTGTAACTGCGGCATTTGAAAATGGGAATCTATAGTAATTCTTTTAATATCTCTAAAAATCTTCTCTTCCCAAACCAGTAGGCCAATCAAGCTGAAACTTTGCAGGGATGTTCATAGGGTGAAGCTCTTCAAAAGTTGTTAAAAGAATTTCATTACGTGAAAAACTCTTGTAACCGCGGCATATGAAAATGGGAAATTTTAGTAAATCTTTGTTGTTGTTTTTTTCTATAGACTACAAGGCCAAAGGCATTAACATTTTGTATAGAGCTTAATCATTTGGTTCTCTACAATTTTTTTTTAATATTTAATCTCCGGGGTCCGAAGTTTGGAAAAATGCTTAATTAGAGCAATTTCAAAAGACTTCTCCTCTTAAACTATTAGGTCTAGGTTATTCATATTTGGTATGTAGCATAACTAGATGGTTTTGTAGTATATCATTAAAAGTTGTCCTCCATGGGTCAAAAACGGCCCTGCACTAGGGGTCCAAAAATTGGGAAAAACGCAAAAATTGAGTATGTTAAAAAAATTCTTCATTTTAAGGCGGAGGGCATTTGTATTTTGAGTGTAGCATAGCCTGACTGTTATCTATCAATTTTGATTAAATTATGCCTGTAGGTTAAAAAAAACCCTTCCCTGGGTGTCCAAAGTTTGTAAAAATGCTCAATTAGACCATGGTCATCAGTCTTTTCCTTCCAATTTACAAAGTCAAAGGCATTCATATTTGATATATAGCATAAACCAGATGGTTCTTTACTATGTTAGCTAAAATCTTAGCCCTGGTATAAAACATGGCACTGCCCCAGAGGTCCAAAATTTTGAAAAACACCCAATTAGAGCAACTTCAAAAGTCTTCTCCTTCTGATATATAAGGTGATGGGCATACATATTTGGTATGTAGCATTACTTAATAATTTTGTACTATGTTACAGGAAAATATGCTCTTAGGATAAAAAACGTCTCTGCTCCTGGGGTCGGAATTGTGTTAATCGCATTGAAAGAATTCTTCTTCTTAAATAGAAATGGAGAAATTGCTTGTCACTCCCTCCCTGCGGGTAACAAATTCTGGGATGGTTTGGTAATGGATTAAACTATAAAGCCAAAGGCATTCAGTTTTATTGTAAAGCAGTACTGGATTATTTTGTACAAAGCCCGAAATCTTATATTTGTTTTATTTATTTTGCTCAAGTTGTGTCTTTTTTGTACAAAAAGTACTGTAATTTGCAGATGCCTCAGGTGAGCGATTTAGGAGCATCATGGTCCTCTTGTTTCTTTTCATATTCTCTTTGTCCCGTAAATAACTATTTCCATTGCAGGCAATCATATTATCGGATTTAGAAAGATCAACTTCTTGGTTTCAGTGTCCATCAGAGTTCAACTACATGACCCCTACTATAGTAGTAAAATTACAGCCACTAATGAGAAATTGATCCATACTTACAATGGACTTAATTACCTTAATCTTTACATTAGGGCGTTGCTCTCTACAGGATACAACGAAGATACATGTTGGGTATACAAACAATAGAGAACATTGAATCAACGCACATGAAATACCAAATTTATTAATAACGATTTCTGGATTTACCTTTCGCGTATCCGCTTTACGCAGCATTGAAAATCTTGAATAAAGTGAAAAGCAAATAAGCGATTATCCTCGAATTTTTCACATAAGGAAGACTCCCATTCAATTGGTTTGTAAGACACGATTAGAATATTTTTTTATTTTGATCGAGGTATGAAACGACAAACATAATCACAATATATGAATACGCGAATATACAAAAGCAGTATATTCATTTCGTATAATTTAATGACATCGAGCGAAAAGCAAATATTTTACAAAATTTCATGCGTTTTCTATGGAACTATTTTGTGAGCAAGGATGTAAAATAGCCGAGTGCACAAAATTTTGTTCATCGAGGTATGACTTTTTTTTTGCCAATGAAATCGCTCGTTTTTGATAGACGAAACTAAAAATTAAATTTTATTATATACCTATAAATGATATGGAGTAAAACCTGGCTGTCAAATACAACTCGACAGAAAAAAAATCAATATTCGGCGTGTGGCAAAAAACCGTTTTCGTCGAGTACCTTTAAACACGACTCCTTTTTTGTGTATTGACGTTCGGTTCCGCCCCCCGGAAAGTTAATTATCACTTAATCATTGAAGAGAATTTTCTAAATTTCACGTCCTAAAAGGTATATAATAAAAGGAATATTACAACAGTGTGTTTTTCTATTTGTTGTTATCGTGTTCTCGAATCGTGTGTAGGTATTTTTATTGGATTCGACCTTCGGTCTCATCCAATAAAAAATACCTACACACGATTCTCGAACTCGATAACAACGCATAGAAAAAGACACTGTGGTAATATTCCCTATATATATTTAAAACTTTCTATAAATTTATCAGGAACTTTATTTTCTAAGGGTATTTTTGCAACGGTCGCCAAGCAACTCGGAGGATAAATCGCCAGACCTATGATAGTCGGAGACGTTTTATGCAACATCTGTTTGTGTGCCCCCTATTTTCATTGTATTTTGGGATTCGGCATACTTTAATCTAAAAAATAATGAAAAATAAGTGACTTCTTTGGAAGGGATTTATTCTAGAAAACGTCCTTAAACAAGAGGTTTATAAACAGATAAAAACGAGGCAATGCCTAGTTAAACGGTTTTAGCTGACGAGTTCAATACATTCCTTGTAAAAGGAACAAGTATATTTGGTATTCTATTTATAATATGACATTTTTTTGTGATAAAGCGATAAAATCTTCAACTATATCGATATAAGACCGTTTGCAACATGACGTCATAACATGTATTTTGTGACGTCATTTTTTACGGTAATGACAAGACGTTATCATATGTTTTAACTCATTTACATTTCACCTTGACAA
Source organism: Fragum fragum (assembly GCA_946902895.1). Classification (NCBI taxonomy): domain Eukaryota; kingdom Metazoa; phylum Mollusca; class Bivalvia; order Cardiida; family Cardiidae; genus Fragum; species Fragum fragum. The sequence continues at coordinate 982,164 of OX336374.1, read as the reverse complement.
TTTTAGAACTGAACTTTAAAACAAGGGACACAATGCTATGGACACAAAGTGGCAACGAGGAGAAAATGCGAAGCCAGCAATTTCTCAGTTTTGCCCACTACAGTCTATCTTACTCATTATTCCTTCCAACACAATCTCTCCTTTTTACGCCCCCCAAGAAAAAAGCTTTGGAAAAAATTGGTGAAAATAAAGAAATTGCTTGAATCAAGCAGTTTCTTTATTATCCACAATGTTTTCAATCAATCAATCAAAAAAAAAAAAAAAAAAAAAAAAAAAAAAAAAAATCCATCAACCTGAAATTATCATCTGCAGCCTCTTTCAATTTGGACCAGTCAAAATGTTAATGTTTGGGAATGAGTTGATTTAATCGATCACTTTTATTAAACAACCAGCATCAAACTCCTATTTAAAAAAAAAGAATCTGCATATTTGGCCGTTTTTGCTACTAAAATTACCAAACTTAACCCGATGTTTGTGGTACTAAATGAGACGATCCTAATGAGTTCCATCAGCAAAGAATTAAGTGAGAATCATGCAATAGTTTATGCGTCCAGTCGAACCGATCCGTCATATCTCACAAAAAGGCGTATTAAGTAACCATTCTCTAAAACGACCACATTTTGGTCGTTCCCTGAGTGGTATAATTTTAGATTTGAATACAATTATAGATGTAAAATTTATAGTGGGTGATCAAAGGGTATCTGTATAGGCAAAATTGACCTTTGATCACTCACTTGTACATCTATAGTATACATGTACACTTCGTATTACGCAATGTGTTGGGGGTATTTTTCAGAATTACTTCATTTATATTGGAATTAAAATTGTGTACCTAGTACGATAAAAATGACTCTTTATTACCGGTATGAATGAGAAAAGACTCAATTACCTCTAACTGTGCTGTGAAAATAAAGCCATCTTTTGAATCAATGTTCCACTGGGGTTGTTTCACGATACATTTCCTATATGCAATTACGTTTGACACGAAAACATTTTCAACGCAACGACCATGCTGATTAAACGTAATTCCACGGAGGACATGACACTCTAGGTTGCAGACACTGAACATTGAAAATATTTACGTGTGGATAATAGACATAATAGTCCAATGCAACAGAATCGAGAGTCTTTAATTCTAACTTGAGAAAATTCAATCGATGTGCTCAAGAATAAGCAATTTATTCTTTTTCCACAATATTTTCTACCCTACTGTATGATTTGTTTTCAAATAAAATCTAAAAAAAAAACAAAAAAAAAACAAAACTATCTAGCGTCTCATCTCAATGTTATCAGAAATAATGAATCGCGCGTCAGTCAAACAATCAATTGACCAATCAAACCATTCATATAGACCGGAAGTTGATTTTGAATTCCAACATCGGCCCACATTTATGTGAAGCCTTATTTTCCGTTTTACGACTTACACGTCGTAAATGTAGCTTATTCGAGCTGTAGTTACGACGTTTAAGTCGCTAACCTACCAATTTATTTTTTTTGTTACACTTGGCAAAATGACTTCTTTAAATATCAAAGTGGAATTTCCTGTTGGAGTTCAGCGGGCGTGGCCAGGAGAGTCTGTAGACGGGGCCTTCGATCCGTCTATTAAACGGCGTAACTACATCGTTTTCAAGCTATAGCTTTACATTTTCATTACAGGTTACCGACAATCAATTTAACAAATAAGCTGCATTGATATCTAAGTGGAACTTCCTGTTGGGGTTCAGTGGGCGTGGTCAACAGTCTGTGGACCGGTACCACCGTCGACTTTCGATAGTGGTACCAGTCTAAACAGTCTGTTGATTAGGTCTAAGGGAACTAATTCATTGCCCCATCTTCTGACAGAAATCTTTAGGGAAACTCCGGTTGATAGTAGGAATAGATCAAGGTGACCTGTGATTGGACAATAATACCTGATGACAAAATAAATATTTTTTTCTGACTATTTATACACTGTTTTAATATTTCAAGCGGAAAAATAATGGATTTAAATATTTTTTTACTGAAATAGCCAGTTTTAAAAATGGGTATAATTTTTGGAAAAACCGGAAAAAATAGCTGTCCGGTGAGGGTCATCTCAAAAATGGGGTAAAAAGTCATAGAGAAAAGGGATCATGCCATATTAAAATTTGTTTATATGGATGTATGAATGATTGTTCTTCAATTTGAGGTCGGTCTGATCATTGTTGCTTACTCATGGACTGAGCTATAAGCCAAAACGCTATAATGGTCGCCTATGGAAAATGAATTAGTTCCCTTAGACCTAAAGACCACTTACTTCATAGACGAGCAACCTGGTCATTTGATAAGGGGAGAAGTCACGGACCCATTGATAAGGGCTTAGTAAATGTCTAACAAAAAAAGTTTCCATCCAATATTTGTATATCAACTGAACCCGTTCCCGTTCAATCCCTGGTTTTTACGTCCCTGTGGTTTTATACTTGAGAAAAACATTGTGGAAAAAGAAGAAATTGCTTGTTACAGCAATTTCTTCTTTTTCCACAATATTTTCTACCGTACTAGAGGATTAGTTTTCAAATAAAATGGACTATAAATTGTTGTCTGTAAATCCTTTGAATTTGGACAAGTCTAAATTAAAAAAAAAAAAAAAAAAAAAAAAAAAAAAAAAAAAAAAAACGGGAAAGGGTTAAATATTTTCAGTATCGATAAGGGCTAGGAACTTTATCCCACATTATGTAACACATAAAACGGTATAGAATTTCAATAGAGTCATTTTTTTCTATCTGGGAAATTAATGGTAATTATTTTGTTATTATCGAACTTTTACGGATGGCCCATTCAATTCTAATTTAATTGTAACAAAGTTAAACATTGGAAGTAAACAAATTCACACATGAACAATTAAAAGAAAAAAAAAAAAAAAAGAAAAAAATGAAATGAACACTCTAAGTTATAAGAATAAAAAAAAATCACATATTTTGATAGAGAAAGATTTGACCTGTCCTGGCTGTCAGACAAGACAAATCATTCATTTAGGCCGGAAGTGAGCTTTTAACTCCAACATTTGCCAGCATTTACGTGAATCGTTTTTATTGGTTTGGCGACTTAAACGTCGTAACTACAGCTTATTCAAGCTGTAGTTACGACGTTTTGGTCAGCTACCAATATTTATACATTACAGTGAATATCAAAATGGACAAGCGAATTCAAAGCATATGAATGATAAAATATATACGATGGAGAAATGAGAAGTTCTATTTCCTTGCCGGCCCTGTTTCTATAGCTGTTAAAACACTGGATTTGAGTTCTTGAAGCTGTAGACGCAATTTCTAGGATAGCTCGACTTAAACCGGGAAACCATTGGCTCTAACTCCTTTCATTTTTGACTGCCGGCTGTAACTCTGTTGTTTTTGTAATGAGTTCATCCATTCCCTCACAATGACGCTTTAAACGCCCCTCAATATAAAAGGTTTGGAAAACACTATGAACAATGAAGAAATTGCTTGTTACAAGCAATTTCTTCATGATACACAGTGTTTTCTACCCCAAATGACAAAGATTTGAAAAATTTCATCGACTTAAAATTATCGTCTGCACCTTCTTTGAATTTGGACTGGTCTAAAATTTTATTGTGCGGAACTGGGTTAAATCCTAAGAGGCTATACCTTTCTAATACGCCGAGATAAAGTGCCAAGTTATTGAACTTAAAGTGTTCAGGGCATATCTATAACAATCATTGCTTCGATGTAATTAAACCGATAGATTTTCAGCGTTTTCGTCACGCGATATCAGGAAACGTTTTTCTTAGAATCTTAAACAGTGGCATGCTGGTGTGTTGAAACTCGGAACAGTAATATGCAGTGTGTTTGTGTGATCCTGTTATACATTGTTGAGGTTTATGCATCGGGAAATGATTGGGATAAATTTATGCCACGTACGTTCTATATTTTTTTAATTGGTCTTTTGTAGATTTGGGTTTCAGAAAACAGAAATTCTAGAGTTTTGATATTAATTAAATTAAGTTGATATACTCAAATGAAATATATCGTCGTTGTCATTCTAAAACATCGAAAATACAGATTGAATCAAGCTGTAGTTACGAGGTTTTAGAATAACAACGTCGATATGTGAAAAGTCAGGTGAAAAAGGTCCTCCTGGGAATTGTAAAAAAAAAACGACCACGGTCACTCTGCGGGACTGTGCCGGCTGACAAGGGTATTTTTTTCGCTCTTTGGCCATTTTCTTAATCTACAATGATCTATTATACTTTATAATTATTTCCGTAAATAACCTCTGGATAATCCCTTTTCAAATACTTGTTTTCGAGAACAACCAGCAGATCCCTACTCCCCCGAAAGGTCACAAACTAATGATGCTGCTGATGATAACAAAATTGATACAATGATAACAGTAACAAATAAAACAACAACAACCATACAAGCGATTTTAATGACAACAGTTTCTTCAATTATGAGAAAAACAAATTGGATACTCGGAAAAGGCATTAAATAGATAATTGAAGTTGATAACATTAAATGAAAAAAACAAAAGAACGAGATTTTTTTTCTTTTTATTTCTTCTTCTCAATACTGTATCTGTTTAAATACTTGGTGAAAACGGAAAACCTGTCTTAATGGTCTAAAACTTTTAAATTTTTTTCAGCTTTTAATTATTTCTTAAGATGTCATATATCTTAAAAAAGATCCATTTCCAAAACTTACAATCGCTTTACAAAGTTACAATCGCTTTCATACGTTTACCCTTTACAAGACAACAACATTTTAGACTAGTCGAAATTTAGATAAGTTTTTGATGACAAAACTAGTAGACTGGATTTTTAAAATTTGTCTTTTGGGGTCAGCAAACATTGCCGATAAACAATGTATTCGTTTCCACAATGTTTCCGAATCCTATTTACTTGGCGTAGCTGTGTTGCAGTCGGTTAAAAGTCAAATTTGATGGCCAATCGTGGCTGTCAATCAAAGCATCAATCGACAAATTAAATCATCCATTTAGACTGGAAGTGAACTTTGAACTACGACATTGGCCGATATTAATGTGAAATATTTTTATAGGTTTGGCTACTTAATCGTTGAAATTACAGTTAATCATCGCCACCCTACGATTTTACTTTTTGTTACATATTTCTGGCCGTACAGTTTGCAAAATACCGTTAAATATCGAAGTTAAACTTCCTGTCGAAGCTAAGAAGGCGTGGCCAGCGGTGTCAGTGGGCGTGGCCAGCGATCCGTCAATGCATGAAGCATCGGTGCAAGCGTATGACAAAACTCTACGTGATATCTACTTAACCAAATATCCCCCAAACCTGTTCGAACATTTGATGTAATTTGATTTTAGTTTCAAGATTTAAGCATTTTGATTGTCTATGATTTTCTTTTAACTTCCATGAACACGACTTTGAGCATGTAACTTTTTAGTGCGCTTACACACATAGTAGATCCACAGAAATTTACTCGAAATTAGTAATACTTGCTTTCTTTGCTGAATAACATCAAATTATAAGAAATGGAGAGAATATATTTTTTTGTTTCCATTGAGGTATGAACATTTGTGTATTCATACAGTGTGATTTGGCTTTGAAGGTTTATACCTAAATCGAAACAAAAAATAATCTCTTCATTTCTTAAATAACCTTTTTAAAATCGAAAGAAGCAGCTCGCTTTGAAAAGAAATAATCTGAAAATTGTGACAGCATCAAAACATTGAAGTTTTTCATCGTCATAAAGTAACGCCATTTAGGCTGGTTTTTCTCGATCACACTATAATTTCACGCCATTTAGACAGGTTCTCTTGGATAACGCAATAAAGTAACGCAATTTAGACAGGTTCTCTTGGATTTTGCTTTGAAACAACGCAATTTAGACAGGTTTTCCTGAATAGCGTTATAAAGTAACGCCATTTAGCCAGGATCTCTCGAATAACGCTAAAAAAAAAAAAAAAAAAAAAACCCGAAAAAAAAAAAAAAAAAAAAAAAAACCAAAAAAAAAAAAAAAAAAAAAAAAAAAAAAAAAAAACACGCCATGTAGGCTTGTTTTCTGGATAAGGTCAGGTAACGCCATTTAGACAGGTTCTCTTGGAAAACGCTGTAAGTAACGATATTTAGACTGGTTTGCCTGGATAACCCTATAAAGTTACGCCATTAAGACAGGTTTTCTTGGATAACGCTGTAAAGTAACGCCATTTAGGCTTGTTTTCCTGGATCACACTATAAAGTAACGCCATTAGGACAGGTTTTCTTAAATAACGCTGTGATGTAACGCCATTTAATCTGGTTTTCCTGGATAACCCTATAAAGTAACGCCATTTAGACAGGTTTTCTTGGATAACGCTGTAAAGTAACGCCATTTAAGCTGGTTTTCCTAGATCACACCATAAAGTAACACCATTTAGACAGGTTCTCTTGAATGATGCTATAAAGTAACGCCATTTAGCCGGGTTCTCATGAATAACGATATAAAGTAACGCCATTTAGACTGTTTTTTTTTTCTGGATAACGTAAAAGAGTGACGCCATTTAGTCGGGTTCTCATGAATAACGCTATAAAGTAACGCCATTTAGGCTGTTTTTCCTGGATAACGAAATAGAATGACGCCATTTAGTCACGTTCTCGTTGATAACGCTGTAAAGTTACGCCATTTAGACGGGTTCTCTTAGATAACGTTTATTAGGCTGGTTTTTCTGGATAACTTCATAAATTAAAGCCATTTAGATAGGTTTCTTATATATCGTCATAAAATAGCGCCATTTAGACCGGTTTTCTTATACATGGTCATGAAATAGCTCCATTTAAACGGGTTTTCTTGTATATCGTCATAAAGTAGCGCCATTAAGACAGGTTTTCTTGTATATCGTCATACAATAGCGCCATTTAGACAGGTTTTCTTTGTATATCGTCATACAATAGCGCCATTTAGACCGGTTTCTTATACATGGCCATGAAAAAGCTCCATTTAGGAAGGGTTTTCTGGATAATAGAACATTTGTTTCAAACTGAAATAATACTAGTTAAATGCGTTGGATCCGATCTTATTGCTGTTAAAATGCTCTCTTCCACGCGAGGGATCACACATCGTTGTTTTAGACAGTTTTGCTCGTCTAACAACGATACCCTAGTTTACTTTCTTGTCTAGGTGGACAGGGTTTTCCAGTCCTAGAATACGTATTCTATACAGAACCCATGACTTGGAATGACGCCAGGAGTACGTGTTGGTCTATAGGCGGTGATTTGGTGACCATTGACTCAGAGGAAACAATGGACGCCATTGAATTAACCATTAATGAGTTGTATTCATCAACTTCGATCGAGATTTTGTAAGTTATCAAAAGATTGTCTACATCTTTTCCCGAACAAAATAATGGCTACATGGTATTGTTTTAATGTACAATGCATACCTGAATAGTTAATCCTTTGTAACCAACGTCACGTTCAGTAATAAGAAACACCTGTATTTCCGTTATTTGTCGTCGCTACCGCAGCTCATGCCCATATGAGCGACGCCCCCAGAAGACGGTTAGTTGTACGGGAGATAGTGCAAGGATACAGGACGAAACTACTGAGAGCCCCGCCTGGTTCACCGTCACACGGGGCCTCGGTTTAACGTCTCATCCGAAGGACAATTAGTTATTTAGTTGATGTGGTCAGCCAAGGGCTCGAACCCGTGATCTTGAGGTTTGAAGTCAAGTGCTCTACCAACTGAGCTAATCGGGCTGACTAGAAACACCTCAATACTAATTCTATATTTGGCAAGACCCTTCAATCGGAACTCCTCGTTCATTTCTGCGAATCAAACCTCGGATGAACATCGTAGTACTATATCAAAAATTCACGTGGAAAACTTCCAAAATGGCGTTATCCGCTATGCAGAGCAACTGCGGTAAAAGGCATCTCATAAAGTTTTGTTAGAAAACTTGATTTTAGAGCAAAATAGAGTAGAACTTAAAACAAGGAAATTTATGTTTTTCAACGATTTTAAGACTTCCGAACCATTTGGGTTTACCAAGAATACGTACTATGTTTTTCTACACTGTTTCCGACTAACAAAATGTACTATTAAGTTACATAATGCACCGCCATATATACATCCGAGGTCTGTTCTCAAAGTTTACGGGAACGACCGAGTTTGTTCCGATTGAAGACGCTTATAGGTCTAGGGTCTATAAATGGTCCTATTTCTATTTCAAAATACTCTTAGAAATGCAATGCGTATAGCTAGTTAATCAATACATGGAGATCTAGGCAAAGAATGAAAATGAAACTTCAAAATATTTCTGTAATTGACCAATCGCGGCTGGCAGTCAAGGAAAATATCGACAGATCAGATAATTTATTCAGCCCGGAATAGAGATTTGAAATCCGACATTGGCCGCCATTTGTCTGAGATCTTTGTTGGTTTGGCGACTCAGACGTCGTAACTACAGTAACTATTCAAGCTGTGGTTTCGACGTTTAAGTCGCCAACCAACCAATCTACCCTTTTTTACATGCTACTGGACATGAATTTTGCAAAATAATGCCGTTTAAAAACCGAAGCAGTACTTCCTGTCGGAGTCGATGAGCGGGGTCAACGTCGAATGAGGGCGGGGCGAGCGATACATTTATCTGTTTTGTTATGAAGCTCCAGCAATTACTGGGTGGGGCTAACGGAAGTGTTAGAGGGCACTGCTGTGTGGGTAGCGAATTGTTCGAGCCTTTCGTACCATGAGATTTTCGAGACTACTTGGGATAACAGTAAGATGTGTTTTTACGTGTTTGGAACCAGCAAAAGAGGTTTTCGAGCAGAATGTAATAAGCTATATCCATTCATGTGTGAAAGACAGCTGGGTAAGTATCTTTTTATAATTCAATATTTAGCTTCGTCTATCAAAAAAGAGCCTTCTGATTGGCCGAAAAAATATTCACATCTCCATGAACAAAATTTTGAGCACGCAGCTATTTTGTATGCATGCGCACAAAATAGTCTCATATATTTTGTATCAAAATCTGTAAAATATGTCGTTCTTTTTGCCTGATGTGATTAAATTATAAGAAATGAAGACAAAGTTTTGTTAACAAAAGAAATCCTCTTCATCTCTTTCATAAATTAGATATTACTTATTCATATCCAAAGGAAAAACAAAACAATTGTGATTTACGTTGCGAAAAGTTTTTGGTTTTCTAGAGACCACCTCTCTTGTGACGATAATGGTAAATTAAATAACTCGCGTTGTGTTCTAAATCTACATTTTTATTTCAAGTCTATTTTCTACATGGTTAAATTCAATTGTCCAGATGGAACTCTAAAGTAATTCTCTCCCTAGGTGGCTGTGGGCGCTGGTTTATATAGTTTCAGATTCGCTGATCATGTCCATGTAGAATGTACGGACAGTGCTCACCTGATGTTTTTTGACCAAGAATGATGCTTGGCATTGGTCTAGGAATTATAATGATTTGTAAGCAGCCACCCTTTTCCGTTACACTCTCCCTTTTTATTGTGTTTTGAGTGATCAACCCTTGTTATCCTGTTTGAATCGCATTGAAAACTAAGGGCCGAAAGAATCGGAAACAGTTGATTATTCAGCGAATTTATCTAATAACTAACCTTACTTATCAGGGACAAGCAAGTGGTGTAGATCAAGATCAAATTGTACATATGTACCAAAATAGGAAAATTCCGGGTTCAGAATGACAGGCATTAATAATTCATACTGTATCCACGTGTTATTCAATTTGTCTGGATCGGATGCATATTCATTATTGTATATGACCCTTATTGCCAAAAAGCAAATCTTTTCATCATTAGAACTATGTATATTTTCTTTACTCGTACTTTACTGTAAATATGTTGTCAAAATATCAACCCTAATTGGTTCGCGCTGAACTTGATATTTATTTTCTTTATAATGCTTTGCGCCGTTCTTAGATGGTCCGTCTTCGCTTGACAGGTCAAGTATATCATTCGCCTGTCTTTGAATGTGTTTATTTGAAAACAGAACACAGTTCGGTGTCATAAAGACCTTACGCAGGAGGAATCAAAAGCATAAAAACGGGTCATCTTCTTATTTCTTTTTGAATTTTTAGACTTTAAAGTTCTTACAACAACAATAATAAGAACAATAATCCAATATGAATTACATTCGTGGCATTCTTGAATTGAAACTGTTTATCAAATTGTATACACTACAACCATGGAACGTTTAATTTAGATTTGCAAATGAGATACACCAATTATTTGCGTTAGGATCGATTTGTAGTGTATATGATATAGTAAGGACAAACACTTTTCGCTTGTGACTCAATCTTTGCACTGAAATGGTTTGTGTCAGCTAGGGTCACTCAACAGAAAGGGATATCATGCCAATTGCCAGAAAAGAATCGTCTTAGTTAAGATACTTTGGGACAAAACCTATTAGACAGGAGTGGCGGTAATGTCATGTTCGGTAAAGGTTTGGTTTAACTAAATTAGTCGAATGAGATTGACCTTATCTGTGTTAGCAATGTTTGCTATCTTGGTCATAAATGCAGAAGAAGTACTTTTTCGTGTGAGCGTAATCCCGGCACAGATGAGTGCCTCACAGTATCACATTTGCCAAAATTGTCATCATTAATGCATACAACGATTTTAACAAGGATAATATCACCAATCAATATATAGAATTGTTAGTTAAAGGCATCTGCGGGGCTCAGGTTTTCTTTATCTATATACAAACTGAAGCCTGCAAGAAATGTTCTCTTGAGACATTAATGAAAAATCACGAATACTTTTATTCAAAGGAAAAAATGAATACTATATACTACTCACTATATACTAATGGGCAAAGTCATGCGCGGTTTTGTGAAATTGTCAATATTTTAATCGAACAAAAACGAAATTTTGGTCATTGTAAGAAAAGCCTGCAGTTTCTTTCAAATTTTGACCAGTATAAAATCTTGTCGTCTGGTACAGGATTAATGTTTTTTTGTTTGTTTGAATGGGGTTTAACGCCGCTTTTAACAATCTTTCAGTTATATCGCGGCGGCTGGAGCACCTAACAATGGATTCCTGGTATTTCTCGCACCAGTACTACCACTACACCCTTTCCTAGCCTCCAGCTGCTATCCCACATAGGCTTACGATTATCTGCCCATTGGTGGTAGACAAATGTCGGAAAGAGTATTGCCGCCGTCGGGGACAGGATTAATGTAGACAAACAGTTACGACTTCGCCAGTATTTTACATATTGACATTCTTGTCATTTGTTAATCAACCAGAAAGATAGTTTATTCAAAATTTGAATATTTTTTGTTGTAATTTAAGAAGATTTTCCTAGATAATCGATCAATTGACCAATCGCTGGCCCCGCCCAATGACTCCCCTGGCCCCGCCTATTAACTCCAACAGAAAGTTCCGCTTAGATTTTTAACGGCATTATTTTGCAAATTTCATGGCCAGTAGCATGAAACAAAAAAGTAAAATTGTTGGTTGATGACCTAAACGTCGTAACTACAGCTTGAGTAAGCTGTAGTTACGACGTTTAGGTCGCCAAACCAACAGTTAAGGTTAACAGAAATGGCGGCAAATGTTGGAGTTGATTGGTCGGTTTATTCCTTGATTGACAGACGCGATTGGTCAATTGTATACGTGTAGACGGTATATTTCGGTACTATTTAAATCGCATGATTTTTCTTTGAAAAAGAATATGCAAAAAGTTGTTTAAACGCTTCTTGATTTCGTTATATAACCCCCTAGCTCTTACCAAGCAAGCAAGGAAATTTGGGTCCAATTTAGGCAAAAACTGGACAAAATGTCCATATGAAACCTGTCTGGGATCTGAAATTTTGCGCAGGTTGGACGCATAGTGGACGTATGTTTACAAAAAAAAAAGAAAAAAATTGTAAATTCCAATATCTGTCATAAATCTTATGACCCATAGAATCTGAAAACGTGTTTCTTACCATTATTGTGAAACAAATCGGCCCCATATTGTTGAAAGAAATCCAGCAGACGCAAAATTTTAGATCTACTTTGTGTTCAAATATTTGCCCAATGCAAAAAGAACAAGCAGGTAGTGTAGATTTAGATTAGACTGCACATCTGTGCAGGCTGATCTTAGTCTTTACACCTGTCACAACTATTGTCAAACAGAAATATTCCGGGATCAGCATGATAAAGGTTAACAACTGGAATAATACCTATATTCTTTTGTTTTCTTAAGGACAATATCCGACTTTCATGGGCTATTAGGCTGCGTCTTTTTTTATTCTGTATGGACTTACATATGCTTATATTTTTTTGTTTTAATTTTAGAATGATTCAGGAGTAGATTTGGTCCTAAACGATTTTCATTGCTAGGGTTTATACTTAAGATGTGTATGCGTGTATCAGATATGGACCTCACACAGAAGACACTGTACTGAAGGTGTGCACTGATTCATGTGCTTCCCGGGTATAACCAATACCAGACCGAGGCTTTGAAATGTCTTACCCATTAACCCATTCCCACACAACAAAATTTTAGACTGGTCCAAATTCAAAGGAGTTGCAGATGACAATTTAGAATTGATGAAATTTTAGATTTTTTTTAACTTTCTGGGTTGAAAACATTGTGTAAAATGAAGAAATTGCTTGTTACAAGCAATTTCTTCTTTTTACACAAGTTTTTTTTCAATTATGTTTCTTATAGGGGCGTCCAAAAACGTCACTGTGTGGGAATGGGTTAAGCATCCCATATTTGATCAACTTAGGTTCTCACATGGGTCCTTACAAGCAATTTCTTCATTTTACACAAGTTTTTTTCAATTATGTCGGCTGGTTTGAAACAATCATCCTATGTTTACGAATTAAAATTCTTAAATCATTATTCTTTACACAGAAAGACTTACCATTTAAATTCTTTCAAAATTTTAAAACACAAATGAAGATTCTTTTGATAGTACCTAATGAAAGAATTTCCCTGCCAATTATCAGAATACTTATGTGCAACATTTAAATCTTGAGCTACAGTCACATGTGAGTTAAAAGTAAAATTATTCATGGCCAGTGTGGGGGTCGAACCGACGACATTCGCGTTATTAGCACGACGCTCTAACCGACTGAGCTAACCGGCCATTACGTGTATCATTAACCTAATATTGTACGTTATAAATTATGGTAAAACGAATTGCATGAGGCAAATTAACAAACATTTTGTTGTGCTTAATACGTGCAGAAAGGACATCTTAAGGGAAGCAAACGGAAATGATTTATTTCTGAAAGTCAGAGAAAGTGCATATGTAATAAATGTGGGATTTAGTTATCTACCGACAGATTCAAGACTTTATCACTCAATAAACATATTCTACCGATTTTATTTTTGTTGTTTAAATATATATACATTTCTTCACAAATAACATGCAAAAATACTTGCCTTTATAGAATACTTCTGATGAATATGAAAAGCGCTTAACTTTAATGCCAGATAACCAAATTGTCACGTTTTATTTGAGTTTTTTGATGAAACATGATTTATCTCAACGATTTCTCATTTAAGGATTAGTTAGTCAACGCAAAGGGATCTAAATAGTCTTACATTAAAATTATTTGCCTCTTTAAAAAAGGTGAATGCGGACTCCCTTTTTTCAACAATTGTGCTTATACAAGGCACCTGCATTTCTTTTAAATTCGCAATGGCTATTTGTCGCGAAAAAGAAATGAATTAGAATCCTTTTCAAAAATAAAAATCTCAACGCATCTTGTTATCTTTGTAAACTGATTTTGATATGAAAATCATCTGTTTAATTTTGTCTGAAATTACTTTATGGTAACCACCATTATCGCTGCGATATTGGTAGAATTGAGATGACACTCAATTACGAGCAAGAAATTTGTAGAAATGTGGCAAATGAATTGTTGAATAATTTGCGTTAATGTGTATATTTCTTCCAACAGAATTAGCATAGACAAAAATAACCAGAGAAATCTTGTCGAAGGTTGTAAAATAATTTCCCGATGATTCATTAAAAACGTCACGTTTTATTTGAGTTTTTTGATGAAACAGGATTTATCTCAACGATTTCTCATTTAACGATTAGTTAGTCAACGCAAAGGGATCTAAATAGTCTAACATTAAAATTATTTGCCTCTTTAAAAAAAGGTGAATGCGGACTCCCATTTTTCAACAATTGTGCTTATAGAAGGCACCTGCATTTCTTTTATATTCGCAATTGCTATTTGTCGCGAAAAACAAATTAATTAGAATTCTTTTCAAAAATAAAAATCTCAAAGCATCTTGTTATCTTTGTAAACTGATTTTGATATGAAAACCATATGTTTAATTTTGTCTGAAATTACTTTATGATAACCACCATTATCGCTGCGATATTGGTAGAATTGAGAAGGGTGTAAAATAATTTCCCGATTATTCATGAATTGTTGAATAATTTGCGTTAATGTGTATATTTCTTCCAACAGAATCAGCATAGACAAAAAATAACCAGAGAAATCTGGTCGAAGGCCGTACAATCGTTAAGTCATTATTCCTTAAGTCATTAATCTTTACACAGAAAGACTTACCATTTAAAATCTTATAAAGGTATAAAACACAATGAAGTCTCTATTGATAGTACATGAGGAAAGAATCTTCTTGCCAATTATCAGAATACATGTATGGGGCATTCAAATCTGAGTCATGAGCTCCAGTGATTTGTGAATTAAAAGTAAAATTATTCATGGCCAGTGTGGGGGTCGAACCCACGACATTCGCGTTATTAGCACGACGCTCTAACCGACTGAGCTAACCGGCCATTTCGTGTGTCAAAAATCTTATTTCATACGTTGTTAATTATGGTGACACAAAATGCCAGAGGCAAACTAAAAAAGTTTTGTTGTGTTTAATACGTGCAGAAAGGACCTCTAAAGGGAAGGAAAAGGAAATGATCTGTTTTTAGCTCACCTGAGCACAACGTGCTCATGGTGAGCTTTTGGTATCACCTTTTGTCCGTCGTGCGTCGTGCGTCATGCGTCGTGCGTCGGAAGTCGTCAACAATTCTTTAAACATCTTCTCCTCAGTAACCACTGGGCGGAATTCAACCAAACTTGGTAGGAATGTTCCTTGGGTGACCCTTCTCAACAATTGTTCGCGGATTTTTGATTGACCCCAAAATATGGGCGGGGCAGGGCGTGGCATTTTTTAACTTAGAAATCTTTAAACATCTTCTCCTCAGTAACCATTGGGCCAATTTCAACCAAATTTGGTATGAATGTTCCTTGGGTCACCCTTTTCGAAAGTTGTTCGTGGAATTTTGATTTATGCCCAAATATGGGCGTGGCAGGGCGTGGCAGTTTTTGACTTAGGAATTCTTAAACATCTTCTCCTCAGTAACCATTGGGCCAATTTCAACCAAATATGGCATGAATGTTCCTTAGGTGACCCTTTTCAAAAGTTGTTCGTGGAATTTTGATTTACGCCCAAATATGGGCGTGGCAGGGCGTGGCATTTTTTTGACTTAGAAATCTTTAAACATCTTCTCCTCAGTAACCATTGGGCCAATATTTCAACCAAACTTGGCATGAATATTCCTTGGACGACCCTTTTCAAAAGTTGTTCATGGAATTTTGATTTTTGCCCAAATATGGGCGTGGCATGGCATGGCAGTTTTTGACTTAGAAATCTTTAAACATCTTCTCCTCAGTAACCATTGGGCCAATTTCATCCAAACTTGGCATGAATGTTCCTTGGGTGACCCCTTTTAAAAGTTGTTCGCAGAATTTTGATTTATGCCCAAATAAGGGCGTGGCCGGGCGTGGCAGTTTTTGACTTTAAAATCTTTAAACATCTTCACCTCAGGAACCATTGGGCCAATTTCAACCAATCTTGGTATGAATGTTCCTCGGGTGACCCTTTTCAAAAGTTGTACGCAGAATTTCGTTTCACGCCCAAATATGAGCGTGGCAGTTTTTGACTTTGTATCTTTAAACATCTTCTCCTCAGTAACTATTGGGCCAATTACAACCAAATTTGGTATGAATGTTCCTTGGGTGACCCTTTTCAAAAGTTGTTTGCAGAATTTTGATTTATGCCCAAATATGGGTGTGGCAGTTTTTTTAACTTTGAAATCTTTAAACATCTTATCCTCAGTAACAGTTGGGTCAATTTCAACCAAAATTTGCATGAATGTTTCTTTGGTGACCCTTTTCAAAAGTTGTTCCTGGAATTTTGATTTATGCCCAAATATGGGCGTGGCAGGGTCAGGCATTTTTTTGACTTTGAAATCTTTAAACATCTTCTCCTCAGTAAGCATTGGATCAATTTCAACCAAACTTGGCATGAATGTTCTTTGAGTGACCCTTTTCAAAAGTTGTTTGAAGAATTTGGTTTCACGCCCAAATATGGGCGTGGCAGTTTTTGACTTTGAATCTTTAAACATCTTCTCCACAGTAACTATTGGGCCAATTTCAACCAAATTTGGTATGAATGTTCATTGAGTGACCCTTTTCAAAAGTTGTTCTAGAATTTTGATTGATGACCAAATAAGGGCTTGGAAGGATAGGGCAGTTTTTGACTGTGTAATCTTTAAACATCTTCTCCTCAGTAACCATTGGGCCAATTTCAACCAAACTTGGCATGAATGTTCCTTGGGTGACCCTTTTCAAATCGTGTTTAGGAAATTTTATTGACGCCTAAACATGGGCATGGCCGTTTTTTATTTAGAAATCTTTAAATATCTTCTCCTAACAAAAGTTGTTTGTGAAATTTGATTGATGCCCAAATATGGGCGTGGCAGGTTGGGGCAGTTTTTTATTTAGAAATCTTTAAATATCTTCTCCTCAGTAATCATTTGGCCAATTCAACCAAACTTGGCATGAATGTTCCTTTGGTGACCCTATTCAAAAGGTGTTTGCAGAATTTTGATTTACACCCAAATATGGGCGTGGCAGGGCGGGGCAGTTTTTTTACTTTGAAATTTTTAAACATCTCCTCAGTAACCATTGGGCCGATTTCAACTAAATTTAAATGAATATTCATTGGGTGACCCTTTTCAAAAGTGTTGGCAAAATTTTGAATCATCTTACATTAGTCAGGTGAGCGATTTTAGGGCCATTCTGGCCCTCTTGTTTGAAAGTTAGAAAAACCACTACGTAATTAATGTGGGATTCAGTTATCTACCGACAGAATCAAGACTTTATCACCCAATAATCATATTCTACCAATTTCATTTTTGTAGTTTAAATATATACATGTATATACATTTCTTCACAAATAAAATGCAAAAATAATTGCCTATACAGATTACTTCTGAAGAATATGAAAACCGCTTTACTTTAATGCCAGATAACCAAATCGTCACGTATTATTTGAGTATTTTGGTAAAACATGATTTATCTCAACGATTTCTCATTCAACGATTAGTTAGTCAACGCAAAGGGATCTAAATAGTCTAGCATTCAAATCATTTGCTTCTTTAAAAAAAATGGTGAATGCGGTCTCCCTTTTTTCAATAATTGTGCTTATACAGGGCATCTGCATTTCTTTTGAATTCGCAATGGCTATTTGTAGGGAAAAAGAAATGAATTAGAATTCTAATCTCAACGCATCTTGTTATCTTTGAAAACTAATTTTGATATGAAAACCAACTGTTTTATCTTGTCTGAAATAACATTAAGGTTACCACCAATATAACTGCGAAATTGATAGGATATTACAAGACATTCAATTAAAAGCAAGAAATTCGTAGAAATTTGGCAAATGAATTGTTGAATAATTTGAGTTAATGTGTATTTTACTTTCAAATAAATAAGCATAGACAAAGCATAACTACAGAAAATGGTCGATGGCTGTAGAATAATTTCCCTATGTTCATTCATTAGAAATCTTGAACTCATTATTTTAAAGACAGAAAGACTACCATTTAAAATCTTTCAAGAGTTTAAATCACAAATGAAAACTCTTTTGATAGTACCCGAAGAAAGGATCTCCTTGCCAATTATCATAATAAATGTGTGCATCATTCAAATCTTGAGCTCCAGTGAAATGTGAGTTAAAAGTAAAATTATTCATGGCTAGTGTGGGGGTCGAACCAACGACATTTACGTTATTAGCACGACGGTCTAACCGACTGAGCTAACCGGCCATTTCGCGTGTTACAATCTAAAATTGTACGTTACTAATTAAGGTAATTCGAAATGCCAGAGGCAAACTTGAAAAGGTTTAGTTACGCTAAATCCGTTAAGAAATGACATCTACAGGGCAGGAAACGGGTGTATTTCTTTGTGAAGCTGTGAAAAAGCGACGGGGTCCTGAAAGGAGGCTCTAGTTATCTTTCAACAGATTCAAGACTTTATCACCCAATAGACATAATATACTGTTTTCATTTTTTAGTTAAATGTCCTGATTCCTTCAATATAACATGCAAAAATGATTGCCGTTGTAGAATATTTCTGGTGAATATGAAAAACGCTTAACCAAAAAAGCCAGATAATTACAAGTGTTATTTGAGTATTTTGTTAAAACATGTTTTTGTCAAGATTTCTTATTCAGCCATTATTACTTAATAAATGGAAAGAGTCGTCTAAATCGTCTATCAAAAAATTGAATTTTGAGCATATAAGCCTCTAACAAATTCTGAATAAGATCTCCTTTTGTATAAAAATTGTGTTTATTCTGTGGTATCTGCGTTTCTTTTTCTTATTCGAAAGGCCTATGTGTCGAAAAAAACACCTATTTTATTTTTTTTTCAAAAATTTATATCGCAACGCTTCGTGTAAACACTTTAGAAACTGAAGATAACATTATAATAATCTTTTGTTTAGTTTTGTCTGAAATTGTATTTTGGGAACTACCAATACCGGTGCAAAACTGGTTGGGTTTTACAAGACATTAAACAAGAGCAAGAAATTTGTACATAGACATCAAATGAATCATTGAATAATTTATGTGAATGTGTATTTTTTTTTCAACAAAATCAACAACGTCAAAACAAAAACCTAAATTAGTCAAGTGGTTTGAAATGTTTATTCAGTAAAATTCTTTAAGTCATTATTCTTTACACAGAAAGCCTTGCCAATGAAAATCTTTCAAAAGTGTTAAACACAAATTAAGAATCAAGTGCCCGAAGAAAAAATCTACGTGCCAATTATAAGAATACATGTGTGGAGCATTCAAATTTGGGGCATTAGCTCCAGTGACATGAGAGTTAAAAGTTATTCATGGCCTGTGTGGGGGTCGAACCCACGAAATTTGCGTTATTAGCACGACGCTCTAACCGACTGAGCTAACCGGCCATTCCGTCTGTCATCTTCTATTTTTCTATCTTGTAAATTATGATAAAACTAAATGCCGTAGGCAAACTAAAAAAGTTGATTGCGCTTATTAAGGGTAGATCATAAATAAAAATGGCCGAAATATGTGAAAATGTAATTTTTGAAAAAAGGGTATAGAAAGATATGGGAATGTACCAACTTGTAACAAAACAATGAAATAGACCCAAAAGTACTAAAAATACCTTTCACTATTTGAAATACAAGCAAGTAGAGTTATTCTGATAATAAAGAGAGGGAACATGTGCCATTTTCTATTTACATCGGTTAGAAAAATGTACCAATGCATTAATGCAAACATGAATTTAAATTTCTAGAGAACAATGTACGAGACCTGGTTTTATTTAAAGACCACTATGTTCCGATGTATTTCATTCCAAAACCACCTGTTCTTTTCCGATGAGGCATGGCAGCCATTTTTGACAGCAATAAAAAATGTAAACAAATATATTTGGGCTGACTACAATGATCGTATTCGTTGACAACTAAAAGGGTAACTGCTGTAACGTTCGAGAGTGTTTACACATTCATTAAAAGCATAGCAATTACCTTGATCTCAATTTCTTTATCTGTAAAACATAGAAATGAAATCGGTCTGTAAGCGAGCTGTAACCGTGAGAATTTTTATTTTCGCTGCTTTGAAATTAACATATCACTACTCGTAAGAATTAGACTGGGAGCCATTACTTTATCAGTGGCAATCTCGGCCCGTCAGTCTTCTCGGCCTGTATTGAAAACGATCGCCGGGAAATATATTATCAATATGCCATACCTTTCAATATACTTATCAGGTTTGAGCAAAATTGATATTTTCGATTTTATTGACGCATTACAAAACCCAATCCACCAATTTAAATTGTTTTTAGAACAATTCACAGGTATACAGTCATTTCGTACCATAACCATTTCGTACCATAATTTGTACGGTAATTCGCACTAATTGTGTACCGTGCGTTGGTCATTTCGTACCAAAGAATAATTCATTTCGTACCATCTCGTACCACAAATAAACAAGTCAATCAATTTCAGAGAATTTGATAATAAGATTGTTTGTCATTGTTTGGTCGTGTTAAGTAAGATCAAAGTGTGGAAGGGTGAACGATTGTTCATTGCTCAAATATGATTAGATTGGCGTTTGTCTTTCATTTGACTGTCCCACTTTTATACACCCCATCAAGAAAATTACTTAGGAAACCATTGCTGGTGGCAAGCAATTTCTTCATTATCACAATGTTTTCTTCTCCAAAAGACAAATATTTTAAAAATGCCGTCCACATGAAATTGTGGTTTGCAAATTTTTAAAATTTGGATCTGTCTTGAATCTTATTGTGTGACAATTCATTCATGGCTACTTTGTCACATTATTTGGTAAATCATAATACAAAGTTGACATAAATACGGTTCTGATTATCTACTAATTTTCTTCTAATGTACACAATCCTCTATTGGAAAAAAGTAATGTGCTGTTACGGTAACGTCAACTATTTGTTTGCCTGAATGGACTGTCTTAATTGATTTCCACTTGTTTAATGATCGGAAAATTAGATAAAGCAAATACATAATATGATATTTTCTTATTTTATTAATTTTGAATGCGTTATTGTACTATTCTAATAATATAATTTTTTTCGAAACATGGTACGAAATGTTCGACGTATGGTACGAATAGTACGAAATAGTCACAGCATGGTAAGAAATTACCATTACTATGGTACACAATGCCTGGTACGAAGTGGTTATGGTACGAAACGTCCGTAATTCGTTCAAAATTGCTTTCAGAATAGTTTTATAATTATAACAAAGCTTTCAATTAACAGCCAAGTTCGCTTTATCTTATTGATTTGCATCTTGGATATTACCAGTACTAGACTAGGTCGCCTAATGCCTCGAGCAAGGCACTTAGGAGCCCCAGCTAAGTAGCTGCGATATTGTAGCCCTCTTTCTGATAATCTGTACCGGGGATTCACAGATAACACACGAACTATTGAACTTTGCTGTAATATAACAGAGTGGCATTAAATTGAATTTAAATGTGGAAAAAAGGTTGGACATAAGATGATCATATGTTGGTAAAAGTGCCATAGAATAACATCAAATGGGTATAAAAATGCCAAAAGTATACAAAAGCCAAAAAGGAACTAACTCATAAATTCTTTCTTTTGTTAAGTTTTTGGCACATGAGTAATACAGAAGAATGTGTTGTATTTTGAATATTCATTTCCCATCATTTAGTTATTTTTCTCTTGCAGAATAAATTATGTCATAAATTAGCCAACTGAAGCCTAAAAAGAACCAGAATGACACATAAAACAAACAGTAAAAAATAACAATAATATCAATGCAATTTAATCGATTGTGGGACCAAATGCCTCCCGAACAAAATCAATCAAAAAAAAAAAAAAAAAAAAAAAACTCTCCCGCACTAAATTCTACCTATTTATAGTATACGCATGAATGGTATGTTCATATTTAATCTTAATAGAAGGAAGTTGCAGTTCTGAAAAAAGTTACAATACAATTAGAATATACATGTATAAATATCATGATAAAATACACACACACTTCCGTGATATTTAATATATTATATTTTTCAATAATAAATTAATATAACAACAAATAAAAGAGCATTGTGAGTAAAGACAAAATGGCTTGTGATAAGATATTAATTTCCGACAATATTTTGGGTGATGCATTGTATTTGCCTTTATATATATTCTGTTATTTTATTTAAAAGATTGAAAGGGGTTAAGAATTGCCATTGTCCTTTGAAGTTGAAATTGAAGTTATCCAAACTTAATTAAAACTCTGCCATTCAATGACTAAATTGGTCAGGTAAACCTTTAAATCATGATATACATGGTAGTGAATGTAGAGTACACTCGGTATTTTAAATACAGCTGCAATACAACACATTTTGTCTTTGCAAACCAGTCTTCCTTTTCCGAAATCTAGTTAGCATTGGTGATCTCTTCTATTTTTGAAATTTGCAAGCTTCCCTTAATTACCTAAAAACCGTAAAAGTTTCGCAACAACATGTTCACTTTCCATTTTAACTGATGACTACAAAATTATTATGCGTAATTATAGTGTAATAGATGTAGTTTCTTATTGTTACATCATAGCAGCTAAGAGTATAAGGTAAATAAATGTAAATTGCAGTGGGGAGGGACCCAAAAATTGTTTTCGTTGCCTTTGAGTTTTTTCACTTTGAATTTAATATGACATAGATATTTAAATTGTATTTATCGTACTAAATGACAGCTGTTGATGAGTCATTCATTCATTTACTATCCTTCAAGTATTGATAACAAAACGTAAAACTTTTATTTCATTTGATGTTACAGTAGAAAAAAAAACTTTTAAAAGCTTGATGTCTATACAGAAATAACTTACAGCATATGTTCTTAAATAAGCTGCTAATGCGGCTAAGCATGGTCTAAAGTTGCTTGAACTTTTTTGATAACTTCAATTTAGCCCATTGACTTGAGCGTTGTAAAAAAAATATTTTCCACTAAAAACGACAATTGAAATCATCATGCAATGATCTAAATTGTTAGATGTTTAATAAGACGCCCAACTAACAGAAAAGGCCACACATAAATAGTCTGTTGGGTAAACTTTGATGGACATAACAGTATAGTAAACTATAATGACTTTTATTACTTCATTTTATACGATCTCTTTGACCCCCGTTTTATTCACCTCAATTTTCTACATATCAGGACAATTTGTTTCCGGGTCGTTCAATCGTGAGGGAAAATGGAATATCGGGAGAATACGATGAAATCGGGAGATATCACATTATTTTAACGCCTTCCTGTTAAGGACGATTTTGAACCGAAATCAATTAATATAGAGAAAAGGAAATATCGTATGTGCTTCGTATGTTTTAACTTTATCGAGTCATTTTACTCTTTGGATAAACTTGTTGGTGAAAGTATTTGTTACTAAGCCATCACGATAACATGTTTATATTTTAGGTAGGTTGTGAAAAATTTGATAAATGTTCATGTAATTAAAACGCACTTCAATAGAGATTTTTTATTAATACTTTTTGCAGGTATCAAAACTTAATACACATTTATTATTTAATCACTGATAAATGGGCCGAGAAAAAAATCGACATGTAAAGACAGATCGAGGTATTTTTGGTTGAATATTAGTCTGTTTTGGTAAAATTAATACATTTCGACCAGATAATTTGTACAATTGAAATTATACCCGGACATTATGCTCTGTGTGGTGCATTTACGCTAAACGTACATGTTTCCGGAAGTTTTCACAAGATATCGGTTTGGCATTTTGTTGCGTATGGAGGTCAAAAGATACCATACCCTTTTTCCTGAAGTTTCAAACCGTTTTAGTCACTTCTTATTGCTTTAAATGCTGTTTTTATAAATTGTAACCAACTTTCTTTACTAATTTGTATTATTAGAACTAGTTTAAACCTAGAATATCAGTTATGGTCATGAACTGTTATTTATTTGCTTTATTTTTTTATTTTCTGTGACACTATTTTGTGGAATTCAATTTCCTATCAACCCTTAACTGAAAAAAAGATTTCTACACAACAGGAAGAGAAAGTTATCAGTTTCTAAAACTTACAAAATGCGCCTACATATAAATGTAGGGTTTAGTTATCGACCAACAGATTTTAAAGTTAATCACTCAATAAACATATTCTACCGATTTCATTTTTTTATTCTTAATATATGCATTTCTTCACAAATAACATGCAAACATATTTGCCGTCAAAGAATACTTCTGATGAATATGAAAAAGGATTTACCTCAAAAGCCATCTAATCATATCGTTACGTGTTTGAGTATTTTGATAAAACACGCTTTAACTAGACAATTTCTTGTTCAACGCATCCATTTTATATAAAAATTTTGTTTATAATGAGGCATCTGCGTTTCATTATTAATCGAACGGACAATTTGTTGTGAAAAAGAACTATTTTGAATACATTTTTTTTTCATATAAAGGTCCCAAACAATCTTGTATTATTTGGGAAATGAAGATAACATAAAAATCATCTTTAATCATTTTTGTCTGAAATTGCATTCTGGGAACCACCAATATACCTGCAATATTGTTAGAATTTTACAAGACAGTCACTTACAAAGGTAGATATTAAATTACTGAATAATTCGTGTAATAATTCGTGTAAAGTGTATCTTTTTTCAGAAACAACAACAAAAAAAAAAAAAAAAAAAAAAAAAAAAAAATAGTCGGCTGGTTTGAAACAATCATCCTATGTTTACAAATTTCTTAAATCATTATTCTTTACACAGAAAGACTTACCATTTAAATTCTTTCAAAATTTTAAAACACAAATGAAGATTCTTTTGATAGTACCTAATGAAAGAATTTCCCTGCCAATTATCTGAATACTTATGTGCAACATTCAAATCTTGAGCTACAGTCACATGTGAGTTAAAAGTAAAATTATTCATGGCCAGTGTGGGGGTCGAACCCACGACATTCGCGTTATTAGCACGACGCTCTAACCGACTGAGCTAACCGGCCATTACGTGTATCATTAACCTAATATTGTATGTTATAAATTATGGTAAAACGAATTGCATGAGGCAAATTAACAAACATTTTGTTGTGCTTAATACGTGCAGAAAGGACATCTTAAGGGAAGCAAACGGAAATGATTTATTTCTGAAAGTTAGAGAAAGTGCATATGTAATAAATGTGGGATTTAGTTATCTACCGACAGATTCAAGACTTTATCACTCAATAAACATATTCTACCGATTTTATTTTTTAAGTTTTAAATATATGCAATTCTTCACAAATAACATGCAATAATACTTGCCTTTATAGAATACTTCCGATGGATATGAAAAGCGCTTTACTTTAATGCCAGATAACCAGATCGTCACGTTTTATTTTAGTATTTTGATGAAACATGATTTATCTCAACGATTTCTCATTCAACGATTAGTTAGTCAAAGGGATGTAAATAGTCTTACTTTAAAATTATTTGCCGCTTTAAAAAAGGTGAATGCGGTCTCCCTTTATTTATAAATTTTGCTTATACAGGGCATCTGCATTTCTTTTAAATTCGCAATGGCTATTTGTCGCGAAAAAGAAATTATTTCAGATTCTTTTCAAAAATAAATATCTCAACGCATCTTGTTATCTTTGTAAAGTGATTTTTCTATGAAAATCATCTTTTGTTTAATTTTGTCTGAAATTTCATTTTGGTTACCACCAATATAACTGCGATATTGATAGGATTTTACAAGACATTCAATTAAGAGCAAGAAATTCGTAGAAAGGTAGAAAATACATTGATGAATAATTTGCTTTAATGTGTATTTTACTTTCAAGAAAATAAGCATAGACAAAAAATAACCACAGAAAATGGTCGATGGCTGTAGAATAATTTCCCTATGTTCATTCATTAGAATTCTTGAACTCATTATTCTTTACACAGAAAGACTTACAATTTAAAATCTTTCAAGTGTTTAAAACACAAATGAAAACTCTTTTGATAGTACCCGAAGAAAGTATCTCCTTGCCAATTATCGGAATACATGTGTGCATCCTTTAAATCTTGAGCTCCAGTGACATGTGAGTTGAAGTAAAATTACTATTGGCCAGTGTGGGGGTCGAACCCACGACATTCGCGTTATTAGCACGACGCTCTAACCGACTGAGCTAACCGGCCACTTCGCGTGTCGCAATCTAAAATTGTACCTTATTAATTATGGTGAAACCAAATGCCAGAGGCAAACTAAGTAAAGTTTTATTGCGCTTATTATCTGAAGAAAGAACATCTACAGGGCAGGAAACGGATGTACATTCATTTTTAAAGCTGAGAAAATGCGGCTGCATATTGAAAGGGGCTCTAGTTATCTTTCAACAGATTCAAGACTTTATCACTCAATAAATATAAAATACTGTTTTCATTTTTTAGTTAAATGTCCTCATTTCTTCAAAATAACATGCAAAAGTAATTGCCGTCATAGAATATTTCTGGTGAATTTGAAGAACGCATTCCCCAAAAAGCAAGATAATTACATCGTCAAGTGTTATTTGAGTTTTTGTTAAAACATGCTTTGTGTCAAAGATTGCTTATTCAGCCATTATTAGTTCATCAACGGAAAGAGTTCTAAATCGTCTATCAAAAAATTAAAGTTTAAACAAATTAGCCTCTTAGAAATTCCGAAATAGATCTCCATTTGTACAATCATGGCATCTGCATTTCTTTTCTTATTCGAAAGACCTATTTGTCGAAAAAAAAAAATCAATATCCCAACGCTTCTTGTATACTTTAGAAACTGAAGATAACATTAAAATCATCTTTTGTTTAGTTTTGTCTGAAAATGCATTTTAGGAACCATCAATACCGGTGCATAAAATGGTAAGATTTTACAAGACATTAAAGTAATACCATGAAATTTGTACATAAGTATCAAAAGAATTATTGAATAATTTGTGTGAAAGTGTACCTTTTTTCAACAAAATCAACATCGTCAAAACAAAAACACAGAAAATTGGTCGACTAGTATAAAGCCACTACCCCTTGTTTATTCATTAAAATTCTTTAAGTCATTATTCTTTACACAGAAAGACGTGCCGATTAAAATCTTTCAAATTTTTAAAACACAAATTAATACTCTATTGATAGTGCCTGAAGAAAAAAATCTAGGTGCCAATTATAAGAATACTTATGTGCATCATCCAAATCCAAGGCTCAAGCTCTTGTGACATGTGAGTTGGAGGTAAAATTATTATTGGCCAGTGTGGGGGTCGAACCCACGACATTCGCGTTATTAGCACGACGCTCTAACCGACTGAGCTCACAGGCCATTCCGTGTGTCATTAGCTTATTTTATAGCTTGTAAATTATGGTAAAATGAAATGCCGTAGGTAAACAAAAAAAAAAAAAAAAAAAAAAAAAAAAAAAAGGAATCGCGCTTATAACCTGAAAAAGGACACCTACATGGCAGGAAAAGGAAGTTATTTATTTCTTAAACTTACAAAATGCGCCTACATAATAAATGTAGGGTTTAGTTATCGACCAACAGATTCAAGAGTTAAGCACTCAATAAACATTTTATACCGATTTCCTTTTTTTATTCTTAATATATGCATTTCTTCACAAATAACATGCAAACATATTTGCCGTCATAGAGCACTTCTGATGAATGTGAAGAACGCTTTACCTAAATCAAAGGGCTGAAAGAGCTGAAAGCCTTAGATATGTATACAGGAGATATATAATCTGTGCAGTAAAAGTTTGATGGTCGGTTTATCGGAGGTGCCACTTTCTACCCAAATCTACTGTCGATTATGCGCAGATCCGCCAATTTGTGCGCTAGGGGACACAACCTGCCCGCAATAATTTTCACCCCGTTGAGGTATGTTAACGATATATTTACATGTATATATCGTTATATATTTTCACCCGACCAAAATGCTTTGAAGGGATCTGATGAAGGCCACCCAAGGATCCTTCCTGTGAATTTTGGTTGAGTTTGGTTGAATTATGTTCGGTACTTTCTGAGAAGAAGAATTTAAAGTAAAAGTTGACGGACGGACGGACGCACGACGGACGACGGACACCACATCATGACAAAAGCTCTTTGGCTTTCAGCCAGTGGAGCTAGCGAAGAGAGAGCTAGAGATTGAGAGAGATGGGGGAATAGAGCGTGTAGCCACGTCCGAACTAGGAGGCTCTTGCGTGCGATGTGAGTATTCTACCACACAGACCAATTTTGCGCTTTATAATCTCCAGATAAAGAGAGCGAGAGAGGGCGGGTGGTCGTTTACCAGGTTAACATGATTATGTACACCTCTCAAAAGCGGTAGCCTATGTAGACGTTGCATCCTTTGGGTAAAATTCGGAGGTAAATATATATAGACACAAAGTCCGAGCACGACCAAACTGTTTTCAGACAGTGGGAATATGATCCTATGAATGACCAATTAATTTTTTAAACAAAACATTCCAAATGTGCGCGTAAAACCGACAGCTTCGCTTATTAGCTTTATACAGCAACTTCGTCTAACCGGACCGTTTTAACATTGTTACTCTAGAATAAGTAATATCATTTTGGTATGAAACAAACACCTTATTTTTCTTAACAATACGAAATAATTATATGTGTTTAATAATTTCCAAAAAATTATATATCTCCTTTCTTTCTTTCCATTCACTTGTTAAGTTTTGACAATTTTGCGAAATTCAGAACACTTACACGAAAGTTCTGTATATCAAGCCGACAGCTTTCAATGAGTCATATCTCGCCTTCGTACTTCTCGCCTCAATCGGGCGTATTAATTTATGGTCAGATCCGATCTACTTTTCATGCGACAGAAGATCACATTGATTGCGGTAGATGTTTTTACATTATGTTTTCACATTAAACTCTGCATGGGTTTGAATTTTTAGCATTGTAACTTCAGCCTCAGATTGCTTACGCAATCTCAGGCTAAAACCCAGATAATCATATCGTCACCTGTTATTTGAGTATTTTGATAAAACACGCTTTAACTAGACAATTTCTTATTCAACGTATACATAATCAACGCAAAGAGTAATCTTTTCAGGCTCCTAAAAAGTCTAACAAAATGAATTTTAAATTTTTTAATCTTTTAGGAAATGTTGAACCCTTTTGTATAAAAATTGTGTTCGTACAGCGAAAGTTGCATTATTATTTTTTTGTTCGAAAGGCCCATTTGTTGGGAAAAGAACTAATTTTAAATATTCTTTTCAAATAAAGATCCCAACTGTCTTGTATACTTTGGGAACTGAAGATAACATTAAAATCATCTCTTGTTTAGTTTTGTCTGAAATTGCACTCAGGGAACCACCGATATCCCTGCGATATTGTTAGAACTTTACAAGACAGTCAATTAAGAAGAAGTTTATACAAAGGTAGAAAATATTGTGTGAATGTGTAATTTTTCAACAAAATAAACATCGTCATAACAAAACCACAGAAAATTAGGGGACTGATTTGAAACAATCACCCAATGTTTATAAATTAGAATTCTTTAATTCATTATTCTTACACTGAAAGACTTACCATTTTGAATCTTTCAAAATTTTAATACACAAATGAAAACTCTTTTGATAGTGTCTGAAGAAAATGTTCTGAGTGCCAATTATAAGAATACCTATGTGCATCATTCAAATCCGGGGCTCGAGCTCATTTGACATGCGAGGTAAAAGTAAAATTATTCATGGCCAGTGTGGGGGTCGAACCCACGACATTCGCGTTATTAGCACGACGCTCTAACCGACTGAGCTAACCGGCCACTACGTATGTCAGGAAACCCTAATATTATACCTTATTTATTATGGTAAAAAGAATTGCCAGAGGCAAACTTTAAACGTTTTGTTGTGGTTAATATGTGCAGAAAGGACATCTTAAGGGAAGCAAACGGAAATTATTTTTTTTTGTTAGAGAAAGCGCATAGGTAATTAATGTGGGGTTTTGACTTCTACCAACAGAAACAAGACTTAATCACTCAATAATCGTAAAATTCCGATTTTATTTTTGTAGTTTAACCCTTTCCTGTTTAATTCCTGGTGTTTACGTCCTTGTTTTTTATAATTGGGAAAACATTGTGGAAAAAGAAGGAATTGCTTGTAACAAGCAATTTCTTCTTTTTCCAAGTTATTTTCTACCCTACTAAATGATTATTTTTATACTGAATTCAACTTTAAATCGTCATCTGCAAAAGCTTTGAATTTGGACAGGTCTAAAATATTGCAAAATAGGAAAGGGTTAAATATCTGTATTTCTTCACAAATAACATGCAAAAATATTTGCCGTCATAGAATACTTCTGGTGAAAATGAAAAGCGATTTACTTTCAAGCAAAATAACCAAATCGTCACTTTTTATTTGAGTTTTTTGATGAAACATGATTGTATCTCAACGATTTCTCTTTCAACGATTAGTTAATCTACGCAAAGAAAAGTCTTTTCGGGAACGATATCCCCTAACAAAAAGTTGAATATAGAAAGTTGAATTTCGAAGTTATTTGCATCATAAATAAAGGTCTTCGAGATCTCCTTTGTAAAAAAAAAAAAAAATATATATATATATATATATATATATATATATATATATATATATATATATATATATATATGCTCATACAGTGTCATCTGCATTTCTTTCAACCAAATCGTCACGTTTTATTTGAGTATTTTGATAAAAACATTGTTTCTCAACGATTAGTTAATCAACGCAAAGATTCGTCTTTTCGGGATCGAAATCGTGTAAAAAAAGGTTGAATTTAAAAGGTATTTGCACCTTTAAAAAAGGCAAATAAGATGTTCCTTTGTATAAAAATTGTGATCATACAGCGGTATCTGCGTTTCTTTCATATTCGACTCGACTTTTTCTTGAGGAAAAGAAATTGATATAAACTCTTTTCAAAAATAAATATCTAGACGCCTCTTGTCTACTTTTATACTTCGGTAACTGATGGTGGTATGAAAATCATCTTCTGTTAAATTTTGTCTGAAATTACAATATGGTAACCACCAATATCGCTGCGATATTGGTAGGATTTTAGAAAACATTCAACAAAAGAGCAAAACATTTGTAGAAAGGTAGCAAATGAATTGTTGAATAATTTGCGTTAATGTGAATTTTTCTTTCAACAAAATCAGCATCGACAGAACAAAAACACAGAAATCTGTTAGGTTGATGTAAAGTAAATTCCCTTTTTTTCATTAAAATTCTTTAAGTTATTAAGCTTTAAACAGAATGACTTACTTTTTACAATCTTTCAAGCGTTATAAACACAAATGAAGACTCTATTGATAGTACCCGAAGATATAATCTCTTTGTCAATTATCAGAATACATGTGTGGAGCATTCAAATCTGGGGCATGAGCTCCTGTGACACGTGAGCTGAAAGTAAAAATATTCTATGGCCAGTGTGGGGGTCGAACCCACGACATTCGCGTTATTAGCACGACGCTCTAACCGACTGAGCTAACCGGCCATTACTTGTGTGCGTCAAAAACCTAATATTGTACGTTATTGATAATGGTAAACGAATTGCCAGAAGCAAACATAAAGGATAACACTCCTGTTCGTTTTTGCCTCATTAAATAAAGAGCAAAAAGGGCCCACTTTCACAATCTGTAGCTCCTCCCAAAAGTTTCGTTGGGCCTTAAATCTTAGTCCGTCTTAAAGAGCAGTCTTTGTTCTTGAATTACAGGCCAGGAAAATGGTATCATTAGGGATAAAGTTTTTCGCAAATCTTCATTCTGCACATCAACCCATGAAATTGTTAAGGCTCGGAAGTGAAAGTCTTGTAGGGTACCACCTTCAAATGTCAGTTTCTACAAGGAAATAGTTCCCTGATTAAAGCTTTGAATCACATGCATGACATGCAGCAGTGATCTCTCACTCTGCAGAACCTAACATCAAGCAACTTGCTGTTGATTAAACGTTAAAACAGCATGACAAAAGCAGGAGATCAAATTTTCTTAATGGACTACTTTAGGGTACAACCACCCGGAAGTAATTCCGGAGTGAAGTTGACCCTATATAAGACATTTTTTTTCTTTTGATTTTGACAAAACTGCAATTAGTCTATGCATATGCTAATTGCAACAATCCCTATTTCTATTTTTTTTTTCAAATATATGGCTTAGGAGTGAAATGACAGAAGAATTAGTACAAGGCCCCTTTTGCTTAAATTATCCCAAAAATGGGACAGTTTTGGTCTTCTTCTTATGGTCAACAGAAATGGTCATAACTTTTGTAATAACGGATAATTTTCAAGAAATAAAAAGTGACCTATAGAAAAATGAAACTCTCTTCAAATCTAACCCTTTACAAGATGACTTTGTCAAAAATTGCTTTTGAAATGTACAAAATTGACCAAAAAATGCAATTTAAAATTTAAACCAAGTTAAATCATCTTTAAAAAATTTATTAAAAATACACACAAAATCTTTTAAATTGGTGTTGGTAACAAATTTGGAATGTTGACAATAAGTCTAAGTAAAAAAACACACAGAAAAAGGTAAATAGGCTTAACAGGACAGTGTTCAAAAAGGGTACCCCATACACAAAAATATCAGAAATGGCCTTGGCACCTTCAAATTAATATAGCTGCAGTGTATTTTTGTTAACCCATCACCAGATGGCAATATTTTAAACTGGTCCAAATTGAAAGGACTTACAGACGACAATTTAAAGCGTATGAAATTTTTAAAAAAAGTAAGTCTCTGGGTAGAAAACATTGTGGAAAGTGAAGAAATTGCTTGTGACGAGCAATTTCTTCATTTTCAACAATGTTTTTAAATTCATAAATCTAAAGCTCATGAAATATTATATTTTTTCAACCTTCTAGGTCAAGAAAACATTGTGGAAAATAAAGAAATTGCTTGTTACAAGCAATTTCTTCATTTTCAACTACATGTATGTTTTCCCAATTGTTTCCCTTCGGGGCATCCGAAAGCGTCATTGTGCAGGAATGAGTTAAAGACATTAGATTTTCTGAAATGTTCACTCTTTTGCTTGTTGTTGTTGTTGTGATGATTTAAGTTAAGAAGTTGCTGAATCCAACACTGGACCATTGATGATGAAACAATAAAAAGGGGCTCTTTACGGTGTATACCCAAATAGGGTTAGGGTTTAGAAGCTTATCAACTTAATTTCAAGAGTGTCATAGGCTGGCAGCCAATCCAATCAATGCCTTTCTGGTCATGTGACTGAGAGGGTGACATTGGCAGGGTAGGTATAAAAGAGGATGAAAATGCCTCTCTTGACCAAAATTAGTTACTCATTCATTATCTGCACATTACAAGAAAATATTGAATTCAATTGAATTCACCCTGGTTAAACGGGAAAGACTTAGATGAGTTTCAGCAAACTGCTTTTACAAAAATGGGAATACATTTCAGCTACTGAAAAGAAGGAAGCACCCAGGACTTTCATAAGAAACGGATGAAAGGGCCAATATCATTTTTGCTGCAGACCACAATGTTTCGAAAGAAAATAGCTATAACCTATGACCACACGTATGGCGACACAAAGTCACAGCTTGGAATGCGGGACTTTTACAACTCCCTCTCAAAGAATGGAACGTGACAAGACATGCCGACCCAAACCGTTTATCCGTTTGCCAAGAACCAAAAGTATGTAACATTCACTTCATTGAAAGAATGTTTTTATTCAATACAAAGCGTTAGACGGACTTCACATGGGAAGATGTGATATGATATAAGAATGCAATGTAACACTGTCATTGTAGAAATGGCAAGAAGGGGGCAGGGTGATATATCAAAAACATTGAAGGACTTGCGCTTAATAAGAGCCTAAACCGTGGAATCTTACGCTGTAAATTGTAGTAACTGTGCCACTAATTCTCTTCTATGCGATTGGAGTTTCTGCTTGGATGCCTATTCAAAATTGCTCAGCCCTGCCAACATAACATATCTCTGAATGACTGAGAATGATATAGGCATTGTTAGAGGTGATCTTGCAGATGAGACTCAGTGAAGGTGCAATTTCCAGTGTGAGGTCCAGGGCATCCACACAAAAGTGTGAAGCATTTAACAGCGCAGCATCTGCTACTCTAAGCAAAAGAGTAAGCTTCAGCCGGACCTTCACAAGAAGGCTTTCGGCCCAAAATTTGCATTCAAACAACGCTTTCGACAAAGCGGTCAAAAAGAATATATGGAAAATAACAGGAACAGGGCTTTGAGTTTGGGTAAAAAGCATTTTAAACAGATTTCAGTACGCCAAATGAAGACCAAGAAATACAGAAAAACTGACTGGTACAGAAAGAAGCGTCTTAAAAGAAGAGCTGTTATGGAATTTCAATACCATGAGGCTAGGAAAAACAAAAATGAAACAGGGTATATGGGCAATGATGACATACATAATCATGCACAGATTGTGAACTAGAGGCGAAAGGACAACAGATAGAGCTTTAGTAAACAGAAAACAAGATGGGGTGAGAGATGACAGCAATTTCTGTCTGGTGGAAAGCCACACCACTGATGAGGCTTGATGCTAGCTGAAACAGAGTAAATACTGATGAAGCGCAATGTTAGCCCAAGGCTGGCCGTCTAGTGGTGAATTGTTGTCATTTGAAGTACTATCCAGGGGTAACAAGAGGTGCAGACGAGCTATTATGACAACATTGGCCAAAATTGATGCATTCTGGGGGATCAGAGTATTGCAAATAGGGTGAAAACTGAAATTTAAATGTTTTTTCAAAAATTTAAATTAAAATTTCACTTACCATAAAAAAATTTCATTAAAATCCAATTATACACTATCTATTTTATTAATGTTCAAAATTTGAAAAGAAAATTCACAAAAATACGGCCAATATTACCGTTTTTGTATAATCCACCCTGCTTCATATAGGTTACACTCCTGTCCGTTTTTGCCTCATTAAATAAAGAGCAAAAAGGGCCTACTTTCACAATCTGTAGCTCCTCCCAAAAGTTTCGTTGGGCCTTAAATCTTAGTCCGTCTTAAAGAGCAGTCTTTGATCTTGAATTACAGGCCAGGAAAATGGTATCATTAGGGATAAAGTTTTTCGCAAATCTTCATTCTGCACATCAACCCATGAAATTGTTAAGGCTCGGAAGTGAAAGTCTTGTAGGATACCACCTTCAAATGTCAGTTTCTACAAGGAAATAGTTCCCTGATTAAAGCTTTGAATCACATGCATGACATGCAGCAGTGATCTCTCACTCTGCAGAACCTAACATCAAGCAACTTACTGTTGATAAACGTTAAAACAGCATGACAAAAGGAGGAGATCAAATTTTCTTAATGGACTACTTTAGGGTACAACCACCCGGAAGTAATTCCCGAGTGGAGTTGACCCAAAGACGTTTTTTGTGTGCTTAATACGTGAAGAAAGGGCATCTTTAGGGAAGCAAAAGGAAATGATTTATTTTTGAAAGCTAGAAAGCGCATAGGAAATAAATGTGGGGTTTAGTTTTCCACCAACAGAATCAAGACTTAATCACTCAATAATCATAAAATTCCGATTTCATTTTTGTAGTATAAATATCTGTATTTCTTCACAAATAACATGCAAAAATATTTGCCGTCATAGAATACTTCTGATGAATTAAGAAAAGCGATTTACTTTAAAGCCAAATAACCAAATCGTCACGTTATATTTGAGTATTTTGATGAAACATAAATTCTCAGCGATTAGTTAATCAACGCAAAGATTCGTCTTTTCGGGATCGAAATCGTGTAAAAAAAAGGTTGAATTTAAAAGATATTTGCACCTTTAAAAAAAAGGCAAATGAGATTATTCCTTTGTATAAAAATTGTGCTCATACAGCGGTATCTGCGTTTCTTTCATATTCGACACGACTTTTTGTTCAGGAAAAGAAATTGATATAAACTCTTTTCAAAAATAAATATCTAGACGTTTCATACTTCGGAAACTGATGGTGGTATGAAACCATCTTTTGTTTAATTTTGTCTGAAATTACAATATGGTAACCACCAATAGCGCTGCGATATTGGTAGGATTTTAGAAGACATTCAATTAGAAGCAAGAATTTTGTAGAAAGGCAGCAAGTGAATTGTTGAATTATTTGGGATAAGGTGTATTTTTCTTTCAACAAAATCAGAAAAACAAAAACACAGAAATCTGGTCGATTGATGTAAAGTAAATTCCCTTTTTAGCTAGCAAAGCGTCAGCTTTGATAGCTTAAGTTAACAGATAAAATTTTGAGGTCGTCTCAAAGTTCAACGGGTGCAAACCGCCACTGGAGGCTTAACCACTAAATGCCTACGCCATTAAAATTAGTTAATATGTATTTCAGGATATTGCAAACTCTGCATGCAAGTTCATCTCTTGGGTGTTTTAGTTCACTTGAGCGCATCGATCTTCAAAGAAGTTGCAGACGACAAATTCAAATTATTGAATATTCTAAAATATTTACCTCTCTAGGTAAAAAACAATGTTGAAATGAAAAAATTGCTTGTAACAAGCAATTTCTTCATTTTCCACATTGTTTTCCACAACTATTTTCTTGAGGGGCGTAAAAAGGAGGGTTTTGATGGAATTGGCTCACTCCTTGGATATTTAAACCTCGATTCTATATCGTGATAACGTTTCACAAAAAAGAAAACTGAACGAAACAATGCTTTGCTAGCTTACAGTACTTTTCAGTACTTTGATTTTCATAAAGATTCTTTAGGTCATTATGCTTTTACAGAAATACCTACTTTTTAAAATCTTTCAAGCGTTAAAAATACAAATGAAGACTCTATTGATAGTACCCGAAGATAGAATCTCTTTGTCAATTATCAGAATAGGCCTACATGTGTGGAGCATTCAAATCTGGGGCATGAGCTCCTGTGACACGAGAGCTAAAAGTAAAATTATCTGCGTTTCTTTCATTATCGACACCTCAAATTGTACGTTATTGATTAAGGTAAAACGAAATGCAAGAGGCAATCATAAAGACGTTTTTTTGTGCTTGATACGTGCAGAAAGGACATCTAAGGGAAGCAAACGTAATTTTTTTTTATTTTTGAAAGTTAGAAAGCGCATATATTATTGATGTGGGGTTTTGACTTCTACCAACAACAAAACCACAGAAAACTGGTCGAACGATATAAGATAATTTCCCCCCTTTTTTTTTTCATTTAAATGGAGTCAGGTCAAAAAGGCCCAGTGTCAGAAAGGCCCGGTCCAAAAAGGCCCAGTCCAAAAAGGCCCTCTTTTAAAACTGACCAATAGGCCCGGTCCGAAAAGGCCCAGACCAGAAAGGTCCACTATTAGAAATGACCAAAAGGGCCCACTTACCTATCTTAAACATTTGACATTCTTTTGACTATGACAATACGTATTTCTTTTGATTAGCTTTTACAACTGACTAAAAATTGATCTGCGTAGCATAAAACATTTTCAGCATCAAGTAGAAAATGACACTTTTATGTTTATTACCTGTATTGGAAGGTGTTGGCATAAAGAACCAAGTATAATAAATACATCGATAAAGTATGGTTGCTTCTGAAAAGCAGTTTCTCCTTTTTCCAAAAATTGTTTTCTGTCATTATAGCATTGTTTCTGGAAACCAAGGTGTTGTTAAAAAAATATTCTTTTCTACGCTGTACAGTATATATCATTGTTGTCTAAGAAGGATCATTTAAGCAAGTCCATAAAATATCATCCTCACGAGTGGTAGGATTAGATGATAAAATAATAATACTTCTCAAAATATATATTTCTTCTAACAGCTGAATTTTATACATGTACATGTATAAACACATTGACTTGCTATTCTTTTACTTGTATATGTGGGCCTTTTTGGACCGGGCCTTTCTGGTCAGTTTTGAAAGTGGACCTTTTTGGACTGGGCCTTTTTGGACCGGGCCTTCTTGGACCGGGCCTTTTTGACACTGGGCCTTTTGTCATGGGCCTTTTTGACCCTAATTCATTAAAATTCTTTGAGTCATTATTCTTTACACAGAAAGACTTACCAATTAAAATCTTTCAATTGTTAAAAACACAAATGAAGACTCTTTTGATAGTACCAGAGGAAAGAATTTCAACGAAACCAACATCCACAGAAAACTGGTCGGTTGATGTAAAATGAATTCCATTTTTTCATTAGAATTCTTGAACTCATTATTCTTTACACAGAAAGACTTACCATTTAAAATCTTTCAAGTGTTTAAAACACAAATGAAAACTCTTTTGATAGTACCCGAAAAAAGTATCTCCTTGCCAATTATCGGAATACATGTGTGCATCCTTTAAATCTTGAGCTCCAGTGACATGTGAGTTAAAGTAAAATTACTATTGGCCAGTGTGGGGGTCGAACCCACGACATTCGCGTTATTAGCACGACGCTCTAACCGACTGAGCTAACCGGCCATTACGTGTATCAAAATCTAATTTCATAGGTTTATAATTATGTTTAGTCAAACCAAACCAAACCAAAACAACAACAACAACAACAACAACAACAACAACAAAAAACGTTTTGTTGTGCTTAATACGTGCAGAAAAGACATCTAAAGTGAAGGAAACGGGGTTGATTTATTTATGAAAGTTTGAAAAGCGATTTCTTCAGTTTCCATATTTTTTTGCAAACCTTGTTTATTGAGGGCGTAAAAAGGAGGGATTATGTAGGAAAGGGTTAATCACTACCATACCGATTTAGATTTTCTGATTTTCTTCACAAATAACACAGAAAAATAGGTTGCAGTTATAAAACACATCTAATGGTTACGATAAACGCTTTACCGTATATAACAAGGCAAAATGCTTAAGTCAACGGTTTCTTATTACATGTAAACCCTTTCCTTCCATTTTTTCATATTTTAGGCTGGTCGAAATTGAAAGAGAATGCAGACGACAATGAAAATTGATGCAATTTGAAATGAAACCAGCCTATGCGGTGGAAAATTTAGGAAATGGGAGAAATTGCTTGTAACAAGCAATTTTTCCCTTTCCACGATATTTTCTCAAGTATAAAATCACAGCGACATTAAATCCCGGGTTAGTACAAGAAAGGGTTAGGCTTAGCGAAATCAACACAAACAGATCTAAATCGTCTATTTAGAAATGCAGCTTTGAATAAATTTAAGTATCTTAGAAAATAATTAATTAGATTTCTCCATGTTTATTAAAACGGTTTTATCTTCATCAGCATTTGTAATTTAGGTCCATCTGTCAAGATAAAGTCCTTTATGAAAACTCTTACCAACAATAGATATGAAAAAATTGAAAGCTGTTAGTTTAGTTTTGTCTTAACCCTTACCTTTTCAATCCGTAGTTCTTTTATGACCCTGTGATTTTATGAATGGGGAAGGGTTAAGCCTTTCCCACTCAATCCCTCGTTTTTACGCCCCTCAACAAAAAAGCTTTGAAAACATTGTGGAAAATAAAGAAATTGATTCGATCAAGCAATTTCTTCAATATCCATCAGTTTTATAATCAAAAAGTCGAAAAATTTTAAATTTCATCAACTTGATATTGTCGTCTACAGATCCTTTCAATTTGGACCTGTCTAAAATTCAACTCTGTTGGAATGGGTTAAATTGCATATTCATAACGTCACTGCTACAACGGTAGGATTTTACTTGGCTTTCAACGCTAAAATTCTCATTCAACTCTCATTCTATTGGCCTGGCAATTTTTTTTTACTGATTCGTGATTTGTCAAATGAGTGAGACTACGTCATAGATAGTTTTATGGTTCTTACATTCATGTTTATAATTCTTCATACTTTATACCCGGGGCCATAACGTAGGTGGTAGCGAGTCGGATACCTAATCATTGGGTCCCGGCTTCGATTACTCTTCGCGGCAAATATCCTTCCCGACTTTATTCTTCCTCCCATTTGTGGATAATCGTAAACCTATGTGGGATGAACAGCTGGGAGATTCGAAATGTGTAGTGGTAGTACTGGTATTGGAAATACCAGGAATCCATGGTTGGGCTCTCCATCCACCGCGAGATGACTGAAATACTGTTAAAACTGGAGTTAAACCCAATTCAGAAAACTATCGTAACCCTGTTTAAAACAAAATCAAAACGAAACGCTTTACCGATAACATCACCGCTGTCTTTATAGAAAAGTTCAATGCGCTGTACTGTGTATTTCCGTCGATATGAGGGGGATACACGGGGGATGTTACAAGGATACAGGACAAAACTGCTGACACCCAAGCCAGGTTCTTTAAAGTGCTCGATGGATAGGGCGGTCACCAGGGGCCTCGGTTTGATATTTCACTCGAAAGACCATTTAGTTTGTTAGTCTTGTCAACCTGGGAATAGAACCTGCCACCTGCTTCATTTGTTTTCGATTTTGAACATGTGTATACATTTATATTGAAAACTCGAGTTTTGAAGCGTCAAATCTCCCTAGTTGATCAATCTGCCCAGTTGACGTTTGACAAAATATTCTCTATCATCTGTTGTTAAATACCCCTTTTTTCTTATTCAATTGCTTACCTAAACTACGCAAATCCCTTCACGGAAAAACAGAGGACACAAATCTAAGACTGGTCCAAAATCAAAAAAGTTACAGACGACAATTTTTAGTTGGTGAATTTCAAAAATATTTGTCTTTTTGGACAGAAAACATTGTGGATAATGAAGAAATCCGTGAAACTAGCATTTATCTTAATGTACCACACTGTCTTTCATAGCTTTGTTCGGGGGGGGGGGGGAGGGGAACTCGTATCACACCTCCATGAAAACAACAACAACAACAAAAAAAAAATAGTCGCTTCATTCTTATAATTCAATCCCGTCAAGTGAAAAAACAAAACAAAAACAACAACAACAAAAAAAATATACACAAATTTTATGGAACTATTTTGTGCGCAAGCATACAAACTAGCTGTGTGCTTAAAAATTTGTATGAATATTTTTTTCGGCCAATCAGAACGCTCGTTCTTGATAGACGAAACTAAGAATTAAATTATTCTGAAATGTTTGTTCGCGTTATTCATTTGAAAAGTATGTGCATTCATAATATGAACCCTACCACTTTCGTATTTCGGGATAGTACGATATGAAATAATGGCCAGTAGCATATAACAAAAAGACAGAATAGTTGGCTGGCGACCTTAACGTCGTAACTTCAGCTTGAAAAGGCTTTAGTTACGACGTTTAATTTGCCAAACTAACAAAACAGGTTAACAAAAATGGTGGCCAATGTCTGAGATCAAAACAAGGAAAACAAGCAATTTCTTCAATTTACGCAATGCTTTCTATTTAGAAAGTTGAAAAAAAATCTAGGATTTCACAAACCTTAAATTGTCATGTGCAACTTCTTACAATTTGGATCAGTCTAAAATTTTGTTATGCGGTAATGGGTTAAACCTGAGGTTTTACACCTAAAAATTTTACGTCATTTGAGTACAAGATGGGACTGCCTTCTCACACTTTGTCTATAGTTATAATATAGAAACTAACACACAATGTATTTTATTTTATTTTTGTAAAACTTGTTTGAAGAGACCAATCAAGGGACACCAAACCTTTTTGTGACATGTTCGATTCGATTGTGTACATAAATCATTTGAAAATCAACAATTGACCTTTTGTTGTTTGAACTCAATAAATCCGTTTGAATGATACGGCTTTAATGAGTTCAAACAACGTAGAATCTAGCTGCAATATTTTTGTGGCAAAAACATCTACTTCGGATAGGGGCGTTTTATATGGTCGATTACTGAAAGTTATCGCTAAAAAGAGGTTGGCGTTCAAGCAAAAATTCATGTATTTCAAAGGTCCAAAATTGCTTAAAAATTTCAGTCATTGCCCCGCGATGTTTTTTTTGTGAATTGGAGAGGCAATGATGAAAATTTAACTTCTCGTAAAGAGAATTGAATCGTTCGTAAACTAAATTTCAAGAATATGTTCTTTGTTTCTCTTTCAGTTGAGAAATGCACCTCCTTCGTCACTTTAACGAACGCAGAATATGTTAGTACTATCGCAGAAAGCGATGCGTGTGACCAGATTTGTTTTTACGATCCCCGGTGTATTGGTACACTATATGTGTCCCCGCTGATATGTCACGCAATCTATAAGACGGGAACCAATTCCACGTTTAATGGTCACTTGTCCGTTAAAGCGAAGAATTGTATAAGAGGTATGTGCTTTCGGACACTAGATCAAAGTAATCACAACTTTACTTTTCTCAGAACGGATTAGTTTTGTCTACCAGCTCTGCATGTTACCTAAAGTCACCTAGAACTATAAGGTAAGACGGTTGAAGAGATGCAGTTGCAAAGGCTAAAGACAATGCTACTGATGTCACATTACCTTATAACTTTGGGATCAATTAGTTTTGATTTTACGCCGAATTGGATTTGTTTTCGCTTTTACGATTTACCATGTGTTTCCTGGATATCACAAGTAATGAGACATATCGAGGTGATTAGTTGTATAATGAGACATTTTGAGGTGATACGTTGCGCTGTCGGGATTCGAAATCGAAATCCTCTTCTTTTCTCGGATTTCTGGTCCCGGCTTCGACATCCATCCGTGGCGAGTATCCTCTCCGACATTTGTCTCCCGCCAATGGATGGACAAACTGTAGTGGAAAGAGTAGCTGGATGCTCGAAAAGGACGTTGTGGTAGTACTGGTGTGAAAAACACCTGATTTCATGGTTAGTACCCCCAACCACCGCTATATGACTGAAATACTGTCAAAGAGGGAGCTT
Organism: Fragum fragum; assembly: GCA_946902895.1. NCBI lineage: Eukaryota > Metazoa > Mollusca > Bivalvia > Cardiida > Cardiidae > Fragum > Fragum fragum. The sequence continues at coordinate 939,754 of OX336374.1, read as the reverse complement.
ATCTCTATTCAATCAACCAAGCGACATTTGTTTTCAAAATATACTCCGGTAATCAATTCCTAAACGTCGTAATTAGAGCTTAAGCATGCTGTTGTAAAAACGTTAAATTGATGAATCGCTGGCCACACCCACTGAAATCCGACAAGAAGTTCAACTTGATATCAAACGGCGATCATCTTGAAAAAAAAAAAGAAAACGAAAATGCTAGTTACATGTATCAAAAATAAACTGACTGGTTTGCGACATTAACGTCATAACTATAGCTTGTTTAAGCAGAAGTTACGACGTTAAGTCGCAAAACCAATAAAATCATTTAACATACATATATGCCAATGTTGGAGATCATAGTTCACATTCGGTTTAAATGAATAGTTTGGTTGGTCGATTTATTCTTTCATTGGCAGCCGCTATTGGTCTATTTGTCCAACAACGTAAATATTTGGGAAGAATGCCAACATTGCACTTCCTGTCTAACTGACTGATTTGATGGTTCATTTTCTGATTGACAGCTGCTATTGGTCTATTTGTCCAACAACGTAAATGTTTGGGAAGAATGCCAACATTGCACTTCCTGTCTAACTGACTGATTTGATGGTTCATTTTCTGATTGACAGCTGCTATTGGTCTATTTGTCCAACAACGTAAATGTTTGGGAAGAATGCCAACATTGCACTTCCTGTCTAACTGACTGATTTGATGGTTCATTTTCTGATTGACAGCTGCTATTGGTCTATTTGTCCAACAACGTAAATGTTTGGGAAGAATGCCAACATTGCACTTCCTGTCTAACTGACTGATTTGATGGTTCATTTTCTGATTGACAGCTGCGATCCGTTCATTAAAAATATCTACAAATATATTTTGTTTGTTTGTTTGTTTGAACGGGATTTTACGCCGCTTTCAACAATCTTTCAGTTATATCGCGGCGGCTGGAGCACCTAGCAATGGAATCCTGGTATTTCTAACACCAGTACTACCATTACATCCTTTCCTAGCCTCCAGCTGCTATCCCACATAGGTCTACGATTATCGACCCATTGGTGAGAGACAAATAGTCGGAAAGGATGAGTGCCGCCGTCGGGGATCGAACCCGGGACCTCTAGATTGACAGTCCGACGCGCTAGTACATATCTATAAACTTTTATTTTTTTTCTAATCACATCCGTTTTCTTTCAGTACAAGTGAACTCGACCCAATTAACCCAATTTACAGATGTTTCAAACGATGATCTTTTACCAGATGTAGATTGTGGTAAGTTAAAATTAGAATAATCTAAATTTTAGTTTCGTCTATCAAAATGGAGCGTTCTGATTGGTCGAAGAGATTATTTATACCTACATGAACAAAATTTTGAGCACGGAGATATTTTGTATGCTTCCGCACAAAATAGTTCCATACAAAAGTGGTTTCGAACTTTGTTAAATATTTGCTTTTTTGTTCGATGTTATGTGTTTTCATGGAGGTATGAACCGAGAAACCTAATCACACTTATGTATGAATCCGCTTCGCGTACTCGTAAAGTGTGATTAGATTTTGCGTTCCATACCTCCATGAAAACACACACAAATCTCTTCATCTCTTAATTGTAATTAAAGTGCATATAATGTTTTATGAAATTCATTCAAGGGTAAAAATTGCTCACCTACTGGAAAAAGTCTAATGATGGCCGACCTTTACCGTTAATTATATCTATGATGATGCTGATCATCACAGGCTGATCCATAAATAGCTGGGGTGAGGAATGACGACAATCGTTCAGTTATTAGAAAAATAAGCGGTCACTTATCATTACAATTGATCAATCGTGGCGGTGAATTAAGGAAACAATCGACTGATCAAATCATGCATTCATTCTGAAATTCGGATTTGAACTTCGAAATTGGCCGCCATTTATGTGAAATACTTTTGTTGGTTTGGCGACCTAGACGTCTTAGTTACAGCTTGTTCAAGCTGTAGTTACGACGTTTAAGTCGCGAACCAACCTTTTCACTTTCTTGTTACAGGCTCCTGGCTTTGAATTTTGCAAAATAACGCCGTTTAAATCGAAGCGGGACTTCCTGATTGAGTCAGAGGGCGATGCCAAAACAGGAAGTTTACAAGTTACAGACACTTAACCCATTCCAACTCAATAAAATTTAGACTGGTCCAAATTGAAAGGAGCTGCAGACGACAATTTCAAGTTGATGGAATTTTGTAGTTTTCCATCTTTTTGGATAGAAAACATTGTGGATAATGAAGAAATTACTTGATACAAGCAATTTCTTCATTTTCCACAATGATTTCCAAAGCTCTTTTCTTGAGGGGCGTAAAAAGGAGGGATTGAGTGGGAATGGGTTGATAAAACCAAAAAGTGATGAACGTACCGTTAGTGCCAAAGAGTTTTTCTGTGTGAATGTGAAGCGCAAGGCGCAAGGTTACTATGATGAGATCACGAGATTACCAAAATACGCCGGTGAGATCACGAGATTACCAAAATACGCCGGTGAGATCACGAGATCACGCGTACTCTCGCGTTCTCGTCGTTAAAGTCGCATTATCTTATTCGTCGACACGTGATTGCATTCTCGTACTCATGTTATTTCCCCGTCATATTCTTTTGCTCATACTGTCGCGTTTCGTAGACGTAGTGTTTTCCCATCGTCGAAATATCGCCTTCAGGTTCGTATGCGTCTCCAAGCTCTGTAGAAACGCTGTAACTCCTTTCAATTTGGAACGGCTTAATTAAGTTTCATAAAACCTTTCTTCAGTTGAAGTATACATTTTCACATATTTTACCCATTCACCACACAAATGTTTCTTCTGTCCTTAATAAAGAAGATGAGCATTCACTAAGTAAGTTAATTATTCTCTGTTAGATTTCGAAATGATGAAACTACGAATGCTACAGAGTTAATGGGAGAGTCACAGACAATCAGACACAAAAGAAACATTTATGTTTTATGACATACTATATGCATTTTTCATCAATAAATTATGTTTAAACTTAATTACCCCCAAATAAAAAAGTTACAGTCGATGATCAGTAGTGAGCTCCCCTCCTGTAGCGTCAATTACTTCCTGACGACCTCGTCTCGTGGATTTAATGCACCGCATGATGAAATTCTCACGGATTCTTTTCCATGTACAAGAAAGTAGACGGCCCAAGTAATTTCAATTGTTCCGCGGGTGTCTCCTGGCCTCTCTTTTTAACTAATCCCACACAAGTTCAAATGAGTTTAGGTCAGGACTCCTTGAAGGCCAAGGAAGTGTCATGACGTGCCATGTAGCTAGCAGGTCGGTCGCGAGTCCTTTTAGCTGTGTGGTATGGAGCATTGCCCTGAGCTAAAATCATTTCAATTTGTCTGAATAAGGAGAATGGCAACTCGTCGCAAAATGTTACCTTGGTAACGACGCGAATTAATCTGTTCGATTGCGGTCTGAGTGTAAATTGATCACAGGCCAAACCATGATTGAAACCATTCTAGAACAGTTCTACCTCTACCAAACAATATTCGGAGTTCCTCTCTTCCCCTACGGCAGTACACTCTTGCACGACTACCATTCCCCCTAAAAAGGACGTTGGCCCATTCAGCCTCGTAGAAAGGAGAACTCGATATTGACGGTACGAATGAATTCCAACATCTCATTAACGATGAAGAAAATGCTGAAAGCCAGCTAACCACAATATCCTACCAGGCTTCAGTATATACATTATGATAACCGTGGAATAAATAATGACTTATCTTTGAGATTTATTTTATACCATTCAAAGCTTTTCCCTATTATTTACTTGTCTCGAAAAGAGGCCTCCAAAAAGGTACCTTTCCGCAAATAGAAAATCATACATTGGAATTCCACATCGCTTATTTTTATAAACATATTCTAAAGTAAACTCCTTCTTCAAGCTAAATGCTTGTAACAATGTGATGTCATTTCAGAAGTTCCTAAATGTCACCTAACACTTACACAAATGTAAAAAGAACCATATACAACATCGCGATAATGAATTCTTTCGTGCGATTCCGATTTTGTCAGCTCGCGATTTATACTGTATATGCAACTAATTTTACCATAAAAATATAGGAACAATAGGCAATAATAATACACAAGTAATAATTTATTGACAAACCATTTCAGGTTTAGATCTAATCAATGCAGGAGGTTCAGTAACGAGCACGTCAGTATCATCGAAAGAAACAACGTCAATATCATCGATAGACTCGCAAACATCTTCTTCGAATGGAAATGTAGATTCATCCACGCTGCTATCAACCGTAACATCTTCACCCGACCAAACAGAAACATCGACCACAGGAGATCTGGATGGATCTAATGCCAACGCATGCACATGTTTACCTCAGACGGATAACATTACGTCAGAAGTTAAGTCATCATCCGGATGTTTAGATGAGAACCAATCACCGACAATAACACTGCAGTCGCAATCAGGCGAAACCTATATCTGTAATCAACTCACTGTAACTAATTTAACAGTGAATGAGATCGAAGAGAAGGCAGAGGAAATATCGCAAAATCTTACAATACCATCAAAGGAGACTTCCGCTTATTTAAGAACACTGACAAGTGCTGAAGATAAAAGAACGTCGTCGGTTGTCATGGGAACGGTTGGAATAGTTTGTGTCACGATTCCAGTAGGATTATTAGTTTTATCGGACATTAAACTCCTTTATGACACCCTCTGGACAGGGCATAATAATACTAAGCCTGTTACCCGTCTAGCAAAAACGAAATATCTTAGAGCCGGGAAAATTTGATGACAAACAAGGGTAGGAACAGAAAGGTGTGAATCTGACTTTCTTAAGTTTGTTGAATAGCTGTATATAACCACTGACTGTTATGAATTAGACCAACTAGACACAAACAATCAAATTTTAGCTAAAATTTGTTGTGTTTTGTTTTTTTTTGTGTAAATTTTGTTTGTATGCATGTGGTCTAACGCTACTTGTAAGAGTATTTCAGTCATATCGCGGCGACTGAAGTTCCTAACCATACATTCCTGGTGTTTTCCCTTTTATGAAGGACTACTACTCGCTCTCAGTTGCAATAATGTCATATCGTTGGTGTGATTATAATTCACGTAACTACAGCTTGGATCAAGCTGTAGTTACGAGGTTTTAGAATAACACCGACGATATCTTGCCATGTTGCTTTAGAATCTACTAAGAATTGATCAGCCAAACGTAATATATTACTATTTTTCAATTTCTGACCATATCTGATAGTAGAAAAGCCGTACAAAAATCATATTAAATTAGTTCTTTCATGATTAAAGTGCCATATCGTTTGTAAGCGAACAAAGCCATATAGATATGACTTACTATAGCCGACTTACGAAGTTTTTGCCGCTCATTGACGATACTCTTCCGATAAGTACCACCGATAAAGGATATATTTTCATTCAGCAGAAATTAGTTTGCAAACTAAGGAAGGTTGGTTGATTGATTGTTTGATTGATTAACTGATTCATTGATTGGGGGTTAACACCACTTTTAACATTATTTCAGTCATATCTCGGAGGCTAGAGCAGCTAACCATGGATTCCTGGTATCTCTCACACCAGTACTACCACTACACCCTTTCTGAGCCTACAGATGCTCATAATGATTAGGTTAAAGATTATCTACTACTTGATGGAAAACAAATGTCGGAAATGATATTCGCCACGACCGAGGATCGAACCCGATACCCCATGACTTGGAGTCCTACGCGCTACCACTGCGCTTAGGCCCCGGCCCTGCAAACAGAGGAAAGACGAGTCAGTAAAATTCTGCTAAAATCATGCAAATCAGATTATTTGGGTGTTTAGCGTCGTTCTAAACGCTCCGTGATATAATCGCACGAATCTTTCGCCAAATATTTTGTCCGTTATTAATTTAGTAACAAAACAATGGATACTTGTACACATGAGTATCAGATAGGATTCTTTTTTTGTGATTATTGAACCAAACGTCCAAATTATCGATAAAATATTTTGTTGGGTATTTCCTTTACATTAATTAATTTATATAGCTATTCTACTTACGTATCCTACCTGAAATGATTTCGTAGCACTTATTTTTAATCAAATAGTTGAAGTACAATGCAAATAAAATGTTCGACAGTTCCTTATCTGTTAAAAAAGCAATTAATCCACACCCACACAACCCCTAAAGAAAAAAGCTTTATAAAACATTGTGGACAATAAAGAAATTGCTTGTTTTAAGCATTTCCTTCATTATCTATGTTCGAGAGGTAGATAATTTTTTTTACCAAAAGTATCAAGATATCTGGAGGCCCCTGGCACATACAAAGGGTGCGAAATTGCAATTCAATTCTTTTCTTTATCATAGTAAGTACCGAACCTTTAACGTCTCTTATTATTTTTCCGTTCTTTGTTGTTAAACCCCAATCAAATGAATACATAAAATGATTTCTTAACCCTTGTCATGCTGAACCCGGAATATTCCGATTTGAGAAGGGGGTATAGACAAAGATCAGACTGCACATAAGTGCAGTCTGATCTTAGTCTACACCTCCTGCTTGTACTTTTTCTGTCAGAGAAGTTAGGGAATTGATTTTTAAAATAAATATTAATCATTGAACAAGTACCTTCAGTGTTCTCAGTCCTTTGATTTTAATACGATTCCCTACGGGATTTTATACAGCATGACAAGGGTTAAGCTTACTCTTACAGTAAAGATATTTTTAAACTTTTACGTTAAAGTGTTAAGGGTAGACATGTAGTAGGATTGTCTTTGTATTGTTTTTGTTTTGTTTAGTTTTTAACCACATCATATCGGAATACTTAATTCATTTATTCCTCGAAATTGATTTAATTTGTGTGGAGTATGTTTATTTTGCGAAATAGACAAAAAACAGGACATAAGCATAACAGCTAAGAGTTCAGAGTTACGAAGGTAGGTCTTATTCAGCCACAAAATTTGCTGGCAGAAATTTAACACGATAACAAATCTGTTAACATTGAAAAGGCTACGTGTACACGATAACGTCTCAAACTGCAAGTCTATCAACATATTTATTGCCGCTTTACATGTCTATTTGGACAACAATAGAAATTCGACTCAAGAAATATTTTACTTTAAAGAGTTAAAAATTTCATAATGGAAAAGAGTTTTACGCCGTTTTGAAGAGTGTTCGGTTATAACAAGGCTATGGTTACTGTAAGTTTTTCCTCGGTATCACCAGTTTTAGACTAGGGAATCTTTATGATTTGACGAAAGATATGCCAGCAGGCAGCTCGACTGGGGCTCGATCCGCAACCCTCGACACCTGTCCGCTCTCTCACTTATAAATGAGATACGTCAAGCTAAAGGTGAACTCCTATGAAGTTTGAAAGTATTGATTCTGGTAAGATCTCCCAGCCTGACTAGGTCCAAACTTTTCAATATAAGTAGACTATCTGAACGAAGAATGACTATTCAACCTTTCTATAACCGATATATAAATCTAATTTGTAAACACCGCCCGAAACTGGCCTGTGTTTGCCCTGATATCTTTTTGGAGTATTTATTTTACGACACACCGTGGTATTCCTTTTCGCCTAACGTGTCAAAATTTGAAAACAGATTATTTTTTATTTAATTCAGATAAAAGGCTTCCATACGCTAGTTACCATGATATGCAAGAAATCTTTACAGAAGTTAAGTTTTCAATGTACGAAATGTGCAATAATCATCATGCTGTGGACATCGACTGCCTTCTTTTTCTCGTTCTTATCCAACCAATTTTTACCTGTAAGTGATGGTAAACTAAATGATAACACAGCAAGCGAAAGTTCACCAGTTGAAGTAGATACTCAAGAGCGCATATCGAATACAAACAGAGTTTACAGGACACCGATTAAAGATACCAATGTAATGATACGGAATTCAGAAAACAAGGATGTGAATATCAAAAGAGCAAGCGTTACAGATACTTTTAATAATCCAGTGAAACATCATGGTAGAGATTTTGAAGTAAAAACACATAATGTATTTGAAATAAATACCGATTTATTAAAAACTCAAAGAAAGCTTGCCAATGATTTAGAATCGCCGACAATGGATTCGGAAAATGAGTTGGTTCGGAGGTACAATGTTACACCAAATGCGTTCTGGCTGAAAGAGTTTTATAAAATTAATTCAAATGGCAAACGAAAAACATTATTTGACTTTCCCTTTATAATAGATGCGAGGGATATATGTGCCAAATCACGTGATCCGTTTCTTGTGATTATGGTATTGTCTGTTCACACACACATTGATACACGTGAAGCAATACGAAACACGTGGGGCAGAGCTTCAAATCCAGGGGTATGGCCGAAGGTGGGAATTCTACAAAATAACGTAAAACTGATATTTTTGTTTGGAAAAGGAAACAGTGCCCTAAAGAATACGATTGTGAAGGACGAGAGTAACAGACACAATGATATTGTCCAAGCTGATTTTGACGACACGTATTTCAATCTTTCATACAAAGTCATCACGGGTATTCGATGGGTTGCAGATTTTTGTCCCGGGGCTAAATACATATTAAAAGCTGACGAAGATGTTTTTGTCCATGTTCATAACCTGGTAAGAGTTCTTGCTAAAGTAAAAGGAACAGAACGTGCAATGTTCTTTGGCCATACCAACGAAAACTCTAAGGTATTACGAACTGGACGATGGGAAGTGACAGCTAAAGCATTTCCATTTCCGGTTTATCCCACCTACACATGCGGAAATACTTATGTCATCCCTGGGTCACGTGCAAAAGAAATTTTCAATACTGCCGGATACTTAGATTATATGAATATTGAAGATGTTTTCGTTACAGGAATTCTTCGAACAATTATCGGTGCCGAAGTAAAGGATATTGTCGGGTTTACTCATTGGTATGAGAAAAAGCCGAGGCCGTGTGAGTTCAAGAACAGTATTCGAATATCAGCTACAAAAGTGACGGACAATTTGCAATATGACATTTGGGAGGGATTAAAGAACAACATCACCGACTGCTATAAAATTGTAAAAAAGAAGCCGAATATTGAACGCCCCGAGTACATTGTGAAATATAGACCAGTTATTCGTGATGATCACATATATTACAATAAGACAAGTAAGCAGTTCTATTCAGTGGGATAAGTGTAACATATTGACAAAAGGGATATATCGATGTAAAATTATTGCAAGCTCAAACATTACCAGAGGTAAACATTTAATATGGTCCAAACTGAAATAAATTGTAGACGATATTTTAAAGTAGATCTAATATTCAATTAAAAAAATAAAAGAAAAATGGGGAAAACAGCATCGTAGAAAAAAAGGAGCAATCGCTTGTTACAAGCAAATTCTCCTTTTGTCACAATGTTATCAATGTTTTTTTTGTCTAAAATGCGCAGTATTGTGATATTCAGTGGTAACACGATGTTCGGATAGGCGCAATGTTATTGGTAAATCCCTAGCCGCGACCTCTTTATAATTGCTCCTAGCCCTTTCCCGCTTTTTAAAAATTTTTTGACTTGTCCAAATTCAAGGTTTTGCAGACAAAAAGTTAACGCGGATTTAATTTGAAAACAACAAAAACAACAACAACGAACCATTCAGCACGGAAGAAAAAAATTGTGGAAAAAGAAGAAATTTCTCAAGTATTAAATCATAGAGCCGTAAAACAAGGGATTGTACGGAAAAGGGTTAACCAATTACCACACAGAAAAATCTTGGACTGTCCCAAATTGAAAGAACTTGCAGATGATTGTTCAAATTGCCTTTGAAATTTAATTCCAAGGGGCTGAATCGGGTAGAAATAATGTGTGAAAAGGCGAAATTTATCACAATGTCATTTTATATAATTCTTCAGGCGTGTTAAAATCGTGATTGTGTAGGAATGAGTTTAACACTCCTATCGGTGCAAATTATAATCATTAGCTTTCATATTACTGGCTCAGAAAAAGATGAACGCCATGAGCATTGACAAGTGACTGAGGGGTTCTTGTGTTTATAAAAGATTAACTTCGTGCCAAAATAGAAACAATTAGAATACTCGATACGTACGTTGCTTCACATACCAAAATAATATCAGCTAAATTAAACAAGAGGCCAAAGTGGTCCTATATCGCTCACCCGAGTTTACTGCCTAGTCAAACAATCGTCCCAAAATCAGGTCAATTGGGTATGAAATGTTATTACGGTGCCAACAATGTTTTTACTAAAAGTCGAACTAGTTTCGAACTTTCCACGATTTCATCACGACAAACATTCTCTCCAGTTTTCAGGTTGATTAATCCAAAATCAAGGACTTTAGAGTGTTTTCAAGATTTTTCTAAGAATTTGTGTAGTGATCTATCGACCCAGTTGACCAATCGCGGATGTCAGTCAAATAACCAGTCGATCAATGAAATCTTTCATCTAGACATTGAATAAGTTTTGAACTCCGACATTGGTCGCCATTTTTATCAACGCTGATTGTTGGTTTGGCGACTTAAACGTCGTAACTTAGGTCTTCAACCAACTATTCTACTTTTTTGTTACATGCTACTGGCCATAATTTTTGCAGAATACCGCCGTTTAAATTCGGGACTTCCTGTCGAAGTCAATAGACGTAGCTAACGCAGTAATTGGGCGGGGTTGTCGATTGGTCAAGATTTTACAAAGATAAATATTCTGGCCAGTTTTGAAGCTGATTGAATAAACACTAAGACCTATATAGTGGCTCTGCGGTTTTTCTGGGACTTGACAAATTACCTTAGTTTTTGACCTCAAAAATGACTCAATTTAGAAATTGTCCAAGATTATACGAAGTCAAACATTTTGAACTTTTTTACATAATTGAGCAAAACTATGGCCTCTTTGGTGTCTAGAAGGTAAATGTTGACGATGCTCGACGGACGTTGGACTACGAACACCACACAACCACAAAATCTCACTTTGAGCATGTTGTACACGGGTGAGTTTAAACGAGACAAACAATTTTGAAATGGTCCATTCAAAGAAGTTGTTGAGTAGGGCGTAAAATGGTTTGTTTGGTCATGGCTTAATCTATATTTGTGTCTCTCTAATAAATATATATTTTAATATCAAATAGATAAATAATACAGGAAATATGATACTATTGATTTTGATAAATTATCAATACCTACGTTACATTAATTATCGTGCAATGTCGTTTATTCAATACTAATGTGACCCTCACGTACAAAAAGACATTTAGGAGCTTTGAACAGTATCGCCCCTGGTCATATAGCTCATATTTCGCAAGCTGGCCTGGTAGAAAAACTAGTCCGATGTCTATATGTATAAAGATCTTTCTGACCTGAATGTAATAGTTTTTCCCAATACACTTATCCTGAATGACCTCTACCAGATCAGACTTTTTTTCAGATAAATGTATTTATTTCCCGAAAACAAAGAAGAAATCCATTTTTGCGTAAAGGGTACTTCGACATATGTTTGCAGATTAAATGCTAAGTCTTTTTCAATGTTACTCATGATTGATATAATCAGTTTTAGACAATAAGAATAGTTCAGTGATTTCAAATAGGTTATCAATATTTCTTAGCGCATTATTTGTTGATTATTTCACTAAGAAACCACTGAAATTATCGAAATGTTGCGATAGATTTAGTCAATTTGCACCACTTAACCCATTCCCACACAACAAAATTTTAGACTGGTCGAAATTGAAAAAAGCTGCAGATGATAATTTCCAGTTGATGGAATTTTAGATTTGTTCGTCTTTTTTGATAGAAAACATTGTGGATAATGAAGAAATTGCTTGATACAAGCATTTTCTTCATTTTCCACAGTGTTTTCCAAAGTTTTTTTTCTTGAGGGGCGTAAAAAGGAGGGATTGAGTTGGAATGGCTTAACATTACAGATCAGACTCTTATGCAAACAAAATATGTAGTGAATTAAAAGAACACACCAGTTATCGTTGTTAGTCGATTGATTTTCGTTACCGACAATGTTTGTTACTCTAAATCATACTTAACCCGCTCCCACACAATGACGCTTTTAAACACCTCTCAATATGAAAGCTTTGTTAACATTGTGGAAAATGAAGAAATTGCTTGACACAAGCAATTTCTCCATTATTCATAATGTTTTCTACCCTAAAAGATAAAGGTTTTAAAGATTTCATCAACTTAAAACTGTCGTCTGTAACTTCAACGAATTTGGACTGGTCTAAAATTGTGTTGTGTGGGAATGGGTTTACCCGATTTGAAATAACATTTTTTTCATGCATGAAATTCGGACTGTTATAAATAGTTTAGTTACGGATAAGAAGAAGCATCCTTATTTAACCGTTCCAGTTCAGTCCTTAATTTTTACGTCCCTATGGTTTATAATTGAGAAAATATTATAGATAAAGAGGAAATGGTTTGTGACAGCAATTTCTTCTTTTTCCTCAATATTTTCTACCCTACTGAATAGTTATTTTCAAATTAAATCCACTTCAAATTTTCGTCTGCAAAACCTTTGACTTTGGACAGGTCTAACATTGTGCAAAACAGGAAAGGCGCAAGGGTGTGAGGTAATGATTTATATATAGTTATATGGTCACAAAATGTTTATCGTAAGAGCCATATTAAATTGCTTTCTATTGGTTGAACGACGCTGACAACCAATACATCGCTTGACAAATCAAATCATTTATTAGACCGGAAGTGAATGGTGAACTCCGACATTTATATAGAGAATTTTTATTGGTTTAACGACTTAAACCGTAACAAACATATTTGTAACAGTAGTTACGACGTTAGGGTCCTACATCACAATTTGCCCTCTGTTTAATGTCCTTGATCATATATAGAAAAAAAAAATGATTCCATTTCATATCTCAGTCAAACTGCTTTGTCAGAGGTCAGTTGCCAAGGTCAGCGATCTGTCGAATTACGACCCGTCACGAGAAAAGGAACCATCTCGGAATTACTAAAAAAATAGACCCTGGTCATTTTGCACATACTATGGATGCTGACTAGGATGATTTTGCTCACATTTCCTTGTTGTTTTTTCGGAATATGAAATGGTCATTTTGTCACACAATATATTCACTGGTGATTTCTGACAAATCAGTTCGGTTTGACCTGAGCCAATTACCAGACGACAGAATTTTAGACTGTTCAGAATTCAAAGAAGTTGCAGACGACAATTATTTTGTTGACGAAATATAAAAAATCTCTGTCATTTTGGGTACAAAACATTGTGGGTAGTGAAAAAATGGATTGGATTGTTGATACCAGTGTTCATATTCAGCTTTGCATTTAAGGGATTCCGACTGGCACACAGCCCTTGATCAAGGAGGGTTCATTGTTTAAGGTTAAGGTCCATTCATTACAAATATCAAAATATAGATTTTCGGATAATGTGTCTAAATGAAAATTACGTTCTGCTACCTTTTATAAAGAATACCGTTTCGTGAATAATTTGGACTCGAAAACGGTATTCCAAACGATAATAAATTCACAGTGAAAGTATGTAGTGGTACAGTTTTTGAACTTGGGTCCAGACTTGGCGTGAAAAAGGGGTCAGTTTGTATTTTAGAAGACAATTGGCTCAAATCCGAGATGGAACACTGGCTGGAAGTAAAAATAGATAATTACGGGTGAAGAATGAAAATTATTCGAACATTTAAGATGGAGAAACGATTTTCCACATTTATACAAAAGTGTGATTTGGGATTTGGTTTCAAACCTCAATGGAAACAGAAAAGGTATTCTATTCATTTCTTTTAATATAATCAAGACATATATCAAAAACAGAAATAAAATAAGCACAAGTTATACACATTTGAGGCAGTTTAACCCAGTACCACACGACAAAATCTTAGACTGTTCAAATTTAAAAAAGTTGCAGATGGCAATTTAAAGCTGAGAGCATTTTGAATATATCAGTTTTTCCGGGTAGAACACAATATTGAGAACGTAGGATTTGCTTGCGACAAGCAATATCTGTTTTTCTCCTCTAGATGTCGTTAGAATTGTCTGATTATTGCTAAGCCGCTCAAGAAAAAAAAACTTTGGAATACATTGTGGAAATGGAAAAAAATGCTTGCTCCAATCAATTTCTTCATTGTCCACACTATTTTCTACCATACAATAGAGAATTTAGAAATAACATCCGTCTTCAACTTCTTCAGGTTTGGATCAGTCTAAAATATTGTTGTCTGGTATTGTTAATGTACATTAACAGTTGTAACTTTGTCAGATTTTTTAAGATATCTACATTTACTTTACATTTGTGAATCAGGAAGGTCATTCATTCTGTAAATTTAAAAATAAAAACATATTTTACTGGATAGCGGATCAATTGACCAATAGCGGTTATTAACCAAGGAATCAATCGACCAATCAAATCATTCATTCAGCCCGTAATTGAACTTTGAACTCCAACATTGGACGCTATTTTTGTGGGACATTTTTGTTGGTTTGGCGGCTTAAACGTAGTAATTACAGCTTGAACGTTTAAGCCACCAACCAAGCATTTTGCTTTTTTGTTTCATGCCACTAGCGATAAGTTTGGCAAATAACGCCTTTTAAAATCGAAGCGGTACTTCCTGTTGGAGTCAATGGGAGGGCCAAAAGAAGTAAGTGGGCGGGCATGTGATTGGCAAATTATTTATTTACGAGAGCAAGTACTTCAAAACTTCTTCTGACGGGGGTAAATTGTTAAAGAAAACATATTTCGTGCAGACTAGTTAAAAAGCAATTTCGTTGTGTTTGAACAAACAGGTGTTTTTTCGTTAGGATTCGTTTTCGGACACCTTTGTTATTTTCATTCGTAGCATTATTTCCCAATCTTGACCTTTCTCCATTTCCTCGAACCTCGTTTTCATTTTTTCAAGGGCGGTCACTCTATCGTTCGTTTCCGGAGTAAGTCCGGCGGCCATGACAGCTTCTTTAAATTTGGCTGGAGATGCTGTGGCGATAACAATTCTTTCCTTACTTTCCTTACTTTCGGTAAGTCTGAAAATAAACTGGATCGAATAAGCATGGAAGAGCAGTGTAATATTGAATCCTCACCATGCCCTAAAGTAAAAGATCCCGTGTAGTTAAAGAGATGAGTCTGGTAGTAATCATTCGAAGACAAATATCATTTCTAAGTCATGAGGGTCCATAAAGACACCAAATATTTAATCCAAGCAAAGAAAGACGATTAATATGTGTCAACGTTAATATAAACTACCACAACAACTTCATACTCTACGAGTATTATAAGAGTATTCAACATTTCTCTGTATGAAATCCTGAAAAATATCTGATTCTGCTCAAAACGGGAGCGTTTAGTCTTATACAGTCTTTGTAACAAATTTAAACCGGAACTACGCAGTCTAGTCAGGGGAGTTAATTAAAATTTCAATTTTCGAGTGGATAGTTTTGATCTAATGGTGTTCAACGTCAAATACTACCGTACTGCAGTTATATCGCTTAGACGACGTTTTCACCTTGGTCCCATCATTTGCAATAAATTAAATCCGAGCAAACAGATACTCATCCAACATAGGTGTGGTACTCCCATTAGTGAGAGGCAAATGACGCCAGTGACAATTACTTTAATTAAATGTGGGAATGATGTAGGCCAAAATGAGACTCGATCATACGACCCAGGAATCTAGACGACAGCTTGTGAGCGACAGAGCTAATCGAGATCGGTTTGTCAAATGGAACAATGGTCAAAATATCTTACTTGTGAGACAAATGGTAGGCAACTCCGATAGCAGTATGCGGACAGAGCATATACGAGTTATCCGCCCAAACTCTTCTCATAGTTGTCTTGACGTCATCGTCTGACATCGATTGGCTATCCACGATTGCTTCTCGTATCTATATTGAATGAGATTTGACAAGTCTAAATTGAAGAGGCTTTAGCTACCGTTTGAAAGTTAATATTAATAGAAACGCGGCTACGGGAAACTTTGTGGGATAATTAGAGATTGCTTGTCTTTAATAAAAGTTCTGATTTACCCATAATGCTGTCTACCTTATTTGATTCTCGTTTTGTAAAATTTGGTACACTTTGAAATGTCGTCGACAGCCTCTTTTAATTAGGACCAGTCTAGATTTTGTCGTCTTGCAGTGGGTTAATTTACTCTACTAAAAGGAAATTGACAACAATTTTTTTCCATTGCCGTTTCAAATATTCTATTTTGTCTTTTTCATTTCATTGAGTACGACCCGTCAAGCGCAAGGGGGTGGTTTGGTCTTGGAATCCCGCCACATAAACGTTATAAAACGGGATTAGGGCAAACAATTATGAAACCTTTTCGCTTATTCAACTAAGAATGTACCCAAATTTCTCTGAGTTTAGATTAATGATGAGTTCCATTTATATACTATAATAAGTACACAAAACTTAAACATAGTAGAATAAATACTCATCAGAATACGAAAAAAGAGTTTTATTATCTCGGGCCTTGATCAAGGACGGGAGGGTAACCATGTGTATGCTGAAAAGGCCTTCGCCATTCACAATATCAATCATAACATAGAAGATTCGACCTAGATCAGTGTGGAATCTAGCTTGGGTCAATTCCAGTCACACTTCAGGGGTAATGCGGTGTCGCTACGGTTAATATATGCCTATGCATAGTTATTTACCATTGAGTGGTCTAAATGCTTTAAAAGTTGCATATCTGTAATAGGCTCCAACATAAGTTTTCTCTCATTTCTGCCATACCTTGTTTGCTATGTCGTCCGGAACTTGAATTTTTCCTTCTTTCTCGAATTCGTCCATCATCATTCGTACCCTGTCTGTATCGCCTTCAGTAAATAAGTACCATAGTCGCTCCATATTATACGGGATCTATTTATATAAAAATACTGATGTTTAGTGATTTACTTTATTTGTATAATCCTTCATTTCGATAGAAAAGAAATTAGAAAGATTGGCCCCTTTCTTTTGAAACGATCATGTTACTTAGTTTCTTTCCAAAGCATATAACGTAATTATTACGATTATGGTCTATACAAAATGTTCGGCACATTTTCTTCCGAAATTAGATTTACGCTATGATTAACCCTTTCCATTTTTGTTTTTTGAATTTTAGACTGGCCAAATTTGAAAGACGTTGAAGTTGACAATGAAAAAGGAGTTCTATTTGAAGCAAAACAATCCTGTGTGGTAGAAAATAAGGGCTTAATAGAAGAAGCAATTCCTTCTTTTTCTCTATATTTTCTTCAGTATAAAATCACATGGATGCGTTGTCTGCGCATGTCATGTCAGTATTTGAAAATGCCACCCATCGGAAGATAACGCACGTAAAACCAGGAAAGGATTAAGCGTCTAACGGCTTGCTGACACTGTCCACTGACCTCCGTCAGCTCGACTGAGATATCAAACAACGTTAGTTAATCAGAGACATAAAACAAAAACGAGATCGTTGGTGGGCGACCTATACGTCGTTACTGCAGCTTGAATAGGCTGTATGCGCGGCATTTAGGTCGCAAAATCAACAAAATGATAGATAAAGATATCGGAGGTCAACATTACCTAGCGATTTAAATGAATGATTTGTTTGGTTAGTAATTATTTAATGTCGGCGGTAATCTGTCTTTCACCATGAATCCTAAGAAACAACAACAATTTCTGCGAAATAAACTTAACATCGCGTAAAAGTACGATTTTCGTTGTTGTTTTGTCTGTTAACCCTTTCCCGCTTTTATTAGACTGCTTCAACTTGAAAGAGGTTACAGACAGCAATGAAAATTGGATGCATTTGAAATGAAACAATCCTATGTGGTAGAAAATATTGTGGTTAAAGAAGATATTGCTTGTCACAAGCATTTTCTCCCTTTTCCACATTGTTTTCTCAAGTATAATCCCTGGTTTGTACAGGGAAGGGTTAAACAGCGTGCCCTTAATTTAGAGAGATTGCTTGATGAGAATCGAACTCGCCTGAATATCCATAGCCGGTGATAGAGTAGGTATAACTCTAGTAGCCACACTGAAGTCTCCATTACAAAATGTGCGCGACACAATATCGTTACAAGTAACAGCACACACAAGTTCGATTGGTAAACCCATGGTCCAAGCCACACAGCCAGCTGAAAATTAAACATTCTACCCGGAATCAATTTACTAGATCAGAATAGGATTATTCCATTACTACACGGCAAAATTTTATATCGGCCCAATTTGAAAGAAGTTGCAGTCGACAATTTTAAGTTTACGAAATATTCGATTTTTTCAACTTTCTGGGTAGAAAACATTGTGTAAAATAAAGAAATTGCTTGTTAAAAGCAATTTCTTCATTTTACACAAGGTATTCCCCATATTTTTTTTCATTGCGTCTAAAAGCGTCATAGTGTGGGAATAGGTGAAACGAGCTAGCTACCACAAACTATCGTATTTCAATTTATTAAAGAAAGAGTTCTGGAAAATAGAGTGAGAAGAAATTGTTTCTTACAAGCAACTTCTGCGTTTCACACAATGATTTCTGTTTTACACGGTTCTTTTCTCCAAATGTACATGTAAAATGACATCCGCATTTTCTTTCATTTAGACCATCTAAAATTTTGTCGTCTTCTTTTGGGTCAATGAAACAATGACATCAATGAAGGACGGCGGGCAAGCAATATTTCCATGGGCTACTCGTATGGGGTGTTCTAACTTCGTCTAAACTTATTTAGACTCGTACGTCCTTGGTATTAAACATGTAATTAAACCCATTACTTCCTATACAATGATACTTTTGACATCCGTAAAGGAAAGTAGTGCGGAAAACATTGATTAAATTGAAGGATTTCTTAAACCAAGCAATTTCTTCATTTTTCGCCATGTTTTCTAACAAGAAAGTTGAAAACGTCTTAAATTTCACAAACTTTAAATTGTCGTCTGCATACAACGTTGTTATCTTATTTTGTTTAAAATTTAACACACTTTGAAATGTCGTCTGCAACTCCTTTCGATTTAGACAAGTCTAAAATGTTATCGTCTGATAATGGGTTAAGAGCCTAAATACAATGAGAGTCATTGGCTCGATTAAGAAGGTGAGCTATCATTAACGACGCATGAAGTTTTATACTCTTGAAAAATACTAGAGAAGAAAGAATCGATCTTAAGTTAACTTTATATACTATTCCCTCGATCCACCATCTTCTTTCTAAAATGACAAACAAGTACTTTCAGTCTAAGTACCGAAGAAACAAGGGAGGGGGTGGATGGATAGTTTTGCACCCTTAAAAAATTTGGGAATTATGGAAAGAATGGCATCTTTTTCTTAGAATTCATGCATTTATCAATAATATATTTGCCTTTACCAATCAATTCAACATTCCAGAAATGAACGAAAATAGCCTTTGTAACAATGAAGTAATATCTCCTTTTCTCACAATGATTTTTACCCTGCATAGCACTCATCTTTTTTTAAATCTGAAAACACAGTCAACACAGTAAACTGTACTCTGCAATGTTTTTAAATCTCGAGCAGTCTAAAATTTGGCGGAAGGTAAAATGTTGAATTATTAACCCTTGTCATGCTGAGCCCGGAACCATAGACAGGTGATCTAGACAAAGATCAGGCTTCACATATGTGCAGAATGATCTTTGTCTTGACCTCCTGCTTATCCCTCTAAAGCTATTATTGTTTATACCATTAAGTTTCTAAATAAATACCCAAACAAAATGAGTGTCTTCTATGCTGCCAGTCCTTTGATTTTTACGTAATTTTGTGGAGGATTTTATTCAGCATGACAAGGTTTAAGTACTTGCAATCTATACTTACACGTGACATTTCCACAAGCCCCAGTTGGAACAACGATTTGTACTTTTCTGTCGCACGCTGGACACATCTACAAATAATTTAATTTTAGTTTTTCATGATTCAAGCGTTTTGATTAGCTGAATGCTCTATTTATATTTCATTGAACAAAATAAATTTTAAGCACGCATTTATTTTGTATACTTAACACAATGTAGATACATTGCTCAAAATTAGTAAAGTATTTGCTTTTATTATTATAGGGATGAGTGTATTTTTCACTGCGTTTATTGGAGTATAAAGTGCAATTGCCTTAGCACATGGCAAATAACGCCCGTATGTGCTAAGGCAATTGCACTTTATACTCCAATAAACGCAGTGAAAAATACACTCGGCCCATATAATTGCAATACGTCTATTTCAAAATCCGAAACGGATAGAGAGATGAAAATAAAAACAAATAAACGAACTGTGGGCGGAGTTACTTTTTCTTTGTCAGGCGTATGGATACATTGACACAGTTTATCGCTCTAGTCGTTGTAACGGCGGACATTTTATTTCGTCGCTCGGGATTTTTGAAACGGAAATTCGAACATTCGTTGGATTCATTTGGAATTATTATGAGCAAATACTAACTTTAAACTCTGTAAATTATGATATCTGGGTAGATAACAGTTAGAATTATGAATAGATGCTTTGTAATAGACAAGAAATATAAACCTACCACATGGACACGATGCATGCTGATGTGGCGAAGCCGATTCGACATCTAGGATTTACGGCTAATAAAGGTGAGTTTTTCGAAATCTTCATGTTGAAAACGAACATTATAATCGTTATAAGGACACTATTTGTTTATCTATTTATTGAAAATCCATGGAAGTATACAGAAATTCGAGGAAATCGAAATTCAAAGGGTGATGACTATAAATAGTAACAAAACAAGTTTGGTATTTCTTGGAAGGGAATTCCCAATATCGGAAATCCCTCACCTTGTTTTGTTTCTATTTTTGTCGAAACCAGTTCTGTCTTTTATCGAGGTATAAAGTGCAATTAATTTGATCACGTGATACGATTTGGGCCAATGAAAACACTCTATTTTGAAGTATTGCAATTATATACCTATAAAAGATATTGATTAAAATCTGGCTATCTAATACAACTCGACAGAAAAAAAAAAAAAAAAACAATATTCGGCGTGTACCAAAAAACCGTATTCGTCGAGTACCGTTAAACACAGACTACTTTTTTGTGTATTGACGGTCGGGTTTTTTCGGAAAGTTGGTTATTTCTTAATAATTTAAAAGAATTTTCTGTCATGTTCTAAAAGGTATATAATAAAAGGAATATTACAACAGTGTGTTTTTCTATTTGTTGTTATCGTGTTCTCGAATCGTATGTAGGTATTTTTTTATTGGATTCGACCTTCGGTCTCATCCAATGAAAAATACCTACACACGATTCTCGAACACGATAACAACGCATAGAAAAAGACACTGTGGTAATATTCCCTATTTATTTGTTTGATAAGATATAAGAAATGAAGAAAATATTTTTCATTTTCATTGAGGTATGAACCTAAAAAACTAAATCACATTATATGAATATGCGAAGCGGATTTGTACATTAGTGTGATTAAGTTTTTAGGTTTATACCTCAATGAAGACAGAGAATATTCTCTTCATTTCTTAAATGTTAAGATACTGCTCTTATGTGAACGTGTACACAAACAAATGTAAAATCGCCTTATTACACCCTAAGAAAATTCAGAAAATATTTTGGCATTATAAATTTTTAGGTATGACAATACGAAGGTAAAAACAAATGTGCCATGATGGCCCTAAGTTGCCCACCTGAGTTAACCGTGTGCACAATCAGTCTGGTCAACTTTTACTTCAACGGCGTAGAAGATTTGGCTGCTACAGTTTCCATAAAGTCTTTAATTATTTAACACTAAGGACTAGTTTTGACTCAGACTTGAGTCAGACCTTATTTTCCACAATGTATTCCAAAGCTTTCTTGATGGGCGTAAAAAGGAGGGATTATGTGGTGTTGGAATAATCATACACACTGTACCATAATTATGTCAATTTATCTCCGTCCGTAAATGCCATGGTTTACTTCGGATTAAAAAAAACGTAGAGAAATTTGGTTGATCATTCCGGTGCTATATGGTTGAAATCCATCGATCAATTTATAAGTAGAAGAAGGAAGGGAGAGGAAGACGGATGGACAGATCGGCGGACTGATGTATCAATGGCGGATCCAGGATTTCTGTAAAGGGGTTTCAAACTTATCAATGACGGAACCCCTATTATTTCCAAATTCTAAATAAATATCACCTCTAAATCGAAATAATTAGGCTACGGGGAGGTGTTAAAGAGGGGAGCTCCTCTAAATCCGCCATTTACTACGCACCAAGGACCCAGCGCAATGACAATATCCAGAAGGCTAGAGTTCCTGAAGAAAAATCGAGGGGACCAAAGATGTTCGTATATCTTTACCCATTCCAACATATTCCCCGTTTTTCTGCGCCTCTCGCGATAAAGGTTTTAGAAACAGTGTGGATGGCGAAGGATTTGTTTTGAAAAGCAATCTCTTCATTATCCACAATGTTTTCTGTCCAGAAAGACAAAAACAATCTAAAATTTCGTCAAATAAAATTGCCGTCTGAAACTTCTTTCAATTTGGAGCAACCTAATTTTATTGTGTGTGAAAGGGTACATATCCTTGCGACACATTTGAGTATTTTAAAATGGGATTCTAGTGGTATTGTAAACTTTTGTAGTGGGCAAATATGATGTCCATTGTAAAATATGAAACCTATATGTCGTACGACGCTCACACGACGGACAAAAATACTCATATCGTGCCCAGGGGAACTAATTTATGAATATTTAAAAGAGCTTGTTATTAGACATTTCTACAAGCTTCTATGTTTTGAAAGGTATCTGTTACGTCTTGATTTGAGAATTAACAAGTGATAATATGAGTGATAGTTTATTTCGAAAACAGGGAAGCAAATTGCTTACTTGTAAATAAGAGTAGAAATAATGAACAATTTGAACCATAATCCTAGCCCAGTTTATAGAGTTGATACTGGTCAACATGTACTTTTCTCTGAATTCGTTGTCAAGGAAACAAGGCTTAATTGCAACATCTAAATCGTCTGAAGTCCCATCAACTAGAAACACAGAAATATATTTGAGGCTAGTGCTTCGGTCAACAAGGACTCGCAAGCGGATGGCTGATGCTCGGCTTTTATATGCTGGTGTCGTAAAACAGTCAGTAGAAGACAAATATCACAAAGTATAACATACATAAATATTGTAACGAAACAATGCCAATATGACGGATAGCTGGCCACGCCACGCCCACTTAGCTCTGACAAAAAGTTTCTTTTGGATATCAAACGGAGTCATTTTGCAAAATAAATGGCCAGTAACTTAGAACCAAAGTATAATATGGTTGGTTGTCGACCTAAACGTCGTAACTACAGCTTGAATAAGTTGAAGTTACGACGTTTAGGCCGCCACACCAACAAAAGTGCTTCACATAAATGTCGACAAATATCGGAGTTCAAAGTTCACCTGTATGAATAAACAATTTGATTGGTCAATTGATTCTTTGATTGACAGTCACGATCCGCCATTTACGTTTACAAGATAGACATTCTGCATTACTCAAATATTATTAATAACGATGACCTATAGCCCCTACGGGCAAATATATAACAGTCTGAACTGGCCCCCCTTCTCCAGTTAGACTGGCCAATTTTTATACTCGAGAATTCAAATTGTATTGCATCTACCTTGACAGGTACATGACAGAGTGCATTATGCCTTTGGCCCAGTGCACTTACATAGCAGTTAGTTATTTTCTTTTTTTTTTTTGAAATGTATAAACACGTATATAAAGGTTAAAGGTGACATCTGCCGCGATGTATCCGTTCATTCATGCGTGGCTGAGCACTTGCTAAGTCGCGCACCTGCTCGGCGAAAAATACCTTTGTAAATAGTGGCTCACGATTTGCCAAACAAGTGCAATTGCACCGATACAAAAGAACAACCGTTTTCAAATAACTAATGTAAACACTAACGATAAACAAAGTGAGCTTACTTGTTTTACAATGTACGATAAGTAAAGACTCGGATCACCTGTGTACATCCGCTAAGTTTGATTAGGGTCCTCTATGCACGCTCTATATCTGAATACCGACTCAAAGTTTATTTTGATGACCAGCGAATGTTGTTAAGCGATGACCACACTATCCCGCTTTTTGCCACTCCAGGCAATCATAGTTTTGGAAAACCTTGTGGGAATAGGAGAAATTGCTTGTGACGAGCAATTTCGCCTTTTCTTACATTTTTTCTATCTTAATTGACATCTATTTTTCGTGCTGATGTTCAAGCTACTCAGTGTCTTCAAGTAACGCTTATATAATATCGTGATGCACATTTTATCTCATCACGCACATGTCAAATCGTCGAGCACATGTTATATCATCACGCACATGTAAAGTAGTCATGCACATGTCATATCGTCACGCGCACGTTAAATCTTCACGCACATGTCATATCGTCACGCACATGTCAAATCGTCACGCACATGAAATATCATCACGCACATATAAAATAGTCATGCACATGTCATATCGTCACGCAAATGTAATATCGTCACGCGCATGCAAAATCGCAAGGCACATGTCAATTCATCAGGCACATGAAATATCATCACGCACATGTAAAATAGTCATGCACATGTCATATCGTCACACACATGTAATATCGTCATGCTCATGTCAATTCGTCACGCACATGTCAAATCGTCACGCACATGTCATGCACAGGCTCAAGTAATCTCATAGACCGATGAACCTGTCCCATCTAAGCTACTCTCTGATATTGCTTGAATCGTTAGATTAGGACAGGTTCGCAAGTCAAGTAATCTCACCTCTAAAAACATGAACATTGTCTTCTAGAACTGTCGTCATTTGAAGCTCTTGAATCCTTGAACATCTGCCTTTCGGTAACAATACGATAATATCGACCCATTTTAGACCGCGCACAGCCTCAATGGCAGCACTGCCTGTGTCTCCTGACGTACCTGTATTGAAATGACGGGATTATAGAAGTATATTCAAGTCTTTTCCGTTTAACATTCTGTCATAGTAAGAGATATTCAGCAATACGGAAATATCGACCCTGTTCAGACACCGCCGATTGCGCAGGATGACCAGGGTTGCAGACTTTTGTAATTAGTGGATTTTCTGAATATTGAATGATCATTTTACATTACCAGTATACATGTACTTCAAAGAATTATGATAAAATCTCCCATTTTGGCGAAGTCAACAAAACAACTATGGAAAAGATTGTGAGAAAAGGAGACATTGCTTGTGACAAACGAATTTCCATTTTCTGTCAAGTTTTTTATACTACACTTGGTATTTTAGTTCAATTCAAATTCAAATTGAATTGTCGTCTGCAGCTCTGACCAATCTGAAATTTTGTCGGCTAATAGCAGCGATCGCCTATGACGTAAGCAATATGTGCGTTACACAAAACGTAGAACACAAATACCAAAACGTAGGACAAACATATTTGTACACTAATGTGATCTTGAAAACGATTTGAGCTTGTAAGTTATTAGTAGAAGCGAGTTGACTCACTTATTAATTGACCAATCACGGCCTTCAATCAAGGAATCAATCGACCAATCAAATAATTCATTCAGCCCCGAGCTTATCAACTCCAACATTGGCCGCCATTTTGTTTACCTTTATTGATGGTTAGGCGACTTAAACGTCGTACCTACTATTTCGAGCTGTGGTTAAGACGTTTAGATCACAAACCAACCATTTTAATTTTTTCATATGCGACTTGCCTTAAGTTTTGCAAAATAACGCCGTTAAAAATCGAAGCGGAACTTCAAGTCGGAGTTAATGGGCGGAGCTTAGGGAGTCAGTGGGCGGGGCCAGCGATTGGTCAATTAGGTTCTAAACGGAACTTCGATATCTATCATACTAATTATATGATAGGACAAGCTTTGATTGTCCTGCCTATTGGGAAGCGAGACGCGCATGCGCAAAGACTGTTTCTAATCTTAGTAACAAATCTCTTAAAATATAGATGGTATTGCTGAACTCACCTACAACAATGGTATGATGGACTCTCCTCTTTTCCGAGAAATATTCATAGAATTGTCCAACACACGATAAGGCCAAGTCTTTGAAAGCCCATGTCCGTCCATGAAACAGTTCTAGTATATTTACGCCATCTTTTAGTCGCTTTATCGGGGCCACTTCTGGTACAGTAAAAGTTTGGAATGCACGATCTATGATTCCTGAATATAGAACATTTATAGAATTTAAAAGACGTGTTTGATTTGTTAGAACATTATTCGCTGTCGCATATGATTCGTTAAACATTTAACCCATTCCCACATAACACTAATTTACACAGGTCCAACTTGAAAGAAGCTGCAGATGACAATTTCAAGCTGATAGGAATTCAAACATTTTTGTCATTCTGTGAAGAAAACAATGCGGGAAAAGAAGAAATTGCTTGTAACAAGGAATTTCTTCATTTTACACATTGTTTTCCTGAACTATTTTCTTGAGAGGCATAAAAAGGTGGGTTTGTGTGGTAATGGATAACGAAATTCATCTGTTTAATCAGCGTCAAATTCATAAACTATTTAACCCAAATATACATGTATACAGTGAATTATCTTCCTCACACATTTACACTAATAATTAATAAAAAAAAAAAAGCCGCGTTTGTCTCGTATTTACAAAATATCGTGATTATGGAGCGTGCATTTTGTAACTCATAGAAATTTGTATTTACTATCTCATACCTTAACCCATTTCCACACAAATCCTCCGTTTAACGCCCATAAAGAAAAAAAACTTTGGAAAACATTGTGGAAAAAGAAGAAATTGCTTGTATCAAGTAAATTCTTCATTATCCATAATGATTTCTACCCTAGAAGACGAAAACAAATTAAAATTTCATCAAATAGAAATTGCCGTCAGCAGCTTCTTTCCATTAGGACCAGTCTTTTTGTGTGTGGAAATGGGTTAAACAAGAAAACTTGCTTTGCTTCCTACAAGTAATCTACTGACCGAAATAAAAGAGGATCGTGTATTCGACAAAATCTAGCAAATTAAAAAAAAATTATGGTCGGCAACTGACGAATGTAATGCGCATTGATTAACGTGTACGGTGCCTTAGTAAAAAACATACCACTCAAATCGTCCCTGGGAATTTCACAATCGGGAATGTACATTCCAATGATTATTTTTGCGAGTTCCGTAAAGCTCAACTTGGCCCATTCTGTCAGAGCTTCCCTCGGGACTTTGGGTATGACCTCCGGTAGTAATATACCCCCGTCAGCCGCATACCCAGAAAATAGGGCTTGTTCGAAAGTCTGACCCTTAACACCACCTCGAGTACTTTTATACTTCATCTGTGAATCTTTATCTGTCAAGAAATACAAAGCTTTATTGTTTCATTAGTCCGGTGTTATTTTTCATCGGTAGATATGAAAAACGATTCGTTGCTGTCAATCGAAAAATGGATTGAAATAAAAAAAATAATAAATGAAATAAATAAATCCGTCGGGATCCGCAGTTTTTATATATCAAACACTTCTGAGAAACTCTTTCATGGAGATGTAGCTACGACGGTTTTGTCGCCAACAAACTTTAATTTTCGATATGTCTTCAGCCCAAAAACAAATAAATCGTCAATGTCATTCTAAAACCTTGTAACTAGCCTACAGCTTGAATCAAGCTGTAGTAACGAGGTTTTAGTATGACAACGGCGAAATGATATCTCGTATCTCAGACAGATTGACCTGTCGGAGTACATGAAGTCACATGACTAATGATCCGCTAACTTCTCGGAACGAGTCTTGAAGCAAACAAGTTCAGTTTATAGTGACTCGAAAGTTTGCATGACTGAGGTGTCTATTTAACCCATTCCAACACAACAAAATTTTAGACTGGTCCAAATTGAAAGAAGCTGCAGACTATATTTTCAAGTTGGTGGAATTTAAATTTTCTTTGTCTTTTTGGATAGAAAATATTGTGGATAATGAAGAAATTGCTTGATACAAGCAATTTCTTCATTATCCACAATGTTTTCCAAAGTATTTTTCTTGAGGGGCGTAAAAAGGAGGGATTGAATTGGAATGGGTTAATGTCTGTATGCAACTTACAAGTATTGATTAATAAGCCTACCTCCTTCGCCTGCGCTCTTTGATGGGTTGAAATACGAATTTTCTCTCGTGTTTACTCACTGAACTAATTCCCACACAATCCCTCCTTTTTATGCCTCTCATATAGAAAGTTTTGGAAAACATTGTGGACATAGAAGAAATTGCTTGATTCAAGCATTTTCTTCCGTGTCCACAATGTTATCTACCCCCAAAGACAAAGTTTTTACGATTTCATCAACCTAGAATTATCGTCTGCGTTTTCTTTGAATTTGGACCAGTCTAAAATTTTGTCAAGTGGGAACGGGTTAAATGGCACACAATCCGACATCCCTGCCAATTCCTTCATTGATTGAATGGAGTTTAACGTCGCTATTAACAGTATTTCAGTCATAAAGTGGTTTTTGGGATAACCTAACCATGGATTCCTTGTATTTCTCACACAAGCGCTATATCACAATTTCCTTTCCGAGCACCCAGCTGCTCATCCCACTTAGGTAGATTATCCACCCATTGGTGAGAAACAAATACCGAAAAAAATATTCGCTGCAGCCGGGGATCGAACCGGGACCCCCATTTGGATTCTTAACCGCTATGGCCATGGCACTCTGTCGATTCGTTCAAGGATATAATGCGATCAAGTATATTTCAAATTGTTATATTGTTGTTTATGAAATCAATATAATAATAATAATAATAAAATCTTTATTTAAAGAAGGTAGCTCATTAAGCTATCATCATACGAAACAATACAACGAAGAACTTATTTACAATGTGGCCCTATGCAACAAACAAGATAAGATGAACACGAGGTTATCCCGTTTAAAAAAAAGATTCAGATTTATTCAGGACAACTGTCTTAACCCCTGTCATGCTGAGTAAAATCATTGTTCAGAATTGATCCTATGGACAATTATGGCTTGAAGAGTACAGGCTGATCTTTGTCTATGCCTCCTACCAAACCAGGAATATTCCGGGATCAGCATGACAAGGGTATATAACTCCGGGAATCCGCTATGATAATTCTAATTGACTTTAAACATGCATATCTAGTGCAACAATATCAATGAATATGAACAATATTATGCTGTTTTTGTAGAGTCGATACGAATCGACAACGTGTACAAAGATTTTTGAGTAATCTTGGCGTTGATTACGGAACATGTTATCTTAAATTCATAAGCATTAACAGCATGCTAAAACAAGAACAGCGCCAACGGTTCAACGCTCGGCTGCAGATGCTGGATAATGCAAAAATTCTAAGTCGAAAAAAGGGCATAACTCTTACAAAAATGCTTTTAGAGTTATTACCCCCCCCCTTGATAATCTATAGATAGCTCTTGTGATGGCCAATACACATGCCAAGTTTCATGAGGATATCTTCAATAACATTAGAGATATGACCAAGGTTAAAGTTTGTCACGCCAACGCCAACCCGAACGCCAACACCGACGCACACGACGCCAAGGTGGTGACAATACCTCGAGTTTTCTCCGAAAACAGCCGAGCTAATAAAGACTAGAATAAAACTAAGCTGATCGTATGCGAGTACAATGTATATACATGCTTGCGCCGTTTATGCCGAGTTAATTTTAACGAATGTTTCCCCCTTGAAGTCAGCTTTTCAGAAAAAGTGCAAGTGCAAAGTCGGGGTACCCCTTCCCTGTCAAAACCCTAGATTTTACGTCGCAGTAATGTTATACTTGAGAAAACTTTGTTGAAAAAGAAGAAATTGTTTGTATCAAGCAAGTTCTCCTTTTCTCACAATATTTTCCACCACATAGGATGGTCAAATCGTACTTTCATTGTCGTCTACAACCTCTTTCACTTTGGACCAGTCTAAAATTTCAAAAAAGGTCAAACGTTGGCGAGTGTTTTACGATCCTGAACACAGAATACTTTCCTGTCCTAGGTTTGAACTGGTTTCGTAAATGCAATAACTAATGTCAAAAATTGTGATTCAAACCAATGCATTACTCGAAAACATGATGAGATTGGTAAAAGAGAACTTGCTGAAAACATTACTACATAGTAAAATCCTATATCCACAACTTATTTTCACACACACCATACAAAATCCTAATCCAATAAGTCGTCCAGATAAAATGTCACCATATCACAACTGTTACATCAATTATCACCGGGGGGCAACGATGAAACGTAATAGAAAGGGTTCACAATGATGAAAAATGGATTAAGTGTATCTTGTTTCGAAATGAGAAGTCACGGCAGCGTAAAGACTTCAATGAGGAACATTTCTGTGTTATCTTCCCTTTGTCCTGTGACCATTAAATCAGAGGTGTGCCAAATTGTACACTTCTTTACCTTTGTTTTTATCCTTGTTCGGTATGGGGAAGTTGCGATTTTTTATTTGCCTTTTCTAGTTTTATTATAAATACAATCTCTTGATGGTGTTAGTTTATGATTCAAAAATAACAAAGAAACGAATTTTCAAGATTAAACGAATTTTCCAGCTCTACAGTTTACATTATACAGCTGATCTTAAAACCAGACAGTGCAAAGAAACCTAGGACAAAGTCCAAGTAAAACACTGATAAGGACCAATGTATTTCTGGAGAATATTCAAGAGAGATAACCAAAGAATGTCCCGCATTACAGGCATCATAATTCGCAAGTCTCTTAACCCATTCCCACACAAGCCCTCCTTTTTACGCCCCAAGAAAAATGCTTTAGAAAACATTGTGGAAAATGAAGAAATTACTTGTATCAAGCAATTCCTTCATTTTTTTACATTGTTTTCTATCCCAAAAGTAAAAAAAAATTAAAATTCCATCAACTTGAAATTGTCGTCTGCAGCTTCTTTCAATTTGGACCAGTCATGCAGCATCGCATGACCTCATTTGCATATGACCCAAAGTCAACTAAAGGTAAGAAAATAACAGGCGAAAGAACCAACGTCCTAAATCATGTCACGTCAAATGGTTAGCGCAAAACTACGGCAAGTGTTTATATTCGTAATAACGCTTACGAAAGTTTTGGACTGATCTTTACAGAATTAAAGACGGGATAGCGAACATAACTCCTGATGACGTAACGATGACGTTGGTTTGATTTAATTCAAAATAATTTAATTTTCTGTTTCGTCTATCAAAAACGGGCGTTCTGATTGCTTAAAAAAATTATTCATAACTCCATGTACAAAATTTTTGAGCACGCAGCGATTTTGTATGCTTCCGCACAAAATAGTCCCATAAAAAGCAATCAAAATTTGTAAAATATTTGCTTTTATTACTCGATGCTTTTAAATTATAAGAGATGAAGAGAATATTTTTTGTTTTCATGGAGGTATTAACCGAAAAACCTAATCACACTTAAGTATGAATCCGCTTCATACCTCCATGAAAACAAAAAATATTCTCTTCATCTCTTAACTAAATGCGAGGTTCCAACGGTTATTCGCACCACGTGAATGACCCTATATTCTTTGCAACTGTCTCGGCTTAATCTAAAAATAGATAATTAGCCTACGTAGGCCATTAGGGAATTACCCTGTTTTTTTTTCGAGAAGAGACCTCTGATTTTTGTAAAACTTCTTTTCAGAGTATTGTATTAATATGGTATATGTGAGGAAATTAAAATAATGAAAATCTGTCACATGAAAAAACATTGATACCTACCTTTATATATTTCAACAATAACGCCATTTACAATTCAAATGAGTACCTACCACATACGGTTTTATAGAGAAGTAAGGATTTTAGAATTCTGTTGCCCCTTCTTATCTAGAGCTCTGCCATGAATTCAAATCCGACATCGGCGATCATCGTTCACACCCGGTGTTCAATTTATGGAAGTACTGACAAAAAAAAACAAGAAAAAAAAACTCCATGATTGTGTTATAAATAAGTGTTCTACTAATGATACCAAAAGTTATATCTATAGTGCCTGTCTTTCAGACACAAGCCCCAAGTTCGAATTTCTAGCACGGTTAAAATCAATAAATTACGAAAGGTATTACTTTCAACTCTTTCATGAAATATAAGAGTAATATCGATACGAATTTAATTGGACAATTTTTTTTTCTAAACTCTTCAAACATGTAACTGTTCAGTAGTGATGGTTCATGGTTTTCAGAGTAGGTCTACAGTTGTTAGATACCAGTTTAAGTGAAACAAAAGAATTGACCCTTTCCCACATATTTCCTCTTTTTTACGACAAAAAAAGCCTTTGAAAACATTGTGAAAATGAAGAAATTGCTTGATACTAGCAATTTCTTCAATATCCTCAATGTCTTCTATCGAAAACATTCAAATTTTCAACAATTTGAAATTCTCGTCTACAGCTTCTTTCAATTTGGACCATTCTTAAATTTTGTCAAGTGGTATAGGTTAATTATAAGTGAAGCCATAACACCCTCTGACAATTGACAAAAGTAAATGAGGACTGATCCTGATTATAGCCACTATTCGAAAGACTACCAATACATAACATAACATAACAGTTAACAGTGTTTTGTTATGTTATGATTATAGCCACTTTTCGAAAGACTACAATACAGAAGTTATCAAGAAGTATGGCGCACTAAACGGGTAAAAAGTCTACCTTAGGTAATACGTACTAAAATAAATGCGTGCATGCGTAAATAATACAAGTGCACTCACAAAATGTAGGCGAGAGCACATAATTACTGGGCGTTCAAGGGTATAAGATGTGCGCGTGTGCCTAAATTACAAGTGCACCCACAGTATTAAAGGTTTAATTTCTTACGCGTTCAAGCTCATATTTTGAAAGTGCACGCGTTAAATAACGCGTGCACTTTCAAAATATAAGCGCGCACGCTTGAACTAAACGGATTTACCTATATCATTTACGCGTACACGCGTACTTTATGCTAAGACGACTTAAAGGGGACTTTTGACCCAAACGGTACACCATAAAAGAAAGATAAATTCCCAATAAAATCTTAATTTAAATTGGTGAGCCATTTTGTACGGTGTCATTTGAAAGTATACGATCCATGTTCCTGGAAAGACTTGACTTTATTACGTTGTAAAATTCAAACGTCTAATTATTGCTTTAACCCCCCCCCCCAATAAAGAGCTTTGAAAAACATTGTGGAAAATTAACAAATTGCTTGTCACAAGTAATTTCTTCAATAACCACAATACTTTCTACCCCCAAAAAGAAGGACCGATTTTAAAAAAAATCCATAAACTTAAATGGCCGTCTGCAGGTTTTTAGACTTTGGCCAGACTAAAATTTTGTCGTATTGTAATGGATAATGTACAAAGCGGTTTTAATTTTTTAAGTTTTTTAAAGATATTTCCTTTGAAAAAAAAGTCAACTCATTAGGAAAGTTTTCTCGATAACGGGTCATATGGAAAGGGTATGGCGCAATGTAAATACGGAAATCTCCCAGAAATGAAAGAATCTGCCTATACTGCAAATCAAATGACATTGAGGATGCTTTTCATTTCATATATATGTGTCCCGTTTATGCATCCCTACGAAAAAAGTATATTGACTCATTTTTTCACAAGAAGCCTTCTGTCTATAAATTCAACTTACTTAAGTCTGATAACCGCTACATTCATACGAATCAATAAGCGCAATTAGAGGTAAAGTATTGCAAGTGCACATATGTATAGTATGAGCATTTGCCATGGTTATACGCTTATCCCATTCCTATGTTTTTCTCGATGTTTTTGATTGTTAATATAATTATAACGTACACGTCCGCTATATTTATTTATTAACAAGTATTTAACAATTCCAAAATTTTGTCAAATAAACACCATGTATCATTGTTCTCTCCTTTTACCATATAGACTAAGACCAATAACTGTGACTGAATTGTATTACTTTGTGTATGTTTGTATGGCTATGTTCTTTTTGTACTTGTTGATTAATAAAATTTCTTTTCTTTTGTTCCGTTCTGATGAATGCTTTTAACCCTTTTTGAAACTTTAGACTGGCCTGAATTTAAAGAGGTTGTATACGACGATGCAAATTGGATGTAATTCGAAGTTAAACCATCCTTTGTGGTAGAAAATATTGTGAGAAAAGGAGAAATAACTTATGATGAGCAACGATTTCTTTTTTTCCCACAACGTTTTCTCAAGTATAAAACCACAGCATCGTAAAACACGGGTTTGTACGGGAAAAGGTCTAATTCGTCGTAACCGTATTAAATCTGCTTTATTTCCCTTCGAAATCTCGCTCTATGCACCCAAAAAAACAAAGTACTGAAAGTACTATTGAGAACAATTCGATTATAATGTTTTCAGGCTGTCTGTTTTCAAGCTGTCTGAAGAATTTGTTCGAAGAGGAGTATTCCTTTCACTATATATAGCGCTGTCTCAGAATTTTGTAAGTTTTTATTTCTACCAAGAATTGATAGTTTTAACTTTTCACGAACCAGCTGTCGACAGCATTTGCACTGAAAGTATCTTTATAATCTAACTTTGTGTGGAAGTTCCTAAAAAATCCAGATGTTCTGTTGTAAACCTTTTTTCTACACCAACCCCTGATGAAAAAGCTATGGAAAACATTGTGGAAAATGGAGAAATTGCTTACAAAAAGCAGTTTCTTCATTACCCATATTTTTGTGTGGCAATCCGGAAGTTCTGTCATCAGGTAATGGGTTGTTAATAATGTTACACTTTATTACTTTATTTCACATGTGAAGGAATTAATCCTTTCCAAATCAATCCCTGATTTTTATGTCCCTGTTAATATGTAATTGAGAAAATATTGTAGAAAAATAAGAAATCACTTGCTCGGACAAACAATTTCTTCTTTTTCCACAATATTTACTATCCTACTCAAAGGTTAATTTTTAAATTAAATCAAATTAAATTTTCATTTTACAAAACCTTTGAATTTTGTCAGGCGTAAAATTTTGACAAACAGGAAAGGGTTACCTAAGCAGACATCTGTATCACCTCTATTAACCCATCACCAGACGAGAACATTTTGGACTTACCCACTTCGTGAAAAATAATGCAGGCGATAATTTTAAGTTGGTGAAATCTTAAATTGTTTTGTCCAAATTCTGGATAATGAAGAAATTGTTTGTCACGAGCAATTTATCTATTTTGCACAGTGTTTCATCGAACCAAACGGTGTTTTTCCTTTTATTTATCGTCGCTACCGTAGCACATGCCCATACGAGCGACGCCCCCAGAACACGGTTAGTTGTTACGGGGGGATAGTGTAACGATACAGGACGAAACTGCTGAGAGCTCCGCCTGGTTCTTTAACGTGCTCGGTGGATAACAACGTTACACGGGGCCTCGGTTTCACGTCTCATCTGAAAGACAATTAGTTGCGTTAGTTAATATGGTCAGCCCAGGGCTCGAACCCGTTCTTAAGGTGAAGTAAAGTGCTCTACCAACTGAGCTAATCGGGCTGACTAAGGCATATTGCTATATCGTTTTCTTTTTAAACATGTCTGTTCAAAACAAATTATCAGAAAAACAAGCAAATGGATGGGTAAACGTGAAACAGTGGCAACTGATATTAAACATAAAAGTAGTTACAACTGTTTTGCGCTTACCCAGCGAAAAGCATTCTTCCATTTTAACGCCGTACCTTCATACTTGAATCGAGAGAATATTTGATTATACGTCTTAAATTCCTGTTTCCCCTCATATCTATCTATCTATCTATCTATCTATCTATCTATCTATCTATCTATCTATCTATCTATCTATCTATCTATCTATCTATCTATCTATCTATCTATCTATCTATCTATCTATCTATCTATCTATCTATCTATCTATCTATCTATCTATCTATCTATCTATCTATCTATCTATCTATCTATCTATCTATCTATCTATCTATCTATCTATCTATCTATCTATCTATCTATCTATCTATCTATCTATCTATCTATCTATCTATCTATCTATCTATCTATCTATCTATCTATCTAT
This sequence comes from Fragum fragum, assembly GCA_946902895.1. Taxonomy (NCBI): domain Eukaryota; kingdom Metazoa; phylum Mollusca; class Bivalvia; order Cardiida; family Cardiidae; genus Fragum; species Fragum fragum. Next base: position 903,977 of record OX336374.1, on the reverse strand, counting down.
CTATCTATCTATCTATCTATCTATCTATCTATCTATCTATCTATCTATCTATCTATCTATCTATCTATCTATCTATCTATCTATCTATCTATCTATCTATCTATCTATCTATCTATCTATCTATCTATCTATCTATCTATCTATCTATCTATCTATCTATCTATCTATCTATCTATCTATCTATCTATCTATCTATCTATCTATCTATCTATCTATCTATCTATCTATCTATCTATCTATCTATCTATCTATCTATCTATCTATCTATCTATCTATCTATCTATCTATCTATCTATCTATCTATCTATCTATCTATCTATCTATCTATCTATCTATCTATCTATCTATCTATCTATCTATCTATCTATCTATCTATCTATCTATCTATCTATCTATCTATCTATCTATCTATCTATCTATCTATCTATCTATCTATCTATCTATCTATCTATCTATCTATCTATCTATCTATCTATCTATCTATCTATCTATCTATCTATCTATCTATCTATCTATCTATCTATCTATCTATCTATCTATCTATCTATCTATCTATCTATCTATCTATCTATCTATCTATCTATCTATCTATCTATCTATCTATCTATCTATCTATCTATCTATCTATCTATCTATCTATCTATCTATCTATCTATCTATCTATCTATCTATCTATCTATCTATCTATCTATCTATCTATCTATCTATCTATCTATCTATCTATCTATCTATCTATCTATCTATCTATCTATCTATCTATCTATCTATCTATCTATCTATCTATCTATCTATCTATCTATCTATCTATCTATCTATCTATCTATCTATCTATCTATCTATCTATCTATCTATCTATCTATCTATCTATCTATCTATCTATCTATCTATCTATCTATCTATCTATCTATCTATCTATCTATCTATCTATCTATCTATCTATCTATCTATCTATCTATCTATCTATCTATCTATCTATCTATCTATCTATCTATCTATCTATCTATCTATCTATCTATCTATCTATCTATCTATCTATCTATCTATCTATATATCTATATATATATATATATATATACTGCCCAACTCCCCTTTCGGGTATTACTGGCAGGTGCGCGTCTGTGCTGGAATAAAAACTGTTAGACATTTGTTAGGGTGCAAAATTTTAAAAGTATTGTGAGTGTTAGATTAAAAGAGCTGATAAAACATATTTTGGTCATTCAGGGACGGCTCACTATCTGAAAAGAATCAAGACTCTTTTTGAATGCTGCAATATCAGGTTGCTGTACAATTGTTTCTGGAAGGCTGTTCCATAGTATCACTGTGTACGGAAAAAAAGAATATTTAAAGTAGGCTGCATTTGTGTGGATCTGTCTGAAAGATGCTGTGTGCATATGTCGGGTGGTCCTCACTGGTCTTTCAAGATAAGCTGGTACTGGCACTGCAACAAAATTTTTAACAATTTTATAAAACATGGTGACTCTGGAGATGTCTCGTCTGTATTGGAGAGTTTCCCAACCAAGCTCCTTCTGCATGCAGGTAACACTGTCATAATAAGAGAAATTATTTTGAACCCATCTTGCCGCTCTACGTTGTACTTTTTCCACTTTGTTGATATAGGTTTTTGTGTAGGGACTCCAAACTGTTGATGTGTATTCTACCTGGGGTCTCACTAAAGTTTTATATGCTATTTCTCTGATCTTCTTATTTTTGGTCTGGATGTTTCTGCGGAGAAAACCTAAAGTTTTATTAGCATTTGATGTTATATTGTCAATGTGTTTGTTCCAGGAAAGATCTCCAGATATTGTAACTCCTAGGTATTTGGCATTGTCCACAGTCTCTAGTACTTGTCAATGTACCCTGTAATAAAAGGAAATCTTTTTCTTCTTTTTAGTAATATTTAGGACAATGCATTTGCTGGGGTTAAACTCCATTTCCCACTTTTTCTCCCAATGCATTAACTTGTCTAGATCTTCTTGTAGGGTCAAACAGTCTTGTCTGTTGTTAATAGCTAAGTAAACGGTAGTGTCATCTGCAAACAAACGAACTTGGGATGTGATGTTATTTGGAAGGTCATTTATATACAAAAGAAACAAAAGAGGGCCAAGTACAGATCCCTGAGGTACTCCAGACGTGACTGGTACTTCTGATGAGCATCCACCTTCTAAAACTACTTTTTGTGTTCTGCCTATTAGAAAAGATTTAATCCACAAAAGGGTAGCATTGTTAACACCATGTTCCTGCAATTTATACAAAAGTTTTAAGTGGCTAACTTTGTCAAAAGCCTTGCTGAAGTCTAACAAAACTAGATCAGTTTGTTTTCCTTCAGTCAGGTTTCTGGCAAGATGGTCGGTCAGTTGAAGTAGCTGGGTTTCGCATGAACGCCTTTCTCTAAAACCATGCTGAAAGTCATAAAGGATATCATTTTTATCAAAATGTTCAGTTAGATTTGATGCTACAATATGTTCTAGAACTTTACACAGTATACATGTTAAAGATATAGGTCTGTAATTTGCAGAATCTTCTTTGTTTCCTTTCTTGAAGAGTAGAGTCACATTTGCTTTTGTCCAAACTTGGGGATTTCTGAAAGAGAATTTCTAAGATCGGGAAAATTTGGTAACATAAGTTTTTTAGTACAAGAGGTTTGATGTTGTCTGGTCCTGCTGCTTTGTCTGGTTTCAGGTTGGAAATAAGTTTTTGTACTCCACTGGTGCAAATAGTAATGTTATAGTAAAAAGTAAAATTTGCTGAGGGTAGTTAAAAAGGTGTTTGTCCCATATCAAATTTGCATACTGATAATGCCATAGGAGCCACAGCTACTTGTTCGCTAAATATCAATATAAGCGATGTCATCCATTAGCCACGATACACCCCCTGTTTTAATCGAATAAACTATTTGAACCGACGTCTTATTATAGATAAAATCGTGATACTGTAATTCTTTTAATCACACGAAGATAATAGTGTCTTTCTACAAAAGTTATAAAACTTCTAACAGTATTTACGTCAGCACATGAAAACAGACTGATCTACCCTATTGACCCTTTTCACCTGCCAGTAATACCCGAAAGGGGAGTTGGGCAGTATATATAGATACTGAGTACAAATCACGTATACCAAGATTTGAAATAGACTATTAATACCAGAAATAACTTACATGGATAGGTTTCTGAATGAGCCTACTCAAATTTAGAGAATAAAAAACCCACTACGAACTGTCAAAGTTCATCATAAATAGCGATTAAAAAGGCCTTGTTTTCAAGTCTAATTTGATTTTTTAAACCAATTTATTCGATTTATTTTTAAACACACACACACACACAAACAGTAAAAAATACTGTTTCAACCACAATAAAACCTGCTAGTTTCGATCTTTACTTTTGAATTCAGACAATTTTGAATCTACATTTACATTTAAAGAATTTGAATTGTCACTGGTGCTTCAATAATCAAAAATCACTGCAGCTGATTTTTTTTATTAAAACGAGCATACCATAATAAACAAAATGGCGGGTAAAACAGTATCGCAAGAAGCTTCGAAAGTTAACGATATTATCCTTGGTTGGATGTTTGACTATATATGCTATAGGGTTTGGGAGCAATTTTCATCAAATGAATCAATTTCGGAATCGGACAAAGATGTTATTCAAGGTATATTTTCGCCACTCATAAGAGAAGAGGAAAAGCCCATAATCCCTTATAAATCACAGGGATTTGTGACGCTGTCACAACTGAATTTTCACACTAGATACGTAATATAGACAAGAGATTGCATTTGACAAAGAGTATGAATATACCTGTTACGAATGACAATACATTCAAAGCTTTTTTTTCTGAGCAATGCACAAATGTAAAGGTAAATGTAAAATCTACACTGAAAAACAACTGTGTTACCGTGATATATCAATTTTGAATAACTGACAGAATTGTCCAGCAAATAGATGTCATTTTCCTTAGGCAGACAAAACTGTCCACCTTGACCTCTTAACCTTTGCCTTACAATCATATTACATTGGACATTTACAGGGTTCATTCTTGAGCTCGCCCATGCCCCATTATTGCATAATTATGACAGAAATGGCTCTCAGAAAATCTGACAACGATGCTTCCGACGACGACAACCCTTCACACAAGTATTCTGGAAAAATTAATTCGATTAGTAATTTGTTCCGTAAATTGGAATTCACTGAGTACAGCTTAGTAACATTCATTGATCGCAGATTGGTCTAATTGTTCTTAACCATGCTTACCATTGTAACAATATCTGTTAGAGCAAAGCAGACAACTTTAGACTTTTTCAGGGATGAAGATAATACTGGAATCTTGTCGTTAGACGAAATTCCATGAACTAGCAGCCAAACCACTGGAGTTGAAGACTAGTCGAAACTGAAAGAATCCCTCCATTTCACAGTTCCTGGATTGATTAACAAACTTTTCATGGTGGTGTTACAAAAGTTCCTCACACAAAATGTATTGTGCCAAATTAAAAAACATTAAAAGAATAATGCCCTTGCTGAAAGGAAAGAATTATTTCCGGACAAGTATCGTAACACAATATTCAGAGAGATATGATCACAAAAATGTTGTTCGGGAAGAAAACATTCAGCCTGATGTTGTCACAGCTATAAAAAAGTTATCTCATAAAATGAAAAGTTTGTTTTAAGATTTCTGCGGTGTCTATAGTCTTGTTGTCGTATTTTGGGTAGCTCATTACATTAAGAATACATGGCCCCTAAAATTCCAGAATGGCCCCTCTTTCGTCAACTGATGGGGCCATATGGCCTAAATGAATTTCATTTCTATTATGAGCTCTGCATTTACATGGCGCTGTTTCAAGGTTTCTGTCAAATCAATTTCCCACAAATTGAATGTTGAATTGTGACTTCAATTTTGTATCTTTCAACAATCTTTATAAATTCAGTTTTTTGCCCAAGATTATTGATATTTATGGTAATATGCTACTGTAATTATACGTATGTAGGAGTCACTTGTCAGTCGGTGGGTCCATCTATCTGTAGCTTTTTCGTGTCCGCTCAATTTCTCGGCAACTATTGGTTGGATTTTTTTCAAACTTCACTGATATAATCAGTATCAAGCAGAGGTGTGCATATTTTATCTTGGTTACGATCTATTGATTTTTGACGGAGTTATGGCCCTTTGGGGAAAAATCATGTTCGCTCAATTTCTCAGCAACCATTGGACAGATTTCATTAAAATTTCATAGAAAGACTCTGTATAAGTTAGACATGTGCATATCTTATTAGCTGGGCTGTTTTCGGAAAAAATCCAAGGTATTCTCATCATCTTGTAGGGTGCCCATTCACGTACTGCAGTACGTAATTCACGTACAATTACGTCGGTTCACGTACAAATCTTTCACCAAGACGTGCATGAACGTACAGAAAAATAAATGAATGTAGAAACAAAAATGCCATTACGTGTGTGTACATTGAAAAATTATTAGCATACAAAACGAGACTCTACGTTCGTATTTTCCCCAGAAAACCCAAAAAATTGCAAGCAAAGTAGATCAAAATTGCATCGGACGCAAGTGATTTCCGTTTCATTCAACGAGAACTATCGCGTCTTTCCGGCCTATTTTCTATATAGGGAACAGGGGAACCAGCAGCTGTAAAATGACATATAATGAGGATCTTGATGGCCTGACCAGTTTGTTTTGAAATAAGTCCAACGTTTCACTTTTTTCAAACAAAACACAAGATATTTACGTGTTTTTGGCGAGAATATGACAATAATTCGTACTATAGAATTTGATTTTGAAATGAGTTTCTCTGGTGAGTTCCGTTGTATGTGTAAGTCGGGTGTGACAAAATGGAGCCGCTTATTTAGCGTTTTAGTACGTAATTTGCTGTCTGCAAAATGTCACAACAAAACCTATTCTATTTCTCCGCAAATGGTGACTTTTGGACAGTAGTAGGCCAGTTGATATTTTCTGTACCAGAATTGTTTCAATACCACAGTTTACAATAAGCTGACATGCCTGGTATGGTCGGCTCCAAAATGCCTTCCCCACCCACGCAATTAACCTGTTAGAGTTGTTTAGCCATCGCTCTTATATCCCATTCAGCCCTTCCAAAATCCAGTAATTAAGAAAAAGTGAATTGTCAAAAAACAGCTTTACTATCCTTCGCTCTAAATTTATATGAAACTGGCAGGTGACTAGGCATTTATTTACTGATTAACAAAGTAGATGTAACTATACCATTGTCACTTGGTAAAGGGTTAAGTTTAGTATGGTGTACCCTTAACTCTGAAAATAAAGGGTACACTGTACCCTCAAATCTTTCTTTGTACCCCCATTTCAAAACCTAAGGGGTACATGTACCCCTAAAATGAAAACCCACTGGGCATGCTGTCTTGGCGGCGTTGGCGTTGGTGTGACAAACTTTAACCTTGGTCATATCTCTGTTAATATTGAAGATATCCTCATGAAACTTGGTATGTGTATTTACCATCACAAGTGCTATCTAGACTATCAAAGCTGATAACTCTAAAAGCGTTTTTGTAAGAGCTATGCCCGTTTTTCGTCTTAGAATTTTTGTATTATCCAGCACCTGCAGCCGAGCGTTGCACCGTGGGCGGTGCTCTTGTTTTGGTTATGGTTCATTTATTTTTGGTTGATTTATGGCCCTTAATTAAAAAGTCCATTTTATGTTACGGCCCTTTGGCAGACAGCACTTGTATATGGACAAGTGCTTTTGGGGGGGGGGGGTATTAGTCCGCTTTGCGCCAACTTTTAGTTTGCATGACAAATTTAAGAAATTGTTAAAATTCCAAGTTTCTATTTCAGGAAGTTTTCACAAAATTAAGGAAATTTGTGCATACATCCCACTTCCCAAACATACAACACCTATCTCCCTCCCCGATTTCTTTCTACTCTTTACTTATAGTCCCTCAATTTCATGTCCCTTTGAATGAGAAAACATTGTGGTAAAAGGAGGGTTTGTTTCTTATTTTCCCTCATTGTTTATCTTGAATGACCTTTGGCATTTTCATTTTACATGTGAATGGACGCATAATGACAGTAGGTAAATAGTATTTGCAAATCTTTTATGATTTGCTGAATGGGGTAGATTTATTTTAATTGACTTTGATCGGAATGTTAGGGGTATGACAAAATCTAGACTGGCTTATTTCAGATTGTCTCTGGTCTCATCATAGGTATGCAAGTACATACCACAAGAATATCACTTACATAGTACAGAAAGTAATGAAACTTTAGGTAGGGTTGTATTTAATAGGAATTTCCTTGTTTCATTTCTACAAGTTCTTTACAGATATCATTTAAAAGGGGAAGTACTCATGGAAACTAGCTAGATCAATCTGGTAACTTGGATGTTATACAAGCCCTTTATGTATTTGCTGTGTTTCAGGTTTGAGTGGCTTATTGAACAAACTTGAGACATATCCATCCAAAGATTGTACGAGACAGAAGTATTTGTTTATGGTGAACATATGTCGACTAGATGATGGTGAAGACATTAAGTCCCATTATGATCCTGATTCTGATGAAACACCGTTAGAAAGTATGATGACGACTTTCACAAGCCTTGTAGACTTGCAAGACCAAGAAATGAAGGACGAAGGGAAGAAGCTTTTGTCCATCATCAAATCAGAAGTAATTCTTTTATCCACAGTTGATTTGTAATGATTTTAAAGAATTAGAATCTAAAGACAAAATTCATCAAAACATTTCAGTTGATGCAGGTTCCAAGTTTTAGCTAAGTTATTTTGGAGAAAACCTAGGTATTTTCATATATCCTCATTGTTATTTGAGTCTGCATGCTAATCATTCCACATTTTTCTATATCTCTATTAGTACTGTACTGCAGGTAGTGATCTAAAATTTAGATTAATTGGATGAATGGGGTTTAAAGCCACTTTAACAGTATTTCAGTCATATTACTGCAGCTGGTGCACCTAACAATGGATTCCTGTTATTCCTCATACCAGTTCTACCTGTACATCCTTTGCTAGCCTCCAGGTGCTATCCTACTTAGGTTTATGATTATCCACCTATCGATGAGAGACCAATGAGCGGTCTTCTCTTTTCAGCTCACCTGAGCACACAATGTCAACATGAGCTTTTGTGATCATGCTGTATCCATTGTCTATCATGCGTCTTGTTTGCACGCTGGAGGCCACATTTTTTTCATAAATTCCTTTAAACTTTGTTAGAAGGTTTGTCAGCATGATCTCTGGGCAAATGTGAATTTAGGTCACATAAGGTAAAAAACTAGAAAGAAATACCTTGTTAGACACATTTTGGCTCAAATGGCTTAATATATGGTCAGCATATTTGTCTCCATGGTCTAATTGCAAAGATCGTATTTGGATCTCATGGGATCAAGAACAAGACATTTCAGCTCAAATAACTTGATATTTGGTCAGACTGTTTCAATGGGCCCTACCGATATACGGAATTATCCCGAAATTTGCCCTTTAATTAACTCCCTTGTCTTGCCTTGGTAGTTCTGGTTTAAATTTTCTATAAAGAGTGTATAAGGGCTGAGACTAAATGCTCCTATTTTGAGAAGAATCAGATGTTTTTTCAGAATTTAATACAGAGACATATTGAATACTCTTATGATACTCCTTGACTATGAAATTGTTGTGGTAGTTAATACTAATGTTGACTCGTTTTAATCATTTTTCTGGCCTAGGAACCAATTTTATTCTCATCCAGTTTTGTATTTTACTTCTCTTTTTCGAAACAAAATTAGCAAAGGTGTCCTTTGTAGGAAATCATTGTGTTTACTTATTTGGCTTGAAAAGACCTATTAAAACAAGGAAATCAAACAACAACAACAACCAACAACAAAAGAGTTCTTTTTACACTGACTTGCTCCACATCTAAATGATCAATTATTTTTGGTTCACATTGGCGTGATTGCTATTAAAATTTTGTTTGTATCCTCTATCGTTCTGAGATTCTTTTCTGTAAAGGGTCAATGGTAAATCAATTTTAAAAGTTATTGATATCCTTCCATAATCTGTTGTTTTAATCCAAGTAACTTACACGCTTCTGATCAGTATGGCAGATTGCGTAATTGACCACAGGGGTATTTTGGATATACACCGGATATATCTCATAATGATCGGGCTCGGCTACATGTTTTCGTTTTCACCCGATGTCCCCTTATTACAAGTAACAAAGGAAGACGTTTGCTAATCCATATAGTTCTAAGGAATATACGAAATGCAAGAGGTAGGGAAATCTATTTTACAAGTTTTCCTATTAAGAAAAATATGGGAAAAATTTTTAAGTTAGAAAGATCTAAAAAAAAGTTTAAGATCATTTACAATAATCTCTTGTTTTACAACAAATAAAGTTTAAATATTAAATATACATACATTGTATTATATATATAACGTTGCATAATATATATATATCTCAATATAGTAATAAGTATTCAACCTATTGCATTAACACGTTCAAAAAGATTGTCTTAGTTTGATCTTTGTTACACTTCTTACGGTTTATCTTTCATACTTCAACTTTTTCTATTTCTCACTTTTTTTCAAATACTTAAATTCATATACTGATATTAAAAAGTATTCTAAAACTTGAAGAAACAATTTGTCGGCGGCGACATGAACTACTAAGGTATAGCTTAAAATAAGCTGTACTTACAGGTTTGGGTGGCAATTGGCAATTTTAAAGTAAAGTAAACGGCAGTGCAATAAGTCATATTCTGCATGGTCGCACCTCTTCAAAATAACATGTAGATCGACATGTACTTACACGGTGCATGTCAGTGCCAATATCGTACAAATGGTCTATTTTAACATAGTCAATATTGCGTGTTACCAAGTATCCATCTTTAGATAGTATAATCTGAATAAGCAAGGCGGATGTCAAGTTCTTTGCTCATAAAGAATGACCAAAAGTATTCTCCTTATAATATTCCAAAGATGGGTTAACTCTATAAAATGCACAATTTACTTGATCAAAGCCAACATGTATATTTGGAAGCGATATTGATTTTAGTAGAACTGCACCTGTGACACTTGTCAAAACAGTCTATTTGTTTTTACAATTGTTTCAGAGAGAATCCCTCACACCTGCGTAAACATACAGGTTGGTATGAGGTATTTTACTTGCAGTATATATGTATGGTCAGTCATGACGTGGAGAGAAGTGAAAGATAGAGAGAGTCGAGAAGACTGTTAGGCCGGTACTTAGTTAACCATATGTAAACATTGTAACTAGATTGACTTTAATTTCGAAATGGCTTTTGTTTTACTAAACAATCACCGCCACTAAGATGTTGTAGACTACGCTACACGTCACGTATACGGGATAAGCCTGTATACTTAAACAAAAACATAATTTACTCTATGGACTTATGAAATTTCTCAATGTTTTAGATTAAACTAACCTGCAAGTTTAACTTTGAGGAAAGGGCTTTATATGCTTATTTCACTAACGAGGTGACAATAACCAGTCACACCTATCATGAAAACTTATGATAATTATGTAATTTTAAGTGATTTAGTTTTCAAATAAATTCATCACTGAACGTTAACAAATACAAGAATGATGTTGGAAAGTTTCAATATTTTTCATAAGATGAATAACATAAATTTCAAAGGTAATCTTTTATCTTCCTATATAAAAATAGCGTACAAATATAGACCGGAACTACCCAGAGTTCAAGGGAAGTAACTGATCAAGTGGAGTAACTACGTATATTGTTAGTGGCCCATTGAAACTCAGTTAAGTTAGATACTGGGTCTCATGGGGTCTAAAACAAGGTCACTTACGTCTAATCCTAAGAAAGTGGCCTTGCTTTTTTGCTTAACCCAAATACCTTGAAGCTTTGTAAGAACGTTTGTTGTTGATTACTTGGATGAGATTAGATAACAGGTCACTTTTTGACAAAATTAGTTTCTGGGTATCTTTTACTTCTGCTGTCATCAACTCAGGTGAGCGCTTTAGGGCCAATGGCCCTCTTGTTTGTGTTGAAAGGGGTATTGAATGATAGAAGCTGTATTTTACTTATTGATGGTAGGTATTTTAACCCATTCCAACTTAATCCCTCCTTTTTACGCCCCTCAACGAAAAAGCTTTGGAAAAAATTGTGGAAAATGAAGAAATTGCTTGTATCAAGCAATTTCTTCATTATCCACAATGTTTTCTATCCAAAAAGACAAAAAAATTCAAAATTCCATCAACTTGAAATTGTCGTCTGCAGCTCCTTTCAATTTGGACTGGTCTAAAATTTTGTTGTGTGGGAATGGGTTAATAAATAAAAAGTGTCAGAAACTGGGCTTGACAGAGTGGGAGAAAAGTGACCTTGTTTCAGAAAACTTCACTTGTTTTCCAAGCAATGCAAAACCGAAGTCACATGGAAAATTTAGGAACTAAACTGATTTCACTGATCTTGCGCAAAGGCTATGAAATGATAAAACCATTGATGGAAAGCCCTATGATAGTAAATCAAGATGTGAAGTGATAGATGGCATAATTGTGTAACATGAACCTCTCTGCTAGTTTGGATTGTCTTTAGTAGTACAAATCTATAAGACTCTATAGGAGTACTTACCCTTATGTAAATTTCTGTGCTTATGACTTTATAGTTTTACAACGATAGGGCCATGTTTCATTTCATTCAATGTTATAATTGCAGGCATTTAAGAACACCATGTTTTTTACTGCAGATTTAGATTTGTTGATAATTAATTAAAAATTAGATAAGTATTATACTCACAAAATTATGTATTCAGCATAAATTTATTTTTGATCAAATCCTTTCATTCTATTTATGCTTCGATTTAGAATAGAAAGCAGGGTGCAAAAATTGCGATACAAAACTTTACGAAAAAACTTCATCCGATGAAACATGCAGTTTGACTTACTTTTTAGCTCACCTCTGCACGAAGTGCTCATGGTGAGGTATTTTGATCATCCTGTGTCTGGCGTGCGTCTTGCTTTGTCCCTCATGTGTCAACAATCTTAAAAAGACATCTCCTCCCAAACCCCTGGGCAGTTTCAACCGAATTTGGAAGGAATGATCCTTGGGTGGTGCCCTTTGAAATTGCTAAAAGAATTTAAATATGTTAAAAACTCAGATTGCCATGGCAACAAAACTGAAATTTTAACGAAAACTTTAAAAATTATCTCCTCCTGAGTCCTGACCCAGAAGGCGTAGAGGCTTGATATTTGGCATGAGTGCAATGACCTCTTTCAGAATTGCTAGATCATCACCCTCAGGTACCCAGGGGAAGAGCCCCGGGGTGTGTGTGTGTGTGTTGACGCTTATAAAGAAATAAAGAAGGATTTTTAAAACAACATCTCCTCCCAAACTATTAGGCAGATTTCAACCAAATTTGGCAGGAATGTTCCTCAGATGGTGCCTTTTAAAAGTTGCTAAAAGGATTAAAATCCATTAAAAACTCTGGTTGCCATGGCAACAAAACTGAAATTTCAATGAAAACTTTAAAAATTATCTCCTCCTGACCCATAAGATGTAGAGCCTTGATAATTGGCATGAAGCATCAGTGCAATGACCTCTTTCACAATTGCTAAATCCATCACCCTTGGGTACCCAGGGGCGGAGCATAAGGGGGAATGGGGCTTATATAGAAATAAAGAAGGATTTTTAATACAACATGTCCTCCCAAACCACTGGTTGCTATGACAAAATGAGTAAAATTAAAAAAAAAAATATTAAAAAAAACCAACCCCATCTCCTCCTGACCCAGAAGTTGAAGAATCTTGAATTTTGCATGAAGCATCAGTACATTGACCTCTTTCAAAATTGATAAAATTTTAGAGCCATAGGGTTACTAGGCTTAAATAGAAATAAAGAAGGCAACCCTTTCAAACCTATTTGGCCATTTTAAACCAACTTGGGCTTGTTGATTTTAGTTAAATGTTAAAGGAGGTTTTCTCCCTACCCAGTTAGTATTAGGCCTTGAACTAAAAAGAGCCTTATCTCAGGTGAGCGCCAGGGCCACTGGCCCGCTTGTTTAAAGTAACAGTACTGATATTTTTCTTCCATATGAAAATATAAAAGCATATGTTTAACTTATTTAGCCGATTCATTAAAATTGTACTATTCATGGAGCTAAGACTAGATTTGCTATTGTTTTATTTCTAATCAGTGAGAATTTAGATCTAATTTGATGTGATCCTATAACGGCTTTGAGAGACAATCGAACACAGTTTAACCCATTTCCAAATTACAAAATTTTAGAATGATCCAACTTGAGAGAAGATTCAGACGACAATTTCAAGTTGATGAGATTATACATTTTTCCGTCTCTTTGGATAGAAAACATTGTGGATAATGAAGAAATTGCTTGATACAAGCAATTGCTTAATTTTCCACAATATTTTCCAAAGCTTTTGTCTTGAGGAAAGTAAAAAGAAGGCGTGTGTTGGAATTGGTTAAGCAATAATCAGACAACAGATTTGTGATTGGTCCAAATGTTGCGGTCCAAATTTCAAAGAACTTATAAATTTGAAAATATGGATCATTATGCATAGAAACTATTATGTTTTTCTTGAGGGGCATCAAAAAACTTCATTGAGAACGGATGGAAATAATTTCTCTATTTTTGATTGTTTTCAGGCTGTACTAGTATGTTGCCGTGCAGAGGACTTTGATATGGCCAAATCTGTGTTTACTACTCTCTGGAATCCAGCAAAGTTGGACCAGGATGAAAAGGTAAAATGTGAAAATATTATTTAATAATGTGGCAATAGCAAAATACTGATACAAATTAAAAACATGCAGGCATCTATTTCTGAGCTCTTTTCCTTAAAGGATGTAGTAAAAGAGACTGGGTTGAAATGTGTTAAGTTGGAGTTTTCTCAAATATAATTTTTAGCTCCGCAGTTTTCAGAAAAAAAATGAGGTATGGCTATGGCTAGTTTGTCGTCATCGATGTCAGTGTATGCGTCAGTATCCAAAATGTTTGACATTTTGTAATAACCCTGACCTTACCCTGACCAAATTCACTAACTTGAAACTTGGAATATATCTTAACTATAAAAGAGTATTTTATGCAAACAGTGGGATATCTCTATATGCATTTTTGAACAAATTATACCCCTTGTTTGAGTTTTACCCTCTATCAAGCAGTTGAACAGCAAAGCTTTCTACTTGTCTGGGATTAAAATAAACTAAAAAGTGAAGAGATCAATTTTATTAAAAACATTGTTGATAATGAAGAAAGTACTGGAACTCTGCATTTTGTTCATTAACTCTTTATGGTTTTACAAAATTTTGGACTTGCCAAAATTCAAAGTGGTGGCAGAAAACATTGTTAAATAAGTACATTGTAAGATTAAAAAAGTAACAATCCTATATGATAGAAAATATTGCAACAAAAGAAATTGCTTGTCACAAGCAATTTCATCTTTTTTCTCTATGCTTTCTCAAGTATGATATCACAGGGACGTAAAAATTGGAGATCATTTGGGAGAGGGTTGATATTTTATATCCTATAATATAAATATTGTGATAATTTTCCAATATTACTAGTTTTCTTTCAGACAAATGGGACATTGGAATTCCATATCCCTGATGATTTACAACAATTTAAGCCTTTCCTGTTCAATCCCTGGTTTATATGTCACTGTGGTTTCATACTTGAGAAAAAATTGTTGAAAATTGAGTCACAAGCAATTTCTTCTTTCCCACAATAATTTCTAATCATCTGAATATTATTTTTGCTTAAAAAATTCGATCTTATATTGTAAGCTGCAAAATTTCGTATTTAGGACAGGTCTAAATATTTGTAAAACAGTAAAGAGTTAATTACCACTGATGAAAATTTTGACTACTGTTTGTTTACATGACTTTTACATTGAAGATGAAATACATCATGCAAATTGTTTTTATACCCCCTAAAACTATGTTTTGAAGGTATTTTGGAGTAAGAATCTTGATTGGTTGTTTGGTTAGTTGGTCTGTCTAAGTGTAGCCTTTATTCTTAACATCTTGTCATGCTGAATAAAATTCTTGTCTAAATTTGCATAAAATCAAAGGCCTGAAAGCACTGGAAGCACTAGTTAAGGTTTAAAAAATATACTGAAAAATGATTTTATAAACAACTCTGGGTAGAAGAAGACAAACAGGAGGTGTAGACTAAGATCAGACTGCACTTGTGTGCAGGCTGATCTTTGTCTATACCTCCTGTCA
This sequence comes from Fragum fragum, assembly GCA_946902895.1. Taxonomy (NCBI): domain Eukaryota; kingdom Metazoa; phylum Mollusca; class Bivalvia; order Cardiida; family Cardiidae; genus Fragum; species Fragum fragum. The sequence continues at coordinate 888,804 of OX336374.1, read as the reverse complement.
AAATAGGAATATTCCGGGTTCATGATGACAAGGGTTAAACTTTTGGTTGGATTTGATTAAAATTGCATAAAAGTACTTTGTTTCAATCAAAAATGTTCACATGCCATTTTGGTTACGCTCAATTCATTTATCTTGAAATAATTGTCCTTTGCTAAAAATTCTTGTCTGCCCATTAACATTTTAATGCTGCCACCATGGCAAAGCATACAGAGTTACCTCTTTCCATATATGTATCTGTTGATGTGTATGTCCAAGTTGTGGCTGGAGCATATATTTAGTTGTTCCTATTGAAGAGTACTTCATATGTAAAGTTCTATTGGATACTCCAAGTTCAAGGTCACAACTCAAGGTCTTAAGACAAGCAATTATGTAAGTATCCAAGTCTGGGATACATTTCTGATCTCATCAGCTATTCAATGATTTTGAATAAAATTCACACGTGCACTAAGTATCAAACAAAATGTGGGTATTCTATTTTGGTTAGGGTTCAGTTTCCTGATCTGGAGTTTTGGCCCTTTTCTGTAAAAGGGCTTTATTGAAGTGAAATAATTTTTTTTCTGCTACATTAAGCTGTTAATAAGTATTAATCACCTGAAGTGATGGTCTAGTTTCTGCTATTGTTTGTTAAATTGAGTTAACCCATTCCTACATAACAAAATTTCAGACTTTACCAAATTGAAAGCAGCTACAGACGATAATTTCAAGTTAATGAAATCCTATACTTTTCGTCTTTTTGGATAACAAACATTGTGGATAATGAAGGAATTGCATGTAACAAGCAATTTCCTCATTTTCCACAATGTTTTCCAGAACTATATACTTGAGGGGCTTAAAAAGGAGGGATTTTGTGGGAAGGCTTAAATGAGTTATATTTACATTACAGAAAACCAGAAAGGTGTTGAAGATATTGGTTGAAGACAGGAATTGGAATGATGAACATATGAAGGGTTACACCTATAGCAATTTTATTGACACCATGAAGAAATATCTTCAAAAGATATATGGTACATTTCAAAAACCGCTGTTATTAGAGGTCAGTGTAAGATCATAAGTTCCCTGCCTTTTTACTCTGCAAAAAAAAAAAAACCAAAAAAAAAAAACAACTTTTGAAACCATCTTTGAAAATGAAGAAATAGCATGTAACAAGCAAATTCTTCATTATCCACTATGTTTTCCATCCCAAAAGACAAAAGATTTTTAAATTTCCACCTATTGTTATCTTCAAATTCTTTAAATTTTTACCAGTCTAAAATAATATCATGTTGGAATGGGTAAATAAAAAGTATGCAGATTTTCATTCCATAAATAATTGAACAAAATGAACTGGTAAAATGGTACTTGCTTTATGCACAGATATTATTTTATGGAGCAAAGAGTTCCTTTTAGAGTAACTTCTGGTTAACCCTTTCCTGTTTTTGGAAATTTTAGACTAGTCCAAATTGAAAGAGGTTGCAGATTACAATGAAAACTTGATGCCATTTGAAATGAAACCATCCTATGTGGTAGAAAATATTGTGGAAAAAGGAGAAATTGCTTGTTACAAGCAATTTCTTCTTTTTCCACAATGTTTTCTCAAGTATTAAATCACAGGAACGTAAAATCCCATATTTGAACAGGAAGGGGTTAAATCCAACATAAATCTTGGCCAATTAGAGTTGCAAGTAATGGGATTCCACTGTTGTAGAATTTGACCATAGATATTCATTTTGACGACTTAGTTAATCTCTTGAATAGGCTGCGGAGAGAAGATTGGCTGAAGACAAAGAGATGTTTCAACGAGAGAAAAAAGCTCATGCTGGTAGGAAAAGGAAGCTGGTAGACAAGTAAGTATGATACACAGTAGAAAATAGTTGGAAGTAGACAAACTACGAGAGTAACTTGTTTAATTTATTACAACACAGCAGAATTTTAGACTGGTCCAAATTGACAGGAGTTCCAGACGACAATTTCAAGTTTATGACATTTTATATTTTTTCAACTTTCTAGATAAAAAAAACATTGTGTAAAATGATGAAATTGCTTGTTACAAGCAATTTCTTCATTTACACAATGTTTTCCCATTTGTTTTTCTTGAGGGGCGTCGAAATGCATCACTGTGTGGGAATGGGTTAAGTATTACTGCTTTGACCCCATCTTGCATTTTTATACATCAAATAAAATAAGCTTTTGAAAACTTTGTGAGAAAAAAAAAATGTTTACTTTATACACTGTTAAATATCAAAGTGAAACTTCTTGTCGGAGATAAGAGGATGTGGATAGTAATTTGTTCTTTTATTATTTATGACATCATGGCATAAGTCAACGCCCTTTAATCATATCAAAAGTTTCATTTGGCTTTAGCAATTCTGCATATTGATGGATGGGTAGCTACATAAACTGTCTCCGACAGGAATTTGTGTTTTTCCAAAATTTATAGTCAGTAACATGTAAAAAAATGAAAAGGTTCGTTTGAAACCCTAAAGGTCTTATCTACAGCTTTAATCCTTTTCTGTTTTTGCGGAATTTTAGACCTGTCAAAATTCAAAGGCTTTGTAGGCGACAACTTAAAGTTGATTTTTTTAGAAATAATTATTCAGATTAGAAATATTGTGGATAAAGAAGAAGTTGATTGTCACAAGCAATTCTCTTCATGCTTGGTATGTAGCACAACCAGATGATTCTCTATCATATGTGTTAAAATCATAGCCCTGGGATAAAACATGACCCTGCCCCAGTGGTCCCAAATTTGGGAAAACAACAAATTTAAGCAACTTCAAAAGTTCTCCTTCTGATATATAAGGTGAAGGACATTCATATTTGGTAAATAGCATTACAAAATAATTTTGTATTATGTTACAGGAAAATATGATGATAGGATCAAAAAAGTCTCTATAGGTAGAAAATTGCGTAAATTGCTCAATTCAAAAAAATTCTTCTACTTAAATATAGTGCCTAGAGCATTATAACTAAAACAAAGTGAAACATTATTGTTAACTATCAATCAGGACATGTCTAAAATTTGGTTATCTGGTAATAAGATTGACTCCTTCTGGTTTTGCAAAAACTTATACCTGTCTAAATTCAAAGGTTTTGCTGACAAAAATCTAAAGTGGATTTAATTTGAAAAATAACCATTCAGTAGGGTAGAAAATATTGTTGAAAAGGAAGAACTTGCTTGTAATCAGCAATTTCTGCTTTTTCTATAATGCTTTCTCAATTATGAAAATTACAGAAAAGTAAAAACCAAGGATTGAACAAGAAAAAGCTAAATAAAGGTGATTCTCAATAAAGATTGCATTCATGTTTTGCTTATAGAAATCTAAGCTCAGAAGCTCTTAAAGGCTGTAAAGAGACCTCTGATTCAACAAGTGAGAGGAAAAATGATGACAGTGGGAAATTACGCAAACTTTGGAGCAAGGTAAATTGTGTATCAGGATATTAACCCTTTCCTATACATTCCCTGATTTTACACCCAGTAATATTGTACTTTGGAAAACATTGTGGAAAAATAAGAAATTGCTTGTAACATTTATATTCAATTATATACATTTTCTTCTTTTTTACACAATGTTTTCTATCTAGTAGGTTGGTTACTTTTTGAATAGTACTCACTTTATTTATCATCTGCTACCTGTTTGAATTTAGACAAGTCCAAAATTTTGCAGAATAGTAAAGATTAACCCTTTCCTGTTTAATCCCTGAATTTTACGTCCCTGTGTTTTAACATTGTAGAAAACATTGTGGAAAAAGAAGAAATTGCTTGTAACAAGCAATTTCTTCCTTTCCCACAATATTTTCTACCCTGTAGGTTGGTTACTTTTCAAATTGGAATCAATTTTTGTTGGTATCTGCAACTTCTTTCAAATTGGACAAGTCCAAAATTTTGCAGAACAGTAAAGATTAAATGAGTGTCCATGAATAACTAAATATGTAAAAGGAGTCTCTTATCAACAGGTTAATACAAGGATCCCATTTTTCATCTGTTTTAGATGACAAGTTAAACGAATTTAGTAATTTTTGAAAATTTGATATTCTATGAATAGTTTTTTGTGATAAATCCATAGAGATTTTAGATTTTTTTTTATCCCATTTCCACACAACAAAGCTTTTTTTATCAAGCAATTTCTTCATTATCCACAATAATTTCTATCCAAAAAGACATTTTTTTTTAGAATTTTGTTGTGTGGGAATGGGTAAATTGAATTCTTTTGGATGATGATCAATGGTGATAAAACAAGTAAAATAATCTGACCAATTTTCAGAAAAATTGTGAATTATTTGAGCCAGAAGCTTCTGAAGTCTCTTCACAGTCATCAGAGGACAAATTTCCAGAATCGAAGGGAAAGGGAAAAAACAACAACGCCAGGTCAACAAACACATGCCAGTCTCCTTCAAAAAGAAAGGAACCTGAACAGATAAGTGATGAAGATGAAAGGTCAGATGTACTGATGCCTGCCCCTCCACAGCCCTTATCTACGAGACCCCAAGGAAAGTATAAGACATCCCAGGCAGCAGCCAGACCAAGAGAGAATAGTCCAACTTCAACATCTAGTAAGGCGTTTTATCTCTTTAACCCTTTCCTGTTTTTTGAACTTTAAGACTGGTCCAAATTGAAAGAGGATGCAGACGACAATGAAAATCAGACACAAGTTGAAATGAAATCATTCTATGTGGTAGAAAAAATTGTGGAAAAAGGAAGAAATTGCTTGTTACAAGCAATTTCTTCTTTTTCCACAATGTTTTCTGAAGTATGGAATCACAACACTGTAAAATCCTGTGTTTGTACAGGAAAGGGTTAAGAAAGGAGAGAATATATTTTTTAATTGAAGTATGAATGTTTAAACTTTAATCACACTGTATGAATATGCAAAGTAGATTAGTTCATTAGTGTGATTAGGTTTTCAGTTCATACCTCAATGGAAACAAAAATAATCTCTTCATTTCTTACAATCTAATGCAATCCATCATAAAAGCAAATGTTTTACTAATTTTGAATAGGATTTTATGGATCTACTTTGTGCAAAAGTATATGAAATAGGTCATTGCTCAAACTTTTGTTCGTATAAGTATGAAAAAAAAATCAGCCTATAAAAACACTTGAATCTTGGTAGAAGTTTATTTAGGGGTTTGGAATTCCCATGCTGACTTGCCCGTCATAGGCTTTTATACTTAACAACAAGTAAATTTTTCAATAACACTTGTCAGGGGACAAGTACATACCAGGGCAAATCTTGTAATGGTACAAAATAGATCACACAGATTTATCATCCTCATACATGTTACTATTGAAGGGTAGAAATATTGTTGTTAATGAAGGAATTATTGGTTTCAAGCATTTTCTCTCTTAACAAGGTTTTCTAAATATTTATGTATTCACTTTTTGAGGACAAGTTCATTTTGTTTCTAGACAAGTAGAAAAATCATCTCTTACTTGTACCGAGGACAAGTGGAGAAAATCAGTTTTTGCATCCCTGCTCTTCCGTAATTTACTAGCTCACCTGATTTTACTAGCTCACCTGAGTAAAATGTGCTCATGGTGAGCTTTTGGGATTCTTGAATGTTTTGGCGGTGAGTGGTGTGTAATGTCCGTCATATGGCATCTACATTTAAATAATTACACTTTAGGGTCCACAGTTTTAGCCCAATCTTAATGAAACTTGGTCAGAATGATTCATAGGTTATATGGATGAACCCTATTAAAAAAGGAAAAGTTCTGTTTGAAGACATTGGGAAAGGGGCAATTTCTTTTTGGTCCAGTCTGAATGAGACCTAGATACAATGTATAATGAATTTTAGGTCATAAAGGTGAATGTGATAAAAAATTGGAAAGTTCCATAAAAAAACTTAGATAAGACCTTTTAATGACAACTTAATCAACATCAACAAATCCTTTTGCCCTTTGTACTACTTGACTCTTCACAAATAAGTTAACCCTTTCCCACACAATCCCTCTTTTTTATGTCGCTCAAGAGAAAAGCTTTGGACTGTTAAAAGTGGCGTTAAACCCCATTCAATCAATAAATCTATTCTTTGAAAACAAAACAAAAAACAAAACAAAAAACAAAAAACAAAAAAAATTGGAAAAATATGTATTTTTATCACTAACAATTCTAAATTCTTTTGACTTCCAGTGGAAGAAGAACCCAGAACATCAACACCTCAAAAACAGAAACAGCCCTCAGGGTCTGGGTAAGCACCTCATAAGGGTTTGACACTAACCATGTTTTGCCACGGGCCTGTAGGACTAGTTAATTCCAAATTTTACGCAATGCGTCGGCTTGAAAACAGTGTGGGATAAAAAGAAATTCCTTGTTATAATCAATTTCTTCTTATCCAGAACTGTTTTCCCCTAATTTAATATCTGTGTTTTATGAAATTAGTGATTGAATGGGTAAGAGTTGAGAGGGCAGATTTATATAGATTAGACTGAACAAGAAAACATTACAGTTCCAAAGGACTCAAAGCTTAGGAGTTCAACCAGTTCTCCCTCAGTTCGCCGTCATAGTGCAGTTGTTGGACATCAGTCTCCCAATCTTCAATCATTGGATTTCATGGATTCGATCCCTGGTGCGGCACAAATCCATTCCAACATTTGTCTCTCACTAATGGGTGGATAATCATAAAAGTAAGTGGGATAGCAGCTGGAGGCTAGGAAAGGATGTAGTGGTAGTTGTTAGGTGCTCAAAGCAACGCTATGTGGTTGAAATGCTGTCAAAAGTTGCATTAAAACCCCGTTCAGTCAATCACAGGTATCTGGGCCAAAGGACTGGTGTTAGTGTCAATCTCTCTGTCTGTGTACAAATTTCAAGTCATCTTCTGTCACAAGGTCATCCAAAACTTTGATTAACCCATTACCAGACTGCAGAATTTTTGACGGGTCCAAATTGAAAGGACTTGCAGATGACGATTTTAAGTATATGAAAATTTAATTCTTTTCAACTTTCTGAATAGAAAAAATTGTGTAAAATGAAGAAATTGCTTGATACAAGTAATTTCTTCTTTTTATACTTTGTTTTCCAATGTATGGACACTGTGTGGTAATGGGTTAAAGAGTACACATTGAAGCTGTGTAATACGTTTTTTAGCCCAAATATTTGAAGAAAGGGGGGGTATTCCTTTAAGCCCATGTCAGTGTTGATGCCCGCAAAATGCTTTGGTCAAAGTTTTACATGCAAGTCTGAAATCTCTGGTTCTACTATTGTGCTCTGAAACTTTGCCTTTGTGACCGTCATATCATGCCCTAGGCAAAGATCTGACATATAATTTAGTGGAGTTATGACCCTTTTTAGCTCACCTGAGAACAAAGTGCTCATATCAGCTATTGTGATCAGCCTTTGTCTGGCGTCTGGCCTACGTCCGGCGCCTGTTGTCTGTTAACAATTTCTTTAACATCAGTCCCAAACCACTGGACCAATTTCACCCAAATTGGCAGAAATGTTTACTAGGTGGTGCCCTTTAAAGACAGATAAAAAGAATGTAAATCTCTTTAAAACTTCTTTTGCAAAGGCAACAAAAGTGAAATATAAAAAATCTTTTAAAGGCTTCTTCTTCTGACCTAGAAGGCCTAAAGCCGTGATATTATGGATGAAACATAGGTTAATTGACCTCTTAGAATTAGGTAAAATAGCTTCATTACCTTTTTGCGGTCGTATATAGAAACAAAGAAGGATTTTTTAAAGAGATCTCCTAAACCAGCAGGGCTCATTTTAAATTTGGTAGAAATGTTCCTTAGGTGGGCCCTTTCAAAAGTAGCTGAAAGAATTGAAATCAGTTGAAAACTCAGTATTATAATCGTACACTTGACATTAATTTGACTATTGAAAGATTAAAACTTGGTGTGTAATAATACCTATTGACCCTTTACCAAAATACTTCATAGAATTACCACATCCTGAAAATAAGCCCTTTCTGTGCAATCCCAGATTTTAGAAAGGAATAAAGAAGGATACCATAGAAAATTTTCTCCTTCTTAATCCATTAGGCCTAGAGCTTTGATAATTGGTATGTATCAATGCCTATTGACCCTCTACTAAGATAAACGAATTACAGTACTCCTCAAATTAGCTCGTTATGGTTGGATCTTCACTAGGATTAAAGGAGAAATTCTTTAAAAATTCTTCTTCTCCAAAATTATTAGTTGTAGGGCTTTGATATTTTGTACATATCATAAAGTCTTGAGCCTTCATACTCAGGGGAGCAATATAGAACCATCATGGTCCTCTTGTTTCAACATAAGATCTATTCTCTGTCAAGCCTCTACAGTTGAGGTCAGCATCCATGTAATGTATTCTTTTTATGTTTTTTGAGTAATGACATTTCTTCAAATAACTTTTTTGCATATAATTCATTACTGCACAATCACAAGCAAATTATTCATTCTTCCCTGAAAAAAAAGAGGTATAAACTGTGTTCTGCATCTTCTTTTAACTTTGAGTAGTCTAAATATTTCTTGTCTAGTAATGGACCATTTGTTTCAGGGAGAATATGATGTATCGCAAGAATGTAGGCAGACCAAACAGACATGAACCTCAGCCTGAAAATGAACAGAAAAAGAGGATTCTTAAGAAAAATTGGGACGAGATGTCTGCAGATTTCAGTATGTTTTCTTGCATTTCCAGATGATGAAATTGAAACATATCCCGTTTTGTAAATTTTTATTTTCAAGCATATGATGAAACTTTTTTGTTACCACAAAATGTTGTCACATAATCCATTCAAAGGCTGTTTTATGCATCACTTGACAGTTGTAACAAAACGGAAGAATTAGTAAGTCCTTCGTGTCTGTCTATATGTCTGAGTTGTCAACTTAATGTCAAAATTATCATTTTGCTCTTATTCAGACACTGCTGAAAATATGTGGCTCATATTTTTGTCACAGCTTCCTTGCACTAATAGCCATCAGTTCGTTGTAAGGCCAAGCTTACTTATTAAGATAACTTTTAAAAGAAAGGCTGTTACATTGGAATTGTATTTTGCATACACATACAATTTTTTTTGACTCATTCAAAAACAGTTCTTATTTCCAGAAATTTAAGGTAAAGCAGTCTTACCCCAAGAGTGCGTTTTTGACACAAATAAATGGTTGGCAATGCAACAAAATTTACTAAGTGCATTTTTTGTGACACAACCTAAATTAATTTTGAAATACAAACTTTTTATTAGCTCACCTGAGCACAGCGATTGGTAATTGTCTGGCGTCCGTCCATCCGTCTCTCCGTCTGTCCATCCATAAACAGTTATTAAAAAATCTTCTCCTCCTTAACCATAAGGCCCAGAGCTTTAATATTTGGTACATATCATCACCTATTGACCCTTTACCAAAATACTTCATAGAATTACTGTACTCTTAGGATTAACCCTTTTCTGTGAGATTCCTGATTTTACAAAGGAAATCTTTATAAATCTTCTCCTCCTAAACCATAAGGAAAAGAGCTTTGCTATTTGGTACATATCATCACCTATTGACCCTCTACCAAAACACTTCAAAGATTTACCGTACTCTGAAAATTAGCCCTTTTCAGTGAGATCCCTGATGTCACAAAGAAATAAAGAAGGAAATCTTTAAAAATCTTCTTTTCCCAAACCATAAGGACTAGAGCTTTTATATTTGGTATGTATCATCACCTATTGACCCTCTACAAAAACACTTCAAAGAATTACTGTATTCTGAAAATTAGCCCTTTTTTGTGTGATCCCTGATTTTACAAAGGAATAAAGAAGGAAATCTTTGAAAATCTTCTTCTACCAAACCATAATGCCTAGTGCTTTGATATTTTGTACATATCATCATCTATTGACCCTCTGCCAAAATACTTCAAAGAATTACTGTATTCTGCAAATTAGCCCTTTTCTGTGTGATCCCTGATTTTACAAAGGAATAAAGAAGGAAATCTTTGAAAATTTTCTTCTCCCAAACCATAAGGCCTAGAGCTTTTATATTTGGTATGTATCATCACCCATTGACCCTCTACCAAAATACTTCAAAGAATTACTATATTCTGAAAATTAGCCCTTTTCTGTGCGATCCCTGATTTTACAAAGGAACAAATAAGGAAATCTTTGAAAATCTTCTTCTCCCAAACAATAAGGCCTAGAGCTTTGATATTTTGTACATATCATCAACTATTGACTCTCTTCCAAAATACTTCAAAGAATTACCATATTCATAAATAAGCCCTTTTCTGTTCGAACTCTAAATGATAGAAATAAATAATGATATCTTTGAAAACCTTCTTCTCCTAAACCATTAGGTTGATTGATTGATTGAATGGGGTTTAACGCCGCTTTTAACAGTATTTCAGTCATATCGCGGCGGCTGGAGCACCTAACAATGGATTCCTGGTATTTCTCACACCAGTACTACCACTACATCCTTTCCTAGCCTCCAGCTGCTATCTCACTTAGGTTTACGATTATCCACCCATTGGTGAGAGACAATTGTCGGAAAGAATATTTGCCGCCGCCGGGGATCGAACCCATGACACCCATGATTGAAGATTAGGAGTCTGGCGCGCTACCGACTGCCCTATGGCGGCGGCCTAAACCATTAGGCCTAGAGCTTTTATACTTTGTATGTATTGATGTCTATACTTCAAAGCATTACCATATTAAGGAAATTAGTGCTATATGGTGTGATCATCAATATACCTAGGATTAAAAGAGAAATCCTTAAACGTCTTCTCCAAAATTATTAGACAGAGGGCTTTACCATCATACTCAGGGGAGAGATTTAGGACCACCATGGTCCTCTTGTAATGTATTTGATGGCATTGAATGATCTTTGAAATCAACTGTACAAAACAAGTTCATTTTACTGTCAGGGAACGGTTTAAATTGAATTTCTCGGAAATCTTTCAACCTGTTGTTGTTGTTCTATTTATACGGGTGGTTTATTTTCAGGCTTCCCAAGCCCAGAATAATTATATGTAAAACCGCCCGGAAAATGAAGTTTTGGAGGATTTTTTTTCCCCCGCATTTTAATGGAATTACAATTCAAATGAAGTTATATTTAAACTTTGCCATCAATACTTTTCCTTCAACATGTGATTCTTCAACTAAACATTTTCATCTATTTCTTTTTTCCAAGTAATTTGATCATTCTGTCCCTAAATAAAAAAAAATATTGTAACTCTTTCAGAAAAATTGTTAAAAAGTTTGAATAAGTATTTACAAGATTTACTTTTACAAAATTGACCCTTTAAAATTTTAAATGACCCACAGAAATGAAGACAGGGGGTCACAAATGACCCTCAACAAATTGAACCTGGCAGAAACACTGGGCAAAGGTGTCAATGATTCCTCAATTTCAATGTCTTGCACAAGCCCTGCTGAAATTAAAATGACCATTCCCCCTTTAGCTATAGCTTTGCACATGAAACTTTACTCTTCTTATTCTGAACTATTTTTCTGCTTTAGCAGGAGTTCCAGACTAAGATCAACCTTCACACATGTGCAGTCGGATCTTGGTCTACACCACCTGCTTGACAATTTAAACAAGAGCTGTTTATAAAATTAGTTATCAAGAGGAAGACTGACCAACAAATAAGGTCTGTCAGTGCTTTCAGCCCTTAGTTTAAATATGGAAAGGGCTGCCATCATAGCGCAGTCCGTAGCGCATCAGACTCTTAATATTCAATCTTGGGATGTCATGGGTTTGATCCCAGGCTGCGGCACCTATTCTTTCAGACATTTGTCTCTCACCAATGAGGGGATAAATGTTAACCTAAGAGGGATAGCAGCTGGAGACTAGGAAAGGATGTAGTGGAAGTACCAGTATGAGAAATACCAGGAATCCATTGTTAGGTAGTCCAGCTGCTGGGATTTGACTGAAATACTGTTAAAAGTGGCGTTAAACTCCCTTTCAATCTATCAATCATTCAGAATCTAGATAAGGATTTTATCCAGTATGACATGGTTACCACATTCCCACACAATAACACTTACATTCCTCTCAATATGAAAGCTTTGGAAAACATTGTGAAAAATGAAGAGATTTCTTTTTACAGGGAATTTCTTCATTATCTACAATGTTTTCTACACCAAATGAAAAAGATTTAAAAGATTTCTTTGACTAAAATTGGTGTTGGCTACTTCTTTCAATTTGAACTGGATTTAAAATTTTGTTGAGTTGGAATGCGTTAAGCTGTTAATTTATGCATGTTATTACAGGTTTTGTGTCGTCATCCACAGTAAGAACAAAATGGACATATGAAGAGACAGAGGAGTTTTTTAAGGCTGTAACAGTAATTGGTGTCGGAAAATGGAGGGAAATCGGCGATTATCTGGGCACTACGCGCACGAATGTAATGTTAAAAGACAAATGGAGAAATATGTTAAAATCGGGCGAAGTGCAACGGTTTTCCAAAATACTTTCAAAAGGGAAAAAAAAGTAAGAAAGGCGGCAAAATGGCCTTAAATGTGTTCATAAATGTGACCATTGAAATGGGTAGTCTCAGATTGTGTTAACCCATTGACAGATCACACACAATTTTAGACTAGAATTCAACATTTTTTTTTAAAATGTTGTTGCATAAAGGGAACAGCATGTTGCAAGCAGTTTTTCCTTTTACACAATGTTTGTCTTTTTACTTTTAATGGCCTTGCCATGTAATGGCAAAAGGCAGGTAGAATTACCTTTGTCTTTTCTAAGTGTGTGCATTGGTGCAATAGTGGTGGGTATGTCATGTGATAGGGTGTATTGGCGTGTGATGGTCCAATTACATTGTTACATTATATTTATTAAAAAATTTAATCTTTAGTTTTCTCCATCAAAAACAAGCGTTCTGATTGGTGGAAAAAATTATTTATAACTCCCTGAACAAAATTTTGAGCACACAGCTATTTTGTATGCTTCCGCTATTAATAGTCCCATACAAAAAGGTATCAAAACATGTAGGGTTTTGGCTTGTTTTGCTCGATACTATTAAATTATAAGAAATGAAGAGAATATTTTTTTTTTTCATGTAGGTATGAACCGAAAAACCTAATCACACAATGTATGAATCTGCTTTGCGTTTTGATACAGTGTAATTAGGTTTTTCAGTTCATACCCTAGGGTACTTTGTGTATTCATACAGTGTGATTAGGTTTTTCAGTTCATACCTCCATGAAAACAAAAAATATTCTTTTCATCTCTTAAATGGATTTCAAAATAAAAGCCTGTGGAGTGGTAACAAGGAAATTGTCAGTTACCTGCGTTTCCCTTGATGATGGTCAAAATGTAACAATATCTAGTATGGATCTGCCTCATGATCATACACAATTTTAGTAGAGAAAGACAGAGCTTCAATGGGGCCCCTACCAATAATTGAAGTTGTCCGTAAAATCCAACAAGAGTGTATAAGGACTGGGAATAAATTCTCCTATTTTGAGCAGAATCAATTTTTATGCCCCCTAAGAGAGGCTTATAGTAATTGAACTGTCCGTCCGTCAGTCAGTCAGTCCGTCAGTCCCGCTTTGTGTCGGCTCTGTAACTTCTACATGCAATAGTGGATTTCAATATAACTTGTGTTGCGAAAAAGACCCAGGTTCCAATCTCAAAGATCAAGGTCACAATCTGGGGTCAAAGGTAAAAATGGGTACTTTTTGCTGTGTCCACTCTGTAACTTCTATAATCATGCATGCAGGTACAGCTTTTTGTCATACAAATGTTCACCACCTTCAGACAACATGTTCCAAAGAGACCTAGGTTCCTATCTCAAAGGTCAAGGTCACAATCTGGGGTCAAAGGTAAAAAATGGGCACTTTTTGCAGTATCTGTTTTGTAACTTCTATAATCATGCAAGCAGGTACAAATTTCTTTCATACAAATGTTAACCACCTTAAGACGACGTGTGGCGTAAAAGAACCAGGTCCATATCTCAAAGGTCAAGGTCACAATCTGGGGTCAAAGGGTGTCCAGAATGGTTAAATTGCATCCAGAATGGTTAAACTGTATTTACACTCTTATTCTTCAATGGATTGCTTCCATATTTGGACAGATGCTTAATTGGCTGGACCACTTTACATGACCTTGACTTTGACCCAGTGACCTTGACCTTTGACCTACTTTTGACCTCAGAAAAATCCATCCATAATGCATTTTTTGATTTCATTCTGTATTTTAATAGATTATTATATGTATTAAAATTTCATTTATTAAAAACCCAGAAGTAAAGATCACAAATATATGGGTTGTGTTTACAAAACAAATCAAAGTGTCACATGCTTGACCCTTTCCTTTGGGGGCATTTGTCACATGACTGTGACCAGCCATTATTTTTAGCTCTACTGGCCGAAGGCTACTAGAGCTATAGCGATGGCTTTTTCCCGTCCGTGCCTCCGTGCATCCGTCCGTCTGTCCGTTAAACTTTTCCTTGTTTACGCGATAAAGTCCAGAGTTTTCATCAGATTCCCTTCAAACTTTCACAGAATGATTGTACCATCATAAGGATCGTTCCTTTCGAAAATGGGTATGATCCGTCAAGAAACACGGGAAAAGGGGCCTAGTTACAACTTAATTAAAAAATCCTCGTTTACGTGATAAAGTCCACTGTTTTCATCGGATTCTCTTCAATCTTTCACAGAATGATTGTACCACCATAAGGATAGTTCCTTTTGAAAATGGGTATGATCCGTCCAGAAACATGGGAAAAGGGGCCTTATGAAAATTCAATTATAAACTCCATTAAAAATCCTTGTTTACACGATAGAGTCCACAGTTTTCATCAGATTCATTTCAAACTTTCTCAAAATGATTGTCCCATCATAAGGATCGTTCCTTTTGATAATGGGTCTGACCTGTCAAGAAACACGGGAAAAGGGGCCGTATGAAAATTTAATTAAAAAATCCTCGTTAACACTCTAGAGTCCACAGTTTCCATCAGATTGTATTTAAACTTTCACAGAATGTTTGTACCATCATAAGGATTGTTCCTTTGGGAATTTGGTCAGATCCATCAGGAAACACGGGAAAAGGGGCCTTATGAAAGTTTAATCGAAAAATCTTTTAAGAAATACTCTTTAACACTCTGGAGTCAATAGTTTTCATCGGATTCCCTTCAAACTTTCACAGAATTATTGTACTATCAGAAGGATTGTTCCTCTCGAAATTTGGTATGATCCGTCAAGAAACACAGGAAAAAGGGGCCTTATGAAAATCTTAATAAAAAATTCTCATTAATAATCTAGAGCCAACAATTTTCAATGGATTCTCTTCAAACTTTCACGGAATGATTGTACCATCATAAGGATTGTTCCTTTCGGAATTGGATATGATTCCTCAAGAAACAAAGGAAAAGGGGCCTTATTAAAAATTTAATTCAAAGATCTTTGTTAACACTCTAGAGTCCACAGTTTTCATTTGATTGACTTCAAACTTTCACAGAATGATTTTACCATCATAAGAATTGTTCCTTTCAAAATTTGGTATGATCAGTAAAGCACCACAGGAAAAAGGGGCCCGATAAAAATGGATTGAAAAAGTCCTTGTAAACACAAAAGAGTCCATAGTTTTCAACAAATTCTCTTCAAATATTCCCAGAATGATTATTACATTAAATGAATTGTTCCTTTCGGAAGTAGGTTTGATCCATCAAGTTTCATGGGAAAAGGGGCCCTATGAAAATTTAATAAAAAATCTTAGTTAACACATAATGGCCCTAGATTTCACCTGATTGACTTCAAACTTTCACATAATGATTGTACCATCATAGGGATTGTTCCTTTCAAATTGGGTCTGATTATTGAGAAACATAGGAAAAGGGGCCTTAGGAAAATTCAATTAAAAAAATCTTAATTAATGCTTGTAAGTCCACAGATGAGATGGGGTTGTCTTTATACTCAAACAGAATAATTATACTTTTGTAAGAAGAGTTCCCTTTGGAATTGGTTCAGATCCATCAAGTAACATGGGAAAAGGGGCTATATGAAAATTCATTTAATAAAACCCTGTTAATACAATGAAGCCCACAGCTTTGATCAGATTTTGTTGAAACTTTCACAGAATGATTGGAAGGTCATAACTATCATTCTTTTCATAACAGGGTTTGAACTGTCAAGAAACACAGGAAAAGGGGCCTTATGAAAATTTCATTTATAAATCCTTGTTACCAAGTCCAGAGCTTTCATCGGATTTTCTTCAAACATTCACAGAATGATTGTACAATAATAATGATTGTTGATGTTTGCATTAGACCTGATCCGTCAAGTATCACAGTAAAAGGAGCATTATGAAATTTAATTTTAAAATCATTGTACCACAATAAAGTCAACAGTTTTCATCAGATTCTGTTAAAACTTTCACAGAATGATTATTCCATCATGAGGATTCTTTCTTTTCAAATAAGCCGTGATCTGTCTAGTATCATTGGAAAAAGGGCCTTTTGAGAATTTTATCTATAATCCTTGTAACCAAGTCCATAGCTTTCATTGGATTTTATTCAAACCTTCACAGAATCATTGTACAATAATCAAGATTGTTGATGCTGACATGAGACCTGATCCTTCAAGTATCACAGGAAAAGGAGCCTTATGAGAATTTTATTTTAAAAATTTTACACCAAGATAAAGTCTGCAGTTTTCATCAGATTCTGTTCAAACTTTCACAGAATGTTTGTACCATCATAAGGATTGTTTCTTTCCAAATTGGGCCTGATCTGTCTAGTATCATAGGAAAAGGGGCTGTATGAAAAATTATTACCAAATCTTCATAAACACAACAATGCCCTCAGTCTTTATCAGAATCTCTTCAAACTTTAATAGAATGATTGTACCATCATTTGGATTGTTCCTTTGTAAATTAGGTCTGATTGGTTAAGTGACACAAGAAAAGGGACCTTATAAAAAATTTATTACAAAACATCATTATTACAATAAAGTCCTCAGTCTTTATCATTTTCTTCAAACTATCATTAGGATTGTTCCTTTGTACATTGGGTCTGATTTGCTAAGTTTCACGGAAAAAGGGGCCTTTTGGAAATTTTGTTACAAAAACTCTTGACACAATTCAGTCCACTGTTTTCATTGATTCTCTTTAACTTTTAACCCATTCCAACTCAAGCCCTTCTTTTTACGCCCCGCAATTAAAGAGCTTTGGAAAACATTGTGGAAAATGAAGAAATTGCTTGTATCAAGCAATTTCTTCATTATCCATAATGTTTTCTACCAAAAAAGACGAAAAAAATAAAATTACATCAGCTTGAAATTGTCGTCTGCAGCTCCTTTCAATTTGGACTGGTCTAAAATTTTGTTGTGTGGGAATTGGTTAAAGAATGATTGTACCTTCATTAAAATAGTTCCTTTTGAAATTTGGTTTGTTCTGTAAAGTATCCTGTGAAAAGGGGCCCTCTGAAGATTTCACTATAAACTCATTAACACAATAAATTCCACAGATTAAACAGATTGATTGTACCATCATTCCAATTGTTGATTTTGACAGTGGATCTGACTATGGCAAGTGTCACATAAAAAGGGGCCTTATGAAAAACTCTCTTAAATATTCTGGTTAACACAATGATGTCCCTTGATTTCACCGGATTCACTTCAAAATTTCACAGAATGATTGTACAAATACTTAAATGGTTCTTTTCAGAACTGGGTACAATCCATCAAGTATCATGTTAAAAGGGGCCATATGATTTTTTTTTAGATATTCTAGTAAACATAATGAATTCCAAATATTTCATCAGATTCACTTTTAACTTTCATAGAATGATAAAACCAACAGTAAAATATCAAGAAAGGGGCCTTATGAGAACTTGAATTTAATATCTGTGTTAACACAATAAAGTCAACAGTTTTTAGCTCACCTGAGCATGTAGTGCTCAAGTGAGCTATTTTGATCCCCTTTTGTGCGGCGTCCATCCGTCGTGCGTCGTGTGTCATGCGTCGTGCGTCGTCCGTCAACAATTTCTTTAAACGACATCTCCTCCTAAACCACTGGGCCAATTTGAACCGATTTGGCAGAAATGTTCCTTAGTTGGTCCCCTTCAAAAATATCTAAAAGAATTGAAATCTGTTAAAAACTCTGGTTGCCATGGCAACAAAAGTGAAACTTTAAAATAATCTTTAAAAATCTTCTCCTCCTGACCCAGAAGACGTAGAGCCTTGATATTTTGCATGAAGCATCAGTATATTGACCTCTTTCAAAATAGCTAAAATCATGATCCTCAGGCCCCCAGGGGCAGAGCCCAAGGGGGGCGGGGGTTTATATAGAAATAAAGAACGATTTTTTAAATGACATCTCCTCCTAAACCACTGGGCCAATTTGAACCGATTTGGCAGAAATGTTCCTTAGATGGTCCCCTTCAAAAATAGCTAAAAGAATTGAAATCCCTTAAAAACTCTGGTTACCTTGGCAACAAAAGTGAAATTTTAGAATAATCTTAAAAAATCTTCTCCTCCTGACCCAGAAGGTGTAGAGCCTTGATATTTTGCATGAAGCATCAGTATATTGACCTCTTTCAAAATAGCTAAAATCATGATCTTCGGGTCCCCAGGGGCAGAGCCCCAGGGGGGGGGGGGTTATATAGAAATTAAGAACAATTTTTTAAATGACATCTCCTCTCAAACCACTGGGCCGATTTGAACAAAATTTGGCAGAAATGTCGCTTAGATGGTCCCCTTCAAAAATAGCTAAAAGAATTGAAATCCCTTAAAAACTCTGGTTATCATGGCAACAAAAGTGAAATTTTAGAATAATCTTAAAAAATCTTCTCCTCCTGACCCAGAAGGTGTAGAGCCTTGATATTTTGCATGAAGCATCAGTATATTGACCTCTTTCAAAATAGCTAAAATCATGATCTTCGGGTCCTCAGGGGCAGAGCCCCAGGGGGAGGGGGGTTATATAGAAATTAAGAACGATTTTTTAAATGACATCTTCTCTCAAACCACTGGGCCGATTTGAACAAAATTTGGCAGAAATGTTGCTTAGATGGTCCCCTTCAAAAATAGCTAAAAGAATTGAAATCGGTTAAAAACTCTGGTTACCATGGCAACAAAAGGGAAACTTTAAAATAATCTTTAAAAATCTTCTCCTCCTGACCCAGAAGGTGTAGAGCCTTGATATTTTGCATGAAGCATCAGTATATTACCTCTTTCAAAATAGCTAAAATCATGATCCTCAGGTCCCCAGAGGCGGAGCCTTGGGGGAGGGGGTATATAATATTATAGAACGATTTTTTAAATGACATGTCCTTTCAAACCACTGTGCTGATTTGAACCAAATTTGACCATAATGTTGCTTAGGTGGTCTCCCTTAAAATTAGCTAAAAGAATTGAAATCGGTTAAAAACTCTGGTTACCATGGCAACAAAAGGGAAATTTTAAAATAATCTTAAAAAATCTTCTCCTCCTGATCCAGAAGGCGTAGAGCCTTGATATTTTGCATGAAGCATCAGTATATTGACCTCTTTAAAAAAAGCTAAAATCATGATCCTCGGGTCCCCAGGGGCAGAGCCCCAGGGGGGCGGGGGTTTATATAGAAATAAAGAATGATTTTTTAAATGACATCTCCTCTAAAACCACTGGGCCGATTTGAACCAAATTTGGCAAAATGTTGCTTAGGTGGTCCTCTTCAAAAATAGCTAAAAGAATTGAAATCCCTTAAAAACTCTGGTTACCATGGCAACAAAAGTGAAATTTTCAAATAATCTTAAAAAATCTTCTCCTCCTGACCCAGAAGGTGTAGTGCCTTGATATTTTGCATGAAGCATCAGTATATTGACCTCTTTCAAAATAGCTAAAATCATGATCTTCAGGTCCCCAGGGGCGGAGCCCCAGGGGGGGGGGGGTTATATAGAAAATAAGAACAATTTTTTAAATGACATCTCCTCTAAAACACTGGGCCGATTTGAACCAAATTTGGCAGAATTGTCACTTAGGTGGTCCCCTTCAAAAAAAGCTAAAAGAATTGAAATCCGTTAAAAACTCTTGTTGCCATGGCAACAAAAGGGAAATTTTAAAATAATCTTTAAAAATCTTCTCCTCCTGACCCAGAAGGTGTAGAGCCTTGATATTTTGCATGAAACATCAGTATATTGACCTCTTTCAAAATAGCTAAAATCATGATCCTCGGGTCCCCAGAGGCGGAGCCTTGGGGGGGGGGGGGTATATAATGATATAGAACAATTTTTTAAATGACATGTCCTTTCAAACCACTGTGCTGATTTGAACCAAATTTGACCATAATGTTGCTTAGGTGGTCTCCCTTAAAATTAACTAAAAGAATTGAAATCGGTTAAAAACCTTGTTTGCCTTGGCAACAAAAGTGAAATTTCAAAATAATCTTTAAAAATCTTCTCCTCCTGACACAGAAGGTGTAGAGCCTTGATATTTTGCATGAAGCATCAGTATATTGATCTCTTACAAAATAGCTAAAATCATGATCCTAGGGTTTCCAGGGGCAGACCCAGGGGGCGGGGGGGGTATAGGCATGAAGCATCGGTTCACAGACTTCTCTCTTAATTCTGAAATTATAACCCATTGAAAAAGTTTTTTCCTTCTTTCAAATCAGCACTAAAGCCTTGGAATTCATAATTTAGACTTTTGGATCCCCAGGTTCATAGTCTTTATATGTAATTGTGGCCCACTTGTTTCATAATCCTAACCTTAACATGAAATTAGACTGTTAAAAGAAAAAGAGCCTTTATCTCAGGTGAGCACCCCAGGGCCAACGGCCCTCTTGTTTTGGATTCTCTTCAAAGATGCATGGAATAATTGTGGCATTTAAAACACAGGAAAAGGGGCCTTACAGATTATCATTCAAAACATTCTTGTGTATTGATGAAGATCACAATCATTATCAAAATGTCTTTTAAATTTCACAGGACAATTGTCAGGTTGTAAGGAAAGTTCCTTTTGGAATGAAATTGATCCATCAGAAAACACAGGAAAAGGGGCCTTATTGATTTTCTTTCAAAACAATCCTGTTTATGTGATAAAGTCCACAATTATTGTCAGATTCTGATGAAATATTCACAGAATGATTGTAGGGTCATAAGGTAACTTTCTTTTGGAAATGGAGTGGATACGTCATGAAACATGGGAAAAGGGGCCTTGAGGATTGTTGCTTAAAATGATAAAGGGGATAAAGCCCTTTTTTTTTCTTTATGCATTCTTCTTTGAGCAATTAACTTCCTTAACTATCAGATTTCTTTAACGGAAAACTTGATAACCAGTAGAGTGTCTCAGGCCCTCATGGGCCTCTTGTTTTCAGGATTTCATGCAGAAAAATAGTGAATACTTTTGTAACACTCTTAGAATATGAAATTTTTGCTTTAGTTTTCATTTACTTACACATTTTAATTGTCTTCTTTCCAGTTTTCATTCGTTATTTCTTGTTTCTGTAAAATGATTAGCAAGGTGTCCTTTGTAGCAAATTATTGCTTTTAGTTCTGTGGCTTCAAAAGACTTATTAAAACAATCAAACCAAACTTCAAGAACACTGCTATAAAACAAGATTTTCACACTGAAAGCCAGCAAGCTATTGTCTTGGTGTTGTGTCCGTTGTGTGTCCGTGTGTCTGTCTGTCCATAAACTTTTACTTTATAAAACTTCTCAGAGTAATGAACAGAATTCAACCAAATTTCACAAAAATGATCCTTTGGTGACCCTTTATCAGATTTTGATCGTATGAAAAACATGACTTTAATGGGCAGGGCTAATTTCCATATATGGTGAAACATTTAAAAATCTTCTTCTCAGAAACCAATTGATGGATTTCAACGATATTTTACAGGATTGGTCATTGGGTGACTCTTTATCAGATTCCTTCAAAGATTTAAGATTAGAAGAAAAATATGGCAATAACCCATTCCCACACAGAGATGCTTTTAAACGCTTCTAAGTATGAAATTTTTGGATAACATTGTGAAAGATGAAGAAATTGCTTGAAGCAATTTAAACATTTTCCACAATGTTTTCTACCTTAAAAGATTTTATCAACTTAAAATTGTCATCTCTAACTTCTTTGTATTTGTGCCCGTCTAACATTTTCTTATTTTGGAATGGGTTAATGGGGGGGGGTCTAATTTCCATATATGGTGAAACTTTTAAAATCTTCTTAGAAACCAATTGATGGATTTCAACCAAATTTCACGAAATTGATCCTTTGGTGACCCTTTATCAGATTCCTTCTAAGAATTTTAATAGGACAGAAAACATGGCTTTAATGGATGGGTCTAATGACCCATGTATGGTGGAAGCTTTGAAAATCTTCTTCCAAGAAACCATTTAATAGATTTCAACCAAATTTCACTGGAATAAAAAGAATTAATTGGCTGTAAAAAATGCTGAAATGGATTAGGCTAATTTACATATATGGTAAAAAGTGAAAACCTGAAATCTTCTAGATTACAAAAGAGTATAAGTTATCAACAAAATTTCACAAAATGAACCCTTGGTGATAGATTCCTTTATAAAATAAGGCTCAGATGAAAATTATGGCTTTTGTCCATATATGGTTTATAGTATAATTTGAAAATTTTATTCTTGCAAATTGCAGGATGGTTTTCAACCAAATTGCTCAGGAATGATAATAAATTCAGGCCTATGGAGCGAATCAGGCGCTCAATGGCCTCTAATTTCTAAATCTGAGAGATTGAAACACATGTCTTCTAAAATTTCCTTTGTAACCTCTTTCATTCTGATTTCTGTAATGGGTTAAATCGTAAGTAAATTTTAAAAGTTAATAAAAATCTTTCCATAAACTGCTGTTTTAATCCAAGTAATTTACAAGCCTCTAAATGTTATACCCCCCAGAACGAATTTATGGGGGGTATACTGGAATCAGGTTGTCCATCCGTCTGTCTGTCATAATTTTGTGTCCTCATCTCCTCCCACATTTCCAGACCAATTTTGCTAAAACTTTACCATAATCTTCCTTGCAATGGGAACTTGTGCACCTGCAATTTTCATAATGATTAATCGACTGGTTCAGGAGTTATGCCCCTTTAAATAATTATCCTAAATAGAATATATAAAATGGTGTTCTCTCTTCAGCTAAAATTACTGGACAGATATTGATCAAGCTTAGCAGGAATGTTCCTTTGGCCAAACTCTTCCAAGGTTATTCAAAGAATTTAATTCCATGCAGAACTCTGGTTGCCATGACAACAAAAAGGACAAATTTCAGAAACTATTGAAAAAATTTTCTTCCTGAAACCATAAGGCCTACAGCTTTTACACTTGGTATGTAGCTTCATCTAGTGGACCTCTATCAAGATTGTTGAAATAATGGCCCAAGGTTAAAAACTGGCTTGTCCCCAGGGGTCACAAGTTTTACATAGGTGTATACAGTGAAAACTTCAATTATTTTTTTTGATGAAACAGAAAGACCAAGAGCTTTGATATTTGGTATGAGGCATCATCTAATGGACCTCTACAAAGAATGTTCAAATTTGGCCTCCTGGGTCAAAATTGGCCTCCTGGGTCAAAATTGGCCTGTCCCTGGGGGTCACAAGTTTGAACATAGGCTCATATAGTGAAAACTTTTAAACATCTTCTTCTCCAAAACAGGAGTACCCACATATTTAATCCTTGATATGTAGCATCATCCTATGGACCTTTACCAAGATTGTTAAAATTATGGCCCCATGTCAAAATTGGCCTATTCACGGGGATCACAAGTTTTACATAGGCATATATAGTGACACAGACAACTCAAAAAATCTTCTCGAAAACCATAAGGCTTACAGCTGTCATATATGGTATGTAGCATTATCTGGGGGACCTCTATCAAGTTTGTTCAAAATATGGCCCCTGGGTCAAAATTTACACCCCCCTGAGGATCACAAGTAATTGAAGTTTGACATAGGTGCATATAATTGAAAACTTTTAAAAATCTTCTTCTCCAAAACAGACAGGCCTACAGATTTAATATTTGGTATGTGGCATTTAAAAAGAGGCGGCAGTGGAGGGTATATGTCAGCCAT
This sequence comes from Fragum fragum, assembly GCA_946902895.1. Lineage (NCBI taxonomy): Eukaryota > Metazoa > Mollusca > Bivalvia > Cardiida > Cardiidae > Fragum > Fragum fragum. Next base: position 864,916 of record OX336374.1, on the reverse strand, counting down.
TACAGGCGACAGCTCTAGTTGTTGTTTTTTCGATTGTGCTTTATCATACAGGTGGCATTTTTTATATACACTGGATATATCTCATAATGATCGGCTATTTACTTTGATTTTTGACCGACTGCCAAAATGTTCCCTTTTTACAAATAAGCAAGGAAGTTGTTTGACTAAAATTATCTTGATCCAAATAGTTCTAAGGAACATAAGACTTTCAGTTTGAATAATCAATACTTAAGAAGAAATGAAAAATAAATTTTAAAACTTTTCTGTTTAACCCTTTTCTGCTTTTCAAAATTTAAGACCTGTGGAAATTAAAAGGTTTTGTGGATGAAAATTCAAAGTGGATTTAATATGAAAAATAACCAAACAGTATGGTAGAAAATATTGTGGAAAAAGAAGAAATTGCTTGGGAATGTTTTCTATATTATAAAATCACAGGGATTGAAATGGAAAGGGTTAAGAAAATCTGGAAAAACCTTTTTTAGATACGTGAAAACAAACACTTTTTACATGAAAAATATATCTTCATATTCAAATGAATATATTGTAACAACTTAATGGATAAACACATAAGAAATGATGTCTTAGTTTGATCTTGGTAACACTTCTTTCAGTTCATCTTCATTCAAATAATTGATTTATATTTCCATATTTTTTATTTCTCACACTTTTCTCAAATAGATATATGTACCAATTTGCTAATGTACATTCTAATGTACTTTAATTGATGGATCACGGCCAATCAAAAAATCAATAGAGACCAATTAAATCATATATTTTGAACCAGAAGTGAACTTTAACCCTTTCATGTTTAGTAAATTTTTAGACCTGTACGAGGTCTTAGGTTATGCAGACAAAAATTTATATTGTGTTTGATTTGAAAATAACCATTCAGTAGGGTAGAAAATATTGTAGAAAAGGAAGAAATTGCTTGTCATAAGCAATTTCTTCTTTTTCTACAATATTTTTTAAAATATAAATTCACAGGGACGTAAAAACCATGGATTGAACAGTAAAGGGTTAAAATATTGACATTGGTTGACATTTATGAGAAGAATTTTTTGTTTGTTTGCCAACTTGGCAAACATTGTGACTAAAGCTTATTCAAGAGGCCAGCAATCCATTGTTCTTCTTGGTGATGTGGAACTAAAGATTTTCCCCACTTGTGTGCAGACAAGTAAGACATGTGCAAACTCGTGCAGAACTAATATGAACTTGCCAGGAAAAAGTGAAGAAATAATTTTGAGAAAACAATGTGGTTAATAGTGAAATCTTTTCTCCCCGAAATGACAAAGACTTTTAACATCCCATTAACTATAAATTGTTGTCTGCAACTTTCTTCATTTTGGGTCAGTCTAAAATTCCATCTCCTGGTGATGGGTTAAATGCAACTTGTAACAAAGTTAATACAGTCGAGGCCTCTTATTTGCAACCCTGATAATAGCAATTCACTTATTAATTACAACTAACTTTATTCACAAATATTGTATTAAAAATAAATCTTTTTAATCACAACTTAATTGTAAATTGTCACAACATACTGACAAATCTTTGTTGCGATAAAAAGGATTCCACTGAAAAGGAAGTAAAGAACCACAATGTATATTGTTATGGAATGCATAAGAAATACATTAGTATACTGCGGTTCACTTGGTTAGTTATTCTTAATATTTAAGTTTATAGTTTGACCTTCCGGCACAGGAATAAAAAGAACTCCATTAAGAGTCATGCTATAACATGAGTAACAGTGCACTGATCTAACACATTTCTACACCCCCCAAGAAAACAATTCAAAAACACCGTGTAAATTGAAAAATTGCTTACAAAAAGCAATTTCTTCATTTTCCACAATCTTTTCTACCAAGAGAGTCTGAGAGATCTATACTTCTAAACGGTGATCTTGCGTGTCCGTTAATCCTGCGTGCTAAGGAAATTTCGTATTAAGGAAGTTCTTTGGTCAGTTTTAGCATCTCTGTCTCGAATATTTTACTGTTTACAGTAATTAAGAATGGCAAGAAAGAAATTTGAATAAACATTTTTGTTCGCGAATGATGTTGTTTGCGTATGACGTCATCCTAATTAATTATTCATAAACCCTGCCTATTGACCCAGTTTCCGATGTAGACTGGCTATGCTACTTTAACTTCCGATTATGCTGAACCTTTGGTACACTTACAAATTAAACTCTTTTTAAGAGATGAAGAGAATATTTTTGTTTTCGTGGATGTATGAACCGAAAAAACCTAACCACACTGTATGAAGAAGCAAAGCGGATTCATACATTGTGTGATTAGGTTTTTAGGTCACCTGACCGAATGGTCATGGTGACCTATTGCAATCATCGTTTGTCCGTCGTCGTGCGTCGTCCGTCGTCCGTCGTCCGTTAACTTTTAAACATTTTCATCTTCTTCTCAAGAACTACTGGGCGGATTTCAACCAAACTTGGTAGAAAGCATCATTTGGGGATGCCAATTCAAGTTTGTGAAAATAGGGGTTCTGGGGGTCATAGGGGCCCAAATAGGGGGCAAAGAGGGGTAATTTTTTGTACTTCTTTAAAAATCTTCTTCTAATAAATCGTTAATGCCAGAGCTTAAATATTTTGTGTGCATGACAACTAGGACAGGTATATTATAAATTGTGAAATTCATGCCCCAGGGGTCATGTATGGGGCCACACCCAGAGGTCAAAGTTCATCATGTTAAAAAATTCACATTTTCATCTTCTGATGATGAAGTTCAAAGCCAATTTCAAACAAACTTGGTGAAAAGCATCATTTGGTAATGGTTATACGGATTTGTGAAAATTTAAAGGCTTGGGGGTCAGGTGGCCCTTAAATGGGGACCAAAAGGGGGTCATTTTTGGTAACTTTTAAATATTTCATCTTCTTCTCAAGAACTACTGGGGGTATTTCAACCAAACTTGGTAGAAAGCATCATTGGGGGATGCCAATTCCAGTTTGTGAAAAGAGGTTGGGGGGGGGGGGGGGGCTTGGGGTAAAAGGGGCCCCAGTCGGGGGGCAGAAAGGGGTAAATTTTTGTACTTCTTAAAAAATCTTTTTCTAATAAACCCTTAATCACTTGTCTTGACGCTCTTTTACTCAGGTGACCGTTAAGGCCCACTGGGCCTCTTGTTTGGTTCATATCTCCATGAAAACAAAAATATTCTCTTCTTTTCTTATAATTTAATAGCATTGAGCGAAAAAAAACAAAAGCTTTACAAATTTTGTTACCTTTTTGTATGGTACTATTTTGTGTGGAAGCATACAAAATCGCTGCGTGATCAATTTTTTTTTCATAGAGTTATGAATTAATTTTTTTCGACCAATCAGAACGCTGGTTTTTGAAAGACGAAACTATAAATTAAATTATAAAACAATGAATCAAGCAATTTTCTGAGATATGAAATCTACTTTTCACATAAATTTATCGGTTGCATTTATTGTAGGCGAACATCTTCTCCTCCCAATTCCCGCCATTTTTTCCCTTGATGAAAACGAAGGCCCGGGGCGCGCATTACCGAATTTTAATGAATTTGTCTTGTTTTTAAGAGCCACTATATTTTGAAAATTAATCTCGATGACGACATACTATGCAAGTGCGCGTGATCACTGGACAGTTGTACATTCGAAAATCATGGGGTTACTGTGTACTTGCTCGATTTTTGCACTATGGAAATAAACTTGCCTTCGAAATTTTGTGCCAATGTATTCATAAAGGTATTGTGTAAACTGTGAAATAAGTATGAGACCCGTATAACTGTTTTTAGTTTGATACTTTATGAAAGTTTTCTTAAGTGCGCAAGATCACCGGACAGCATCGTACTGTTTGGTTTATATTTAGGCTCTGCATCGGCGAACAGTATTTCGTTTAGCCTGCTTCCCGTGAGCGAAACATATTTGTCACTATGACATAAAGAGCACAAAAAAGCTTTGTGATCTCATTCTGTCCGTAGTCAATCAGCAATTTCTTTATATGATAACTCCTCCTAAGCTACCTGGCCTATTTCAACCAAATGCCCGGAATGTTCCTTCGGTAGCGCTATTTTGCTAAAAGAAATTGAAATCCGTCAAAAGTGAAAATTGAAAAAAAAATCTTTTTAAAAATCATCTCCCGACCAAGAAGGCGTAGATCCTTGATATTAGCAATTTCTAAAATTGCTCAAGTTATTACCCTTCGATCACCAAGGGCGGAGCCAAAGGGGGATGGGCCTATTCAAACAAAAAATAAAGGATTTTTAAAACGACAGCTCCTCCCAAACTACTAGACCGAATTGGATATGAATATTTTTTAGGTGTCTCCCCTTTAGAAATTGAACACCGTTGAAGACATAAATGGCCATGGCAAGAAAAATGAAAAGTAAGAAAAATCTTTAAATACTATACCTAGAAGGGGTAGATATTACATATTTTGCATGAAGCATTACATTAACATGTTTAAAATTGCATTTAAAGATGTAAAACAAACAAAACAATTGAATAAGATTTTAAAAGAAAAATAGAAAAAGATACATTTTATCTCATCTTAGCTTTTACGGTATCTCAGTGTCCGTCTTGCCTTGTCCGCCCTTCGACGCCAACATCTCCTAAATCATTTGGACCGAATCGGACATGAATTTTTCTTGGGTGACCCTTTTTAGAATTTTCCCGGGAAATTTTTGATTCGTTAAGAAAATTAGGACGCGGCAGGCCGGTACCAAATCAATCGACTAAGTGAAAACATTAAACGATTCTTTAAAAAATATTGTCCTAAATCATTTGGCCGATTTGGACCAAACTTGACAGGAAAGATCCTATGGTGACCTTTTAGCTCCCCTAAGGACAACGCGCTCGTGTGTCGTCAACAATTCTTTAAAACCCTCTCCTCTGTATCCAGTAGGCTAATTTTAATCAAACTTTGCGGTTTGTTCCTTAGATAACCCTTTTCAAAACGTAGTGGTGAAATTTTGTGTCACGAAAAATTGGGGACGTGACACACATGGAGAAATCAGATTTATTCTTTGAAAATCTCCTCCCGAACCACTGGATCCATTTGAATTAAACTTGATAAGAATGTTCATTGGGCAACCCTATTTCAAAACTTTTTATCGAAACTTTGATTGGTGAAAAAATGGGAGCTTGTCTTGGTGTTTTATCCGACGTATGCCAGATAATAAATAATCCCTAAAAACTTCTCCTAAACCAATAGGCCAATTAAGACCAAACTTGGCAATAATATTCTGTGAATGACCCTTTTCAAAACTTATTCATGAATTTGATCACGAAAAAATGAGGGCCTTATAAGGCTTAGCTTATCTGACTTGGAAGCTTCATGAAATAATCCTTGGAAAATTATCTGCTCCGAAACCACTTAGCAAATTTGGACTAAACATGACAGGAATGTTCCTTAGGTGACCTTTTTAGCTCACCTGAGCATTAAGTGCTCATGGTGAGCTTTTGTGATCGTTGAATGTCTGTCGTCCGTCGTGCGTCGTCAACAATTGAAGTGTTTACACTCTAAAGGCCACAATTTAAACCTAAGCTTCATGAAACTTGGTCAGAATAATAGTTAGGCATGAGGATGAAGCCTATTGATTATTGGAGGGTTCTGTTCGAAAACACAGGAAAGGGTGCCTTAATGACAATTTCTTTGTTTACACTCTAGAGGCCACAATTTAGACCCAATCTTCATGAAACTTGGTCAGAATCATTGTTTGGTCATGAGGAGGAACCCTATTGATTATTGGAGGATTCTGTCGGAAAACACAGGAAAAGGGTTATAGTTATTCCTTCTATGTGCAATTTTTTTAACAGCACTCCTTTCAGGTGAGCGATCTAGGACCAATATGGTCCTCTTGTTTCGAAACTTGTTCGTAAACTTTTTACTTATGAAAAAAGTGCGTGGCAGGAAAGGCTGATCAGACAGACGAAAATCATGAACTAATTAATTCTGTCCTTAACCATTTTTTTTAATAAGATGGAAAACTATGAAGCAAAGAATAGCATACAACAACCATCCACTCTATTTCCATACACATTTCTCAAATTTAAAAGGGAATACTATCCAATAATGACTACCATGATGACGACGACGCTACACCTTGTGTCCGCTCAAAGCTGCGTAGGAACATTTGATATTTCACGAGGCCATAGGTCCAATGGTAAAGCAAATTTTCCTATGCAGCGAGAAGCAAATACAAGTTGTAGAATTGTTATCGTAGCGTAATATTCCATGTACATGATGTACTACGTAACAATTTGAAGTAAAATTTACGCACCAAATCAACGTTTAATAATGAATATGGAATATTACAACATCCTTTCTTTCTTACAGGCCGTATCTATCGAGTTGTTTGTGTAGAATACTATTTGACGAGACCGAAGGTCGAGTCAAATGGTATCTTACACAAGCTACAAGACAAGATATGGCCTGTATGAAAGAAAGACTGTTGTAGTATTCCTTTTATTATATACCAGAAAATAAGTAGAAATTGAAATATCTTACTAACATAGTTTGTAAACTTTGTAAATCTGGGAATTTTATGAATGGCTGATAAATATTTCAACCACGGAAACCTTCATAGATTTTTTAATTCTTCAGGATAATGACAAATCTTCTGTAAGCTACTCTATGAAAAATGACCTGCATGGGGTTGACACGTACCTCAATTCTGTGTAAGAGCTCTATATCTCAAGAAGGTTAAATTAAAGCCGCGTTAAAACTTCTCTGGGTCGACATTTCAGTACACCCAAATCTAAAAGTAGACTGATATCGCCAAAATGTGTAAAACGAGTCGAAACCCAAGATAAGATCGTTATCTTCCGAAAGGTGGCATTTTTCAAATTCTAACAATCTTCGGAGAATATGACATGCGCAGACAACGCAGATAAGATGCAACACAATATGATAGATATGTGTATTGGAATGTTTTATAAATGAATGCAGCCTAACTTCATTATAGTGTAACACGAAAATATCATATATGTTGACATTTGCATTACACAACGTACTCGACGCATACGGATTTTGATACTCGGTCAATGCGGATTTTTTTATCTGTCGAGCTGTAGCGATGCCGAAATAAAGCCTCGGATAGTTTACAGAAGTTTGATCGGATTAAAAGCATGGCTTTAATGGGCGAGGCTTATTGCCATACACTGTATGGTGAAAACTTAGAAAATAATTTTCTCAGAAACCAGTCAATCGATTTCATTCAAATTTCACAGGAATGATTCTTTGGTGACTTTTTTAATCAGATTATTTAAAAGAATTTGATCGGATTAAAAGCATGGCTTAAATAGGGGCGGGGGAGCTTATTTCCATATATGGTAAATATAGTGAAAACTTGTCTAGTGAAAATTCTTTTCAGTAACTAGTAAGTTGATGTCAACCAAATTTCTACCAGAATCCCGTAGATGGATGTCAACCAAATTTCGAATGAGGATTTCTTGTCGAAATTCAAAGAAGCTGCAGACGACAATTTTTAGTTGATAAAATTTTAAATTTGTTTGTCTGTATAACAAAAATACATGATAACAGCAATTTCTTCGTTTCCACAATGCTTTTTTTAAAGCTTTTTGGTTGAGGGGCATAAAAAAGATGGTTTAAGTGGGAATGTGCTGATCAGTACATTCAGACCTGTGGAGCGATACAGGCGCTGAAGTGCCTCTATATTTACGCTAGCAGAACAGGGTCCCTAGAATGAGGCTAATTCTCTCTCCATGTAATTCGAATAAATGTATTCAACCGCCAATATCATTCTAGAAAATCTCTAAGTTGTCAAGTTAGCCCTCCATCCCAAAAACTTTTGGTGTTTCTAAGCCTGTCCCCCAAATCTGAAAATGCTTCCTAAATGTCGATTTAACTAGGAAAATTTGAAAATTTGTACGTATATAATACTATCCCGTGTCGTTCTGAATAGCTTTCTAAGAATTGCATCGAAACCAAAGGACTGAAAGCACTGAATTATTTGATTGTATGTCCATATTTCTTTTGAAAAATAATTTCTAACTAATTTTGGCTTCATTGGCATAAACAGGTGGTGTAGGCTAAGATCAGACTGCACATATGTGCAGGCTGATCTTTGTCGATACCTCTCGTCTAATCAGGAATATTTCGGGTTCATCATGACAAGGATTAAACATGTAGGGGAGGGTCGTTAAGAGAAGGTACCTCACGGAATAGAAATAGTGGTCACATACATACAGTTAAAGAAGTTTTTCATCCCCTGTCTTTTATTAGCTCACTTTAGTATGTAGTCATCAATTTTCATGTTTTTTTTTTGTCGCAAAAGACAAACATATTTAGAATTTCACTGGCTTGAAATTGTTGCCTGCAAATTCAATGGGCCCCTACCGATATCCAGAGTTACTCCGTTTAGTTTTAGTACTAGAGTGACCTCCCTTAAATCTTTGGGTAGTTCCGGTGAAAAAATCAATGATATCGGTATCGAAAACATTAACAGGTTGTTGCCAGCTCTTACTATGTGTCATTATTGTTGAAACCCTAGATGATCTAGAGACTACTTTATTTTAACAGCTGAGCTTAATTTTAAAGCTAAGCGACGTTTTATGTGTTTATAATCGTAAATGCGCCGGTATTAAAGTGTATTTTTCGGATATACCCTAATTCCGGATACACGTATTATTTACCATAAAAAGAGCTTTTTTGATCGAAATATATACAATGATACTCACGGAAATATATTCCGTTATTTCCTTTATTAAAAAAATGGTTTCACATGTCAAGCGGGGCTTTGAATTTATAAGATATCTGTCATTTTACCAAATACCCTTTTCATTGATGAATATGAAATAAATTTAATCAGAATTTCACTGCATGATCTTCAAAAAGTTTTGTAAAGTGTCTGGAGGCTTGTTGAAATTATTGCTGCCTCTGTAGATATATCATTCGTTTCTTACCAATGGCAAGTAAGATATATCATTAATTTCCTACCAATCGGCAAATGATAAGGTCATTGTGAGGGAATGAGTAGACCAAACTAATTCAATCAACTTGCACAAGCTTTAGCATCTGATATTAAATGTGTGCACAAATTTATATTTTTCATATAAAATTTATTCTGGTTTAACCCTGGTTTAAACGTCCCTGTGGCTTTCAAATTAATAATGCATTGTAGAAAAAGAATATTCTTGTTGCAATTTTTTACTTTTCCACAGTATTTCTACCCTGCTGATTTTTTTTCTTTTTTAATTTATTATTTTATATATCATTTTATGTATTTAAGTATTAGAGAAAAAGTGAGAAATAAAAAAGTGGAAATATAAAAGTGATGACCGTAAGAAGTGTTACAAAGATACTAAGACAATCTTTTTGAGCGTATTAATCCATTTAGTTGATACCAAATTCTTATTACTATATTGAGATATATCGTGCAATGACATATATGATACAATGTATATGTACTAAATACTCAAATCTTTTTGTTGTAAAAAAGATATCTTAAACATGTTTTTTTTTTCAGATTTTTCTTACTTAAACATTTTTTTCCAATTTTTTCTAAATGAGAAACGTTTTAAAATAGATTTCCTCTACCTCTTGCATTTAAAATCCTATTTAAAATGTACAAACTCGTAGTTTCCTTAGAATTGGAGGGAATAGCAAACGACTTCCTTTGTTACATGTAATAAGGGGATATCGGGTGAAAATCAAAAGCAAATAACCGATCATTATGAGATATATCCAGTGTATATCCAAAATACCACCCGTGGTCTATTACGCAATCAGAGATACAGATCAGAAGCGTACAAGTTACTTGGATTAAAACAGCAGTTTATGAGAGGACAATTTGATTTACCATTTAACCCTTTACAGAAAAAAATCTCAGAACGAAAGAAGATACGAACGAAATTTTAATAGCCATGTGTACCGAAAATAATGGATCTTTCAGATGTGGAAAAAATCGGCGTAAAAAGTACTCTTTATCGCAATATTGTTATTCTTGGTTGTTGTTTTGTGGTTTCCTTGTTTTAATAAGTCTTTTCAAGTTAAAGAAGTAAACGCTATGATTTCCTACAAAGGACGCCTTTGCTAATTTTTTTTCGAAAATGAGAAGTAAAATGTGAAAACTTGACGAGAATGAAATTGGTTCCTAGGTCGGGAGAGAAAAACGATTAAAACGTGTCAACGTTAATATAAACTACCACAACAATTCTATATTCTAAGAGTATTATAAGAGTACTAAACATTCCTCTATATCATATTCTTAAAAAATATCTAATTCTACGCAAAATAGGAGCATTTAACCTCTGGTAGTGTACTTTTACTTAGGGACCCAACCACATCATTTTGCATATAATATATGGACAGAAAGATAAAACATTAATCAATCTTTAGAACTAGATACATTCCAAATAATATAAGTCAACCGACTCCTTCGTTAATTAGTCAAAAGAAGGAAAGCTGGGCAGTCGTGTGAAAATCAAAGCAAATAGCCGATCGTTATGAGATACATCCGGATACCACCCGTGGACTATTGCGATATCAAAGATACCGATTAAACGTGTAAGTTACTTGGATTAAAACAGGAGTTTATGGATGGACATCGACAATTCTTAAGATTAACTTACCATATAAACATTTGTAGATAAAAAATCTCAGAACGAAATAGCATACAGACGAAATATTAAAAAGCATTTGTATAAAAAATAACGGATCGCTCAGATTTGGAGAAATTCCTTGTAAAAATACTCCTTTTATCGCAATACTTTTGTCCCCCCCGTTGTTGTTTTGTCTGTTTGCAGGTTTCAATAGATATTCTCAAGCCAAGCATATGAAAGCAACAATTCACCATGAAGGACACTTTTGCTTATTTTATTTCGAAAATGAGAGGTAGAATATGAAAACTGGATGAAACTCGGACCGTCGCGATGACGATTATGTTTCAGCGTAAATAAAAACTACCAAAACATTTTAATAATCTATAAGTATTACAAATGTACTCAATATCCTTATGTGTCAAATACCGAAAAAATAATTAATTCTTTCAAAACGGACGCTTTTAGTCTCAGCCCTTATATACTCTTTGTTGAAATTTAAACCGGAACTACCCAGTAGAATCAAGGGAGTTAATTAAAGGGCAATTTTCGGGAGAACTCCGTATATCGGTAGGGGCCCTTTTGGACAAGTGTTAAACTATCATGAGGGAAAAAGTTAAAAGTAAGGTCTGCTTTTTCTGTGATTTCCTCCCAAAATTTAGCCGGCTTACGGTGAGCAAAACTTAGTCGCCGCAATGAAAAAGCACGAGCATAAGAAGATCTATTTATTTGTTTATTTGTATTTCGGAGAAGAAAATATAGTGGGAAACGAGGACATTTTTGTGTAATTACTTTCTTCCCTCTCCACAATGTTTCAAATTGGAAAAATCAACCAATTTCTCGATCAGCCTAGATGATCTCATTCATTGGTATAAAATCTTTTTGTCGGTCGGTGATCAATAAGCTTAGTCAAGCTCTTGAACTCCTTCTTGTACAACTTTGACTAATCGACTGCGACTTTTCCAATAAGTGACCAATTTTGAATTTTGTTTCCCGGTAAAAGCCACCTCTTGTTTAAAGTAGTGTTAAGCTCGTGAGGTCTATATCGTCGTTGTCATTCTAAAACGATGAAACTACAGCTTGTTTCAAGCTGTAGTTACGACGTTTAAGAATGACAACGACGATATACTGATTACAGAACATGGGTAAAATAAATAATATGAAACAAATTTTATGAAAACACAAACAAAATTTAATTTTCTTTTTTTTTCATATCAAATGCACACAAATATATTTACAATAATTGAGCTTGGATTCCATTAAATTTTAAACAATAGATCCTACTGAATATTTATTTCAAAACACACATTAAAAATTATTGATGGTAGTTTCTCTATTTGTCGTCGGCTTCAGATAATTCGTATATTTTTGCTGTAGCTACGTACTTATAGCAGTCAAGCGAAGTGCTTACACAATTTTGGATCCAGTCTCTGTTTCAAATATTTGTTAAGCGGAGTTCCTTGGGGTCTTTTCCGCGTGACGGGTCACAAATACCCGTAGTCCATTTCCACAAATGTCTCTTCTTTACGCCCCCCCCCCCTCTAGAAAATATTAGCTTTGTAATGCATTGCTGAAAATGAGTAAATTGCTCGTTACAAGCAATTTCGTCATCATCCACAATGCTATCTACCAAAGAAAGCAAACATTTTCACAACTCCTGCGAATATAGACTAGTCTAAAATGGTGTCAATCGATAATCTCATAATCTTTCGGACTATTTTTTTAGTCAAACAAAAATTACGGTTTGTTGAATATTATGTAGGCCATTTTGAATAAAATAGTAAAAAAGAAAGAAATCAATAATGATAATAATAATAATCAATAGGATTCAATTGCCAGAAATTTAACTAATCCTTATTTCGAGACAACAAAACTGATTGGATCATTTTGTAGATTAATAAAGTCCATGTATCGTCCGTCCATTTTGGCATAGAGTCTGAAATGAAAGAACAAAAATTGTTTCATATGAAATGGTTTATATATACGACCGTATACTGTTTTAACTTAGATAACATAAAGTATGTGATTAATTAAAGAGAATTTCTCTATAACTTAACCCATCCCCACACAATGACGCCTACAAGAAAATGCGCTTTGAAAAACATTGTGGAAAATGAAGAAATTGCTTGTTGCAAGCAATTTCTTCATTATCCACAATGTTTTCTACCAAATAAGTCAAAGACTCTAAAATTTCACCAACTTAAATTTGCTATCTGCAAGCCTTAAGTTATGTTGTCTGGTGATGGGTTAAAATCGATGGATCGCTTGCCTCGCCAAGTGACCTCCGGCCAGGAAGTTCGGCTGAGACCTAAAATGCTCTGAATTTGCAATACATTGTCGGGGACATGACAATACGAGTACGCAAGCAGTAGTTATGATATGTAATTCACCGAACAACAAAGATATTGGATATAAATTCAACATTTCAAAGTTGGTCTAAATGTCTGATTTGATTGGTCACTCGATTTTTTCTTATTAACAGCGACTATCCGAACTAATGAGGGATGTAGTTTTGTTGATTGTGGCAACTTTAACATTGTACCGGCAACTTATCCAAGCTGCGACAAAGACACCAAGTTCTTTAACCCATTCCCATGCAACAAAGTTTTAGACTAGTCCAAACTGAGCTAGAATTTCAAATTGATTTTAATATTGTTCGTCTTTTTCGATAGAAAACATTGTTAATAATGAAGAAATAAAAGTATTGCTTAAAACAATCATTTTCCACAATGTTTTCCAATGCTTTTTGTCGCATAAAAAGGAGGGATTTTGTAGAAATTTTCGACACTTTTTGGATTTTTTTTTGTATATATATATATATGCATGTATATTAATTGTACATATACATATCTTTGTATAGGAGAAGACGTTATCCGGTGAACCAAGTCTCGAAATGCTTCTTTCAATTCAGAGATAAAAAGAATACTTTTTGTTTTCATTGGGGTATGCAATTCAAAAATCAAAACAAATTTCTGTATAATTTAATCTTTAGTTTCGTCTATCAAAAAACGAGCGTTCTGATTGGCCGAAAAATGTTTCATACCTCCATGAACAAAATTCTAAGCACGCAGCTATTTTGTATGCCTACGCACAAAATAGATCCATAAAAATTGTACAAAAATTGTAAAATAATCGTCTTTTTTCGCTCAATGTCATTAATTTTATAAGAAATGCAGGAAATAATTTTGTTTTCATGGAGGTAGAAAACAAAATACCTAATGTATGAACCCATACAGCGTGATAAGGTTTTCGATTCATACCTCCATAAAAATAAAAGATATTCTCCCCAGCTCTTAAATGAATTCGCACGCTTCAAAAAGTGTGATCAAATTTAAGTATCATACCTAAATACAAAAAGAAAACAAAAACCTATCTTCATTTCTCATTATTTCGTATCACCAAGACATATACCTTATATGATCTTAAAAAGCCAAAGTTTTTTTTATCAGTTTCAGAAAGTTATATGTATCTACTTTGTCTGGGACTACTACAGAATATTTTTGTGGTCAATTTATTTTCAATGAGGTTTGAAACAAATTTCTAATCTAGTGAGAACAAAGGGCACAACTAAAATTATATTTTTAAGAAGTTTATTAAAGAGATGAAGAGAATATTCTTTGTTTTCATTGAGGTATGGACCGAAAAAACTAATCACACTTTATGATTACGCGAAGCGGATTCATACACGAGTGTTATTAGGTTTTTCGGTTCATACCTCCATGAAAACAAAATATATATTCTCTTCATTTCTTGTCATTTAATAGCATCGAGCGAAAAGAGCAAAAACTTCACAAATATAGATACATTTTTCTGTGGGACTATTTTGTGCGGAATCATACACAATTACTGCGTACTCTGTTGTAATTGACCTATCTCGGCTGTTAATCAATCTCGGCTGTTAATCAAAGAATTAGTCGACCAGTGCAATCATTCATTTTGACCGGAAGTTAAATTTGAACTTCGGCATTGTCTGCCATTTGTGTGAAAAATTTTATTGGTTTTGCGACTTAAACGTCCTAGCTAAAGCTTTGGTCAAGACGTTAAGGTCCACAACCAACCATTTTACTTTTTTAGTAGCATGTTACTGGCCATAAACTTGGAAATGATACGCTATAATACGCGATTCATATCAAAGTCGTACTTCCTGTTGAAGTCAGGCTGGGTTGCCAGCGGAGTAAGTGGGCGGGGCCGGCAATTCATCAATAGGCTAAATTAAGAAATAATTAGAATTCATACCGATTTAGTAGCCACCATATCGCTTCTTGAATCCACCACCGATTCCTCTGCCATAGCCGCCGATTCCTCTGCCATAGCCGCCGATTCCACCATAACCTCCAATACCTTTTCCTCCAAAACCACCTCCGATACCTCGCCCATAGCCGCCGATTCCACCATAACCTCCGATACCCTTTCCTCCAAAACCACCCCCGATTCCTCGTCCATAACCACCGATACCACCATATTTTCCACCGTAACCTCCGATGCCTCCGATACTTCCTTGTCCATAACCTCCGTATCCACCATATTTCTTTCCAAAACCTCCGATTCCACCAATGCTTCGGCCGTAACCGCTTCCATAGCCGGCTACTCCGCCTCCGATAACACCTCCTCCATATCCTCCGATTCCTCCCTTCTTGTATCCTCCATAACCACCTCTTATTCCCCCGACACCTGCTCCTCCAATATAGCCGCCACCATATCCTCCTACGGATCCGACACCGGCACCGCCATAAATACGATAGTAATCGTCGTCGTCGTCGCCGTAATACCCGCCAATTACGCCTCCTCCTCGTGCAAACCCACCTATTCCGCCGGAGCTATAGCCACCACCGATTCCATAACCGATTCCTCGACCGCCTCCATAGCCAATTCCTCGACCGCCTCCAAAACCTTTCTTATAGTACGAAGCGTTAACGGCGATAGCCGATAGAAGCAGTGCAGAAATCAATCGTAACATGGTTCTGTCTGAAAGAAATGATGATTGAAAATTGATATTATTACATTCACAACGAATTAGGTTGTCTATCAAAAGAAAACAAAACAAACAAACAAACAAACAAACAAACAAACAAAAAAAAAAACCACCCCTAAATAATGATGGTGATAGGCGGATCCCTGTTAACGCTTATTAAACCAATTTCCACACGACAAGATTTAAGACTGGTCCAAATTGAACGAAGCTGTAGACGACAATTTCAGGGTTGATGGAATTTTAATTTTTGTCATCTTTTTTTTTTATAGAAAACATTGTGGAAAATGAAGAAATTGCTTGACACAATAGGTTAAATGAATGTACTGGTTAAATGGTGTATTTTTTAAATGAGTTCATGTTAATGCAGAATGCCCATTGATCACGTGATATCTCCGTTCCGGGCGGAAAATCTGCCACGTTTAAAAAGTTCGACCTAGTCTGGGTCGATTTATCTTCCATTTAAGAGGCGAATCAAATTCATTAGCTTTAAACTAAACAGTGATATTTTCTAGATACCATCGATCCTGCCAAATCACAAATGAATTCAGCTTCTATATTTTTGTTGATTAACAACCTATGTATCTATACGTGTAGTGTACCCTTGGCCCGCCCCCCCCCCCCAAAAAAAAATAAAGATGACATGTAGTATGGAAAAAGATCGAATTAAATGTTTTAACCCATTCCCACACAGTGGCTCTTTTGGACGCCCCTCAAGAAAAAACGTTTGGGAAAACATTGTGGAAATATACTTCATTTTCCACAATGTTTTCTTCCAAGAGAGTTGAATAAATCGAAAATTTCATAAATTTTGATTATTCGTCTGCAAGTCGCTTGTATTAAGATACAGTCTAAAATTTTGTTGTGTTAAAAATTTGTTTAAAAAGCCTGTTCTACATCAACTGGACGCCATCTTTTTTCGATAAATCTAGATACAACAATTTTCTATTTTTTCTACACTATTTGCTAATGACAAACACATTTCCAAAGGATAAATTTTCATACTGGTCCTAATTCAAACAGACCTTAAAAATCTATTAAAATTGTTTGGCAATTGTTAGAAACGAGCAACCCAAAGGAATATGTTTTCAAGAGATGGTAATTGATAAACATTAAAGCAATTGCATGTAACACATATTCAATAAGATAAAAAGATAGTTTACCTTTTCTGTGGTCTGTAGCAGTCACGGGGCAGGCAGGCTACTCACTGTCTAACGTTGACAGAGCACGCGCTTTTTATAGGAATACACAATCATGGACGTTAATTAACGTGTTACGTAACCGATGACATCACGTCATGTTACTGTACCGTTCCGATGTAACGTGACATTAACGTGACGTGAACTTGTCAATTAGAAACAATAAGTAATACACAAGTTTGCATCGTAATGGAATTAAATTACGTTTGACATACGTGACTGACTGTCTTAATTACGGCAAGCTTTTATCTCCTAGCAGGTGGTCTAGGTATTGTTTGACAACTTGCAAATATTTTTGAGAATGAAGTAAATAGTTTTTTTACGTTTATTTTCCTTTCAATATTGGTTATTCAACTGGTAAATAGACTTTACCAAATAGAATGTTCAGTAAGGGTGATAGTATGCGCACACATTGACTTATTTTTCCTTAAAAAAAAAAAAAAAAAAAAAAAAACCTTATTACCACTATGTAACGTATTTTGATGCCTCTGTAAAATGGTACTCAGGAAAATGTTTTATACCATATTCCGTGACCATTTTTCAATTTACACATACTTTGAAATGTCGCCTATAACTTCTTTCAGTTTGGACCAGTCCAAAATTTTGTAGTTTGGGAATGGGTTAAAGGAATTCTGGCGCCATGAGTATTTCTTCGTAGTAAAAGTATTCGATGTTTAAATTCCAAGCCAGGAAAATCGAAATGATCTTTTACCCATCACTATATGATACTACTTTTTGCCGTGCTATAGAAATGTGTTTAATAACGGAAAACAGTGTAAGACAAAGGAGAAATTATTTGTTAACAGCCTTGCTTGGTGCCCCGACACCCCCCACCACCACACACACAAAAATAAAAAAGAACCCAAAAGACTTTAAATATTTGCAAATGCTTTTTATAGCCCTTTCCACAAGTTTTGTTGGGATTCAAACCTGGGTTCATCTCAGAGAGGGTTCATTTGCCTTGACAACGGTACCATGAAGGATAAACATTTTCGATAAATTTACACTGAACAGAAAAACCGTCAAAATTTCCTCAATTCGGGACGGTCGAACGTGGAAAGGGGGGGGGGGGGGATTTCAGACCTCATCACTAAAACAACAAATAGTACGAATACAAATATATTAGCACACTTGCAGAATAGGATTTCAGACTTCGCCAAAACTCGAAAACACCACATCGAAAGGAGAAACACGAACTTTTAATTGAATTACTTTAGGCTACAACGGGTCTGGGCTAAAATGTGGGGTGGCGTTAGGCCCTTTGTCTCTCGAGACGAAATGCTTGTCAGCTAGTTATATGTTCTGAAATTCGAAATTTTACCAAGATACCAAAATAAGATGAAAAAAATTTGGCAAGAAACAACTGTGCATATTCTTTAGACAATGAAGTTGGTTTTAGTAGAATGCTACAATTGACCTATATAGACTGTCAATCTGAGATAAAAACAGCCAATCAAATTATTCATTTAGATCGAAAATGATGAAATGAGAACTCCAATATCGGCTGCCATTCTTGTGAAGCATATTTGTTGTTTTGGAGACTTAAACCTCGTAACTACAGTTTATTCAAGCTGTAATTACGACGTCTAGGTCGCTAACCAACCATTCTTTATTTCTTTGCATGCTACTGGTCATAAATTAGGCAATAAAACGCCGCTTTAAATCGCAGTCGAACTTCCAGTTGGAATCAACGGACGGGTACAACGGAATTAGGAAGAGGGGGGGGGGCAATTAGTCAATTAGGTTTAACATGAAGCTATCGAGCTTTGTAAATGGTATTAATTCTGTTATATTATGACTATCACTGTTAAAACACGGGTATCAACATATTAACCCTTTCCAGTTTTTCAATTTTTTTCAAAATTTTAGACTGGTCCCACTAGGAAGAAGACGACAATTGAAAGTGGGTGCAATTTGAAAAGAAACCACCCTACATGTTAGAAAAAAAATGTGGGAAAAGAAGAAATTGCTTGTTACATTTCTTCTTTTCCCACAATGTTTTCTCAAGTATAGAATCACAGGGACGTAAAAACAAGGGATTGTTCGGGAAAGAGTTAACGGCAAGTAAGAGAGAGGACCCTAGAGAATATGGCGCCGGTCAACGAAATATAAATCATTAGATTTGACAGTTAGTACAGAAATGTTATATTATCCCATTTTTAGACAATTATGTTTTTACGTAAGACAGTTGTAAATCATATATTGTCCGCAATAAATCATGGACCATGCGGTTCTTTATGTACATGATTTAAATCCTTCCAGGAACAATCGATTTTTCTGTTTCTTTTTTTTCTTCAGAAAACCCGTTATCTAATTAGTGAAATTCTTTGACCCTACCAGACGCTTTTTTTTAAAACCAGCTCTTAGTCGGGCTTAAATGGACCTTCTTACCCATTCCCACACAATCCATCCTTTTTACACCCCCAGAGAATGGTTATTGAAAGCAATGTTGAAAATGAAGAAATTGCGTGTTACAATTTTCGACATTGTTGTCTTCCCAACGTGAAAAAAAATTTACGATTCCAACAATTTTTTAATGCATTGTCCTGTGCATTCTTTTAATTTGAAACCGTCTAAAAGTTCATTGAGTCGTAATGGTTTAATTTTTAAGAATAGTATAGACCCTGGACAGATTGCACAAATTGTGCAGACTAACCGGAATCGACGCTTTCCGTAATTGGTAGATTTTTAGAATTTTGTCTTTCCGTATATGTGTATTGACCGCCCTTTGAGTCCATGGGCCCCGCCCATTAATTCTAACTTGAAGTTCGGCCTCGATTTTAACGGCGTTATTTTGATAAAATTGTTGCCAGAAGCTTGTAACAAAATAATATAATAGTTGGTTGGCGACCTAAACGTCGTAACTACAGCTTGAATAAGCTGTAGTTACGACGTTTAAGTCGCCAAACCAACAAAAATGTGACCAGAAATGGCAGTCAATGTAGGAGTTGATAGCGCAGGTCCGAGCTGAATAAATTGTTGATTCGTCTTTTGATTTCTTGATTGACAGTCCCGATTGGTCAATTCACAAAAATATTATAACTGATTGACCTCTGATGCAGCCGACGTCTCTTTCAAATAGTTGGTTTACGAAGTTCCCGAGAGCCCATTTTCACGTGGCTGGTCACATCAACTTTCATCAAATCGCCGAATCGTTATGTGTAAGTTCTTTGAATTTGGAACTTGATTAGTAAAAATCGTCTAATGTTTTTCGCAAATTTTAGATCATCCCAATTTAAAGGGATGGCAGACGACATTATAGAGTATTTACTATTCGAAAAGTAACCATCCTATGTGACAGAAAATATTGTGGAAAATGAAGAAATTGCTTGTTACAAGCAATTTCTTCTTTTTCCACAATATTTTTTCAGGTATATCATAGGGACGTGAACATCAGGGATTGTACAGGTAAGGGTTACATGATATTTTCTATTTATAGGTAAATATTTTATTTTTAAGTATTACAAAATGATTCTTTGAAATTTGACTGCACTATTTAGGACTTTGTTCGAGTTTCTCTCTTTTGTTTCCACTATATAGAATAATTAAAATTTCAAATCGGCTACACGAGATCAAGCGCAACCACACATACATCACTCGTAAGTATAATCTACTAAAATGCAATTGTGGATCTATACACAGGCGGTTCTCTTGGCGGTTCTTAGACGCCCCAAGAAAAAGCTAAGGAAAACATTCAGAAATTTGAAGAAATTGCTTGTTACAACAAAATTTCATAAGCTTGAAATTGTAGTCTCCTTTTAATTCGGACCAGTCTAAAATTTTGCCTGTTTGGTAGTGGTTTAAACGCCACAATTATAGCATGCTACGTTTAGGTCGCCAAAGGCGGTGATTTCGTTTTATATCACTAAATTCATATTTTTAGACTTTGTGTTATTTGAAAGGTCAGCCGACACAACTTGTCGAAGGTCATCGAGGAAAGCGATCCGTCAAATTATCAAATCGAATGATCTTGATATAAGTCATACTGCATTTTCAGAGATTGTCCCATTTTATCTTGGCTGGTCCCATTAACATTTACGTGTTTTTACCCTGTCTCAAGTAAGAGGGTAAATAGATGACATCTTAAAGGTAAGTACATGTACATTTTAAAAAGTCGCCATCCTACGTGAAAGAAAATGTTGTTGAATAAGAAGAAATTACTTTCATCAAGAAACTTCTCCTCCTTCCACAATGTTTTCTCTAGTATAATATCACAGGAACGTAAAAATCATGAATGGTAACGGAAAAGGTTAATTGTAAAGGAGTATAGGATACATCATTAGCTTGGTGCTCCGTAATCAATATAACAATTAGACAGTCAGTCATAAATAAACGGAATCCTTCTTATTGCGGACTATATGTGTGTTCTTTTTTAGTCTCGCCTGAGTGACACCTCAAAAAGACCATTATTTGTTTAGGGGGGGGGGGTTACAAAGCTACAAGAAAAAAAAAAACACCCAGAAATCCGTCTGGTTGTTCTCAGAGTACATCGCTACACACGGCCTGGCTTAACATCTCATTCATGAGACCAGTTTGTTTGTTAGGCCAGCATGGAGCTCAAACCTATGCGCTCGAGGTTTATTGCCGAATGATCTACCAACTGCGCTAAGCGAGTTGAATCCGAAAAAAAAAAAAAAAAAAAAAGATAGCGTCTTTCATTTATCTTTCAGTCACATCGATCTTCTATTCCTATCCTTTCTAGATATCAACATTGATAGATTTTGGATGTGAAAAGACATACCCTCGTAGCCAGCAGCATCGGGCAGGAGTCGATGCATGTCATGCCCCTGAAGTCACGGGTCCGATATCCTTTAGTTATAGATTGACGCTATCAATCCAAACATGGGTTGGAAAACCAAATCATTTATTTAGGCATGAGGTGAACTTTCGATTCCGAAATTTTGCGTGAAAAAAATTGTTGGTTTGTCGATTTGAACGCTATAACTACTGCTTATTCAAGCTGCAGTTACGAAGCTTAGAGTTTTCTGTCTTCGTCTCATTCAATTTTGTCCGAAAGTCAAATAATCATTTCTTCTAAAATCCTTATCGACACTGCAACTTAAGTTTCGTGTATTCATAAACATTATGACATAAGTAAATATTGTATAAAAAGACCTATCAGCGGACGACCAAAAATACTCGTCTAACAGAATGGTCGCTTAAAATACATATTTGTGACTTATATGAAGGATTGATTCGATTTTATACACCAATTATTACAGAATTCTCGCTAAATTCAACTTTGTTGGGACTCATTGGAAACCAACAACATTGGATTTTTGTAGACCACTTCTATATGAGAGATTTTGATTTTGAAAGGAGAATTTCGATTGTGGTCGCTTAATGGAAGTGGTCGTTAGGAGAGGTGGTCGAACGAGCAGGATCGACTATATAAAGTGTTGAAAACATATTTTTGTCATAGCAATCATAATTAAAAATAATTGATATATACTTTTCTGTATAACCTGTCAAATATGAGATGGCATATTGGTCCATTAAGACAGATTTAGACGAAATGAAAAATTTTCGTAGACATCCAATATGTTTATATATCGACGACAAAATGGGATGAGATGAAGCAGGAGCAAAGGACCGGCGAGGTGGAAAGGTATGATGTATTCACCCATTATCATTAAAATATCATGTTTTACACACTGGAAGAAAGCTAAAAAAACACAGGAAATGAAGAAATTGCAATTTTTTCTGTGACATTGAGCACTCAAGGTAAGTCGGCGCGTCCACTGGGGAAACCTTTTTATTTTTTTGCAGTTGGGAGGAGATCATTTGTAAACGCTTTAAAAAAGTTTTAGACAGTTAAATGATCTTTTTTCGAATGCAAACATCGGAATAAAGCATTGGAGCCCGCAAGTATTCAAAAATCTGTGTAAGAGCGTTTGAATTATCTACCTTAGATCACAAGTAAAATGTTTGTAAATTGCGATGTCACTGTGTAGAAAGCAGCAAATCGAACACATACATTAATTTCAAAACTTAACATGTCTCTCTCTCTCTCTCTCTCTCTCTCTCTCACTCTCACTCAATCATTCACTCTCTCTCTTTCGCTGGCTCTCTCTTTATCTCTCTCTCTCTACCTCTCACCTTCTCTCACTCCCTCGCTCTCTCACTCACTTATCATATATCTCTCTTCTCTCCCCTTTTCTCTAGTGTCTCATTCTGATCTCGTCTCTCAATCTCTACCATCTCTCTCATTCTCTCATCCTCTCTCCTTCGTCTCTTACCTCTCTCCTCTCAATCTCGCACTCACTCTCTCACTAACCTCACTCTTTCTCATCATATTTCTCTCTCGACTCTCGCACTCTCATTCTCTCCATCACTCTCTCACTCACTCTCTGTCTCTGTCTGTCTCTCTCTCTTTCTCTTCCGTTCTCTTTTTTTCTTTCCCCTTTTCTCTCTTCTCCCTTTCGATTTAGAACCCCTCCCCCGCTGTCTTTCTTATTCTGCCATCCCTCTCTTAAGATTATTTATTGAACAATTGGTTACACTTAAAAGTGGTTGTCTAAAGGGTAAAGGACTGCGAATAGCGATGCAGCTTGACCCGTTCCTGAACAATCCCACTTTTAATACCCCAAGGTAAAGAGTTGTGGGAAATGAAGAAATTAATTTTAATGCGTGTTTCCTTGTCTCAATGTTTTCTATCCAGAAAGATAGAGATATTTGAAGTTCTATGAATTTGGGATAGGTAAATCGCGATTGTTATTAAAAAAGAGTTTTGATCTCGTACATTGGCGGCCATTTTTGTGAACCTTGTTTGATGGTTTAGCGAATTAAACGTCGTAACTACAGCTTATTCAAGCTAACCCTAAGCTTATAGGTCAGCAACCAACTATACTACTTTTCTGTTACATGCTACTGGTCATGAGTTTTTCAAAATGACGTCATTTATAATCGAATTGGGACTTCCTGTTGGAGTCAGTGGGCGGGGAATACGAAGTAAGTGGGCGGGAACAGCGATTGGTCAATTGTCGATTTGCAACCATTTTGAGTTTGGACGAGACTAAAGTTTTGCAGTCTGGTAATGATAATTATTAGCGACAAAACTACAGACTGATGATGCATTTAACCCCTATCAACAAATCCCTCGTTTCTCTGCATAGACACTAAAATATATATTCAATCCATTGAAAATCTCTGTCACGAAAATTATAGAATACCATTTTGCAAAAACGAGAACTTGTTTTCAAAGGCATTGATCACGAATTCCGTAATTCTCGGATTCCCCTTTTCCACAATATTCTCTAGTACGTATGTTACGGATTTTTTTAATGCACCATAGAACGCTCATATTTTGTTAATTTTCGACAACTTGTGTTAGAAAGAAAATGTTATTACCAGTCTATTTAACTCTCAGAATATCGCGAGTAGCATTTGATTGGAAATCGCGATGTTCAATTTCCAATCGCATTTTTGCGAGTTAACGAGAGCTATTTTCAACCTTGTATAATGTAGGGATTTGAGGTATTTTTCATTTAATTAAAATTTGCATATTAATCCATTCCCGTACAGTGACGCCCCAAGGAAAAAAGCTAAGGAAAACATTGTGGAAAATGAAGGCATTGCTTGTGACAAGCAATTTCTTCATATTCCACAATGTTTTCTACCCAGAAAGTTGAAAAAGTCCAAATTTCATAAACTTCAGATTGTCGTCCGCAGTTTCTTTCAGTTTGGGCGAGTCTAAAATTTTGCAAATTGGTAATGGGTTAAACAGTTGCACAAATGATCATGCCCTTATTGATATTGCTTCAATCCATGTCAAACTGGAAATCTCACAGGAGATCGCTGACTCGGCCCACCAAGCTCCGACGAGAAGTTCTACTTATTAACCCTTTCCTGTACAATCCCTTGTTTTCACGTCCCTATGAATGCATGCTTGAGAAAACATTGTGGGAAAAGAAGAAATTGCTTGTCACAAGCAATTTCTTCTTTTCCAAAATTGTTTTCTAACCTGTTAGTTCAATACCTTTCAAATTGCACCTACTTTTGATTGTTGTCTGCAACGTCTTTCAGATAGGATTGGTCTAAAATTTTGAAAAATGGGAAATGGTTAAATGGCGTTGTTTTTTTTTAAATCTAAGGCTAGCAATATGTATCGAATCTTATTGGCGATGACCTTCAGTGTTGTTTTTTTCTAATCTTAGTCTGATCCAATTTGGAATAGGTTGCAGACGACAATGAAAATTGGATACAGGTTAGAATAAAACCATCATATGTGGTAGAAAATATTCTGGGAAAAGGAGAAACTGCTTGTTAAAAGGAATTGCATCTTTTCCCACAAATTTTTCTCAAGACTAATACCGCAACAATGTTAAATACCGGGTTTGTACAGGAAAGGGTTATATTAAATTGAAATCTAAAATGTCTTTTATCTAATACATGTATGGTCATATTTCATACACAACTTCACCAGGTTTTGCACTTACGCTCAGTGACCTTGATCTATTGAACCCATTACTGGGCGGGAAATTTTTAGACTGGTCCAAATTGAAAGGAGTTGTAAACGACTTTGGAAATTGGATGCAAATTGAAATAAAACCACCGTATGTGGTAGAAAATATTTTTTGGAAAAGGAAAAGTTGACGGGTTTGTATAGAAAAGGGTTAAAGTAAAGGATGTTTGGTAGATGAACCCCGATTACTTTTCAGAGTTATACCCCATAGCAAATCTAAAAGGTCTTAAGCATTCACTTTCAGATACATTTGGTATGTTGACCTTTGACCTTCTTGGTATAATTGGTTTTCTTTTTACGCGTGTATCTGTATGATCAGGTTACAAAGCCAACCTCATCAGCTTGATGACTTTCATCTAGAGGTCTTTCACTTTCTATAGAAAGGTGTGTGTGTGTGTTTATACTTTGATATATCCTGTATATTTCATCATTTATTCTCAAACAGAATTTCTCTTAATAAAAGACTATCACCAGGTGAAAAAGTCTTTATATTGGTCTCTGTTTTGGCACATTTTATGTCAAGCAGTCGTTTGGGCGAGCGATGTTGTCCCGTACAGCTCTTGTTATTATATCTGGTCTAAAAGTAGGAAAAACTAAGCATGGTTAATCAATTTCTGTCTTTACACAAGAATTATTGGTCAGTTTGCTTAAGGTCATCTGGCCCGAGATTCATCATCATAAGTCAGGGGAAAAAACGCGGGTTTGTCTGGTTAATTGGTAAAACGGTCGAGGCGAACATCACCGGCGTCCATATAATAGTAATAAATCAGTTGTGTAAATACACAATTATAGAATTTTCTGTCAATGAAGTAACTTCGTTTGGCCCTTTCGACGATTGGTCATTAATTATCCCTTGCTTTGGCTACTGTTTAGGCCTTGCTTTTTTATATCTCGTCGACTCTGAATACTTGAAACGTCGTAAATTGCTTGAAACTTTGTAAAACCTGTTACATGTATCATATATATAGAATTTAAACGTACTCGAGTGGAAGAGATTTTTTGTACAAAGCAATCTGTCTTTTCTTTACAATGTATTACATCCCAACTCCGTTCATCTAATTTAACTCCTTACCAGACGGCAAAACTTTAGAATAGATAAAATTAAAAAGAGTTTCAGACGACAATTTAAAGCTAATGAATTTTTAAAATTTTCAATTTTCTGGTTTGACAACATGTGTAAAATGAAGAAATTGCTTGTTTCATGCATTTTCTTGGTTTTACACAATGTTTTCTGAAACTTCTTTCAGTTTTGATCAGTCTAAAATTAGTTGTTCGGTAAAGAGGTTAATCAATTTATCTGTCATTGTTTCATCCATTAAATCGAGATTCTTACCCAATGATTTTTACCCTTTAGACACTAGCCGGAGCGCTAGGGAACATGAATCGACATCATGAAAACTTATCAAGCTGTTGATTACGAAAAATATTATTGCGATGTATGTCTCGTAAACAGCAACCATTCTAAATAACAAATCCAATTAAAATTCTAATAACGAGAGCTTTAACTTGACAAGATTTGTTACATAAATTTAGTCTGATATAGTCTGACTCTATTCAAATTCCTTCTCTTTCTTAGACAATAACAACGAAAACAAATATAACAACAACAACAAAAACACCACCACCACCAAGAGTAAGGTCACCCAGCAAAGTACTTCCGGGGTTGTAGGGTTCTAAAATAGTTCCTAAAAAATCATTAAGCCTTTTTCAAGAAGGCAGGGTGCATTAAATATGTATTTTTGTCTTGTTATTGTCACAACATCTTTTGAAATACATTGTCTGGCAACAAATGAACTTAAATATGCTCTCTTTTCCAGGACTATTTCTCGTGTATGCTGATGACCCCCAAGATGATGTCATTGTGTCGACTGCTTTTGATTTGAATTTAACACGGTACGTGTGTTTGACATGATTTTGTGAAAAGTTAAATCGG
This sequence comes from Fragum fragum, assembly GCA_946902895.1. NCBI lineage: Eukaryota > Metazoa > Mollusca > Bivalvia > Cardiida > Cardiidae > Fragum > Fragum fragum. The sequence goes on along the minus strand of OX336374.1, from coordinate 837,823 downwards.
TGATGGTAGGGTCAAACACAGTCATTACGAGACACCATTGTGTTATAGATTCACTTTGACTGTAGTTACATCTCAACGAATATTTTGGAACCTGTGAATGTGGAATTTACATGTATTTATATAGGAGTACATTTTAGTGAGCTGCGACCACGACAAACAACAAAACGCGATGTTAATTCGTTGCTGCTTTGTTTAGAATAATTAAATCATTATATTTAATTGTTCCGTCTATCAAACCATATGAGCACTGACTGGCTGAAAGTTTAGTATCATACAGCGCTTGCAGAAATTTTATAGTATCTAATTTTAGTTTCGTCTATCAAGACTCAATCGTTTTGATAGGCTGAATTTTTTCATACTTCCGCGAACAAAATTTCGAGCACGAAACTACATGTATATTGTATCTCCATGATAACAAATTTCTCACGGTTTCTTATTTATTGCAATTTATTTCAAAAAGTGTCTCAAACATTTAAAATCGATGCTTACTTTTCACTGCACATGCCTTTGCGCCATTCAGTTAGGAGAATTGAAAATAATTCTTTCATTGAAAAATAAAATGAGCATTTATATGGATGTATGAAAACAAAATATAATTTTTATCATCGGTTAAATTAAAACACGCTGTTAAATATGGATCAAGCCTTACTTTTTCCAATGTGGCCGATGATATTAAAATAGCTGTCGACGGACAATGATTTAATTCCCTTAGACCACAATCACTTGTAAATTTATAACAAATTACCCGCAACGATTAGAAGTCTTTTAATGACCTATATTCGCTCGGGGAATTTAGTATTAAGAAAATTCTCCTTCCTCCCGACAGTTTGGGCATAAGATAACCAAATAGCGGCATACAATCGACCGTTTCCCGCAAAAATTGTGTTTGCATGAAAAGTATATTTTTATTGTCTTCGAAACGTTCTTAATTTCCAAGTAGAATGTTTTTGAAAACTATCTGTTACACTGTAAAGTATGTTGTGTTCATATCCATTTAATGTATGGGTCACGTAGCGATGAGCTGTCCAATTCGAAAATGTTTACAATGTAGTTCTATGTTTTTCATGTTACGTGTGACGTCACAGTTCAAAACACTCTGTTAGAATTTATGATACGTAATGAACCAATATAAAGATAGTCGCTTTAAGAGTGAAAACAATATCTATCTTATATATAATTGCAGATAAACGCAACCATATGTTACCCCACAATGACGCTTTGTGAAACACTGAAGAAATACAACTACTGACGATTTTGTGGAAAAAATAAAAATGTTTATTCAAAGAAATTTCTAATTTTCTCGAAATGTTTTCTTCCCTATTTGGCACTTATTTTTCATTTTCTCTTAGTTTCAAATATTCTCTGAAACTTCTTTCAATTTGGACCAGCCTATATTTTTTCACCTGGTAATGGGGTAAGGCGGAATGGAACTTTGGGACTTTGGTGCTTGGTGCTTTACTATTTATCAATTGTTAGCCTCGCCCACTTACTCCGTTGGCTCCGACCATAAAATGAAGTTCCAAAACGATTTAAGATAGATTTATTTCACCAGAATTTATGAATAAGCTGTAATTACGGCGTTTAAGTCGCCAAACAAACAGAAATGTTTCACATAGATGGCGGCCAATGTTGGAGTTCAAATTTACTTCCAGTCTAAATGGAAGTTTTTATTGGCTCACTGATTATTTGACTGCAAGCCACGATTGATCAATTGACCAATCGCAGCTGTCAATCAAGGAATATATAAACCAATCAAATCATTCATTCAGCCCGGTATAAAGATTTGGACTCCAACGTTTTGCCGCCTTTAGTGTGAAACATTTTTGTTGGTTTTTGCGACTTGAACGTCTTGACGTTTATGTCGCAAACCAATTATTCGACTTTCTTTGCTGCAGGCCATAAATTTTGTAACATAACACCGTTTAAAATCAAAGCTGGACTTCCTATAGGAGTCAGTAGGCGTGGCCAAAGTAGAAAGTGGGAGGGGCCATCGATTTGCCAATTACCTATTAAAACCATTTCAAGCGCGCTCAGGTAGCTCGCAGTAGTTACGTCCTGTATCCTTGCACTATCCCCCGGAACAACTAACCGTCTTCTGGGGGCGTCGCTCATATGGGAATGTGCTACGGTAGCGACGATAAATAAACGGAAATACACACTCAGGTAGTGATTGTTGGAAGTAATTCAGACGGATTAAATGTAACGTCAGCCAAACGTTTTCTCATGTAAAAAATAACAGGGCTCTATGGTTGGGTGCACCTACCAGCGCAGGAGGCCTACACATATCAAGGAAACACATGAAACGAAAATGTTACGGTCATGTTTATTGTAAAAATGTTCTAATCGGCGTAAATAACAATACAAACGAAAGTATTTCTTAAGAGTGCACATGACAAATATGATCAGTCGGCATAAAAAAATTAAAATATCGCAAATTTGTCTTGTATTTCTAACGCTATATATTCTATGTTTTGGTCGTCTACCGACATAATACCATTACTCAAATAGTAAACTTACAATGTCACGACTGTCAGACACAACCTCATCTTTCAATACATGCAAATTTAGTGCGACTGTATTTGGAGAAAAACCGAGGTATAATAATAAACCCATTCCCACACCCCCAAGAAAAAAGTTTTGAAAAACATTGTGGACAATGAAGAAATTGCTTCTATCAAGCAATTTCTTCATTTTCCACAATGTTTTCTATGAAAAGACAAAAAAAATGTTATCTATGAAAAGACAAAAAAAAAAAAAAAAAAAAAAAAATAAAAAAAAAAATGAAAATTCCATCAACTTTGAATTGTCGTCTACAGCTTCTTTAAATTTGGACCAGTCATTGTTGTTATGTGGGAATTGGTTAAATCATCATCAGAACCTTCGTCGCCGTTTATCATCAAATCCAGAACATAACAGCCTAGGGCCAGGCATCCGGTTCCTGTACTCTTAATGATTTGTTTTCAAAAAAAATATAAATCCATTCTCAATGTAGGAGTACGAGTAAAGTTACATAACTTCGTAAGCGATTATCACCAGTCGACAAAATTTTAGATTGGTCAAAATTCATGGAAGTTGCGGACGGCTATTTTCAATTGATGAAATTCTAAAACTCTTTGCCTTTCGAAGTAGAAAACATGGTGGATAATGACGAAATTGCTAGTAACAAGGAATTTCTTCATTTTCCAAAATGTTTTCCGAAGCTTTTTTTTGGGGGGGTGTGTTTCAAAAGAAGGATTTTGTGGGAAAAGTGTTAACTTCCAATGCTCTTAATACATGCCGAAATAGATAAATCGATTAATCAGCAACTACTCCTACATATCCTTACAGATTTGTATGAACTTTCCTTAAAATATCTGTTTTCAGTCAATAAAGCACAAAATATCTGAAGATTTTGGCTGTATTGCTGCACCATGGAAGAGGGGATCTTCTTATCGTGACAAATTTGGAAAAAGTTCTTTTGTTGCATTTTGGAATCTTCTTTTCAACTATTGTTTAAGTTTTTTTTTCACACGGTCATTATCAAAACTTTAATATGAATGACTCTAAAGTGGTAGAGTTAATTATAACTATTGTGTTAACAATTCGTTAATGAGCCTTGATACCTAGAGAAGTCATTACTGAAGATTTCGTAGACAATTCGCCAGGGGGGATCCAATTGTACGGTCAATCTGACAAACAATGGGTCTAATGAATAGTGTCGATATGGTGGGCCCAGTTTGACGCCTTCGATCGACTCAAACAACGATCAAAGGGTAACTGACGGGTCGCCTGTTACGCCGTACATTGAACCTCGATATTACAGTTCGACTGATATTATAATGTATAATATTTTCTACGGGACATAGATAATTGTCAGATCGTTGGTAGGTGACTTTAACGTCGTAACTACAGCTTGAATAAGCTGTAGTTACGACGTTTAAGTCACCTTACCAACAACAATACCTAACATTAATGTTGGGGTATAAAGTTCACTTCCGGTAAAAATAACGATTTGATTGGTCTATTCATATTTTGAATGACAGACACGATCTGTCAGATCGTATTTTTCGCATGTGTCCCGACATGAGAAAAGAGACCGCTGGGATCTCCGTAAATCAGGAAATAATGAAGTGATAATAATTGGTACATAGCACAGATTTATTAGGGTTTTTCTTTTAGAAATTTACTTATTATTGGGTTCTAGGGTCATAAAAAAATACCTAATGTTTAAGTTATCGATCCACGTTAGCCTGCAAAGTTTCGCCTACTGACCAGGAGCGGTTCCTTTTGCTCTCCCTTAACCCTGATAGCACATTTTCTCAATGACGAGGCAAATATAGTGTTATATTTTTCACTTCATTGTAAAGGGGAATTTTAGTGAGAAACCACGAATCAAATATTGCCCGCGATGAGAAAAAGGTCTTTTACGGAAATGAAAAAAAAAAAAAAACACACACACACGCACGCACGCACACACACACACACACACACACACACACACACACACACACACACACACACACACACACGCGCGCACACAACTCCCCCCTTAACAACAACAACAACGACGACAAACGACGACAACAACAAAAACACATTGATCCTGATCAGCCTCCGTGGACCGTATAAGCCTACATATATAGATATTTTTCGCTTTTACAAGAGTTATTTAGGATGGACAATGATAGTAAAAGGAAGAGGATATAAAGTAGACCGCATATCATATATATACACCCTTCCCTTATCCTGTGCTAAATCCTGTCGGTTCTAATTGAGTTTTATTGAATATCCGAGAGGCCCCTTTTCGAAAGATGGTTCTTTAATATTTCAAAGAAAGAGATCTGATACCTATAATGACCAGGTCGATCTACATTCGTAGCTCAGTGCCTGATCATCATCGACACTCTCCAGACTTCTTCAAGCATCAAATGAGAGATACATTCAACTTTGGTCATATCAAGTTGTTTTGCCAAAGAAGACAATTACTGTCACTTTTCCGAATCTTTTTCTTTCTAGTCAATATGCTGTGACTTCTTTTGACTTCTCTCACCATATAAGGAAAAAGATAAATTACCCAAGACTGTCCGGTAATTAGTATCAATTCCCGGGGCAGAGGGTGAAGGCCTCAAGTTACAACGTATTTTGTCTTCCACACCGTAAATTGATTCTTTCTTTCATACAATAACTAGTTTTGATGCACATTCACCATGCCGGGAACTAGCTTAATTTATCCCAGAAAGCCCGCCTCGGCGGCTGGTATCCGGATACAGCGTGAAGAATAAAAGTAAACAGATAATTACGGAAGTTTTGGAAGTAGATAAACAAAGAACAACCGAGTAACACATGCGCATACAAACACGCACATTCACACACACATACACACGCTCATGCAGACAGTCGCTTTTGACGTTATAAAGCAATTACATGTAACGCGTTGCTGTTGTTAATAAAACCCTAATAAAAATCGATTGACTAAATCAATTACTGCTTTCGAATTCAGTCGCTATTCATTTACCATTCTATTGGTTTAGAACGGCAAAAATCTCGTAGGTAGAAGCCGATGCTGGCCCATTAAATGTTTACTTTTTAATTTGTTTACAGCTTTAAAACAAGCTTATGGCGTCTGGCGTCCGGGCCAAGATGTCGGGAAAGCGATCTATTAATGGAAGAATCGCTGAATCCATCAAGGACCTCCGATTTAAAGGCTAATTTTGCCAAAAATTGTGGCCAAGAACACGTTATGGAAAGGTAAAACAGCTTGCTATATCACCGAAACGTGTAAGCTGTAGTCACGACGTTTAATTCGGAAAATCCAACACATATGCTTACCATTGTTATCGAAGACCATATTTCACTTCCGGTCCAAATAAATGATTTAATTGGTCAATATGCTTTTGATCTACAGCGGCGATCTGACAATTGTGTACACCAGAAACACCCACCTTTTTGATGGACTCCGTAGGAGTCTATCAGTATTACCCTGTTTGGAAAATCAAATAGGATGTTACTATATTAGAAGAAAAGTAGTGACCAGTTAGGTTCGATTTATTATTTCTAAAACCTGTTTCCCGCAAACAACAGTACATTTTGAAAATGGCATAATACGAGGATAATTCTTAGGACGCCTAAAGACTCCTCTTAAATACGAAAACACCTACCAGTATCCAGCTTAGCGTAGATGTTTTCACGGTTTCAATAACGCGGAGTCTTTCAGTTATACAGAGAGTAATTTGCCTTCTTCTTTGAGAACTCAGCATGCCAGCTGTATACCGCGGGAGTGATAAGATATTCAGTTACATATATTTAAAGATGTTTATTATTATTTTAAATTATCCGTTTCAATTCATTACCAAACAACGAAATGTTGGCTTAGTGACAGACGACAATTCAAATCGATTGAAATCTAAGGCCAAGATAGGGTAGAAAATATTGTGAAACAAGAATTTTCTCCTTTTCTCATAATGTTTTCTCTCATGCAATTCTTCGGGAACGTAAAAAACGTGATCTTGTGGGAATGAGTTAAGCTTCAACTGGATCACGGAAGGCTTAAAAGATATACAAAACATCTCTTTTATTTCTTAAATGTAATAATTCTCAACGAATAGTGCTAGGCAAATTACTTATGGTATTTCAATCGGTGAAAGACAAATGACTTGTGTAACAATAGCATTTTTTTCTGAACTTGTGATCTTTCTTAGGACTCTAGAATAGAAACATCCTGTAGTACTTACAAAAAATTAGGCTAGACAAGACTTTATGTTTAACCCTTTCCACTTTTTGAAATGTTCGATCCAAAAACAAAGAGGTTGCATACGACAATAAAATTCGGATGCAATTTGAAATAAAACCTTCTTATGTGGGAGAAAATATTTTTTGAAAAAGAGAAATTGTCACAAGCAATATCTTTTCCACAACGTTTTCTTAAATATAGAATCATAGGGACACAAAATCTCGGATTCATAGAGGAAATGTTTCAAAAAGATTTTCTAAGAAAATTTCCATTTGTACACCAAACATGCATATCAACTATGCCAAAACGGACGTCCATCATCAGGTCTTTAATTGCTTTGATTATACATGTGACACACACCAAACCAGAATTGATCTTCTACAAATCCCCCAAAAATTGAACCTAGCGCACGTTAACCTTTGCCATGCTGAATATAATACTTTTGTAATGAACTGCATTTAAACCAAAGGAAATACCTTTCAGTGAGACATTATTTATTTAGAAAAACTAATGTTTTGATCAACTCTGGATTAATGAAGACAAACAAATGGTGTAGACTAAGATCATTCTGCGCATATGTGAAGGTTGATCTTTGTCTTTTTCTCCTGTCAAAACTGGAATATTCTGGTTTCATCATGAAAAGTATTAATTCCGACAGACAATTTGAAAGTAAACACATTGTTGGGTAGAAAGTGAAAAACTGATAATAGCGAATCGTTTCAACCAAGATCAGCCTGCACTGGCCAAATCACCCTCGCAACCCGACAAGATTCGAAACTTATCCCTCTTCCAAGATTTCCCCTTTTTTCATGACCGGTCTCTTCGGAAAAATAGTAGTGTAAATAGAATACTTTGAACAGAAAATAAGGCGACAGGTACATGTATCAAAACAAAAGAGCTCATTTAAATGCTAAAACCTTCATTGTTGATTTTCAGAAACCACTAGTAAAATTTAGCGGCATTTTAACCATGACAAATTATTTCCCTTTAATTTGAATCGGTAATTAAAAACCCATGCATTTTCATGTTCATTATTGGAAATTAAATGAGGGCCATAGAAGACCAAAGTATACATCATTAGATCCTTTGCCATTAACCCATTCCCACATTGAAATTTTAGACTGGTCCAAATTGAAAGAAACCGCAGATGAGAATTTCAAGTTGATGAATTTTAATCTTTTTTTTGTCATTTTTGGTTAAAAAATTGTGAAAAAAGAAGAAAATGCTTGATACAAGCCATTTCTTCATTTTCCACAATGTTTTCCAAAGCTGTTTTATTAAGGGGCGTAAAAAGGAGGGCTTGTGTGGGAATGGGTCAAATGGTCCTGAGACGGAGAGTGTCTTAACTTGTAGAAAACAATCATATTGCGGCAGTTGGAGCACCTTACGATGGATTTCTGGTATTTCTTACAATAATATCACGACATCTTTTCCGAGCCTCCAGCTGCTCATTCCACTAAGTTTACGATTATCCACCCATTGGTGGGAGACAAATGTCGGAAAAGATATGCGCCGCTGTCGGGGAACGAACCCAGGGCCCAATTTTTGGGAGTCAAATGCGCCATATAAATGTTCACCAATGTCGGAGTTCAAAGTTTATTCCTTAGGTCTAAATGTATGATTTGACTTATATCGATTTTTTCATTGACAATCACGATCAGAAATTTGTCTGTCTATAATTCTTCCGTCTACATTTTAGAGAAATACTAATAAATCAAATGCTGTTAAATGATTTATGACTATCTATTACTTTCATTAAAACTTCTAAGTCACACTCCATTAGGCGAACCGCAAAAAGAATATCGTCGGAGCGCGGGTAAAGTGTCGTAACTACAGCTTTATTAAAGCTGTAGTTACGACAATTTGCCCTCGCAACGACGTTATAGCTTTCTCTTGAATATCGCCAAAGAATTCAATACAGTTTTCTTATCATTAAGATTCAGAACAGCAAATGGTTAAAGATCCTAATTCGAACAAGTTTGTGTTTAGAGGAGATTAAGGTTGGAATTGACGGATAGTCGCTGTCAACAAAGAATCGATTAACCAATCAAATCATTCCCTTGGAAAAGAAATTATCTCAGTGCTTTAACATTTTTTAAAGCATTGATGTTAATTTGGCGACTTAACCCATTACCAGACAACGCAATTTTATGATCGTCCAAATTGAAAGAAGTTGCAGACGACATGGGTGTTGATTAAAAACGAACTCGGTGCAACAGGTCTAAGAAATACGTTACCATGTTCTAGCAGGACCCGGAATATTTCACAATCAATTTGTAAAGTTTAGTTCATGAAACATGGGACAAAAGGATAGTCAAAACAGTGACCCCCCCCCCCCCCCAAAAAAAAAAGAGGATAACGGACCACGATAAGGCCAGGTCAACAAAATCCACAGATTTTTGGAGTACAAAAGGTGTACTGTTGTTGGATTAGATAAAAAAAGTCATACTATAACTGGCCGGCTTTATACTTAACTCTTGAAGCGGTCGTCTTTAGAAAAAAAAAAAAAAAAAATCGAGGAGAGAAGGCGTGGAAAACTATCAGTAGGTATACTCTTCCATTAAGAGAATGCTCCAGCATACAAGTCCACTATTTACATGACTGCTTTTCATGGCTGGATTTAAAATAGTTGAAGATTCACCTTATTTACCTGATTTAGCCCACCCTGGGTATTACATATCCCCCCTTAGATGAAAAAATAACTCAGTGACCACTAATATCGCACTGCTGATGATGTCAGCGTCTTTTGGAGAACCAAAGTTGCTACCATCTACGGAAGGTATTCACATGCTTCAACACCGTTGGATAAAGAGTACAAGCTCGCAAAGTGACTACGTTGGAAGAGAGAGAGAGAGAGAGAAGTATTAGGTTAAATCGTTTCTTACTGCCTTAAGTCACAGGCCTTTCAATTACCTCTCGTACTTGGTAATTTGTATTAGTGATCCAGCACGCAAAAGTTGAAAAACGAACTTTTTCTAGGCCTTATGTTGATTAAGATGCATCAGCAGCCATTCTCTGTCATTCAGCTTGTTTTAAGGGCAAAGATCCCACAACGGCGAATAATTCATTTATATAAAAGAGTAAAAAGGGTCAACAGGGTCAAGTCGTATGTAATATGAGAAACTGACTTCTGAAATTAAAGTGTCTGAAATTGTCCTTTTGTCATTTATTTATTCGGCTTTGAATAATGTTATTGTTAATTGGACTGTCACCTTTTTAATCGATTGATTTATAAGATTATTGCACGAACAAGCTTTCTTCTCAGCGTTTTGATTTTCGAGTGTTTATAAACCTTGACAGGAGAATAGATTAATTAATGTACTACGGTGTTTTAGTAACCGACAGATCACATGATTTGTTTCAAACTATACAGTTTAATGCTCCTTCTAAAATATATTCTTAGTTTAAGCCTATGAAAATATCATTAAAACTGTTTCTCTCTTTCAATTGACCAATCGTTGGTCCCGCCTACTGACTCCCTAGGCTCCGCCCATGAACTCAGGCAGGTATTCCGCCTGGATATCTTTAAGGCGTTATTTTTCAAATTCATGGCCAGTAGCATGTAACAAAAAAGTAACATGGCTTGTTTGCGATCTAAACGTCGTAAATACAGCTTGAAAAAGCTGTAGCTACGAAGCTTAAGTCGCCAAACCAATAATAAAGGTAAACAAAATGGCGGCCAATTTTAGAGTTGATAAGCTCAGGTCCGGGCTGAATAAATTATTTGATTGGTCGGTTTATTCCTTGATTTACGGCAGCGATTAGTCCATTGGCGGATTGTCACTATCAATCAATACTTGATTGACTTATCAAATCATTCTTTCAAACCGGAAGTGAAATTTGAACTCAAACATTCAACTTATGTCATATCACAAATTTCTAGATAATCAGTCCAGTCGTTATACTAAAGATAACATCGAGCTATAAAATATTTCAGATTACAGTTAAAACTTTAATACAAGAGGTCAATTTAACTGGGTTAGGGAGTCTTTATTGAATGAAGGGGAGGGAGATATTTATTCATTTTTATCCTTAAACGTTGAAGTAAAGAAATATTTCAATTGATTACAATTATTTCACACGCCTCCCAGTCGATATGAAAGTCTCTGATTATTTTGCCGCCGTTTTTAGATCGAATAAATGTAGGTAATTTATTTATATTTTGTGAGTAAGTTGATACCAGGTCTTCATTTGAATGCATGTTCGTTTATTACCTTATTGAAACAACAACAACATACCCAAACGCATCGATGCTAATCAATTCCAACATAATTCTGTTTTTTTATTACCCTTAAAATTGCCGGGAAAAATATTGTGGAATAAATCAATTTCTTCATTTTCCCTTATTATTTCTACCCAGAAAGACAAAGACGTTTAAAATATCATCACCTTGAAGGTGTTATCTGCAAGTTCTTTTAAATCAGAAAACTCTAAGCGTTTATCGACTGATAATAGGTAAAATAAACAGTTTGTATAATGCAAATTTTCTGTAATTGATGTACTTTCTCTATTCAAAATGGGTGAACTCTGTGGATGGAAATATTGCATTTTTACCTTAACCCTTGTAATGCCGAACCCGGGTTCCGGGTTTTGCAGGAGATTTAGACCAAGATCAGCCTTCACATAAGTGCAGTCTGATCTTTGTCTACACCCCTGCTTGTACTTTTCCTGTCAGAAATGATTATGAAATTAATTCCTAAAAGCAATGTTGATTTTTGAACAACGACTTCTATCAGTGCTTTCAGCCCTTTGATTTTACAGCAATTCAGTAAGGTAATTTATACAGCATGACAAGGGTTAATGAACAAAGTGAAAAATGTGTCAATCGAATAAGAATTATGGTCCCAGAATATATATTTTGAAGGCTTACTTCGTCGGCACTTCGATTAAGAGGTTCGAGTTCAATACCAGAACAGAAGAGAACGGATTCCTTATTCAATAATTTGACTTGAACACATATGGTTAATCGTAAAAATATAATATGTTAATACATAATAAATAAAAAGCATGTATGAGTATGGACGAAAACTAGCAAAAACATATAAGAGATGTCGATTGCGGAAATAATGAAGGAAAAAGAATCTTAATAGAGTATTCAGAATGGAAAGGTTAAACAATTCTTAAGAAATCAGGATTGGGGTTAAGGTTGGGTTAGGGTTAATTACTAACGAGTTCAATACCCCGGAGCCTAAGTGGGATAGCAGCTGGAGGCTAGGAAAGGATGCTGGGGTATGACTGGTATGTGAAATATCAGGAATCCACTGTTAGGTGCTCCAGCCGCCGCGATTTGAATGAAATACTGTTAAAAGTGGCGTTAAACCCCATTCAATCAACCAGTTAATACACGTCAATCTAGCGACTGTCAATCTAGGATCTTTTATTGCTATACACATTCGACGAGACAAGTGGTGTATTCTCTATGAAGCAGACTCGAGAGGAAATAAACTAAGTTTTAAGAGCTGTTTTTTCAGTCATTTGCAAATATATTTTTAAGGAGAATGTGCGTGTTGAATACGAAAGTCGCAGATAAGGTTTGTCATGCCAGATCCATAGAGCAAAGCAGGCTATATTTGCATATTCTAGATTTTTTCGGACTTCATCAAGTTATAGCTTTCCGATTTGATTCTGCATTTCTGACATTATGGAACGAATCCAAAATGTGATACTAGGGGTTATACTTGACCAATCGCGGCTGTCAATCAAATTAAAAGTCGACCAATGAAATCATTCATTCAGATGATTTGTTTGTTTGAATGGGGTTTTACGCCGCTTTCAACAACCTTTCAGTATTTCTCACACCAGTACTACCATTACATCCTTTCCTAGCCTCCAGCTGCTATCCCACATAGGTCTACGATTATCCACCCATTGGTGGGAGACAAATAGTCGGAAAGGATGAGTGCCGCTGTCGTCATTCAGACGAGAAAAGAGTTCTAATCTGCAACATTGGTCGCCATTTTTGTTGACATGTTCGTTGGTTTGGTGACTTAAACGTCGTAACTACAGGTTTTTCAAGCTGTAGTTACCACGTTTTGTCGCCAACCAACTATTCTACCTTTTTGTTACATGCTACTTGCCATAAATTTTGTAAATAACTCCCTTTACAATCGAGGCGGGACTTCCTGTCGAAGTCAATGGGCGAGGAATATGAAGTGAGTGAGAGGCTAGCGATTGGGCAATTTAAGAAACCCCGGACGACTTCATTATCGGCTACATTTTGTAAGCTTAGTACCTTCTGTTTTTTCTGGAGGAGCTTTAAAACTATTAAAAACTTTGTTGCTGGGGAAATTATTGGTTCCTTAATTATTGCCGAATTGTTGGATCGCTTACCCCACCCACTCAGCTCAAACTGGAAGTTAAACTTAAAAGTTTTGAAAAAAAAGTTTTGGGTAAACAGTCTTTTTCTAAACCTTGCGTAATCAAACGACTTTACACTTTAACCCCGATCATTGAATTGCAAGTCGGCTGTGTACATACGGCGGCCATGGCAGCCACAGCACATTTGCTTACAACCCTCACAGGTACCCATTCATACGCCTAGGTGGAGAGGAGCAATGTTGAGCAAGTCTTTTGCTCAGAAAATATTCCACGGTCCGGGCGGGATTCGAACCAGGAACCATCCGATCCCGAGTCTCTACCACGAAACCACGGAGCCCAACTAAGATATTTAACGGCATAATTTTGCAGAAAATGCCGTCGGTAACAAGAAACGAAAACATATTATGGTTGGTTGGTGCCGAAACGTCGCCATGTTTTGAACGAAATATTTTCATACATGTCGACCAATGTCGGAGTTCAAAGTTCACTTCCGGTATAAATGTATGATTTAATTGAACTATAGATTATTTGATTGACATCCGCGAGTGGTCAATTCCATGTTTATTAACATATTGTTTTAAATCTGGATCCTTGGCGTAGTTGTTAGCGTACTCTACTCGTGATCGGATGGTTGCAGGTTCGAGTCCCATTGGAGGCAGGTAGTGTATTTGGGCGGGACGCTTTACAGACAGACCCCCTTACCAACCAACTGTAAAATTGGGTAGCAGTGGTTACCTATTTCTGAAGTGCGCATGGTAACATCTGTAATGATCCAGGAACTAGATGGAAATAAGAGTTCGTCTCTTCATCTTGTTATTCTCGAGTAAAACAAGTAGATACACGTTTATATAGAATTTGTTGACGACAGAAGATGGACACTGGACGATCCTAAACGCTCACTATGATTACTCCGTTCCTAGGCTCACATTTCTTTGTGGGTCTCTGTACTTAAATGTCTCGGCTCTTTCTGTCTTTCCGTCTGTCTGTCTTTCTGTCTATCCGTCCGCACGTTGTTAGCGTTTCTTGATTAAAACATTGAAAGTTTGAACCAAGTTTGCTCTTGCTCAGCAGTAGAACTAGTCTTGGAAGATACAAAGATGACTTTACTGAATCAAAAATTAAAGTCACAATGCAAGGTTTAGGGCCAAGCACTGGAGGGAGAACAAAACAAGTTGGAATTTCAGAAAGATTTGATGTCAAACGGACTGATTAAGGATATCATTCCTTTATCAGTCCGTTTGACAACAAATCTTCCTGAAATTCCAAATTTAAAAGCAAAGGATTTAATCTTAATTTTTATTGACAGACATAAAACCATTTAACACTTTTCCATGGCCATTATATTTGACATAATGCTTTATATACCTGGTATTAATGAATCGGGGATTTTCTAAAGGGATTTATTGTTTGCCAATCTAAAGCTTCGTTTTCAAAAGGAGGCGATCTCATTCACCACTGACAATCAGCCTGCACAATTAACACGTTTATTCGATTTGTAAATTATAGGGGATCGTCAAAAGTGAATATTTGTAGAAAGCACCGCGTATAAAGGAGTCCCCAGCTTTTGACAGTTACCTGGTATGGTTTATCTATAGTCGGTCATAATGATAGGAACACAGGAAGAAAAATAATGAATTTAGTCCGGTGGCAATGCCTAAAATGCGCAAACAGTTAGTTCCTCATAGATATTAAAGCGGCTCTTGGTCAGATTTTCATGAAAATTTAACCCTTGTCATGCTGTATAAATTACCTTACTGAAATGCTGTCAAATCAAAGGGTTGAAAGCACTGATAGAACTTGTTGTTAAAAAATCCATATTTCTTTTAGAAAATCAACTACATCAACAACTCATGTAGGAAAATAACAAGCAGGAGGTGTAGACTAAGATCAGCCTGCATAAGTGCAGTCTGATCTTAGTCTACACCTCCTGCCAAAACCGGAATATTCCGGGTTCAACATGACAAGGGTTAACATATGAAAATAATCTGCTTTTCCAATAGTAGTCCAATTTATATCATTTTTACAATGAATATTCTTACTCCGTGTTGAATCTATACTTAATTAGCTAGAAATCTAAATTGATAAAATATATTCCCCATGCCCTACTTTTAAACGTCGGAATTTATCGGGTGAGGTCGTTAGTCTTCGGATGATGTCGATCATGACTGTATTGTTAGCGGAAGCTAGTAACGTAATTCATACGTCATGAAAACTACAAATTAGGTAAATTTCGATGTAATCGACAGATGGCGTATTTACCCGAAGAATTTCGATTCCATTCAGGTTGTATACTTCGCTTACATTTTAGGCGTCTCGTAACGTGTTAGTTTTTGCTTTTCTTCTCTCATTTTTTTCAGTTATGAACAGTAATTTTCATTACAAAATCAGCTTAATCGTGATCTGTGCAAGAGCCGCTCCATACAGTGTTATTTTGCAGAAATCATCCATGGTCAGTAACACGTACATGAAAGTTAACATATTTTGTTGTTGACCCAAACGTTGTAGCTACAGCTTTTACAAGTTGTAATTACTGCGTCGACAAACCACCAAAGAATATTCAAATGCATGTCGGCCAATGAAGGTGTTCACGTTCACTTCCGGTCGAAATGAATGATTTGATTGGTCGATTGATTTAATGATCAAGAAACGCATTCCATCAATTATTCTAGAATCGGAGATTACTTTCGGAAGAAAATGTGTTCTACAATAATTTTACTACAAAGTAGGAAGTCTTATATTTGTGTCAATGTAGAAATTACCTCAGAAGTTATCTTATAGCAATCATGAAAAATGCCGATATGAGATAACGTGAAAGATTTTCTATTGATTGATTGATTGAATGGGGTTTAACGTCTCTTTAAACAGTATTCCAGTCCTATCGCGGCGGCTGGAGCACCTAACAATGGATTCCTGGTATTTCTCACATCATTACTACCATTACATCCTTTCCTAGCCTCCAGCTGTTATCCCAGTTAAAGTATCGATTATCAACCCATTGGTGAATGGCAAATGTCGGAAAGGATATGTGCCGCCGCCGGGGTTCGAACCCACGACGAAATTTTTCAAACTATCGAATGAGTATCAACAAATCTTCATATTACCCTCTTTTCCTAATTTATCTTCTCATCCATTTACTTCAAAACATACCAGGGGATAACTTTATGGAGAGATATTGCACCAGGACGTATATAACGTCAAACCTGTATTAAGAGACCACTCAAGGGACGACAACAGGGTGGTCTGTGAAGAGAATGGTCGCTTGACACATTTATTTAAGAGATGAAGAGAATATTGTTTGTTTTCATGGAGGTATGAACCGAAAAACCTAATCACACAATGTATGAATCCGCTTCGCGTATTCATACAGTGTGATTAGGTTTTTCGGTTCATACCTCCATGAAAACAAAAAAAAACATTTTCTTCATTTCTTATAATTTAATAGCATCGAGCGACAAAAACAAAAGTGTTACAAATTTTGATACCTTTTTGTATTGAACTATTTTGTGCGGATGCGTACAAAATTGCTGCGTACTCAAAAATATTGTTCATGGAGTTATGAATAAGGTTTTCGACCAATCAGGACGCTCGTTTTTGATAGACGAAACTTGAAAATAAATTATTGTTACATGATTTTGATGGATCGATTGCTTGCATACAAAAATCATTGCACTATTCTCACTCAATCCTATGTTGTTCAAACTCAGAATCGTCTCAGTGAGACGATTCTAATGAGTTCAAATAATAAAGAATTAAGTTACGGTATTTTCTAAGGAAATTTGTACAATTTTTTAAAAGCTATGCCTTTTGGAAGTGAATTTTGATAATGGTCGCTTAAAAAAAGTGGTCGCTTAACCGAGGTGGTCACTAAAGCAATATTGACCGTAGTTTTCATTCTCATGGATATTTTCCTGTATGCTCGAAAAACAATGTGCTTTTCATAAAATTGTGTTAAGTCTCCCTTCTAATATTGATTATTGAAAATATATAGATCTATCTCGCTGATGAAAAATTCTAATTGAAAAAAGAAAGAAGAAAACAACAAAAACAATAACACACACATAAAAAACCAAAACAACAACAACAACAAAAACAACAACAACAAAACAAACAAACAAACAACAACAACACCCCCCCCCTAACACGACATTATTCTTAAAACATAAAAATGATTGAGAAGAAGAAGAAGAAGAAAAAAAAGAAGAGAAACGATATTTTGTTCGTCAAACGCCGACATGTATATCGCTATTGTGGCCTAGTGGATACGCCATACAATTTTATAGCTTTTTAGGAGGAAATTTTACCCCTTGTCATGCTGAATAAAATCCTTTGAAGAACTGTATTAAAATCAAAGGGCTGAAAGCACTAATTGTGGATTAATATTTGTTTTGAAAATTCATATTATGATTCAGTCTGGCTTAATAGGGACATGTAGGTGGTGTGGACAAAGATCAGACTGCACTTACGTGCAGTCTGATCTTTGTCTATACCTCTTTACCAAACAGGAATATTCCGGGTTCAGCATGACAAGAGTTAAGATGATAATATAGATATTCATCAAGGATCTAAACCAAAATGTCCCTTTTTTAAATTATGGTACAGACCACCCTATAACATTAGATATGGTGTGGTTTAATTGAATATATTGCATAAATGCACACAACAGACACGCAGTCAATCAAAATTGCAGAGATAATTCAAAATGCAAATTTCCATTATTTGAACAACTGAAATATGATCAATCGTTTATCAGGAAGAGCATGATTAATCTAAAAAAATATGTAAAGAAAAGAGAAAATGAACCAGGGGAGGCAATTTTCTGAAGATTTTTACATAATAATTCCTCATAAAAAATCTATCAATCAAGCTTTGTTCAGATAAAGAATGGTTATTTAACTTTTCTTTCTATATAGACTTGGATTGTTGTTTATTCATGCGGAAATATCCTTGGAGTAAATAATGAAGCACTTTTTGGGTTCTTTTTTACGGTTATCAATAAAAGTCGTGCTTGAAAATCATAACGGTAATATAAGCATATCTTAAATTATATCTTACATGATATAATTTAATACTTAAAACAAACTCGAAGAGATAAAATTTTAGACTAGCCCTCATTGAAAGATGATGCAGATGACAATTTCAAGTTGGTGTAGTTCAAATGATTTTTGCCTTAAAGGATACAAAACATTGTGGAAAATGAAGAAATTGGTTGTTAAAACTTCTTTCCAAGGTTGCGTAAAAAAGCGGGATTGTGTGGGAATGGGTTAACAAACACGCGTTTGTGATTCAATACTATTTTGAAACGGCTCTGAAAATAACATGTATAAGTCTAAAGGCGTTCCGCACAATATTAGAGTTAACATTTGCAGTATAAAATAGTTTGATAAAGCCGATGGGAGTGGATGTTCCTTGCGATCCTTCATTTGAAAGTAAAAAGGGACTAGGTGTTCTCGCCTAACGTGGAAACATTTGTCACACTGATTCAGTTCAAGTCCTTACAATGTGATCAATACCGAACGATTATCGCTTGAAATAATATTTAATTTGAATTAACAGCCGCTCGACGACAAATATGGCATGTGAACGAGTAAAACGTGCTGTGAATAAATATGACTTACATCGATTGTTTATATTAAGCTATTTTTGGGGGAATGTTTTAAATCTTCTATACTTTAGTCCGATGATATTGGAATTGTCAGGTAATAATTGTAAAAAATGCAATATAATAATGATGGCAATAACTTATGATAATTTGCTTTTGTGCCTCCGAATTACACCTTGTTTGAAAACTAGAAAGCGGTTTGCAATCGGTATCTCTTACAGCGTTCCAAGAAATTATTCGGTGTAGGTAATTTGAATTATATTGGCATTGTAATATCCTAAAATAAATGATCGTACACAGAACAAAATCACTTCTTTCGCACCCTGCATTTCCGATAATTTAGAAGATATTCTTGGAATAAAAGAAGAACCCATTCGCCTTTCTGATTTTTATTCCCATTAAGTAATTCTCTTCATTTTCATCTCATTAACTTCAGCATTCTCTCAAAAATACTTAAGGAAGTTTCAAGTGTAGCACTAAACCCCTTTAAAAATAAAGATCGTCTTGAGAAAAAATCGGTCAAAGAAAAGATGTCAACATTAAACCCTCCCTTCCGTTGGTTCCTATGGGCCTAGGTTACAATGTTTCAGTCATTGAAGCTGGATTACATGAACTTACATTTCAGACCTGTAAGCTAATTAAATGGTTCAGATTGAATATCGTTGTAAAAGGTTCAGAAATGACAGGAAGACATAGTAAGATACACCGGCCTCCTCAACAGAACTGAAATACTACTAAAAGTAGCGTTTAAACCTATACACAATGTCAACGGTATCGGATATATTTCAAAAAACAAAACTTTACCAGATTAATTAAGGACTAGAAATTCATTTTAACATAAGCCGTTATTTGAAATATCACAACTAGGATTAACTGTAGTATGTAAATTCTTTTAATAGGAACAAAAGTTCATTGAAACACACAGCATAAAATCGAACACGCCAGTAACTGATTGTGTAAAATTCGGTTACACGTATGGCAATCTTAAATGACGTCATTTTTCCAGTAGGATGGACGTTATATTGTGAATCAATACCATTTAATTAGAACATAACAAGTAGAACACGTTGATTTTCAAGCAATCTCTTCTGCAATATTAACTTAAAAATCATCAAAGTTTTCGGAATATTATATGTTTCACCAAGTAATTATTACGATCCAGGACCTTGCATTTCTAGGAAAATTTGATACCCTATTCGGCCTTAGGTGTCGCGAAAAATCACATTTTCCTCCTCAGCTCAAAGGACATGCATGCAAGGAGTCAGATTATAAACACAATTTTGTTACAGTTTCAGGGGAGGTAATTTGCAGTGAAACATACAAATGAGGATACCTTCACAGAGGAATATGTCTTTAGAAATTCTACCCTTTTATGTTTGGGAATCCTTTTCCATAAATGGATAAACTTTGTGTCTAAGCTCAGAGCCAAGCATTTATTTGAAGTGGTGACATGATGTAAAATGCCAAACCAGAGTTACATTCCCTATGGCTCTCCTAGGCCAAAACTCGGGGACGAGTCCACTCGGAAGGTAATGTCACTGTATATACTAATTGTAGCCTATATAAAAAGGGTTGACCCATATAGGATTGAGGATCATATTAATTTTTGTTTCATCTAAATGTGTTTTGGACGGAAACCCATGAATAACCTGATTTTAATACGTATAATAACTTTTTACGATTAGGTTACTTTGCGACATTTTCCATCTGATGTGGGGTAAGGCCTCTTCATTTGATAATAAAAATGGTAACAATCAATAACATTTGTTTATTTTGGGTACCTCATAAACCATTTCTTGTTCAAACCTTCACATTTATGACAGAAAAAGACAGAAATAAAAGGGTTGTAAATCAATCTTATATTTTAGAAATAACTTTGTTATAAAATGATGCTTAAGTTATTTGAGAATGAATAATAATCAGAAAGTTTTAAAAATACATGCTAAAATGGACAGACTTTATTTCAGGGTTTTCAAAAAAATGTTATAGTGTAAAGAAGTTTTATATTATATATTTTATCGTATATAAAATTTCATCAGTAATTTAGACGCTAAGGTATATATACAATTCGAAATCCGAAATTTTGTATAACGTATGACCTTGAACTTTGAAGTATCCAAAAGAACGCCTAACACAAGTACTCATAAAGTATGTCAGGTAATTTTGAAATCTACTCATAACAATAGAAGATATAGTCCCGGACAAATTATTTTTGTCACTTGACCTTGGGTCGTGACCCTGAACTTCGGAATAACCAACATAATGCATGACACCAGTTCTCCACAAGAGGAACAGCTGTAAAAAGTTTATTTAAAAACATCCTCATGCTCCTTACAAGTTCACTTTTGTCTCTTAACTTTGTGTTGTTACCTTGACCTTGGGAGTATCCAAAGAAACGAAATGTTCTAGATAAGGTTAATTTGAGTTGTAACCTTGGCCTTGGTATTATCATTTACACATGACACTAGAACATATGACGCGTCAATGTATGAAAACAATCCGAAGAAGCGACATTTGTAATTTTATAAAGTGTTTTAACTTAAACAATCTCGAATTAGATGATTCTCTTTGTGATTTTTACTACCAAAAAGTTAATCATGAGAAATTAAATCCATTTTACTAGTGTAATATCGCTAGTGTAATATCATCGGTGTAATATCAAAAATATTCAACTGGTTTATTTCACTCCAGTTGATATGCATAGTATACCCTTCAAAAAATGTCAGTACATTTCAGACAATTGACACCGTTTCGGTGCTTGCATCCATTTATATCTCATAATTTTATCGTCTTATGAAGTACTTTGGTAGGCCTTTTGTAGACTCTAGATTCAGATTAAGAAATTCACGAAAAATGACGTACAAAAAATAGCTAACAAAGCGTCAGCTTTGATAGATTTAGTTAACAGATAAGATTTTGATGTCTACTCAAAGTTCAACGAATGCAAACATCCACTGGAGGTTTAACCATTAAATCTATTGAATGTATACGCGATAAAAGTAAGTAGTCCGGAATATTTCAAACTCTATTCAGTTGTAGAGTACTCTTTCAAAAACATGATATTTAACCCATTCCCACTCAATTCCGCTTTTTAAGCATCTCAAGAAAAAAGCTTTAGAAAACACTGTGGACAGTGAAGAAATTGCTTGTAACAGGCAATTTCTTCAATGTCCACAATGTTTTCTATCCAACAAGGGAAAGATTTTATAAATCCAACCAACTTGAAATTGTCGTCTACAACTTCTTTCGATTTGAACCAGTCTTAGATTTTGGCAAGTTTAATGGGGTATCTCCTTGGTTACTCTGACCTTGTTTATTTATCATGGCAGCCTTTGGCAAAGAAGATTACTTAACAAAACTGTGCTTTGCTAGCTTACAGTTCTTCCAGTACTTTGATTCAAATAATCTGCCATATAATAGCATTTGATGGCACAAACACATACTTTGGTCCCAGGCGTAAAACCTATGCTACGCGGAATATCTACCAAATCTTGTAGAACCACTTGTTGATCTTGGCAGAGATTCTAATACTCGGGTTGAGCACGTCTCTACCTAAAGAGGGTATCTATTTAGTGATAAAACAGTTTGGATCTGCGGATCGAGTGAACAGGGAGGGATGTGGAACCGAATTGATCTTAGATAGCAGTGACAAAAAACAGAGTTTTTTTTTTATAGAAATAGAGGTCGATCTTGGACCTAGTTTTAGAGCAAAGACGTGAATAAGTTGGATCTACAGAACCAGAAAATATTGTGAAAAAAGAAGAAAATGCTGGTATCATCATTTTCTTCTTTTTCCACAATGTTTTCCTTTTTTTTCTCAGCGGGTTAATGTGACGTTAGTAGTGGGTTTTCTGCACCATAGGGCAATTTTTCATGACAAGAGTAAAATTTATAATCTCTTAGGGTGGTATTCTGACCTTATTAGTCGATGTTTTCTTTTCTACTTAATATCTTAAATAGCCGAGCTGACAACTTTACTTAAGAATGAAATTAAGAAAATACTTATGTTGGAAAATATACCCCGCTATACAAACCTATAGGGTGAAATTAATCTAGTGTTAAAAAGAAATCTTACATAACTCCATAGCTTCACCTCGAAAGATAAATTTCGTTAGGTTCGACGGAAAGACCAAATCTGAATAAGTAGTATATATTCAAAATGGTACGAAATAAATTTATTTGACGGATTTCCTGGCTCCTCCCACAGACCTCCTAAGTTCCACTTAGATAAATAAACAACGTTTCCATATTCTTAAAGAAAAATGTGGCTAGGAAACATGTAACAAACATTTAAAGTGGTTATTTGAAGATTTGAGCATCCAAATACAGTATGAAAAAGCTGTAGTTACGACGTTTAAATACACACACACACACACACACACAAACAAAAACAAAAACAAACAACAACAAGAAACGGTAGTCAAATGTCGGACTTCAAAGTTCACTTCTGTTCGAAATGAATACTTTAATCAGTTGATTGATGATTGATTGACAGTCAGTCAATCATGCGAAGCTCGTGGTTTTTAGTTAGAAAGGAGATAAATAAGAAAATTTAGATACATTGCTCTTTCTTGGACGATTTATCTTTCAAGTTATTATGTCCAATCAAGAATGCGTTTTCTTTTGTTTAAAGCAGTTCATACAAATTAAACCCAACGTTGTTAGTAGCGATTAGAATTAATATCGATTGGACAATGTTAAAGCTTTCTAAATAGTAAAAAGGGTAGAGGATCTGCCCCTTTCTATTCAGTTCCTGGTTTTGCGTCCAAGTGCTTCCATACTTGAGAAAACATTGCCGAAAAAGAAGAAATTGCACAATATTTTCTACGCTACTGAATTAATATTTTTACAAATTTTCGCCTGCAAAACCTTTGAATTGGTTCAGGTCTAAACTTTTGTGATTCAGTGAGGGGTTAAAAGGAATTGTATACTTCAGCCAGTGCGGGCCAATTCCAACAATTTTACATGTGCGTCAAGTGTAGACACTGATCAGTCTTGACAGCCATTCAGATGTTTTAGAATATTCCGCTGATCGCATTAAAAAGCTTTCAGTCTGTATCTATCTGTAGAGCGCATAACGAAGCCTCTGATCAGACTGTGTGTATACATCCTCACTTGACGCCCAAGTGTAATGGTTCGAGATGTAACTCCCAGGCTCAATATGGCATGTCAGACCATTCTTTCTATATGCAACTTC
The DNA here is from genome assembly GCA_946902895.1 of Fragum fragum. Lineage (NCBI taxonomy): Eukaryota > Metazoa > Mollusca > Bivalvia > Cardiida > Cardiidae > Fragum > Fragum fragum. The sequence continues at coordinate 814,000 of OX336374.1, read as the reverse complement.
CTTGGTTTGTTTTCAGAAATTGAGATTTTTTTTCACGGAGATGAAAAAATCGTCGCCACTCCTCATGAAACCCACAAAACGGTCCAATACAATACATGTACAGTAGAATGATTCGGTTTTGTCTCACACCTCCACAAAACAAACAAACAGATACAAGTTCTGAACATTTCACATAAATAAGTATCATAACGGTATAAAATAATGTAAAAAGACACTTTTACTAATTTGATTTTTTTATTAAAACTACATCAAGTAAAGCAAAAAAAAAAAAAAAAAAAACAAGTTTCCTAACCAATTTTCCCCCGTAGAGTTATTTATTTTTCTTATCTAGACAGAAATTCATTGGTTTGACCGTCTTTTTGTGTTTGTTTTTTTAAATGGGGGTTTAACACCACTTTTAACATTATTTCACCAATATCGCGGCGGTTCGAACACCTAACCATGGATCCCTGGTATACCTTACACCAGTACCACGACAACATTTTTCCGAGCATCCAGTTGATCGTCTCACTTAGGTCTATGATTATCCAACCAATGGCGGTAAACAATGATCGGAAAGGATATTTGCCGAGACCGGGGATAGAACCTCGAGATTGGGACCCGCGGCCTACACAAATGTGACAAATTATCTGAGCTGTCGTATTTTGCAACAATTCTGAACTCATAACCAGACGGCACAATTAAGACTGGTCTAAATTGAAAGGAGTTGCAGAAGAAAATTTAAAGTGAATTAGATTTTAGATTTTTACTCCTTCCTGGTTGGGAAACAATTTCTTCATTTTACACAATGTTTTCCCAATTGTTTGTTGTGAAGGGAAGTGTGTGTGTGTGGGGGGGGGGGTCCAACAGCGTCATTGTGTAGGAATGGGTGAAATGAAGAAAATTAAAGCTTGTCTGTGTTAATGTGTAGATACAGCGAGAGGAAAAATTGGCCAAAAGATCCTATCCCGGCACAGGTCATCATGCCATATTGGCGGATCGCTGGCTCCGACAAGGAATTCCACTTTGATATTTATCGGCGTTATTTTGTAAAACTTATTGTCAGTAATATCTAAGAGAGTTTTTTTGTTTGTTTGAATGGGGTTTTACGCCGCTTTTAACAATCAGTACTACCATTACATCCTTTTCTAGCCTCCAGCTGCTATCCAACATAGGTCTACGATTATCGACCCATAGGTGAGAGACAAATAGTCGGAAAGGATGAGTGCCGCAGTCGGGAATCGAAACCCGGGACCTCTAGATTGACAGTCCAACGCGCTACCAGCTGCGCTATGACGGCTCTAAGAGAGTAAAACGGTTGGTTTGTGACCTGAACGTCGTAATAAAGCTGGACAAAGCTGTAGTTACTACGTTTTAGTTACCAAGCAAACAAAAGCGTCGGACTGTCAATCTAGAGGTCCCGGGTTCGATACCCGACGGCGGCACAAATTTGTCTCTCACCAATGGGTCGATAATCGTAGACCTATGTGGGATAGCAGCTGGAGGCTAGGAAAGGATGTAATGGTAGTGCTGGTGTAAGAAATACCAGGATTCCATTGCTAGGTGCTCAAGCCGCCTCCATATAACTGAAAGATTGTTGAAAGCGGCGTAAAACCCCATTCAAATAAACAAACAAACAAACCAAGCAAACAAAAATGATCAACTTAAATTTCTTCCCTTCCGATATAAATAAATGAGCGCGTGCGTGACAGTTCCAACCATTACACATGTGCGCCATGTACAGACTCAGATCAGCCTGTGCATCCGCACAGTCTGATCAGAGTCTTCACTCTGCGCTCTGTAGATAGATACTGATCCAAAGCTTCTTCAAACATTCAGCGAATATTCTAATTGCCCCGAATGGCTGTCTAGGATGCCCAATGTGTGCGAGTCACGCACCTGATTGAAATTGATGGAAATGTCACGCACAGGCTCAAATGATTTGATTGGTCGATTGAATCTTTGATTGACATCGATGATATGTCAATTTTTTAGAGAACCAACAACATAGTGATGTAGATTAGAATACAAGCTCTGTAACATGCTGTAGGGCAAATTCATCTCTAACGGCAAGGATGTTGAAGTCCTAAAGAGGTGAATAATTGATTTCATGGGTTTTGCACCACTTTCAATAATACTCCAGGTATATCGTAGCGGCCGATGGACCTAACCGTTAACTCTGGGCGTTTCTCAAACCTCATTCGACATAACGAGGTAATAAAGAAATTAAGGGGAGTGAATATGTAAGATCGGATCATTTGTCACCAACGATTCCACGACGTCATTTTGATTCTGATATCAATAACGATGGCTCTAAATGTACGTGACAAACTTTTTGTCCAATCGGATCCTTCGTTATGGATCTGTAGCTCGATTTCTAAACTAAATTGAACTAGTATTTCAAAATACGTGATGCCGGCTTGCCCCCCCCCCCTAAAAAAAGTTTTAGAAACGTTGTCGTAAATGAAGAAATCACTTCTTACAAGCAATTTCTTCATTAACAACAACGTTTTCTACCCCGAAAATCCTTAAAACCAACTAAAATTATCTTCTGCCACTTCTTTGAATTTGGACCAGTCTAAAACTGTATTATCTGGTTATAGGCTAATATGTCCCCCCTGTCGTTTCTCACACCTGTTGCATTATAACCACACTTTTTAATTCGTGACACCAGCTGCTAAAACCTTGCCTGACAAATCTTGTATGTAGCGACCGTCCATGGGACGAACAAAAGGTGGTCGCTTACGAGTATGATCCCTCAACCCTTTCCCGTTTTTGGAAATTTTAGACTAGTCCGAAATGAAAGAAGTTGCAGACGACAATGAAAACTGGATGCCATTTGAAATGAAACCATCCTAGGTGGTAGAAAATATTGTGGAAAAAGGAGAAATTGCTTGTTACAAGCAATTTCTTCTTTTTCCACAATGTTTTCTCAAGTATAAAATCACAGGAACGTAAAATCCCGTATTTGAACAGGAAAGGGTTAAAAGATAATTTTGTGAAATACTTGAAGGATTGATTCGATTGTTTATCTAAATTATTACAATTTTCAAGCTAAATCCAATGTTGTTCTTGTGACACATTCGAATCGTGTCACTGAAGCGATTCCTTAGAGTTCAAACGGCATTGGAATTAGATATGATACTTTTATCAAATACAACCATTTCTTTATGAGAGCTTTTGATTTGTTGTCGCTTAATGGAAGTGACCGCTAAATAGAGGTAGCCACTCTATCGAGATCGACTCTACTTATCAATTACCAATTGGTTTTGAAAATTAGACTGTTTGTTGTATACGAACCCTCACATTGATATGTTAGTCGGAATTTTCATAAGGATTAATCCGTCAGTTTTGTAATGAAAAGTAAAGTAAATTGGATTAAATTTAAATCTTGCGTTTAACCCAATTTAAGTTGAAGAAGGCAAACTTCATTTGTACAATAACAATGTAGGTTTTAGTGCACGGATTTTGGCTTTCTACGTGCATCGAATCGCTTGACTCCGATATAATTTGCATTGATATTTGTAAAATAACAATAAAAAATCGATTTCCGACATTAATTAATGGATGTACGCTTGGATCTCTTTTTAAAGATGATGTTGCTTCAAAACTTGATAATTTAATTCTTAGTTTCGTATATCAAAAACGAGCGATCTGATTGGTCGAAAAATTTAATTCATACCTCCATGAACACAATTTTGAGCACGCAACTATTTTGTATGCTTCCGCACAAAATAGTCCAATACAAAAAGGTGTCAAAATTTGTTAAGTTGTTGCTTCTTTCGCTCAGTGCTATTAAATTATAAGAAATGAAGAGAATATTTTTTGTTTTCATGGAGGTATGAACCGAAAAACCTAATCACACGATGTATGAATCCGCTTCGCGTATTCATACAGTGTGATTAGGTTTTTCGATTCACACCTCCATGAAAACAAAAAATATTCTCTTCGTCTCTTAATTAAAAAGAAGCGATCGTTTATGACGTAAGCAAAATATGCATTGCGTAATACGTAGTACACAAATCTCAAGAGGTAGGATAAACATTTCGGCATATTTTGTCTTGGAATTATCTTTGGCTTGAACATAATTTAAAGAATGGAATTGATTCACTGTTCAATTCGGTTTTAAGTGGATTTTTTACTTGAGTTTCCATATCGTTTATTACAATCAAATGGTGGGACATTCTTTGCTTATCCTACCGTTTGGAAAGCGAGGCTCGGGTGCACAAAGATCGTTTCTAATATTAGTAACAGATCTCTTAAAATATCGCTGTAATAACGAAGAAAAAAATCTAGAAAAGCCATTGTTTAAGATGTCTGGCTGTAGAATAAACGGTTCTCAGCTTCATCTAGCAAGGTTTTTATAGGTAAACATGTCAAGACACTTTGACACTTTGACATAGCGGTCAGTGTTTGAACCCAGGTGTACATGTTTGGTCTCTAATCACACTGGAACGATCAAGATCAATTTCAAAAAAATAACAAGAACAAATGTAAAGCCTACATCGGTCTGTAAAATTAGGCGTTAAAGTTCTTAAAAAACTCTAACAGGAATAATCAATGGGTAACTGAAGTAACTGAGTATAATACATTGTTGTTGGGCGTGCAAAATGTCGTAACTACAGCTTGAACACCGATATAACTCAGGGCGTGTGCTGGCGTTTGAAACTAGGGAGTCATAGACCCCTTGACAACAAGATTCTTAAAAGGTCAAAAGTGGCTTTTAAAAGGTCATAACAACACCAAGGGCATATCAAATATTTTGAATTCGAAGCTTAAAGTGCGAATATTTATTTATATAATCAGAAGATAAATCACTGAGCGAAAATTTGGGGGATCAAAATACTATGTATTTGCCCTTGGAATTGTTTACCCCACTGAGAGAAATTTCTAAGGGCAAATTAGGAAAATTTCAGCTTTTTGAGGTTCAAACCCCAAGAGTATGAGTCAAACAGGAGCCCCGTACTTTAACACATTCCGATACTGTGACGCTTTAGGACACCCCGAAGAAAAATAACCCAGAAAAAAAACTTGTGTATAATGAAGAATGACAAGCAATTTCTATATATTTCATACAATACTTGCTGCCCATAAAGTTGGAGATATCTACAATTCAAAAAAAAAAAAGTTTAATGTCATCTACAACTTCTTTCAATTTGGATCAGTTTAAAAATTCTACCGTCTGGTAATGGGATAAACAGGCATGTTAAGACAAGATTTTGCTTCAATAACACCAGCACACTCATATACAAGGCCTTTCACAAGTAAAAGTACACCGTTGCCTGTCTGTAGTACCATACACTAGGGAGTTAATTAGTTTTTTGAGGTGACCTCACGATGGCGCTTTAGTTTTTCTTTTGAGACAATGCTAATCCTTCTTAAGTGGGTTTGGATTTTCTTAACAGCGATTGATTACGTCTTGACCGCATAAGTGGATTAACCTTGATAGCAAAAATGTCTCGGTAAGCATGAAAGACTATATGTCAAAATTAATATGTATTCTGCATTCAGGGTTTTGTCCTGATTATAAATGTACAAGTTATAGTGAGTAATCAAAGGTCAATATTGTCTGTACAAGTTATAGTGAGTGATCATAGGTCAATATTGTCTATACAAGGATAGACAAAATTGATGTTTGATCACTCACTATAACTTGTACATATATATCCCGATCTTACACCATCTTTTTTTTTCAAATGTATTATTTCATTTGTAATAACCATTGGATTTTAACCCTTGTCATGCTGAATAAAATCTTCTCCAGAATTGCATTGAAATCAAACGGCTGGTATAACTGGGTGCATTTTTTTTCAGGTTAATATTTTTTTGGAAAAAAAATATAATAAACTCTGGTATAAACATAACAAGCAGGAGGTGTAGACTAAGATCAGGCTGCACATATGTGCAGGCTGATCTTTGTCTTTTCTTCCTGCCAAAACAGGATTATTCCGGCTTCAGCATGAACAGGTTTAATTGACGTTTTAGCTTTCTACCAATCACAGATAGTTTAAATTAAGAACCAAGAAAAGCAAACAATGTAGAGACTTTCGAACACAAATACGAGTAACTTTTACATCTATTCTGAATAAATAACAAATAAATTTTCTGTTATAAATAATTGTAATACTAATTGCACTAAATTCTTGCAACAATTATAAAACATAAACTCAAATAAGCTTGCGTAGAAAGGCAGCCTTTCGACGATTATAGAATAACATTGGAAAACTATCTTATCTCATTAATGTATTTCACGGATTTTTGCGATAGTACTTTGAGGAAAAGAAAAACGTCTTCCGCACATTTTGGCTTTTCTCGCGCCAATCTGGGGAACTTTTACTTTTGTCAGGCAATATTTGACGGATCGCCAGTGTCAATAAAAAAGGGAAATGCCAACTCCACATTGTAGTTCAATATTTTCGTGTGTGAGCGACATAAACGTTGTAACTACATCTTATTCTAGCTGCAATCACGTAGTTTAGGTCACCCAGTATTGATTTGATTAAGGTTAAAAGAGTCTGACCATACATTTACAAAGTAACGTCATTTGACGTCTCTGTCGAGCTGCGTGGTCGGAGGCCATAGGGCGTGACCAGCGATACGTCAATTATTAAACTTTCTTGTCCAATATTAATTGACGGATCACCGATTTTAATAAAAAAATGATCGACTTTTCAAATCTTTATTTGAAGTGAACTTTGAACTTCAACATATTTGTCAAAGATTGTATTGCTTTAGTGGTGTACCTAGAGCTTAATCGGACTGTAGTAACGGCGTTTAGTTCACTAAACAACTATTTTATCTTTTATAACAGTGTAAATTCTACTGACCGTAAACCTTTAAAATTAACGACGTTTACTATCTTAGTTGAACTTCCTGTCGGAGGTCTGTTTCCGTGGCCGTAATCCGTCAATAATTCTCTATCACAAGAAAAACAGAACGGATGATCGTCTTATTCGTGACGGTAACCACCGCATGCCTCAGTTATAATGAGTAAAAAGTATTTTTTATAAGCTAGAACATTTCTATGACGATATCCGTAAGATATCTACATGCAGTTGACTAATCGCTGGCCCCGCCCACGTACTCCTTTGGACACGCCCACTGATTCAAACAGGAAGTCCCGCTTCGATTTTGAACGGCGTTATTTTGCAAAAAATATGGTCATTAGCATGTACCAAAAAAGTAGAATGATTGGTTGGCAACCTGAATGTCGTAACTACAGCTTGAATAAGCTGTAGTTTGAAGTTTAAGTCGCCAAAAAACTAAAATGTTTCACACAAAAGGCGGCAAATGTTAGAGTTAAAATATCAATTTCGGGCTGTACGAATTATTTGATTGTTCGATATATTCCTTGATTGACAATCCCGATTGTTCAATTGTCTAGGCTGAGTTTCGTCATCAGGGATCGACACTATCTTTGCTTCAATTAGGTCCCACAGGGGAAACCCTACTTATCACATCAGGATTTCCTGCGGCTTATCAGAGACCCCTTTTTAATATATATTATCCCCTTCCTGCCCTTTTATGTCCCACAAAAAAAGACTTTTGAAAACATTGTGGAAAATTAACAAATTGCCTGTTACAAGTAATTCTTCATTTCCCCAATGTTTCTACCAAAAAAGACAATTATTTTTAAAATTCTATTAACCAAAAAAAGTCGTCTGCAACTTCTTTGAAATTGAACCAATCTCAAATTGTGTTGTCTGGTGTTTGTTATATGTTGAATAAAGAACAATAAGAAATTTACTGACACTTTTCTTGGGCGAATCAGGAGCATTAGTTGACTCATTTTAATTTTATTGTACTTGAGTAATATTGAAGGACCCTGACGGAATCTCTAGCCTGGAATTCTTGGAATCTCTCGATCCCAAGATACTGCTAGTGTCGATCCCCGTTTATCAAATTTTTAACCTAGGTCTGACAACTCAAAATTATGCTGCCCCGATGTGAAAGCGTTTTCAAAGTACTGACGAAGTATTTTTTTTCCCATTTAAACTATATTTTTGAAAGCAAGCTTCCTGCAAGATAGAAACGATTACAAGTAAAGAATTAATGTTATGTATCATGAAATACATACTTTTCCAACAATATTTCCATTAGACAATACATTGAAAAATACTTGATTGTACGGGAAATAGCAATATTGTCTGAAACTTTTGCTCATTAATGCATTTCGATCTTGCAGATGTTGAAAATAAATTACGAATAGCACACTTCGTATAATTACCGGAAATAAATACGAATATAATCTAAACATGCGACAATTTGAACATTTAGAGGAATATGTTATTACGACATTGAAAATCTCATTTACTTTTTATTCATTCAGTGGTTTGTTGCAATTGACCAGTCGCAGCTGTCAATTGAAAAATACATCGACCAATCAAATCGTTCATATAGACCGGAAGAGAACTTTGAACCCCGAAATTCGCTGGCATTTATGTGAAACAGTTTTCTTGGTTTGGCGACATAAAAGTCCTGCTACAGCTTATTCAAGCTCTAGTAACGATGTTAAGGTCACCAACAAGCAATTTTACTTTTTTTTACACAATACTGGGCATACGTTTTACGAAATAACTCCGTTTAATATCGAAGTTGAACTTCCCGTCCGAGTCAGTGGGCGTGACCATCGTAATCTGTGGGCGTGGCCAGCGATCTATCAACAAATGTCCTCAATCTTAAAGATTAATTCGATATTCTTGCAGTATCTCCGTCTCCAAAAGAATGAAATCCCCCACTGTCTTTTCCAGTCAATTACACTTGCGTAATTCGGTGCCGCTTTCAAAAATGTCAACAATCATAAAGGTGGGTAGATAAGACGTTTTCATAACGCGGTTATCTTTTCTTCCATAAGTGGGTGCTTAGAATCATGATTTGCCTTTGAGCCGTTTTCTATCCGACTCATTAAAAGCGTACTGGTGGTTGATCCGTTCTTCGATTTCTTCGGACTTCGGTAAAAGTCGTTCCTCTCGTCGTGTATGCAAGGACAAGATTTTGGAAAAAGAATCCTTTTAAAGGCATTACGAAATTCGGAATTAAAAATGCTATAAATAATTGGATTTAAGCACGAGTTAAAATATCCGAGCCAAGTCAAAATCTTGAACAGGATTGCCGGAGCACACTTGCAATAAGCTTCTACGAGATTGAGAATAAAAAACGGGAGCCAACAAAACAGGAAGGTTCCCATGATTATTCCGAGTGTCACAGCCGCTTTATGGTCGCTTAAACCGGACGATTGTTTCGCCTGTGTTTCCGTCAGATGATTATGGACAAAGGTACTTTTTATGCTTTTAACTTGTTCTCTTGCGTACATATATAATTTGCAATAAATAGCAAGCATCACAATGCACGGGAAGTAGAAACTGATAGAGGACGACACCAGAGCATAAGTCCCACTGATTTCTAAAATACACAGATCCGGCGGTGGAACGTTGTCGGCGGCGTCGGGACCTTTGTGCCAGCCGACATGGATGGGTATGAAGGACAATATGATTGAAATGACCCACACTAAGGCGATTGCACACGCCACCTTTTTGGCGTTCATTAATCTTGCATATTTTAACGGATCTCTGATATGTATATATCTATCTAGTGAAATCACACATAAATTCAAAATGGACGCCGTAGATCCCATAATATCCGAAGCTATCCAAATATTACAGAACACCGGACCAAACATCCATTTATTTGACACGTCATTGACGACGGCGAATGGCATCACGACGACAGACATCCACAAATCAGCGACGGCTAATGATACTATAAATAGATTATTGAGACGTTTTAACTTCCGGTCCGTGAATACTGCTATGCAAACTAACGTATTTCCAGACACGGCTAAAAACACCATCAAGCTCAATAACGTTCCAATAACAACTTGTTTGGCGACGTTTTCTTCTTCGATTTGGACGTCATCTGTTTGGGATATATTACTAGCATTTGTCTGTATCACCGGTGCAACGGTAGAAGTTTGAGTCGCACTTGAGCTGCTGAATAATGTGGACAATGTGCTCAGAGCACCGGCACTGAGGACCGTATAGTTAGTGAGCATGATCCTTCCTTGCTTCGTCAGCTGGTCATCACAATGATCTTACAACTAATATATTTCCGAATGTCTATTTCAATATCACTAAACACACATCATCTTATCATGTTAATCCATAAGTTTATAGAAAATATTTATTGAGAGTAATGGTTCGATTTTCTATTCCACACATAAATTTTATCACATACTCGATTGAATATTCTTCTCTTGTATAAATTCAATTAAAACTGTGTATACTTTTCATAAACGGTAAAATCAGTTTTACTCCGATGTACCGCAGTCCTTTTCTTGCTTTGCTGACACGCTTGTAGTCGTTTCGGATATAGACTGTAATCCAAAGTCGGTTGGTCAAAACGTCAAACCAATCTTGAAATATAAATAATAAACTGTGTTCAAGTTGTTTACCCATTAATGGACGATAGAATTTTAGGCTTGTCGAAATTGAAAGTAGCTGCAGACGACATTTTATGTTTGTAAAATTCATTTTTTTCGTATTATTGGGCATGAAGTAGATAGTGAAGAAAATGAAGAAAATGCTTATAGTAGACAATATTTTCGATTTTAATCACCTTCTTTTTCGCTAGGGGCATAAAACAGTTGGAATGCAATGGAAAGGGTCAAAATAAATAAACATGCAAGTTTTTCCGATTAGTTGAGGCGCTACTTATTTCAGCCTAATGCCAGACGACAAAATGTCAAAGTAAATAGAAAGACGTTACAGAAAACATGCAAAGGTAACTGTAAAAATAGATAACAATGTGGCAAAAACAAAAACAACAAAAAGGTTGCTCATTTTTCTTCTGGCTGCCAAACCAATCGACCAATCGCGGCTGTCAATCAAATAATCATCGACCAATAAAAACATTCATTTAGACTAGAATTTCAGTTTGAATTCCGACATAGGTCGGCATGTTTGTGTATCTTTTATTTATTTTTTTTGGGGGGGGGGCTACCTAAACGTCGTAACTACAGCTTATTCAAACTGACGTTTATGTCGCCAACCAACTATTCTACATTTTTGTTACATGCTACAGGTCATAAATTTTGTAAAATGACGCCGTTAAAATCGAAGCGGAACTTCCTGTTGGAGTCACAGGGCGTGGCCAAAAGCAAGTGGGCGGGACAACCGATTGACCAATTGACGTATCGATGGCCCACCAACTGACTTCACTGGCCACACCTTCTGAACCCGAAAGGAATTTACATTTCGATAATATAAACGACCTTATTTTGTAAATATTTTGGCCAGTAATATGTAACAAAAAAGTAAATGTGTTCATTGTTGACCTAAACGTCGTATCAACAGTTTGAATAATCTGTTGGCACGACGTTTAAGTCGCCAAACCAACAGAAATGCTTCACATAACTATCGGACAATGTAGTAGTTCACTTTCGATTAAAATGAATTATTTGATTGGTGGATTTATAATTTGTCAAATATGCGAGGATGAGAGAATGAACTATCAGACGACAATACCTTAAACTGAACGGAAATAAAAGAGGTTGGAAAACGAAATTTCTGATTATGCTTGAATTGAGGAAAATGTAATCATACAAGGTTAGAAAGATGGAAAGAAAAGGAGAAATTGATTGTCATATCCGATTTCTCGTTTCCTACTTTACATTTGGTTTATAAAGGTCATTTTTGAATGGCCTTAAAACAGGGCTTTATTTTGATAATGGATTGAAGCAAGGTCTAGAAAAGGCTTATGAAAAGGAGTTGCTTTATTTGCAAACTATTGTGAGATCCTGGGTAATTGACGGATCGCTGGACACACCCACTGACCTCCGTCATATCATTTCGACAGAGATATCAAATGACGTTAACTCGCATAATATATTGTCAAGGACAAAAATTAAAAAGAAAACCGTTGGTTGAAGACCTTAACATCGTTACAATTTGATTAAGAATAAGCTGTATCTACTCCGTTTAAGTCGCCAAACCAACAAAATGCTTGTCACAAACGACTAGTATAAACATTTATCTCCTTGTGTGTTTTGATTGGTTAATAGACTTTTTAATTGAAAGCGGCGATTCGCCAATTGCTCAAACACTTTATCATTTGCTCTCGGTAGAATCGTCTCACTACGGCAATTTTCAGAAAGAGCTCCACTTAGCTCCGACAGGAAGTTAAACTTCGATTTTGTTCGACCTTACTTAGCAAAGTTTTTTAGTCAGTAACATATAACAACAGAGTTGAATGGTTGGATGGCGACCTAACGCCGTAACCACAGATTGGATAAACAGTGGTACGACATATAAGTCGCGAAACCAACAGAAATGCTTCTCGTGAATTAAAGTTCACTGCCGGTCTAAATGTAGGATTTGATTGGTCAATTGAATTATTGATATGCAATAGCGATTCGTCAATGAGTTGGTGAGTAAAGACAACACAGCTTTGAAAAAACTACTTAAAAATCAATTAAAAACTAGTAGCTTTATCTTGTGCTGTTGATGGCGCTTTTGGACGCACATAAAGAAAATAGGAAAAAAAACCCACTGTGTAAAATGAAGAAATTGCTTGTAGCAAGCAATTTCTTCATTTTGCACAATCTTTTCTAGCAAGAAAGTTGAACGAAGTTAAAATCTTCATTAACTTTGAATTGTGGTCTGCAACTCCTTTAAATTTAGACCAGTCTAAAATTTTGTTGTCTGGTAATGGGTTAATAAAATGGTCGTTTTTTGACGTGGTCATTCACGTGGTCATTCACGCAAGACTGACCGATATTTGATAACTAACATTAAACTTTTATTCCCTCTTTTCAAAATTTACTTTCCCTTTGAAGACTTAGTATTTTTTTATCTATGTTCCAGTTTTAAGTTTTCCAATTCGGTATAAAATTACATTCATTATTTAAGAAGATGGACCATATTTTCAATGACCTTTCATAATATCATTCGGTTTATTTCTAAATGTAAAAACACGTGAATTATAAATGAATATTCGCCTATGTCTACATAAAGGTACATTCCACATTCAATTGTTTCATGGAATTGTAAACTGTATTGCTGAACGCAAATCAGAGATTGGCTTTTTGGTGGTACGGATCACCATCAATTTCCGTAGAAGATTTAAGACGGGTATTAAACTGACGGATCGCTGGCCACGCCCACTCACCTCTGCTGTAGAGTTCTACTGAGGTTATACACGACAATTTTTTATTTCTGCAGTAATGACGTTTAAATCGAAAAACCAGTAGAAGTACCTAACATAAATGTCGCAGATCAAAGTTCACTTTTTGAATGCTCGATCGATTTATTTCCAATTAAGCATCCGAAAAATGACTCGTCGAAAAGACCACTAAATTTCAAAGTAAACCGCTATCGAAGAAAACGGCACAGAAAATGTATAAAACGCCTCTAAAATTGATTTTATCGTCGAAATACTTTGTAATTAGATAGGAACTTTAAAATGCGCGCGGAAGGTTTAAAATCGATAGCAGAAAAAAGTTGATTTTTTTAACCCTTGTCATGCTGAACCCGGAATATTCCGGTTTGGGCAGGAGGTGTAGACTAAGATCAGCCTGCACATAAGTGCAGTCTGATCTTTGTCTACACCTCCTGCTTGAAGTTTTTCTTGCAAGAGCTGTTTATGAAATTGTGTCTAAAGTAAATATTGATTTTTGAACAGCAAGTTCTTTCAGTGCTTTCAGCCCTTTGATCTTAGTTAAGTAATTTATACAGCATGACAAGGGTTCAGGAAAGTCAATCGGGTAAAGTAAATTTAATGCAGGAAAATAATTCTATTATCTTTCAAATTTACGAAAACTCTTACTTCTTTTCTATAATCATCCAAAATCTTGAGTAACTATTCATATTTTCCTATTTATTGTAATTCTCTTTTTTTATTCCAGCCTACTATTCCAGTGTCAACAAATATATGCGAGCATTGATCGTTGAGAATTTTACTTATAGTATTTCTCCCATGTTGACAAAAGCGGGTAGAATTCGCCGATCGTTTGCCACCGAAAAATGTAGGCAGTTTAATTGATTTATTGCACACAGCACCTTTATGGTCAACGCCCTTATCAATTAAAAACCATTCCTATGATACAATTCCTTGTTACGCATAATGCATAATAGAAGCCTGTTCATGTTTCATGTTTTTCCCAAAAAGTTATTCAAATCTTGTGTGGGTATGAGCGAGTCGGATCATATATAGTATAGATTAAAATACATTATAGAATAAAACTTAAATGTAAAAGCTACATGTCTTTAGAGCCGCCGTCATAGCGCAGTTGGTAGCGCGTCGGACTGTCAATCTAGAGGTCCCGGGTTCGATCCCGGACGGCGGAACTATGTGGGATAGCAGCTGGAGGTGAGAAATACCAGGGTTCCATTGTCAGGTGCTCCAGCCGCCGCGATATAACTGTAAGATTGTTGAAAGCGGCGTAAAACCCCATTCAAACAAAAAATCGCGTCTTTGGATATATGGATGAATGCAGAGATGATAATTGAATGAATAAATGAATGGATGTATGAATGGATGAAAGAATCAATCAATCAATCGGTCAATCAATGATTCAATCAATGAACCAATCAATGAATCAATGAATCAGTCAATCAATCAACCAATCAACCAATCATTCAACCAATCAATTACAATTCAATCAATCGACTAACCGTCCATAAATCATTAAACCAACCAACCGACCAAATGATTTATTGTCCAATCGTTCGAACGATTCACCAAATAATAGATCGACTGACAATCTAACGCACCAATAAAGTATGCATTTAATTCATTCAGGATTTAACATGACCCGTACCAATTAATTTTCTGAAGAGGTAGGCTCTCCGCCCGACCAATATATCGACTATTCACTGTTTAAAATCCTTTCTATTTTTCCCCACTATTAGTTTTTATAATGATTTCTTTATAACCCCTGTCAGAAAGATTTGTTTAATATTTGGGCATTTTCACCCGCATTGAAATTTCACTAATCAAATTCCAACTTTTACATTTAAGAGAGATGTTTCTTCAAGATTTTTGACTTTCTAAATCATTACCACACAATCTTGTAGAATAACTGGAAAACACTGTGTGAAAAGATGAAATTGCTGATTAGAAGTATTTCTTCTTTCTCTAAATATTTTCTACCCTATCTGATAGAAAAATCAAAGATTTTGTCCCATTTAAAATGTCGATTTGAACCCATTTAAATTTGGTAATGGGTTGAATTAAATTTTCTTTTTTTTAAAATATGATAATGAAAATAATATATAAATTATAACACATAATTTATATCAGTCTTTAAAGAGATTTTTAAAAGAATCAAATTAAAAATTTACATGATTATCATTAATTTGTCGATAATACATTTAAAACTCGAAAATCCTGCTTACACTTGTACTAGAATAAAACCCGTTATCTCACAAGACGAACAAAAACTGTACCTATTCAACAATAATTATAACGTTAGTTAAAATTCAATCTTTAAATTGTTTATTCTGTTGTTTACTCTGACAATATTTCTTTCCGTAAATATTACAAAAAACAATGTTTCTAGAATTGCAAATTATAAAGATTTCATTTATGAATATTCCAATGGTTTTGAAATGGAAAGAATAAAAAAAAAAAAAAAAAAAAAAAAAAAAAAAAAAAACTGCAGACATCAAACAAACAAACAAAACAACACCACCAACAACAAAACCGAATGCAAATCAAAGGAAACAAACAACAACAAAAACCCTGACTGAACCTGGCGTTTAAAGCTCTGTATCTTTCCTAATACTTATTTATCAATATTTACCTATGAGACGAAGAGAATATTCTCTTTTTTTTGTTTTCATTGGGGTATGAAAAAAATCACACTGTATTACTAAGTTTTTCGGTTCATACCACTATTAAAAACAAACCCAAAAAAAAAAAAAAAAAAAAATATTCTCTTCATTTTCTATGATTTAATGACAGCGAGCTAAAAGAAGCAAATATTTTATAAATTTTGATCAACTTTTACGAAACTTTTTTGTGTGCAAGCATACAAAGTAGCTGCGCCTTCAAAATTCTGTTCTTTTTCGGCCAATCAGAACGCTCGTTTTGGATAGACTAAACTAACAATTAAATTGTGTACGAATTGAAAGAAAAAAATATAATTTGATAATTCTGAATATTTGAAAATTTAATTTCTTTCATCAAAAAAAAAAAAAAAAAAAAGAATCACTACAATGTTTTGTACACGGATATAATTCACAAGGGAAACTACGAAATGTGGGGATTCCATATTTGAACATCTTTCTTATGCAATTTTTGGTAAATTAAAACGAGGCTTAACCTATACCAGACGACACAGTCATAGTTTAGTCCTAACTTAAAGACGTTTCAGACGACAATTTAAAGTTGACGAATTTTTTGGATTGTAACAAGCCATTTCTTTATTTTCCACAATGTTTTCAAAACCCCTTGTTTCGCGAGTGACGTAAAATGCCGGATCGTTTGGTATTCGCAATATATTAAACAAGATGATTATAGGAGATGAAGCAGGGTCGAAACGGTTGTTCTCAGACTGATGGTCCCTTTAACACTGACGAAACAAATATTTTCATCGATTCACGCCCTACAAAAGACCAGCGTTTGTTTTGCTCTCGAATGATTCTCGATTTTCAATACTGTTCAAATTTCAACAGACACCCTCAACAAATATTGTGTATTGGAGAAAAGTAAACAGAAAAAGAGCAATGTAGGCATCATAGTTAATGGTTGAAGGCTCCAAGGCTATTGTAGGGACACAATTCTCACTCTATGGAATGGAATTCACAAGCCCGATAACGAATGCTTTGCCGAAGAGGGAATGAAAATAAATTTCCAAATTATTTCATGTTTGAAAGTCAATCGATCCTAGATGAAAAGTTATTACACTGCTTCAAATTAAGAGAAATTGAAAACGATATTTAGAAAAAGTTTGCAATATCAAAAATAAGCTTCCTATAGGATCGTTGATATTTTCAGAAAAGATTAGCTTTTTTGAAGATCAAAAACGTACCTTCTAGTCTTTATGACAGGTTTCGATATTAGAGTTTCGTACATTCATTTTGTTCGTTTTTGAACGGTCAGTAATTCTAGTTAAAACATATTCTACTTCCTTTAAAATATTTTTGTTATGATTTAGAACCATACTTAATGGATGAAAATGAAAAATTCCAAACATTTTTATCAAGAGCTGCGTTTTCTATGAAGTTGTGTGCTATGATCGCACACCAATTAAATCATTTTTAAAGGTAGAACCCTTATACGGAGTGCGCTGTAGTGTCGGGAAGCTTTATATGCGTTATTTGAACATCCTTTTTTGGGGGATATCTCGGTAGAGCAGACGTTAAAGGCGTCGGACATTGAAGCGCTAGGCGGCGTTGTCTTATCCGGGAAGGTTCGAATCCCTCGAGAGTCAATAATTAAAATCATCTCTACGAAATTACTACGTCATCTCTACGTTACGTAATGGAAAGATGACGTTGAGGTTTCGCAAAGGCACAGCGACAGCAACGTATCGTCAGTGTTTAACCAGAACCTCGTAACTACAGCTTGGAATAAGATGTAGTTACGAGGTTTGGTACAACACCAACGGTAAGGCAGAAATAATTGTAATTAGACTTATTACGATCGCAACGCTACTCGCCTGACTTCACGACGCGACGTCTTTTGCATGCGTAGAGCGTCGACTTTTTTGAATATTGCCCCTTATTCCATGGTTCAACTAGAATATTAAGCCATATCGTCGTTGTGCGTGCAAAATGTCGCAACTACAGCTTTGTTCAAGCTGTAATTTTGATATTTTGCAAGTCCAACAACGATATGAAATGCTGAATTTAGCTTTTAAGGAATTTACAAATGACATTACAAAAATTATTTGATATTGATATTATTTAGTAAATTTTATTTTAATTCGTAGGTATTAAATTCCATATGATGATTTAATAGCCCAAAACATTTAAAATTGTCATGGTGAGAGAGTATCGTTTTGGGAGTAGAAGAACGAGATGAAAGGGAAATGGCTTGGATTATACAGTAAAGGTGTGTTTATAAAATTGAAAGAAAAAAAAAAACAAAAAAACAAAAAACTGACATTTTGATATTCTTATAGAAAACGTACCATGGCCTGTAACATATGGGAGAAGTTTAACCCGTCAAAACACGACATTTTTTTCTAAAAGAGACTATAGACGACAGTTCAAAATTGTATTCTGATTGAAATATAAGAGCCAAATGAGGTAGAAAGCATTGCTAGAAAAGAAGATATTGCTTGTTATAAAATTTCTCAGGTTTTCCAATGTTATATTTCTTCACTGCGTGTAAATGCGAATTTTTGTGGAAATAGGTTAAAAAAGTCTGTTTCTGTTACCTTCTTTTTTATCATTTTTCCACAATATCTTTAAATTACTGAAAGATTATTTTTCAAATTTGAATTTGAATTTGGACTGGCCTAATATTTAGCAAAAAAGGAAAGGGTAGAATAGAGTAAACTAAGAAGGTCTTGATCACCTTTAGTTACCTGTTCACCAAACGATGAGCGGATAATCGTTATCCATAAACTTATGGGATGAGCAACTGGAGACTCGGAAAGAATGTCGATTTAGTTATTGGTGTGAGAAATACTAGGAATTCATGGTTAGTTGCTCAAGCATCCGCGATATAACTGAAATACTGTTGAAAATGGCGTTGAACCTCTTCTCATAAATTTAGTTGCCTACGTGGCTACCCATGACAGTATCGAAACTCTGACATATACCAATAATTTCCGAAATTCTCATAAAGTCGATTTTGGTTTGATTTGGAACAATCGCCATTGAAGTGTCAAATGCAAGAGAAATTCAAAGATAATTGTGAACGTTTAAAAATTCATGGAGTCGGAATTGTATTCCACTGCACGAGATTTTGTACATATTGAATAAAGATTTTGTCAGGTTTGAAAATCCGCATTTCTCAGCCTTTGTAAACAGAACCAAGATCGATTTAATTTAAACGAGGTGTTTTCAAATCTCTTTCATTTATCATTTATTGCATATTTTATCACTTTCAAGACTGTTATTTGTAATTGCTTCTCGGGTTGCAAAAACGATATCCATTGATAATGAATTTGCATAATTTCTACATCAGTGTAAAAGCCCGTAATAACAAAAAGACATAAAACGGATCATGCAATTTTACACCAGCTCAAACCAATTGAACATATCTATGCGACGGGCGTAAATATCCTCCTAAAATGCGACAAATATCGATCTGTGCCAGGCTGCAGGGGTTACACAGGCTCTCCTGGCTTCATACTTTTCGTTCTTTGATTTTCTGAGTCTAAAATGACTATTCTACCTTATCGTCGTTGGGTGTAAAAAATGTCGTAAATACAGCTCAAATAAAGCTGTACTTGGGACATTTTGCACACTTCACAACTTTATCATACAATTAATTTTGAAGAGCGATCCTGAATGACCTCTGCTTTATTTTACATGGTTTTGGGTATTTGTTGTAAGATCAGGTAAGTCCTTTTTAGCGCATGGGAGGGGTGTGGTCACTTTTTTGTGTTTTTTTTTTTTACTTTTCAGTAAGGTATCGTAAAGAAGTTGATTGTATGAGGCATATTACAGGTCCCTTATATGATATGTATTTTGAAAATATAGGAAATATTGTTTTCAGAAGACAAATCAATAAAGTATTTGTAATAATAAATTACATGTATGAGCTCATTATTACAGTCTACACGTGATAAGTGTGGTTGAGATGTATTAAAGGCGTTTTAGTAGAAAAATGGTTGTAATAAATATCAGGGGTCAACATTTACTTCCGGACTAAATGAATGGTTTGATGGGTGAATAAACCCTTGTCATGCTGTATAAATAACCTTACTGAATTGCTGTAAAATCAAAGGACTGAAAGCATTGGTAGAACTTGTTGTTCAAATTCAATATTTCTTTTAGAAGTCAATTTTATAACAACTCCAGCAGGAAAAATACAAGCAGGAGGTGTAGACTAAGATCAGACTGCACTTATGTGCAGACTGATCTTTGTCTACAGCTCCTGCCAAAACCGGATTATTCCGGGTTCAGCATGACAAGGATTAAATATTCTGATCGACAGTGAAGATTCGTCACTTGACTTGCAATGCTAAGGTACCTTACAAAAAGAGGAATGTGCTGGTAGAGAGGGATGCACAATGTTTTGAATTGTTCCATATATAAACAGTACATATTTGTACAGGAAAGAAGTGTAGTATGTTTGAATGGGGTTTAAAGCGCTTTAATGATTCTTCAGTCATATCGCGGCCGCTGGAGGACCTAACAATAGATTCCTGGTATATCTTGCACCAGTACCAACATTACATTCTTTCCTAGCCTCCAGCTGCTATCCCATTTAGGTTTACGATTATCCACCCATTGGAGAGAGACAAATGCCGGAAAGATTATGTGCCGCTGCCGGGGATAGAACCAATTACAACTAATAATTGAAGATTTGGAGTCTGATGCGCTATCAAACGCGCTATGACGGCGGTAAAAAAGTGATAGAATAATGATAATGATAATCCTTGCGATTATCATCACGATGAGGATTATTTTTCAATAAACAGTGTTTTGCCTGACAATTATTCTATCGATAGTAGCTTAATTCGCATTTCGCAGGATAAGGGTCGTTTAAACAGTAACGGTACCATGTTACTAGAGCTATGCAAACAGACTGGTTTTCGCATGCTTAACGGTCGAACTGGCAGTGACAAAGGTATAGGGCGCTACACGTTTGTTGGTGCCAGGGGTTCGAGCGTAGTTGATTATGTCATAACATCACAGAATATTATGTCTAGAATAGATTCATTTCATGTGCATGATCCTAATATTTTATCTGACCATTGTTTAATTGATTTCAGCCTATCATTTAATAAAGATATGAGTGGAAACGATAATAAAAGCAGCAGTAATGAGAAAATTACACATGTCTATACTTGGGATAAAGACAAGCAATCTCTGTATAAGGAACGACTTGCATCGCCTGATACTCATGATAAACTAGTTGATTTACAAAATAATATCGAGTCATGTTCTTGTAAAAGTGATATTGATTCTTGTATATCTGAATTTTCGATGGTAATCGATGCAGTTGTTTCTCCTCTTTTTAAACGTAACATTAAATCAAATAAGAAAGAAGAACACAAAAATGTTAATGACACTGATAACAATAGAAATAAATGGTATAGTGTAGAATGTAAAGAAAAGCGAAAAATATTTCATTCGGCTTTAAATCGCTATAGAAGAAACAAATCAGATTTCAATAGGTCAGTTTTGACAAACAAACGTTCAGAATATAAGAAATGTGTAAATAACGCTAGACTTCAACATGACAGAAATGAAACACAAAAATTACTCACTGCAAAACAGAAAAATGCAAAATCATATTGGAATATGCTGAAAAGGTCTTGTGGCATAAAAACATCTAATATACCAATTGACTCCTTCGAACAATATTTTAAGAGTGTCAATAATCCGAGTGATCCATTTTTTACCCCAGATGAAGATGTTCTTCATTTTATAGAACGTTATGAAAAATATGAATTTGATGTGATGTTCGATGAATTGAATCTACCTTTTACGCAAGATGAAGTAAATAAAGCTATTAATCAATTGAAAAGTGGCATGTCCGCTGGTCCTGATTTGTATCTTAATGAGTTTTTTATACATGGTAAAACTACTTTAGCCCCTTACCTACTACCCCTATTTAATAAAGTTCTTGAAATCGGTTATTTCCCTGATTCTTGGTCCGAAGGGTTTGTAATACCATTACACAAGAAAGGCAGTATAAACGAAGTAAATAATTATAGGGGAATCACATTACTAAGTACCCTTGGAAAACTTTTTACTCGTATCTTAAATAATAGGCTATGTTCTTGGGCAGAGGAATATAATGTATACATTGAAGCTCAAGCAGGATTTAGAAGTCAAATGGGTACCATAGATAACATATTTGTCTTACACGGTCTGATAAATCATATGCTAAATAACGACAAAAAACTTTTTTATGCCTTTATAGATTTTTCGAAGGCCTTTGATTACATAACAAGGGACAATTTATGGCTTAAACTTATAAAACTTGGAGTTAGGGGGAAAATTTTGAATATTATTAGATCCATATATGTTAACGTTAAGTCACGTGTAAAGTACTTAAATGGATTAAGTGACAGTTTTGAATGTACACTAGGTGTCCGTCAAGGTGAATGTTTATCACCTTTTCTTTTTTCTATGTTCCTGAATGATTTGGAAGATATGTACACTGCAAATGGTGCTAATGGGATCGACATTAGTTTAAACTAATGTTTAAACTTTTTATGATTTTGTATGCCGATGATATTGTTTTATTTGCAAATAATTCTCAAGAGTTGCAATCTAATCTTGATTTATTGTACCAGTACTGCGATAGATGGAAACTGTCTGTTAATGCTTCCAAAACCAAGGTCATGGTCTTTAGAAAGGGGGGTAGGCTAGTTAACGATCTTGTGTTCAGATATAATGGCAGTGAAATCGAAATCGTCGACAAGTTCGTATATTTGGGTTTGGTATTCACAACAGGTGGTTCTTTGGCTTTAGCTCAAAATACTCTTGCTGGCCAATCATTAAAGGCAATTTTTAAATTAAATAAATACCTATACAAATTCAAAAATATATCTGTTCAACATAAATTAGAATTATTCGATAAATTGGTCCGTCCTATTCTTAATTATGGGTGTGAGATATGGGGTTTTGCCGGGGGCGATTCCTTAGAGAGGGTTCATGTCCAATTTTGCAAGCGTTTATTGGGTGTCAAAAAATCAACCCAAAATGATTTTATTTACGGTGAACTAGGGAGAATGCCTTTGATTACTTCTCGTTATACATCAATTATAAAATTTTGGTTAAAAATTATGAATACAAAACCCCAAAAATACATATATATTGTTTATCAGGTTTTGCTTAAGGACTTACAAGACAACCCTCGATGTAAAAACTGGTGCTCACTCTTAAGGGATATCTTGTTCACTCTAGGTTTTCCGGACGTATGGCATTCCCAAACTGTTGGCGACGCGAAAATATTTCTTGCTTTGGTTAAACAAAGGATCAGTTATCAATTTTTGCAGGGTTGGCGTGGACGTCTAAACGATTCCAGTCGAGCAACATTCTATAGAACAATAGCCGATTTTCGTTTCCAACCATATCTTAATATATTACATGTAACAAAATTTAGGAAAAGTTTGTCTCGTCTTCGTGTTTCCTCACATAGACTCTGTGTGGAAACAGGAAGATGGAACAAGCCGACACAAACCCCATTAAATGAGCGCAAATGTTCAATATGTAGTAAATTGGAAGATGAGTATCATTTTGTTATGGAATGTGAAATAAATAAATATCTGAGAAAAGAGTTCTTGCCAAAATTCTACTGGAATAAGCCAAATATGTTTAAATTCACAGAACTTGTTAGCAGGACAGATAAAACAATTGTGCAAAAACTTAGTTATTTTGTTCTAAAATCATTTGAACTAAGAAATGATGTACTCTATAACAGGAATTGATTACATAATTATATCTATTTTGTATCAAACATTATTAGATTTCACGTAAATGTCATATTATCATGTGCCGTACTATTAGTATGTGATTGTTTTATGTGGCCAGTTTTGTTTTGTTATATGCCCAAGATCATGATTTGTGGGAATGAGTATTCACTATTATTTTCCATTATTTTCCAGTATCATTTGACTAAATCATTGCCTCTAATGGCACAGTATATGTCATAGAATGTCGTAGCTGCAAGGAAAAACCCATTTCACCACAGCTTTTCCTAAAGATACTACATTTATTTATTGTTTGTAAATTGTACTTTTTCTTTTTTATAAAAATCATTTCGTATTGTTAACACGTTTGAGCAAATTCTAAGTTGGAATGGTCCCAATGAGAAGTTCCTTATTTACATGTTTTAAATAGAAAATGCTGGTTATCATTTTGGCTTGATATATAAATTATACGGTTGATATTTTATTTTATTCTCAATGGAAGTGCCTTAACTAGACGCTTCTTATCTGAATGATTCCAATGGAAAATGCTGGTAATCCTTTTGGCATGATAATTTATACACCAATATTTCCTTTGTCTATTCATAAGCAATTTTAAACGATGAATAATGTTTTTTCTTTCTTCAATGGTGTCAACAAATCAAAAGTGAATCCTGTTCATGCATCCTCAGTTATACTTGCCACTTTCGTTTTCGCATATGGCAAGTTTAACAAAGGTGGATACAGTTTTGACAATGTCTAATTCCCTTCTATATGTAATTTGTTCACTTGTCTATGTAATTACGTCCAAAATGTCCGTCATATTGTATTGTTTTGTATGCTGTATTGTATAATCCTCATGGGTCAACGACCTTCTGGATATTTGCTAATAAACTGTGTGTGTGTGTGCATATAAAGTTCATAATGATAATAACAATAAGGCTCGTACTAAAAACGATAATGTAAAGAAAGGGAAATAATATCATAAATACCCGACAGATATACTAAATCATTAAACTATTACAACATGTTTTTTTAGCCCTTAGGAAATACAATCATGAATTTTTTTGGAGGAAAATGAGAAATTGTTTGTTTGTGGGAATTGCTTGTTACAAATAATTTCCCTTTTCTCACAATATTTTATACCCTATTAGGCAATTATTTCTAAATTAAGTGAAATTAGAAACGTCGTCTGCATTTTTTCAATTTGAACCAGTCTAAAATTTTGTCGTCTGGTAATGACTTAACCCTTTCTTGTACAATCCCGGGATTTTACGTTGCTGTGATTTTACACTTGAGAAAACAATGGGGGAAAAGAAGAAATTGCTTGTAACAAGCAATTTCTCCTTTTCCCACAATATTTTCTACCACATGGGATAGTTTCATCTCAAATTGAATCCATTTTCTATTGTCGTCTGCAACCCATTTAAATTTAGACCAGCCTAAGATTTCGAAAAACAGGAAAGGGTTAAGATGGAGACGGAGACTGGGTGTCATGCAGAGAATACAAGATGCTGGCAATTAAAGTTATGACCTTTTAAGACTTCAAAAATGTTAAACTCATCACTACATAAAAAAAAAGGATGAAAAAATAAACTGGTCCAAATTAAAGCAGCTGTAGCCGGCAATTCAAAGTTGGTTGTATTTGTAAAATACATGTCGTATTGGATAAAAAAATGTTATAAGAAAAGGAGAAATTGTTAACCAAAATCTTAAGGTTTTCAATATGCGTCATTGAGAGGTAATGAGTACATCATTTTGTCAATAAATGGAGGACTGGTTATTTAAAAGGAAAGCTTTAAAATGCACTTTCTGTCTTACGGTTTTCCAAGTATGTCTAGTTTTTATCTGCTATTCTTGAAGGTTCAGTTCATCTATTTGACGCAACGATGTTGATACCTGAAATTATAAAATATAAATCTATTCAAATTGCTCAAAATTTGGAAAAACTTTACTTTTCAATTTAACGAAATTCATTACATTTGTCAACGACTCTATTTGTAGTTTCTAAGATCCAAAAATGTATTTTATCTAGACGTAGGCTTTTAGCGTAAAACCTTGTGGCTATCAATCGGACCTATGACTAGTAATCTTAAGTGACACGGATGCCCCGAATAACTGTTTGTCACCTACAGTTGTGACCTTGAACTTTGTAGTATCCCACAGAACTTTACGCATAACACTAATACAATTCATCGGGAACAACTGTGTAAAGTTAACTTGAAATCCATTAATAAATGCATTAGACATGCTCAGGACAACACGCCCACCCACCCAAATACCCATCTACGCTCAAACTCACACAGGGAACGAGGTAACTGTATATGACCGTCGCCATTATATGACAGGGGCATTATAAACAATAAACAATTTTAAGGTTACTTTCTTGAATTTCGTCGACCCGCAACGCGATGGCGGACAACAAGAGAATTGCACAACAAATAATGATTTAACACAGGTAATTTAGGAATGATTCAAACGAAACATAAACCATTTTACAATTAGACAATTCGCGATTAACCCTGCCCAGTCGGCTCATTACGCGCAGGCTCATAAGGATCTATACCTTTTCCGATTTTCGAGGGACAAGTCACAAATGTTTGATACATATGTATGTGTAAGTCATACCTGAAGTCCATGTTCTTACATGTCATTTTGCAGTTAATCATTTATCCCATTCCCACATAATGTCGGTTTTTGCATATTCATAAAAAGGGCTATGAAAGCATTGTGAAAAATGAAGAAATTGCTTGTGACAAGCAATTTTTTCATATTTACAATGCTTTCCTACCAAATATGACAGAAAATTAAAAATTAACCAACTTAGATTTGTCGTTTTTTGTAATGGGTTAAACAGACGGAACACAAAGTATATACTTTTAAGCGAACTATTTCGATAGGGATCTAATACAACTCAAACAATAAAAAATGCCTTAAATTAGCTAGAACTAACGCCTTTTACCCCAAATTGTACTTGAATCAATCTTATCCTTATTCCTAGGAAATTCCTGAAAGTCCTACGGGCGTGCAATGTGTACTTTTAGCCCGGCGACGTGACCCGGTTCCTGCACAAATTGCAAATACTAACTCTACATGTAACGGGTAGGAATCTTGATTGATTGATTTTTGGAGCGGGACAGTATTCATTCTGTTTAAGAATTGCATAAAAAGCATAAAGGTTAAGCATAACTTGAACAAATACACAAACAAACAACAACAACCACAAGCAACAACAACACCCCCAAACCCAACCCAACAATCAAACAAAACACTGCGTAATAAAAGATAACTGTATATAAATATCGTCAAATCTATACATACTATTGTTGGTTTTAGAGCTCTTAAATTGCATAAATGGCGTCGAAGATAAATCTGTTTTCAAAAAGAAATGATATCATATATAAAAATCCTCAATCAAAAATCTTTATCAAAATATTTCTTTGGATCAGAGTGTCCTATGTTGAATGTGCCAGTATATCGCGGTTGGACGTGCAAAATGTCGTAACTACAGCTTAAATCAAACTGTACTTACGACATTTTGCACGCCAAACGACGATATATGATCTGCAAATGTCCCCAGAATAAGTTTCTCAGCTAACGAAGCGTAAATCGAGAGTTCGAACGTTCATCAATGACAGGTCCCATGTAATGTGACATTTCAAACCGAGGCTGGAAAATGTGTTTATTATGCGGGCTTCAGAAACCGAACACGGTCCACAACGTGTTAGAGCATAAATCATTCTGTTGGAACAATACTGGTGTAAATAGACTGCAATTGTGCTTTAAGATAGGTTTTAATGTAACGTAGATTTATAAAGGAGCCTGAAATGGTCTTATTTATTGATGTAAAGTTTCACATTATTTCACATTATTACTTTTTTACGTGAAGGAACGTTTCAATTACTTGTGATTTGATTTTTTGGAGAGGTATTTTGCCAATACTCCCAATCTATGCTCGTAAACAAGCTCAAAATAGCCAATCGCGACTGTCAATCAAATAACCAGTCGGTTAATGAATTCATCCATTGAAACCAAAAATGTGTTTTGATCCCCAACATTGGCCGCCATTTTTTAAACTTTTTTTATGTTTGGCGACTTAAACGTCGTAACTACAGCTTTTTAAAGCTGTAGTTACGACGTTTAGGTCGCCAACCAACTATACTACTTTTTGGTTACATGCTACTGGTCATGAATTTTACCAATTAACACCGTTTATAATCGAAGCTGGACTTTCTGTCGGAGTCAATGGGCGGGGCTAACAAAGTTAGTCGGCAAAGGCAGCGATTGGTCTGTTTTAATGATACAGAGTCAGCAAGTCAAAAGGAGGAGTTAACTTTTTGACTTTCTGCAAATCAAAAGGAGGAGTTAACTCTTATCATAACAATATTTTTCTCTACAGGTATAAACCAATATACTTGTTATTATACGTTAAGAATTAGAGACACACAGACGGACAGAGAAACAAACATATAGAGAAAATGAGACGTATAGACCAAGAACGACAGGAAAAAAAAATACATGTACAGAGTGGTAGAAGGGTCGAGTAAAAGAGACACCGATAGAGACAGATAAAAATACAGACAGATAGACAGACAAACTTTAAGTCAGAGATAGAAATAAAGTGAAGAAAGACAGAGAGTCACAAGAACAAAATATATAGAGAGAAACTTACTGCACCATTTATCCAATTCAACTTTAATTTCTCATTTAAAACAGTAAAGAAAAGTCCACAGAAAGGGGCACTCTCCAAATACTTAAAGACTCGTTTAAAATATTCTTAAACAGCCGCTTAGAACACATATAACATTTGCCCTATTATTATTGTGAATTTATATGAACGAAAACATTGCTTTTAAAAGATTTCCTAATTATTTGAGCAAACATCACAAATTTCCATATAAAGGCATAGCAATAATATGTGTATACTACAGCGTCTGTCAAACATGTCGCTGGGTTTTCCCTCAGACGGGTCATCTAAACATGTATAAAACTCGAAAATCCAAAACCTATCAATATCAATTGTCAAACGACAATTTTCTAGACCAGTCGAAACTAAAAAAGTTGCAGACGACATTTTTATTTCATTAACATTTGATAAAATTTTCGACTGGTTCAAATTCAAAGATGTTTCAGATGAAAAATTTAAGTTGATAAAATCTTGATTTTCTTTCATACTTTTGGGCATAAGTCATTGTAGATTGCTTGTAACAAGCAATTTCTTCATTCTCCACAAGGGTTTCCAAAGCTTTTTTTCTGGACATCAAAAAAAGTTCATGGTGTGGGAGTAGGCTATAGGAACATGAATAAAATAAAAAGTATTTATTTGGTTAGAAATCATTGCGAAAAAACGGATTCTATATTTGGCTTGTTTCAAGCAATTGATCCATTTCTCACGATGCTTTTCTTACGTAATAAGTAATTTTTTAGCGCGCGCAGAAATTGAAGATAGTGTGATAAAAGATTAAAGCATTCCCAAACATTGACGCTTCTTGACACCCCTCAAGAAAAGCAATAGGAAAAACATTGTTTATAATGAAGAAATTGCTAGTAACACTCAATTCCTTCATTTTGCACAATGTTTTCTACCAAGAAAGTTGAAAATATCTAAAATTTCATAAACTTTAAATTGTTGTCTGCAGCTCCTTTCAGTTTAGACCAGTCTCTTTTTTTCGTCTAAATAAAGATTAACATAGTCTGACGAAAAACACATACTACCTTTTACCATTCAAATATAAAGGGCACGGTCACTTGTCTTGCAGAGGCTAAAAAGCGTTGGTTAATCTCTAGCAGTTATCCCTGTCAGGCGAAAAAGGACCCAATGGGTGATGCTAACAGTATCGACCCTCGTCAGACTGCGCAGAATGCGCAGGATCCCAACACTCGCCCTTTCTATACTTTCTATAGTTTCTGGATTTAGAATTGTTAATCTACTTAATCCACGATTGTTCACGAATACTAAATTTAATCGTTCTCAGATGGTTCCGATCTGGGTTTTTTCGTCGATATCTAATCCACAGATTCTCGCAGTTTAAGGTCATTCATGAAGTAGGCATAACTCACGAATCACAAATATCGATCAAGACTTTGATTGACCTATCAAATCAATCATATAGACCGGAAGTCAATCTTGAACTTCGACTTTTTGTGGAAGCCTGTTTGTTGGTTTGGCGATTTAGACGTCGTTACTTAAACATAAGCTGTTGTTACGACGTCTAGGTCGCCAGCCAAGCATGTTTTGTAACATATTGCTGGCAGTAATTCTAGCAAATAACGCTGTTTGTATCTAAGTCAAATTTGTTTGCAATTGTAAAAAGGTTTTGCAAAGAATGCAAATTCAAAACTGCTACAACCATATCATATACATTTCATGTGTAAAAAATAGTCTCGAGTGTAACCTGTGGTATTGTATTTGGGTGGATAAGAACTTGATACTATTTTTTCTCTTCTCTTTTTACATAGTTTTCTTATACAACAATTTGTACAACACAAGAGATCAGTTAAAAAGTACGGAGTTCACAGAAAACAGTTTCAGATAAAGTGGTATTCAAGATTTTAGGTTCAGTTAATTCAATAATTTTGACAGAAATCTTTTGTTGTGGGTACTCTTTGAATATTCTAAAGCGCATCTTGACTAATTTATATAAAAATTTGATAAAGGAAAGTTATTTGATTTTTCCAATAATTATTAATATCATTTTCACGACATTTCTTTCTTTCTTGGCTTTATTTTTCCTAAATTCGCTATAAATCTAATTTAATGTGTTATATTCGCCAAACCCCACTTTGAAACATCGGATTTGATCGGGTGAGGTCGTTAATCTTCGGATTATGTCGATAAGGACAAGAAGCAAAGGACGTGATTGATACGTCATAGAAACAACAAATAAGGCAATTTTCGGTACAATCGATACATAACGTATTTACCCGATATTTTCAAGTTTCATTCGCTTTGCAAATATCTGGCTTATTTGGCGTCTCGTAACGCGAACTGTTTTTTCTTCTTTTCTTTCTTTTTATTTAGAGTTATGAACACTCATTTTCATTACAAAATCAATTTAATCACTTTCTTACAAATGTCTGAAAGCATTTCAGTTCGAAATTTGAGAGCCAAAGTATTTCTTTCATAATGACTACCCACAACGCTTGGTTTCTCCAATGACTATTGGTTTTACAATATCAACATCCCCCTTATTTAGAGCCCTGGTAAGATATGAAAATCTAACTATGGCGCTCTAAATGGGTCCAAAGTCCACTTAACGCAGTACACTCTAAGATAGCGTGTGCACACGTAAATAATACAGGTGCACTCACTTATTAAAGCGGGCGTTCGCCTAAATTGCAAGTGCACGCACAATATGAAGTTGTGGAAATTTTACGCGTGCACGCTCATATTTTTAAAGTACGCACTACATAACGCGTGTACTTTCAAAATATAAGCGCACACGTTTTAATTAAGCAGGTTTACCTGTATCAAACGCGCACACGCGGTTTTTATGCTAAGACGACTTAAAGGGGACCTTTGGTCCAAAGGTACTCCATATCTATCATGCAAATGAATGTACATATACGTACAGGGAATCAGGCATTGGAAAACGGTCCTTCTTGGAAGCACGAGCGCTTTCTCCTCCCAGATCAGACGGCTCACACGGCAGACACCGCCTGCTCTGTGGAGACCTACTGAATTTATTATGATCTTTCTACGTTTACCTCATTTTTCATTTTTTGAAATAACATACTATGGTTGAATTGTGCTGGCCGGTATCTTTTTCACATATTTGATGAATCGAATTCTGAATGGTATATTTTCCCTTGACGCGTCAACAAGTATATAAAACGACTATGGTCGAGGTTAAAAAGTATAGACTTACTGTATCCCACAACAAGGAAACAATAATGAAAGGCGACGACATTTTCACACTGTATCCAATTTCAAACAATATAAAAAATAAATCTTATGTGAAGTATGTCTCGTCAAGTTTAAAGTTGGACACTGAACATAATACCATACGACAATAATCCTAACTGATCCATACAGGGAACAAAATTCAGCGGGTGTGATTTCAGAAATAAAGGATGGACAACATAGTAGGCAATGAAAAATGCATTTTTTCTCATTTTCTCGTCACTCCCGTTCTTAATGATATTCCTCGATGTTCGTCATAGAACTGCGTGAAAAAATATTTTGAAAATATATAGTATCCAATAGAAAGTATCTTTAAAATAAACATTTAATATGGTAGAATAGACTTTCGAAAATCAGAAATCAAAAGTGCAACCGTCAAAATTCTGTAGACTTTAGCATGTCACAGCCTTTCCTTTTCCGCTGGCAAAATATTTCGTTATTTATGTATATTTCGTTGTTTATGTATATTTCGTTACCTTTGTATATTTCGTTATCTATGTATATGTCGATATTTATGTTTATTTCGTTATTTATGTATATTTCGTTATTTATTGTGATCCCCTGTCCAGGAAAACCTGCCTGTATCACGAAACAGTCGACGATTTTACGATATACTGTTTTTTCTGATTCATACAAAATGAACAGGTATGTCAGTATATTAAATACTGATATACGTACAACTGTTTTATTTTTGTACATTGACCATCACCGGACAACAAAATTTTACCCTTGTCCACATTTAAAGAAGTTAAAACTGTATTTTCCGGTGGAAAACATTGTGGACAATGAAGAAATTGCTTCTTAGAAGCAATTTCTTCATTATCAACAATGTTTTCTAATACCCATTTCTTGGGGCTGTAGAAATAATCAGGCAATTATGACGTTTTAAAAATCATTTGCCGACGTCATAAAGTAACACAATTGAAGCAGGTTTTCCTAGATAACGCATCAAGCATTTTAGGATATACGTTTACCTCACCATGTCTCTACTCTTTCCATACAATCCATTTAATACAAAAACAATTTCATGTTCAGACACTAGTACTTCCTTTCGTTTTCCGATCGGTGAGAAATGAAGTTACTCCCAAGTCGGAAAATATATATTTTGGATTGCAACGTTGGCACATCAAAGGGGGAATCAAAATACGCAAACGGCTTATCTTTATAATTTGGTTGGATTATGATAAAATACGTAAATCATTTCGGAAAATGATTTATGATATCGCCTACTTTTTCCGTTGATGGATAAATTCGATATTCAATAATAAAAAAAATTGATCAAAGCACTAAAAGTATTTAGAAATCCAATAAAACAGATATCCATTTCGCCCTTAAACAGTACTGATATCGAACAGCAAGAAATATAAATTGAAATCAAGGACACCAGAACCAATCTTACAAAAACAGACGGACAACGGAAATAATCTAAAAAAAAAAAAAAAAAAACAACAACAACAACAGAGGCAACAACAACAAGAAAAAAACAAAGAACAAAAAGACTCAAGAAACAATCTATTAAACAAGAAGGACACAAAAAACAATTTTAATTTGTTGTGGTAAGATGTCGGGACTCGAGTATAAAATGTTGGAAGCAAATGTGACTTTGGTACAATATGTTGGAGGAAGATATCGTGACTCAGGTACAATATGTTGGAGGAAGATATCGTGACTCAGGTACAATATGTTGGAGGAAGATATCGTGACTAAGGTACAATATGTTGGAGGAAGATATTGTGACTCAAATACAATATGTTGGAGGAAGATGTCGTGACTCAGGTACACTATGTTGGAGGAAGATATCGTGACTTTGGTACAATATGTTGGAGGAAGATATCGTGACTCAGGTACAATATGTTGGAGGAAGATAACGTGACTTTGGTACAATATGTTGGAGGAAGATATCGTGACTCAGGTACAATATGTTGGAGGAAGATGTCGTGACTATGGTACAATATGTTGGAGGAAGATATTGTGACTCAAATACAATATGTTGGAGGAAGATGTCGTGACTCAGGTACACTATGTTGGAGGAAGATGTCGTGACTTTGGTACAATATGTTGGAGGAAGATATCGTGACTCAGGTACAATATGTTGGAGGAAGATATCGTGACTTTGGTACAATATGTTGGAGGAAGATATCGTGACTCAGGTACAATATGTTGGAGGAAGATGTCGTGACTATGGTACAATATGTTGGAGGAAGATATCGTGACTCAGGTATAATATGTTGGAGGAAGATATCGTGACACAGGTACAATATGTTGGAGGAAGATATCGTGACTTTGGTACAATATGTTGGAGGAAGATATCGTGACTCAGGTACAATATGTTGGAGGAAGATATCGTGACTATGGTACAATATGTTGGAGGAAGATATCGTGACTCAGGTATAATATGTTGTGGGAAGATTTCGGGGCTCTGGTACAATAGGTTTTGGGAAGATGTCGTGACTCAGGTACAATATGTTAGGGGAAGATGTCGTGACTCGGTACAATATGTTGGAGGAAGATATCGTGACTCGGCTATAATATGTTGGGGGAAGATGTTGCGACTTTGGTATAATATGTTTGGGAAAATGTCGTGACTCGGGTGTTATATGTTGGGGGAAGATATCAGACTCTCTTTTGTCAAATTATTTCAAGACGCAGAAAAGGGTCAACCAATATTTCCAATGACAGAAGACGTTTATAAGTATGCTGCTCACAGGATAGGTTCGTTCCGTAAGTTTAAACTTCAATCCATTACCAGACGAAAAAAAAAAACTTTAATTTGATCGAAATTTCAGGCAACTGTTTTAAGATAGAGGAAAATAAAGAAAAAGAAAAAACAACATAACAAGCTAAAATAATCAACAACGAAAAATAGACAACAACAACAAACAAACAATAACAAAATTTAAAGAGAAGGAAAAATGAGGGAAATGAAGAAACTTTTTGATACAAGGTGTTTTTTCGAAACTTTTTAATGGTCGTTAAATATAGGGATTGTATTGGAATAGGCTAATCCTTTTTGAATAAGTAATTTCTTATATACGTCCCAGGTCAGACCAATGCAGGACCCCAAACCGCCAAATCAAGAAGAAGAAGGAAAATATCTAAATTTCAATCCCTATCGACATTGTTGAATCTCAAATACTCTGGTGGCACATAGAATATGTACACGCGTTATTGTTCATCAATATTGGGTATGTAGTCCCTTTATCTTAACGAAGCCGCCGTGGTAGCGCAGTCGATATCGCATCAGACTCCTAATCTTCAATCATGGGATATCATGGGTCCGATTCCCGGCGGCGGCACATATCCTTCCCTACATTTGTCTCTCACCAATTGGTGGATAATCGTTAACCTCAGTCGGATAGCAGGTGGAGGCTAGGAAAGGGTGTAGAGGTAGTACTGGTGTGAGAAATAGTAGGTGCTCCAGCCGCCGCGATATGACTGAAATAATGTTTAAAGTGGCGTTAAAACCAATCAATCAATTAATCAATCAATCAATCAACCAATCAATCAATGTTTTAACAAAAGAGGGCGGAAATCCATTAACGGAATTTCGGAAAAATAAACAGTTTAAACAATGAAGTTTGAAAAGTGTATGGGGTTTAATTTGTGTAATTTTTCAAATCAACAACATATAGATTCACAAAATATTTTTACAATTCATTATGTAAGGCATATCTATATCGATTCGCTGCACCAGGACAGCATTTCATTTTCATGTGTTTTCGCGCGGTACCCCAGTAAGAGCCAATAGCTGCATTTACATACATGTACTTATTTTGTTGTTTATCTGTATCGATGAATAATTCTTTTATCCCCTCATCCGAATTGTCTAAACCTATTTCATAAATGCTAACAGTCCTTTGTTTTTACGTCCATGTGATTTTATAATGGAGAACACATTGTAGAAAAAGAAGAAATTGCTTGTAACAAGCATTTTTTTCTTTTTCCACATTATTTTCTATCCTAATAAAGTATTATTTTTTCACATTAAATCCACTTCGAATTTTCGTCTGCAAGACCTTTGAATTTGGACAGGTCTAAATTTTGCAAAACAGGAAAGGGCTAATAGACTGCATAATAAAATGCACATGTACAGATAAGGACAACAATAGATGGCATTCTTTCAAAAGCGCTCGTTCATCGTTCCGTCTCTACCATTGTCTGATTCATATCTCTGTTTTTGAACGTTTTTGTCGTATATTTCTTCATAAGTGTTTCTAAAACGTTTGAAAATATAACACTCTTTTTATCAAGCGATCATGCAAATATAATACTGTTGATACTGTATGATGTTGAGAAAATCTTCAAGTTTATATCGACATCTTGTTAGCACGTATAAAAATTAAATCGTACCCTCTAGGATGACCTCTCGCTTTGTTTTCAAGGGTTTACAAATATAGCACTGTCTTCATCAAGTGGAAATACAAATAAGTCCATACCTTAGTTATATATTATCTAATAACTGTTTGCTTGTTTTGGTTTTAAATTATATATCAAACTAAAATGTTCAGAATACTCGGTCAAGAATTAAGGTTTAAAAATTTGAAATGACCAACAAATATTATATATACATTATGGCTACTTAACCCATTCCCACACAACAAAAATTTTAGACTGGTGCAAAGTGAAAGAAGCTGCAGACGACGATTTCAAGGGATATAATTTTATTTTTTCCCATCTTTTTAGGATAGACAACAATGTGGACAATGAAGAAATTGCTTGATACAAGCAATTTCTTTATTTTCCACAAAGTTTTCCAAAGCTTTTTTTCTTTGGGGGGCGTAAAAAAGAGGGCTTATGTGGGAAAGGGTTAAGTTTCTTTCATGCTTTCCGATAGATTATCGAGATTTCTGAGTAAATTATCGAGATTTCCCGTTAGATTATCACAAGGTGATTTCACACACTCACACACACACAAACAGTGAAATTATCAAAATAATAGACTCAATGTTTTGGTGAATTGAGCCCTGCTTTCGTTCAGCGCTTTTTCCTAAACGTCGTCTACACGGAACCAAAGACATCGGTTACATCATCAGGTTGCCATGTGAATCACATGCGTAATGATGCTCTGTTTAGAATTTACCCCGGAAAGATAGTATTTTGTAAACTTTTGCATTAAAGAAATAGAACAATTGTTTTGTTTTCGTGTAAGATCGATCTATCTTTCATTTCGTGAACAACTAAATTATATTTTCACTCGCGGCTCCGCCATGACAAATCGATCTTACACTGATTGTCACGTGAAAACAAAGAATGTCGACGTCTCTTTTTCTTAATGACAAAATCATAGATGGAAAAGGGTTTAAATTGTTGTTAAATAAGCTGCAAAAACATTTTAGAATCGAAGCTTTGGTATAGAAGAAACATCCTCTTTTTTGGGTGGAAGGGTAGGGTAGAGTTTCGAACACAACCAAAGTATTTCAAGTTATTCTCTTTTAACACCTCAAGACAAAATCAAAGTACTATCGGGTTGTTCTCTTTACCTATTACCACACGACAATTTTTTAGGTTTCTCCAAATTCAAATAAGTTGCAGACATTATCTTCAAGTGAATGAATTCTCAAAGAAAAAAAAAAAAAAACAAAAAAAAAACACACACACACACACACAAAAAAAAAACTGTGGATAACAAGCAAATTTAAGAAGCAATTTCTTTATTTCAACTATGTTTTACAAAGCTATTTTCTTTAGGGTCCTTAAAAGTTGGGGTTTATGGGAATTTGTTAAGCTGCAAAAAGCATTTAGGAGTCGAAGTTTTTGTATGCTAGAAATATCCAGTTATTTGAATAAGTTCAAACTCATGATAAAATCAAAGTACTTTCAGGTTGTTCACTGTAATCCTCATAAGACTGTAAAGAAATCGGTTCAATGTCGCATATATTTCCCTCTCAAATCAGAGTTAACGAATCTTGTTAGATATATTACACCCTGGGGATCTGGGACATTTTGTGGTAACATGAAAGGGCGACCAGGAAGAAATTGTCGTAAATGGAAACCAAGGTTACATCAAATCGTGAAAAATACCTTTAACACTTTTCACGCACGCGACACCATATTGAAAATAATCGTTGCTTTGTAAGACCAGCATGTTTTTCTCCATCCTTTTTATCAATGCATTTACTTTGTACTTTAGTGACAATTAAGGAGTCTGAAAAAAATCCATAAAAGTAAGATGAAAATGCTACTATTAAGCGATTGAGAATTGTTTGTTGAAAAACCATTTATGACTGAACTTTTTTTATTAAGATAAAACTTAAACTAACCCTTAACTATTTTATAAAACTTTAGTCTTGTCCAATTTGAAAGATGTTGCAGATGATGACTTTAAGTTAGCTTTATTCAAAACATTATTATCCTATGAGGTAGAAAATATTACGGGAAAGAAAGAATTGCTTATAACAAGTTATTTCTTCTTTTCTCATAATGTTTTATGAAATATAAAATCATGTACAAGGAGAAATCAGGGATTGTACGAGAAAGGATAAAGAACTTGCTTTTCCATCGATACTTGTCATGAATAACTTGTCTGGTAAAAAATGTACGAGCTTGTAAAAATTTAAGCATCTGTAAATGGTGTCCTGTAATAGCGGTGAGTGTGATCTATATGATATTGAAAACCAAGAATGAAATTTAAAAATAAAAAACAAAAAACTTTT
Source organism: Fragum fragum (assembly GCA_946902895.1). NCBI lineage: Eukaryota > Metazoa > Mollusca > Bivalvia > Cardiida > Cardiidae > Fragum > Fragum fragum. The sequence goes on along the minus strand of OX336374.1, from coordinate 775,923 downwards.
TAAGGATTATATATTATATAAGTAAAAAAATCGGAAACCAGATATTTACGTCAATCCTATTTGTTTAATTTGGTAAATTATTCAAGATAACCGATACAACCATGCTACGGAAGGAATTTAAACAGTGGGGAATTATTAGACTGACGCACTGTGTGTAAGAAAACAAGCAGAATTTAAAATCAAAACACCTCAAGTTTTATTTACATAACCGTCCTGTATATGTCACCGTCTATTTCATGTTACCTAGGATTACATAGAAATGAGATGGATAAAACAAGCGTAAAAAAATATTGCGCGCATGGTGTTAAACGCTGTTTTCAACAATTTGTTAGTTTCGTGGTTGGGGTGGACTAATATGTTTTTTTTTCAATATTACTCAGCATCACAACCATTCGACTAGTCAGAACAGTTATCCAATAATTCAATTTAGATTTTTCTGACAGACATTGGTCTTCGTCCAAACATCGTAGCTATAGCACCAATAACTTATTTTGGCCGATAACCGAATTAATGTTCGACAGAATGTTGGCCTAGCACTTGTTGTAAATTGTTGTCGTTAGACTGAAAGTCTGTCATACTAACTACATCGTATTGCTAGCCCCGCCCATTTATTCCGCTGGCCACGCCTACAGACTTCCATACGAAGGTCCACTTTCATATTAAATTGCAATACAATAATTATGGCCAGTAACATGGAACAAAAAAGTAAAATTGTTGGTTGGCGACCTAAACGTCGTAACTTCAACTTGAGGAAGATGTAGTTAGGATGTTTAAGTTGCCAAAGCGACGAAAATTCTTCACATAAATTCCGACCATATCAGAGTTGAAAGTTTATTTTCTTTGACTGACAATCTCGTCCGTAATTTCCAACTGGAGTGAAAGTCCTTCATTATGGTAGCTCTACAAGAAAATGTTGCAATTCGCACGTATATGTGAATTTTAACGTTTGAAGAGTGAAGAACAAATACTATTACACTCAAATATCATATAGATCATCACGAACTCGCTATACAAATACATTTAAACGACTAAATGGTTCCTTGAGATTCCAATTAAATCATTAAGCATTGAAATATTTTCACTTTTCTGAATTAATGATTTAAACAAGGCAAATACATAACGGCATTGAGAGTTTTGATGCACGTTCGTGAAAAGTGGGATCACAGCTTCTCTTAACCCATTCCAACACAGCAACGTTTAAGACTGGTCCAAATTGAAAGAAGCTGCAGACGACAATTGCAAGTTGATGGAATTTTGAATTTTTCCGTCTTTTTTGATAGAAAACATTGTGGATAATGAAGAAATTGCTTGATACAAGCAATTTCTTCTTTTTTCACAATGTTTTCCAAAGCTTTTTTCTCGAGGGGCGTAAAAAGGAGGGATTGAGTTGGAATGGGTTAAAACAGGTACAACCTAGAGAGCGTGAAAATAACGCGCTAGACTCGCGAAATATGGAGTTTACTGATGTAAAGGGCGACAACACAATTGGGATAACCAAGTATTATGTGTTGGCTCCTAGATCGAATGTTTCTGTCGGAGTTAATTTTTTTCTTTTCTGAAACATACATTTTGAGCTGAAAGGTTTCAGAATTGATAGATCACTTACCCGCCCACTGACTCCGACAGGTAACTTTACTGCCATATCAAACGGTGTTATTTTGCACAAAAGCGTAAAATTGAATTGGTTGGTTTGAGACCTAAACGTCGTAACTACAACTTTAATAAGCTGTAGGTACGACTTTTAAGTCTCAAAACCAACAAAAATGCTTTACATATATGTCGACCAATGTCGAAGTTCAAAGTTCACCTCTTGTCTTAATGAATTATTTGATTGGTCGATTCATTCTTTGATCAACAGCCGCTATCTGTCAATTCTGTGGAAAGACAGTATCCTTTCAATGATATATTCCCCCTCAAAATCGTCAAAATAGACTGGAATTTGAGAACGTGTTTTTTATCGTTCTAGTAGCCTATACTTAATTTATAACAATGGATTTGGTTGCTAATTAAGTCGTAGGTGGTGAGAAACAGCCTGACCAAGGACGGTAAGTAAATATTTGAACGGACTGAATTACCGTTGAAATTGGTAGGTCTAGGTAGGGTGTTTCTCTGAGAAGATTTTAACGGTAATTATGACAAGTGTTTGTAGTTATCTTTGAAATTGAAGATTTTGTAAGCTTTTTTGTCTAATATTGACAAACTTTGGTTCGAGGGACTTAACAGACAGGATCATAAGTTTTTTTTTATTGTATTAATATATTACCATCATCTTCGCGTAAAACACAGTAAACATAGTCCTGCCTTTCACACTCATCGAGAAAACAATCAAAGTACTGAAAGTACTGTAAGCTAGCAAAGCATTGTTTTGTTATGTAATCTTCTTTGCCTTTTGTAGGGTAGAAAACATTGTGTAAACAAGCAATTTCTTCCTTGTCCAAAATGTTTTCCGAAGCATTTTGGGGGGATTCTTAAAATAGAAGGATTAGTTGAAATGGGTTGTATAGTATGCTTTTGAAGGTGTTCTCTACAATTTGAATAAAGTTAATTCATGTGGCCAGCCATTTTGAACACAATTTGCTCGAGTATACACAAGAATTACTTTTTTGGCGTAGACACTTAGTGGATTTAGTGGTTAAGACTCCAGTTGCAGTTTGCACTCGTTTGAACTCTGAGAAGACTTCAAAATTTTGTCTGTTTACTTAAGCTATCAATGCTGGCGCTTTGCCAGCTAAAAAGGAAAATATTTTTACCAAGCATTCTGCAATATTACATAGCAATACAAAGTCCCCTACCGGCTTTATATATCTCCAGAGAGATATCTTCTTTGGTGGTAAAGGAGCTCCTTCAAATTCCTATTGTTGTATCATGACTTGAAGCGCAATTCTTTAAGAAAACAAACAAAAAACAAACAAGCTATATAAACAAACAAAAAACATAAACAAACAAACAAAATAAAAGTATCTATTTTTGTTGTTTATGAAATGTAATTCACAAGTAAAGAGTGCGAAGATAAAAGAAAGAATTTGTGCATAACAATTTAAGTGTGAAGCCAATTTCAGAATTAAGCATTTATCGTGAGGGAGTTCTTGCTGAAATCAAATGAATCGTTGAAAACTAGCACTGTGTTTGCTTCCCACAATCATACTATCAATAACTATTCCAGAACCCTAGACAGGCCTAGATTCAAAGAAGTTGCAGACGACATTTTTAATTCGAGAAAAAAATGTGGACAATGAGGAATTTATTTGTAAAAAAAGTTCGGAAAACCGTACTTTCACAGTAATTCTAACATCAGTATTTTCCTAGAAAATCAATGGACCGGAACGAATCTCGAAAATTGTTCTGCAACTCCTTAATGCAGACTCACATACCAAAAGATCGGCTGAAATTATTGCAGAGTTCAGAAAAAAAGTCCGGAAAACTGATTAACCGGAATGACAGAAAGATTGACGCAAGGCCGCACGGACGAATTGCAAACCTAGAGTTCCACTTGGCTTCGCTGATAGAGGACTTAAAAAGAAATTCCTTGTCCCACTATGTATTCTACTAAGAAAGACACAGAATATAAGAATTCTTTATAATATTGTTGTCTGCAGCTTCTTGAAAATTTGGACCATTCCAATTTTTTTGTTCTTGGTATTGTTTAAAATAAATACAATCAAACCAGTCGATCAATCAAAAACTGTCAAACCTAATTAGTCATGTCCTTGTTTTAACGATGATCGGATTTCAACAAGGCTATTTCAATGTCATCAATATGAAATTAATACTGCGACCCTCGGTTAAAAGGTCAGGACATACCAACGACATTTAGATATTTTGAGAGAAAGAAATCTCCAAATAAGGCTATTTTTCACGATACAGACGTCTTGGACTAACTTGTCGTCTGCGACTAAAACGCATAGCTATATCCTTGATTAGTTTTTATTACGAGTTTTTGGCGTCAACCGACGATGTATTTAAGCGTTTGAACCACAACCTTTTAACTTTTCTTAATTCTCTTTTTTGTCGGACCATAGCACAGTTGGTAGCACGACTGACTTTTAGTCATGAGGTCCCGTGTTCAATCAAAAGTCTTGGCAAATATCCTTTCCGACATTTCTCTACCACAAATGGGCAGATTATCGTAAACTAATGTGGGATGAGCAGCTGGATGCTCAGATAGGATAAAGTGGTAGTACTGTCGTGAGAAATAACAGGAATCCATGGTTAGGTGCTTCAGCCGCCGAGATATGTCTGAAATACTGTTTAAAGTGGCGTTAAACCCTATTCAATCAATCAACAATATCTCTTTGAAGAAACACACCTATGTATTTTGATTTTTGACGATGTATCTCGCATCTTTAGATCTGTCAAGGATAGAAAAGTACAAGCTGCACCCAAAATGTGAGTTGAGATATATTCCCTTCCTCACAGCCGAACGGAAATCGATCAATCGCTAGCCCCGCCCACTTACTCCTTTTACCCCGCCCATTGACTCCGACAGGCAGTCGCGCTTCGATTTTTAACGGCGGTATTTTGCAAAATCTATGGACATTAGAATGTAAAAATAAGTAGAATGGTTTTGGTTGGCGACCTAAACGTCGTAACTACAGATTGAATAAGCTGTAGTTACGACGTTTAAGTCGTCAAGCCAACATAAATGATTCACCAAAATGGCGGACAATGTAAGAGTTCATACTGAACTTCCAGTCTAAAAGCACAATTTAATTGGTCGAATCATTATTTGATTGACAGCCGCGATTGGTCAATTCAGAGAGGTAGAGAAAAAGTCAAATTACATATAATATGTCAAGGTACTCTAAAAAATAATTCAAGACTAGTCTAAAAGCTCTTTAGACTCTGGAATGTTTTGAGGTTCTTTCAGCCATTATTTTTATGACCAAAAGATGGGTTAGTTGAATGGGGTTTAACGCCATTTTCAACAGTATTTCAGTCATATTGCGGCGGCTGGAGCACCTAACAATGGATTCCTGGTATTTCTCACACCAGTACTACCACTACATCCTTTCCTTGCCTCCAGCTGCTATCTAACTTTGGTGTACGATCATCTACCCATTGGCGAGAGACGAATGTCTGAAAGGATATGTGCCGCCGCCGAGGATCGAACCTATGACATCTAATGATGGGACTTGTGTTTTAAGCTATAACTTCAATTATTTTGAAGGAGCCCTATCGAAAACCAACCGTCAATCAAATCACGTACATATGCTTTGCTTTTCCATCCTAATTTTATCTTAGTTCGATCGAGACGGAAGCTTTAACCCATACCACTCAATGACGCCTTCTGACGCTTATATAAAATAATACCACAGAAAACATTCGGGACAGGGAAAACTATGTTTTGTACCATATTTTCAAATTAGATACACTTGGAAATGTCTTTTGCAAGTGCTTTCAATTTGGACCAGTCCAAAAGTTTGTTGTTTGGGAATGGGTTAAGCTTACACACTCTCACTAAAACATTCACAGTTCTGATATTGTCACGTCTCTGAAAGGGAGGCAGTGGATTAAAACAAATGCTACCCATTTTTACAGCTGGATAGATTGGATTTTGCTAAGCGTCTTGCCCATGACAACAGCCCAGTGACGGTGGGGCTCGAACTCGTGACCATCAGATCACGAGTCAAGCACGTGTACCACTCAGCCATTGAAGTAGTTATCTCTCATTCAAATACCAACAATGAGAAGAATTTCCATGACTTTTTTTCTGTTATTGTCTTTTGGGACAATATGGCAGTCGATGTGTCTAGCCGCGATTCTCTTTGAAGTCAATTTTAAAACACCTTCCATGTTCCATTTTCAATAGAGATCGCTATCTCTACTCATTCATTGACAAAATATATATGATGTGTCACGTTAAAAGGTACCCACTTCGAGAAGGGAAATGTTTCTATCGTGGTCAGGCTGCGTCGACGGCCCATTCCCATTCAGTCCCGACTTTTGACGTCCCCTCGAGAAAAGAAACTTGGGAAAACACTACAAAAAATGAAGAAATTGCTTATAAAAGTAATTTATTTATTTCTCGCAATGATTTCTACATAGAAAGACAAAAAACCTTTAAATCTTATCAACTTAAATTGTCGCCTGCAATTCTTTGTTGTCAGGAAGAAACGAAGAAAAGATGGACCCAAGAGCAACTGAATCGGTGTTGTAAGCATAATTAAACTCAAATCAAATTATTCTAAATGACTTATGGTTTTCTTGAAGTCCTTTTCTCACGTCGCCAGGACGAAAACCAGTCCGGTGGCTTAATGACTGTGAAAGTGATTTAAAAATCAATTAATGAAATCAATAATCGACCTATACTGATCTTTATTGAATATGAATGTTGGTTTAAAAATATGAAATCCTTTATCCCTAAAAGTTCTTTCACGAATTTATCCAAACTACCATATCTATATCACGGTAGTTATACATCTATTTCAGAGAGTGGCAAAGTAACCCAATCCCACACAATGACACATTTTGACACCCCTTAAAGAAAAGATTTTGGAAGATATTAGGGAAAATAAATAAATTGTTTGTTATAAGCAATTTGTTCATTATCCACAGTTTTCTACCCAAAGAGCCAAATATTTTTCATATTCCACTAACTAAAAATTTCGTTCAATCTAGATCAGTCTTAAATTTTGTCGTGTTGTAATTTGTTAATAGCTAACAATTTGCATACTGCATTTACATGATATTTCTTTACAGAAACACATGGGCGTCTTTAAATCAGTATTCAACTGTTTAGTGAGATCCGAAGAGACATCAGCAAATTGGTCGGAATTGAAACAAGGTCAAAGTTCAAGGTCAGTTCAAACAGAAAAACCGTGCCACAAATGGTAGAAACTCGTTTAAAAATTTCTCGCTCCCTCATTTTCCTTTCTTCAATATAATTTTTTAAGAGCATAAAGATGTAAGATGGCGTGGTAATATATATACATGGATAAGTGTGATTAGTTTTTTCGGTTTATACCTCCATGAAAACAAAAACTATTCTATGTAGATGTAATTGACGTCACACATACAGGGTTTATTTCGCTCCTAAGTCGCAGTTCATGTTATGTAAATATAAATGACGTCACGCATACAGGGTTTATTTCGCCCCTAAGTCGCAGTTCATTTCTTGTAAATATAAATGACGTCACGCATACAGGGTTTATTTCGCCCCTAAGTCGCAGTTCATTTCTTGTAAATATAAATGACGTCACGCATACAGGGTTTATTTCTCTCCTAAGTCGCAGTTCATTTCTTGTAAATATAAATGACGTCACGCATACAGGGTTTATTTCGCCCCTAAGTCGCAGTTCATGTTATGTAGATATAATTGACGTCACGCATACAGGGTTTATTTCGCCCCTAAGTCGCAGTTCATGTTATGTAGATGTAACTGACGTCACACATACAGGGTTTTCGTTCGCCCCCGAGTCGCAGTTCATGCTATGTAGATATAATTGACGTCACGCATACAGGGTTTATTTCGCTCCTAAGTCGCAGTTCATGTTATGTAGATATAATTGACGTCACGCATACAGGGTTTATTTCGCTCCTAAGTCGCAGTTCATGTTATGTAGATGTAATTGACGTCACGCATAAAATAGGTAAAAAAGCCGTTGCAAGTTGACAATGACAGCACTTGGAGAAATAACAACCATCCGAGGAATTCTGATAAATCGAGAATTATTTCCTGTATAATACATATCCAGTTCAAGACTAAATCAATAAAGTTATAATTAAGACATGAAGAGAATAGTTTTTGTTTTCATGTAGTTATGAACCGAAAACCTCATCATACTGTATGAATACGCGAAGCGGATTCATTCATTGTGTGATTAGGTTTTTCGGTTCATACCTCCATGAAAACAAAAACTATTCTCTTCATTTCTTATAACTTAATAGCACCAAGCGAATAAAAAAACATAAAAAACCAAAAACTTTACAAATTTTGATACCTTTTTGTATGTGACTATTTTGTGCGGAAGCATACAAAATTGCTGCGTGCTCAAAATTTTGTTCATGGAGTTATGAATAATTTTTTCAACCAATCAGAACGCTCGATTTTGGTAGACGAATCTAATAATGAAATTATTATGCTATGTTATAAAGTGATTAAAACCTAGTTTGACGGATACTTAGACTGATGTTCTATTTAAATTTCCAGCTACATATCAAACGGCGTTATTTTACAAGACTTTTAGTCAGTAACATGAAACAAACAACAGTACCATGACGGTCCTATATCGCGCCCCTGAGTATGATGGCTCAATGCTTTATTTTTTGTACAAAATATTAAAGTACTACGTCCAATTATTTTTGAGAAGAAGATTTTTCAAGATTTTCTACTTTGATCATAGGTATATCGAAGATCCCACATTATAGCGCTAATTTCCAGAGTGTGGTTATTCTCTGGAGTATTTTGGTAGAGGATCAAAAGGGGTTGATACCAACCAAATATCAAAGCTGTAGGCCTAATGGTTCAGGAGAACATGATTTTCAAATATATCCTTCTTTATTCCTATCTAAGTATAGGCATTGCACAGAAAAGGGCTAATTTTCTGAGAACAGTAATTCTATGAAGAATTTTGGTAGAGGGTCAATAGGTATATTTACTTATCAAATGTGAAAGCTCTATGCCTTATGGTTTAGATTATCAAAGATTTCCTTCTTTATTCATACCTAAAATCAGGGATCGCAAAGACACAGAAAAGGCTAATTTTTAGGGAACGGTATTTCTTTGCAGTATTTTGGTAGAAGGTCAATAGATGATGATATAATCTTCTTTTTCAGCGTCACATAAAGAACTACACGTCATTTTCCTATATTTGTTTGAAAATCATATCACAAAGAGGATGGTTTGAATACACAGTATACATGGTAAATATTATTATTGTTAAGTATTTGTGACGGGCATTGGCCCCCGAATTAGTATTACATTCTTTAGATTTTCAAGTTTCTGACGACACCCCAGCCTTATTTAAACTAAATATTTACGGTTTTAATTACATTGAGAGAACCATCAAAGAAAGGCTTGTTTCATAAACAGTTCAAATTGTTGATAATCTATTGTATAGCTATGGCACGAGAAGTCATACATATTGATGGTGTTCCAAAGAAAACCTCGTAACTACGTAACATGTTTTGAAAAACTCGAAACTATTTGTGGGACTTTCGGATGTGTGATTACCTATGTTTGATCATAACTTATCTTATATAACTTTGTGTACTACCAACCAATCACAGATCATGTTGTTTTTAGATAGCAGATCGCTGGTCACGCCCACACACCTCCGACAAGGAAGTTCGCGTGAGATATGTTAGTTTACGTAATGCAACCCTTGTCATGCTGAACCCGGAATATTCCGGTTTTGGCAGGAGGCGTAGACTAAGATCAGACTGCACTTATGTGCAGGCTGATCTTAGTCATACCTTCTGCTTGTATTTTTCCTGCCAGAGTTGTTTATGAAGTTGATTCTAAAAAAATATTGAATTTTGAACAACAAGTTCTATCAGTGCTTTCAGCCCTTTGATTTGACAGCAATCCAGTAAGGTAATTTATATAGCATGACAAGGGTTAAGACGTCACATAAGCTAAAACAAAGCTTACCGTATATGTCGGATGTATATATTCACATGGGGTCATAAATGTTTTATTTGGTCAATCAATTTTTTTATTAACCGCGGCTATACGTCGTTATGAGAAAAGAGTACGAGGTCCCGATCCCCAACGGCGGCACTCATCCTTTCCGACTATTTGTCTCCCCCCAATGGGTCGATAATCGTAGACCTATGTGGGTTAGCAGCTGGGGACTAGGAAGGGATGTGATGGCGGTACTGGTGTGAGAAATACCAGGAATCTATTGTTAGGGCCTCAGCCGCCGCGATATAACTGAAAGATTGTTGAAAGCGGGGTAAAACCCCATTCAAACATACATTCTTTTATACGTATAAGGTGCCTTATTTAAACGCAATAACAGCTTTATTGCAATAAAAGTAGAATGTTTGTTCTTCAAAAATGTAGGCGTGTCCCAGTCATGAGAACGAACCGGGTGGTGATGTGCCACCTGTGGTCATCATACTTAAGCTCGTTAGATCAGGGTTACACATTTAGAAAAGATCACCTGGTAGTAATTCCAGAATGGGGAGTTAGGCAGTATATATAGCTATATAGATAGATCAGAACTAACGTACCGCGATTGTCAATCAAAATGTCATTCAACCAATCAAATCATTCAATAAGACCGGAGGTGAAGTTTGAACACCGACATTGACCAATATTTCTGTTTCGTATTTTGTTTCATTTTTTAGCTCGATAAGTTAAGATTACACATATTGCAACCTCTTTCCACAACATTTCTCCGAGTAAATTACCTCGCTATTCTGGTTTAAACAAACCAGTGACAACGTTTAAGACAAAAATGGAATTTTAAAAGAATTTAAGACTGTCAAAAAATAATATGTTAAATGGACAAGAAATTATTTATACAAGACAATCATTTGTTCGCACGTTCAAATATATGTCAAACAGTTGTTCGAAAGTACATCAAATATTTGATCTGAACTCGTAGAGGTAACCGGTGTGGATTTCGTGGTCAGGCAGCATATATGCATTTACCGTGGGTTTACCACTTTGTAAGTCAAATGGAATTAACCCATTCCCACACAATGACGCTTTTTGGCGCCCCTTGAAAAAAAAAAAAAAAAAAAAGCGAAAACATTGTGAAAATGTAGAAATTCTGGCAATGGGTTAATGACTTCTGGATATATATGAGCCTATGCGTGACATTTTCAACCATTTCGCATGTGCGTGACTCGCACACATTGAGCACCATAGACAGCCATTCGGGCAATTAGAACTTTAGCTGATTGTTTAAAGAAGCTTTGGGTCAGTATTTTTCTACAGAGCGCAGAGTGAAGACTCTGATCAGACTGTGCAGATGCACAGGCTGATCTTAGTCTTTACTTGACGCACATGTGTAATGGTTGGAAATGTCACGCATGCGCTCATATATATTTCGCGTACTGTCAAGTTGGATATTTCTAAAGATAACTCGTATTTGCCTTTGAGATAATTGCATAAAAATGCATAATATCTCGATCATATTTTTTTATCTTTTGACGCCTAATCCCTATCGAGTTGCGTTTCAAGACTGACACGTTCAATGGTGAAAGACATGTTTTAATTGACAGGAGAATAAATCAAATTAAGATTTGAGATTAAATACTCTATCAATCTTTGTGTCAAAAATCCCTGCTGTCAGTTAGAATACGGTTTTAGAAATAACAAAGTTATTTTGGGGTGCGCAAATTTTATTTGTTGTGGACACCTAAAAAGGGGTGCATATTGTCGTAATGTTAATACCATCTTTTTACTTGACCTGTCTCAGCTGTCAATCAAGGAATATATCGACCAATCAAATTATTCATTCAGCATGGAATTGAAATTTAAACTCCATCCCCAAAGGAGGTAGAGGCAATCGCTGAAAAAATAAAGATGTTTTTGTTTGAATTGTTAACGCCTTTTTAAAACAATTTTCAGCCATATAACAGTAACTGGAGCACCTAACAATGGATTCCTGGTATATCACGCACCAGTACTACCAATAAATTATTTCCTAGCCTCAAGCTGCTATCCCACCTAGGTTTACAATTATCCACCCACCGGTGAGAGTTTAATATCTGTTAAAGTCTCATTTACATAAATGCATTTTTACAAATATACAAACAAATAAAACTATAAAATAAAAAAGAGAGACAAATGTAGAAAATGATATGTGCCGCCGCCGGTGATCGACCTCATGACACCTCATTATTGAAGATAATCAACTGCGCTATGACGGCGACGTGAAAAATATAAGATAAAAGTACTTAAAAAGGAATAAAACGACTTTGACAAAGTTTCGATGACCCACAAAAATAATAAGCCTGGTAATTTGTTAGCCTGAAGAGGACGACTGTGATTTGCTTGGTTGCGGGTTTACAGCGTTTTGAACTATATTTCAGTAATATCACAGCGGAGTTAAGTTGTGCTTCCTAAATACCACCTACACTAGACTTTGGTCCTAATTGCCCGATCGCTGACTCCCTAGGCCCCGCCCATTAACACCAACAGGAAGTTCTGCTTCGATTTTTAACGGCGTTTTTGGTGGAATATATGTCCAGTGGCATGTAAATAAAAGTAAAATGGCTGGCCGGTGTCCAAAACGTCATAAATACAGCTCGAATAAGCTGAAATTACGACGTTTAAGTCGCCAAACAAACAAAAAAGATTAACAAAAATGACGACCAATGTTTGGAGTTGAAAGCTCAGGTTCGAGCTAAATAAATGATTTGATTGGCCGAATGAATCCCTGATTAACAAACGCGATTAGTCAATTACATGAGCAGCTGCGTGGCCGGAACTGGAACCCTAAATTTTCGAAACCTCTGACACCGATGGCTGATCATATATCCCAAAACACATGCCACAGTTCAGAATTCTTAAGAAAATATAATTAAGGATCCAAAAATAAATTTGAAGTGCAAACAAGATATGATTAGTTGCCATGTTAAAACGAGCTATTTAAGATTTCTGAGCCGAAAAGTCATTTATGAATATCCGAGAGCAAGGTTAGGTATGTTTAACACCATTTTTACGAAGTGGTTTTGCAGCGAATTCGGACGATCTATGTTTATTTCAATAGCAACAGAAAAAATCTTCTAGAAAACCCAGCGTGTAAAGTTTTTGGAATCGAATCATGAATTCTCTCTCAGGTGTAGTATTGTATGTTCACTACGTCCAAAGAAGATTATCAGTTGTTAGGACTAGCGCAAGGAAACATGAAAAAACCGCTGATGGCCCCGCATGATTTTTAACGTGTTATAAGCGTCTAGTACCACTAGTCGTGGCCTTAATTCAACGTCAGATCTGAAAAATTACCCAAATTAATCGCACAGAAAAATTATTAACCTGAGCACGAAAAATCAAAAAGAATAGTGAGAATCAAACATTAATTCATTCCCATTCATTGAGGCTAACATTTAAGACAAGAGGACCATGATGGTCCTAAATCGCTCACCTGAGGCATCTCCAAATTACAGTACTTTTTAGTATAAAAAAGACACAACTTGAGCAAAATTAATAAAAGATATATAAGATTTTGGGCTTTGTACAAAACAATCCAGTAATGCTTTACAATTATTATAGTTTAATCCATTACCAAACTATCCCAGAATTTGTCACCATCAGGGAAAACAGGTTTGAAAAATACATAGTGAGAAAGGGAGTGACAAGCAATTTATCCATTTCTCACAGTGTTTTCTACCTGAAATTCTTTGTATTTAGATTTCAATCAAACTCTTATTACTGTCTGCAACTTCAATGGGTGTAATTTTAGCAACCTTGGTAGAGAACAATCTGGATGTACTATAAATCAAAATATGAATGCATTACAACTTATACATGAGGAGTGGAAAATATTTGAACATGCTCTTATTGGGCGTTTTTCATATCCTTGGATGCCTTGGGAAGGGCCATGTTTAAATATTTAAAAAAACTTGGTTGAGAACAATATGATTGAGCTCTATATAAAATTTAAATGCCTTTGGCCTTGTAGTCTGTTAAAAAAAAGACAACAAAGATTTTCTAAAATTTCCATTTTCATATGCCGCAGTTACAAGAGTTCACGGAATTAAATTCTTTTAACAACTTTTGAAGAGCTTCACCTAAAAAACATCCCTGCAAAGTTTTAGATTGATTGGCCCAATGGTTGAGGAGGAGAAAATTTTTAAAGATTTTTACAGAATTACTTAAGATTCCCATTTTCAAATGCCGCGGCAACCAAAGTTTTTGACTGAATTTAATTCTTTTAACAACTTTTGTAGAACTTCACCCAAGGAACATCTCTGCAAAAGTTCAGCTTGATTGGCCTACTGGTTTAGGAGGAGAAGATTTTTAAAGATTTTTACAGATTTACTAAAGATTCCCATTTTCACATGCCGCGGCAACCAGAGTTTTTGACGGAATTAAATTCTTTTAACACCTTTTGTAGAACTTCACCCAAGGAACATCCCTGCAAAGTTTCAGCTTGATTTGCCAACTGGTTTAGGAGGAGAAGATTTTTAAAGATTTTTACAGATTAATTCAAGATTCCCATTTTCACATGCCGCGGCAACCAGAGTTTTTGACGGAATTTAATTCTTTTAACATCTTTTGTAGAACTTCACCCAAAGAACATCTCCGCAAAGTTTCAGCTTGATTGGCCTACTGGTTTAGGAGGAGAAGATTTTTAAAGATTTTTACAGATTTACTAAAGATTCCCATTTTCACATGCCGCGGCAACCAGAGTTTTTGACGGAATTAAATTCTTTTAACACCTTTTGTAGAACTTCACCCAAGGAACATCCCTGCAAAGTTTCAGCTTGATTTGCCAACTGGTTTAGGAGGAGAAGATTTTTAAAGATTTTTACAGATTAATTCAAGATTCCCATTTTCACATGCCGCGGCAACCAGAGTTTTTGACGGAATTTAATTCTTTTAACATCTTTTGTAGAACTTCACCCAAAGAACATCTCCGCAAAGTTTCAGCTTGATTGGCCTACTGGTTTAGGAGGAGAAGATTTTTAAAGATTTTTACAGATTTACTAAAGATTCCCATTTTCACATGCCGCGGCAACCAGAGTTTTTGACGGAATTAAATTCTTTTAACAACTTTCGAAGAACTTCACTCAAGGAACATCCCTGCAAAGTTTCAGCATGATTGGCCTACTGGTTTAGGAGGAGAAGATTTTTAAAGAAATTGTGGACGGACGGACAGACGGACAGACGGACGGACGGACGGACGACGGACAACGACCGATCACAACAGCTTACCTCGCACTTTATAAAGATAAAGAAACGAGGTTAAAATAACCAAGGAGTTAAACCATTCCCAGACAATCCCTCCTTTTTACGCCCCCAAGGAAAATAGTTGTGGAAAACAATGTTGTAAATCAAGAAATTGCTTATCAATTTTGTAGAGAGTTTTTGGGGAAGATATGGCTTTAAAAAGAGTCCGTAAATATGCACTATATGAACTATTAACCCATTCCCACACAATAAAAGCTAGACCAGTCCAAATTTAAAGAAGTTGCAGACGACAATTTGAAGTTTGTGAAATCTTTAAAATATGTGTCTTAGTGGGTAGAAATATTGTAGACAATGAAGAAATTGCTTTTAACAAGCAATTCATTCATTTTCCACAATGTTTTCCAAAGCTTTCATACTTGGGAGCGTTTAAAAGCGTCATTGTGTGGGAATGGGTTAAAAAAGTTAAATACGACATTTAGATATCAAATCTTGACCTGATCGACAAATGTCAGGTGTTAACGTCAGTGTAAAGTCGAACATTTTAATCGACGGTCCAATTATGCATTTTAACTTGAAAAAACTTATCACCCATCAAAATCTTAATCGAATGTCAGATATTCAATGAGGGCCTCGTGACCTGTCAAAATAATTCGATTACAGTAATAAAAGCGGGATGAAAACTACTGACTGATTTTTTATCCGTTAACAGAAGATAAAAAATTAGCCTAGGCCAAAATGAAAGAAGTTACAGATTACAATTTCTATTGGAAAGTGTTTCAAATATTTGTCTTTCTAGGTAGAAAAATGCAGATTTTGCTTGTTACAACATTGTTTTTAAACAATTCAATTGAGGGGCATTAAAAGCGGGATTGTGTGATAAAGGGTTAAAAAGGCCAGCACACTATGTATTTAGTAACGATCTTTAGCAACCACCGCACGGAAAGTTTAGAGGTTGCTCAAGAATGCGATTGCTAACTCTATTAATTTGTTGCATATGGAAAGATTAGCTTTTCGCTTTCTCATAATGAAGTTCTTTGTTGTCGGCACCAATTTAAATACACGAAGTCTAATCACTAATAAAATGTTTGATCTATCACGAGAAAAGGCACAAACCCCAAACTTCGCGAGACAAATGTTTTAAAAGTTATCAAATTAAGTAGAGGTCATTGAGACTAAGTATTTAGAAAACTATCACATAGCTTACTCTACTAGTTGCTGAAGATATGGTCAAAGCGAAATGTTTCGAATCCGATCAGACTGCACTAGCAGCGCAGTCTGATCTGGTTCGATACTTTTCGCACTAAAAATGGTCCAAAATAAGTAATAGTGGCCATATTATGTAAATCAGCTTCAAGTCATACCGTTAATATTCTTGTATTTTGATTCAGGGACTATTGATATGCGATTCGACGACTCTATCCCGCCTTTGTCCCTTTTAAGCCAGAGCTATTTGTCAGATAGTATCAAAATAATAATTACCACAACTGGTGCTTTCAGTGCTGTTAGCTCTTTGATTTAAAGGTAATTCTTTAGAGGATTATGTTTAGCGTGAGAAGAATTAAAGATAGATTTTAGAAACATAATGTAAACTGAGTTAGTTGGCGGCGTCAGTTAAAAGTATACTGAAAGAAGAGTTCCTCTGACGCCTTGGCAAGGATATCCATAATACAATTTGTCAATATGTACATCAAAACACTGAAACTAAATCCATTTGCAAACAGAGATATCTGAAGTTCTAAAATTATGCCCACCCTTCACTGAGGTTCGCTTAAATATTGCAGATTTAATCAATAGCATGTTGGATGTCACAAGTCATCAATGGATGACCAAAACACTACAGATAATATATAGTGTACCACCGAGCAAATATAACAGAGTCTACTTAGAGTAAAGGACAACAATGTTAAAAGTATGAGTCTGTGACGTAGCCAAGAATTGATGGATCGCGACTGTCAATCAAAGAATCAATCAACTAATTAAATCATTCATTGAGATTAAAAATTAACTTTGAACTCCAACATTGGACGATGTTTGTGTGCAGCATTTCTGCTGTTTTTGGCGATTTAGACGTTGTAACTTTAGCTTATTCCATCTGTAATTATGATGTTTAAATGTCCAACCAACCATAAAGATATAAAGACATGGCTTAGTTTCAACCGACTTTTATTTCAAAATTGCTACATAGGTCTTTTAACCCTTTCCTGTTTTTGGAAATTTAAGACTGGTCCAATTTGAGAGAGGTTGCAGACGACAATTAAAATTGCATGCAATTTGTTATTAAACCATCCTATGTGGTAGAAAACATTGTGGAAAAAGGAGAAATTGCTTGTTACAAGCAATTTTTCCTTTTCCATAATGTTTTATTAAGTATGAAATCACAGTGACGTAAAATCCCGGCTTTGTACAGGAAAGGGTTAAAAAGTAGATGGGCTGCCAAGGTGGCGTAACTACAGCTTAAATACTGATGTAGTCACGAAGTTTTGGTCGCCAATCGAAGGAATATTCAGTCCATTTCGTCTAGTTTACATGTATTTTGCTTGTTATAATTATTTTCTACAACCAAAATATAACTGCAGAAGTGGTCTAATCTTAACCTAAACAAATAAGTTCAAATTTAGTTTGCTAAAACAATGTTTATTTATACGCGTTTAGCCGTTTGCAAATAAGCCGGTGAAATATTTGAACTTGAGATTAAATTCCTGTGTACTCCCGTATTTGAAAACGATTATCATATCGATAATTTTTGAAAATTAGTTGAAGAAAGAATTTCCCGTGCATTAAAAAGATAGCGATCAGAGAACTAAACTATATAACTTAAACCATTTTTATCTTTATTATGATGAGTACTATTATTCTCACTATCATTAATCTACTACTATCAACATCATTATCATCATCCTTGGAATTATTTAACCCTTTCCTGTATAATCACTGTTTTTACGTCCCTGTGTTTTTATACTTGGGGAAACATTGTGGAAAAAGAAGAAATTGCTTGTAACAAGCAATTTCTTCTTTTTCCACAATATTTTCTACCCTACTGAATGATTATCTTTAAATAAATTCAACTTTAAATTGTCGTCTGCAAAACCTTTGATTTTGGACCAGTCCAAAATTTCAAAAAACAGGAAAGGGTTAAGTCTAACTTCAAACGACACCATAAGTGACTGATCGCCGACCACGCCCATTGAACTCTGCTATTTCAGTTCGACTGAAGTATTGAACTTTTTTTTTGTAGGATGTTTTGTCTAGGACATAATGTTAAAGCCCGATCGTTGGTCGGCGACCTAAATGTAGTTATTGTAATACATCTAAAATAAACTTTAATTACGACATTTAGGTCGTCAGACGAACAAAAATGCTTCGCTAGGAAGTTGGAAATCAAAGTTCATTTCCGGTATAAATGAACGATTTGATTGATAAGTCCATCGTCTGATTGACTCGCGAACCGTCTATCAAAAACTGCAACGACAGATATTTAGAACTTGTCGACTCGTGTGTATTATAAAGTTACACATGCTTTTATCCAGAATAAATATACCTGTTGAATACCGATCACCAAAAATCTTCGCAGACACTGATCGTTTCAAGTATAGAAATATCATTCATACATGTTGATGCTTTTATCAACTGACGGATCGATAGCCCCGCCCACCGACCTCCGACCTCCGACCTCCGACATGTTCGAGTCCTGTTATAAACCACATCATTATGTAAAATATGTTGCCAAGGACATAAGATAAAAGGGAAATTGTTTGTTAGCGACCTAAACGCCGTAACTACAGCTTGATTAAGCTGTAGTTACGACGTTTCTGTCGCCAGACTAACAAAAATAGTAGACATAAATGCCAAATGCCGGAGCTAAACATTAAATTTCGGTCTAAATGAAGAATTTGATAGGCCAATGGAGTTTCGATTAACATCGGCGATACGTCAATACTCGAATGACCATATTTGGATTCGATTTTCTCTTATAATTGGTTTGCAGTGCGACCGGTGGTCATCGCATTCCATTCTTTAATGCTTAAACATTTAACCACGAAAACGAGGAACCAGTATTAAGGAAGGCTTGCTTGTTAATCAAGGGTAAACTTACAACTTAGTTCGAATCACTTTGTACATTGACCACATACGCTCTATTTAAATATAAAACGGCGGCAAAGTCTTTGAAAGGCAGGTTGTGGATTATATAAGTTATGAGTTAAATGAAATACATGCCAAGTCACCGAGTTCGAATATATTGATAACCATGATTTAGAATTTTGGTAAGGCTTGGTTTAACCAGCTACCGGAACTTAAAGGCTTGTCTTTAGTTGATGGCTCGCTCGCCCCACCCACTTATTTCCGATTGGAAGTTCGACTTAGATATTAAATTGCGTTGTTTTCCAAAATTAATGGTTGCTAGTTACATGCAACAGAAAGGTAAACTAGTAGGTTGGCGCCTTAAAGCTAAAAAAACTGCAGTAACGACGTTTAAGTCGCCAAAACCAACACACATGCTTCACAGTAATGTCGAAATTTATCTTGCTATCATCTTCTGGAAGAATATCGATCGGTACAATTGACGGAATGATGGTTAAATCATCGTTGGGAGTGCAAAAAGTCGTACATACAGCTTTATTCAGCAGAGAAGTAAAAAAAAAAAAAAAAAAAAAAATCTCACTAGACGCATTATTTACAATGTTTTAAACGGTCAGAAGAATAGATAGTGCTAATCACCTTCTTAGAATCAATTCGAGGCCACTGAAAGTTGTGCAATTCAGACGATGTTTTGTATTTCAGTGAAACTTGTTAGAGAGACAGCCCGCTCACAAATCTGACATTTTTCTCTTTACTGCTAACTAGTCCAACTTGTACAAAAGCATAAGCAGATGTCGATCATGAAATTTTTACTACAACAACAACAAAGACGATGATTGCAATCCAAAACACCTTCGTTAAGATAGCTATTATTTGTATTAATCAGCATTAAAACAGAGAACGTTTGGTTTTCCCATCAATCCTTTGGTATCATGAATAATGTTCGGGGAAAAAATATATCATACTTCCCAAGAATCTTGCACACACTTAGGCCAGTGGTAAATACAGATCCGTGGCAGGTTATCAGCATCATTATTTATGAAAGGCTATTAAATAACAGTGACCTGCAGAATTAAAAGTTTGCCATGTGACTATTAATGTAATTGACATATAGGCAGTTAAAACTGTTTCGCGCTTACCCATCGATTTGTTATATACTGTAAATTTCTTGCACGACAGCAGTTTGATGTTGCAACTGTATACCTTTTGCCTAGCTTTTGGTTAATTTTTTGAGAATCTCGGGAAACCTGTTAGACTGAAACTGACATTGTGTTAGTCGTAGAACGACGCCTCTTTTAACCCATTCCAACACAGTGGAATTTTAGACGGGTCCAAATTGAAAGGAGCTACAGACGACAATTTCAATTGGATGGAATTTTGAATTTTTTCGTCTTTTGGGATAGAAAACATTGAGGATAATGAAGAAATTGCTTGATCCAAGCAATTTCTTCATTTTCCACAATGTTTTCCAAAGCCTTTTTGTTGAGGGGCGTAAAAGGAGGGATTGAGTGGGAGTGGGTTAATTAAGAACCTGATCAGCTCTGTCGGAATTGTGTTCTTAATCCTTGGGTCATTTGTTGAACCAAGCTTTGACAACATTCTTTTCGATAGTTTACAAAATTAATCTCTAACAATATCAAATTGGCGGATGTCAAATGGTTTGCAAAAGTGGGTAGAACAGATGGATAGAATGTTGTGGTTGTACATTGTACTCGTATTAGAAATGACAGGAAGCAATGACACACGGCGCCAGCCTCAATAAAAGCTAACTGAAACCGATTGAAAGTGGTTTTATATCCCTAGTAATAAATCCATCTATCAATTAATGTAGTAGAGGCAACAGTTTGGAGTAAAATAAAGTCGATCTTGTTTGATCCACCGCTTCTATTAAGCGACCACGTCCTTTAAGCGATTATATTAAAACAAAACAAAAAAAAAAACAAAAAAAAAAAAAAAAAAAAAAAAAACAACTCTGAAAAGTGAAGGTGTTTTTCAAAAGAGAAAATCATAACTAATTCCTACGTTGTTGGAACTCAGTACAATCGCCTCAGTGAGACGGTTCTAATGGGTTCCAAAAAGTATACGATAAAGCCAGATTTTGTTGTACCTTATGAATGCAATCGAATACATCCTTTACATCTAACCAAAAAATTGTATTAAGCGACCATTTTTATGCGACCACTTTTTCTTCGTCCCCTGAGTGGTCGCTTAATACAAGATTTACTGTACTTGTAACCCTGCCCCGTGAAGCGACGGGAGGCCATCTGAAAAGTACAAAAGATATATACTCTTAAAACAAAAATGGCCATTCTAATTCAGTTAATGTTTTTATTAAACCCTGAATGACCCCTGATGAAGCCTATTTATTTTTCCAATATTTCAGTTTTATGAAGCCTCAGGATGAACCTCTTTCACGACCGCCACGAAATAAAAAGGAAAACCAGTGAAAGGTAGGGAATGGGTCAACAAGTTTTAAAATGAAAATTCAATATTTATCCCCCTTTTAACACTTTCGTTTTGAGAAAAGAGTAACGATTATTTATTTTGGTTATTGCTACTATTTTTTTTAGATAGAATCTTATTTTTAGGTACCAAATACACACAAGTACGGAAGAAAAGCAAAAATTAAGAGATGAAGAGAATAGTTTAGTTTTCATGTAGGTATGAACCGAAAAAACTAATCAAACTGTATGAATATTCTCTATTTGAATGACGAAAATGACGAAACTAAAAACTGAATTTTTGCGCAGTATGTAGGATTTTATTTATTACAAAAAAAAAAAAAAAAAAAAAAAATGAATGCTTTTTTAACCCTCGAGTGATATGATTTGAATAGAGTAATACGCCGTATCGATATAAATGGATAAACGGGAAAACCATTTATTCATATTGACATTTTCTGCTTGAACAGTTATCTTTCGATTTTTCTTTTTTTTTCCTGTTATATTTTTTTCTTTGTTGTTGTTCAGGGGTTGTCATCAGGAAAGAAGGAATGGTTGTTGTTGTTGTTGCAAGCAATTTCTTCATTTTGTAAATTAGTTTTCCGATTGTTTTTCTTGAGAAGCGTCAAAAAACGTTTTTGTGTGAAAATGGGTTAAAATTCATGATAAAGCGAGAAGGTATTTTGAAATCAATTGGACCATATGGCGATTTAGACACGCATTATGCAATTCCAGGAAATATGATAGATTAATTGAATGCATTTATGGCAAGCTTAGAGATAGCCCAGTGAGTGTCAAATATCTAGTTTAATGATCACATTTGTCATGTTCAATAAAATTCCTCTTATTACTCCGCGTTATTCTGGGAATAAAACAACATGATGCATATTTAAATGTCATGTTCGGGAAGAAAGTGCACATCTACAGAGTGATTTCAAAATGTTTTTAATGTAAGTTATTCGCCTAGCCAGCCAAAAACACCATCCATGAATTGAAGGCCATGCATGTATCAAACCTCATTACTACTACTTTAATCCAGATGTAAATAACAGGTTTAAGAACTATGACGACGATATAAAAATGTCTCAAATTGTCCTTGTTTAGGACAATATATATATATATTTTATCCTTCCACTTGCCATAAAAACGGCCTTATAAAGGGGGTATGAGAAACTTGTTGATATTAGGTCACATGGTCACGTGATCAGCTTTATGCCACTTGATCCGGACCGGCTTGGGTAGTTGTCCAAACTCTACTCTCAAACTTCATCGATCGATGACGTAGAGATATAATACATGACGCAGTCGTTGTTAATTACACGTATGCGTACACACAACTTCAGAAAGGCATGGTTTTGAAACATTCTGAGTGGATTTAGCATTGATATTATTCGAGCGAAGACACTTTAAGAGATCACGGATAGGCGCTCTATCCACCCTGTGATATTCTTTTAGGTTGGATTGGTTTTAGCTGCAACGAACTCGTCATAAAATCTACGACACTTTAGGTTGAATGATCGACATGAAAATACTTATACGATAATCAAGGTAGATCTTTGTTGTTTAAAGCCATATCTGCCCTCCGAGGAAGAAAAGTACCTTAAATTTGGTCACTAAAGCAAACAAGGGCCTTCTTTATATCAACATACATAAGGAGCGGATGAGTGAAGTTCTCTGGAAAGAGTATGTTTTCTTGTTCTTGACGATTTCAATTTATGCTTGTTTACGAGATCGAGACGAATGCATCCGATTCGTTACCGGAAATATTCGCTAATCTTCGGCACACACTATAATACGCACAGGTGCTGATGACTAAACTTTACGGGCGATATTGTTTGAGCTAATGATTAATTTGAATGAGAAGCGAAACTTAAAACGTCACCACCGACGTTATAATTTGAGGAAACAAACCTTAAATTGTGGTTACTCAAAATTCAGAATAACCAGCTTCTTTCGTGAAATGTGGGCTTGCCGCGTAGAATTGTGTTGATCTTATAATTTCAATCGTCATATTTATCTATGCTCTGATTCTTGTTGAATAATTCTTATTCGGACCTCGGAAATAAAATTTTGCGAGTTTTTTTTTTTTCAAAGGTCGTAACCTCAATGCCCACCCGAGTAAAGTTATGTTCGATGAAGAGAGGTTAACTCACCTTTACTGATCGCGGACTTATTCAAGCTTCTACTTGTTTGTTACATGCTAATAGCCATTAATTATTCTAAATAATGTCGTTTAAATTCGAAACGGACCTTCCAATCGGAGTCAACGGAGTAAGTGGGCGGGGCCAGCGATCGGTCAATTCATAGTCATATAATGAGGTGGAAGGTGATTCTGGTAAAATAATTTAATTTTTAGTTTCGTCTATCAAAAACGGGCGTTCAGATTGGTTGAAAAAAATATTCATGAACTCCATGAACAAAATTTTGAGCACGCAGCGATTTTGTATGCTTCCGCACAAAATAGTCCCATGTAAAAAGGTATCAAAACATGTAAAATATTTGAATTTTTCGATCGATGCAATTAAATTATGTGAAATGAAGAGAATGTTTTTTGTTTTCATGGAGGTATGAACCGAAAAACCTAATCACACAATGTATGAATCCGCTTTGCGTATTCATACAGTGTGATTAGTTTTTTCGGTTCATACCTCCATGAAAACAAAAAATATTCTCTTCATCTCTTAGGTGAATTTCTGTGACCCATGTGTCGTTCCACTACAGAAAGTAGGTAATTTTCACCTTTTCATGTTGATTGACGTGAAAAGTTGTTGACTGCATTAGTGTCAACTTCAGAACAATTTATCCAAGTCTCGTAATGCCTCGTAATCTCGTATTATGTCACTTGAATTACAGAATAGCCACGTGATGCTTTTATTTTCCCGACATGTTTGAAATAGATTCAATCAAGATTTTACTTAGTTTACGTACTATCATATGTACTGCGGACATGCTTTGTTTACCAATACGTAAACACTTATATCGAAGACATTTTGATTGACGTATGGCCGAGATTGTTGATACCCGCTTTTGACATGAGTGCACGAGCAAACTAGGATAAGACATGCTAAAAGTTTGTGAGTATTTTATCACTTCAAAGTCAGGGTAGGCCAAATTTATCCCCTTTGATAAACCATACTTTATTCTTAACACAGGCTATAAAAGCCACTGGCAATCAACACAACTAGGTTGCATGGAAATAAGTAATTATCTAAATAAATACTACTATAATACCCCATATCATTTTAAAATGCATTTAAGAGACGAAGAGAATATTTTTTGTTTTCATGGATGTATGAACCGAAAAACCTAATCACACTGTATGAATACGCGAAGCAAAAATAAATTCTCTTCATTTCTTATAATTTAATAGCATCGAGCGAAAAAAACACACAAAAACGTTACATTTTGATACCATTTTGTATGGGAAAATTTTGTCTGAAAGCATACTAAATCGATGCGTGCTCAAAATTTTGTTCATGGAGTTATGAATAATTTTTTTGACCAATCAGAACGCCCATTTTTGATAGACGAAACTAAAAATTAAATTAATAGAATATGGAAATCAATTGGAGGTTTGTTAACTTCTTTAACTGAAACAGATTAGTCCACGTGAAAAGAATTACTGCAAATCTCATGAGTTTGTCTGAATTTGGAAAAAAAGTATCGACATGTTCAGACAGCTTAGACTTTGCAGACTTACTAGAATGGGCATATACCGCAAGTACACTGTAACACTTGTTTATGTATATGTAGAAAGACGTTTCGATTAAATTTCTCCGCACAAGAACTAGTTTTTGTCCTCAACTTCTATGATTTGAACAATTAAGACAAAGTTACTTATACTGGAGACACCATGGACAGCCACTCAGTCCATATAAAATATTTATTGATATTCTAGTGAAGCTTTGAATAGGTATATCTATGGAGCGCATAGAGAAGACTTGGTCAGTCTGTTTGGACGCTCATAGTGATCTGAAGCTTTACCCGATACACGTAATTGATTGAAATACCACGAACAGACTGATTTCTTATTTGTCCATTATGTTGTGTGGTAAAAAACAGAGCTAAGTAGTTTAAATATATCTGATAGAAATAGGTGTTACGCAAAACACAAACGGAACCATTTAACCCAGGCAACAAATTAAAAAAGTATTTTGTGGTAGAAAACATTGTAACGAGCAATTTTTCCATTTTCATAATGTTTTCTAAACCTTTTTTTGTGGGAGCCAAAAAGCAGGATTGTGAAGGAATGTGCTAGAGAACCCGCACCTGCAAATTCATTACCTTTGCATTTACTGTAAAACTCCAATATGACTTTTAGGAAACAACATTTATTTATAGTAACAACAGATCACACAAACAGGGAAAGTCAGAAAAATTTGCATAATTGAAACATTTTTGCATCAAGTGGCCATTAACTTGTCACAAAAAGGCATTAGGCAACCGCAGCTTGTTTTAGAATGGTATCTTATTACTGTGGCGTAAATATCTATTGTACGTTTGTACAACTTACCCAGCCCAAAATACAAGTGACGCCATCTGCTGTTTACTGTACGGTTGTTGACTTGTAAGTCGCTTTTCAGCGCACTCACTCACTTTACCTAGCAAAGACTAACTGTAATCATGTCGATTTGCGCTTAGCCTCGCGAAGGTGTTTGTATTTCAGCCACTCTTTATTTCTAATTTACCATTATAAGAACAAACATTTGATTGTGGGAGTTATTGCATGATCTTTCAAAAAATTTCTTGTGGATTAACTGATGAAGAACTATTTCGTTAGAAGATGTATAAAAAAGGGGGTGGGGTAATAAAAACGACAGACGTTGTGAATACGCCCGATTTAGTCCCTCCGAGGTGATACGGTATATTAAACACAGCTGTAATGGGGGTCGCAATCCATATATATGTCTGATCCGTTATCTAGGAAGACTTGAATAAGAGACGTTGGTGTATGGCGTTGGAAATCAAATGTTTTGATGACACTATAATTGTCTGATTTTTTCTTAAAAACATTGCGGAAAATCAAGAAATTGATTGTCATACGGGCAATTTCTTCATTACCCACATTTTTTAAGAACCCCCCCCCCCAGAATTTAAACGTTCATCTGGTAATGTATGGATATACACAGAGTATATGAATACAATTAGATTCAACATTAAAGTCGACTAACAAAAGTACCCTTATTCCAATATCATTGCTCCCTTAGATAACAAATTTCATCAGATTCCAAATCTACAATAATGGAATGTCATGGGTTCGATCCTTTCCATTCCATTACATTTCCGACATTTGTCTCTCACCAATGGGTGGATAATCGTAAACCTAAGTGGGATAGCAGCTGAAGGCTAGGAAATGATGTAGTGGTAGTACTGGTGTGAGAAATATCAGGAATCCATTGATAGGTGCTTCAGCCGCCGCAATATGACCGAAACACTGTTAAAAGTGGCCTTAAACCCAATTCAATCAATCAATCTTCAAGAAAAACATTCTGTTCTAACCTAACACACAAACCAACGGCCTAACAAAATTTCCTATGAATACCATTACACTGTTTTGTAACCTCTAAAGATTACAGAATCGACCTAACACCAAGTTTCCTCCTAAAGAAACTTTAACAAAATAAAGAATTGACATGACTTCTTATCATTGTTTTCTAAACTAAGAACAGTAGGAAACTACATAAGAACATGTGTTTTTCACACCATAATATTTTTTTCTAAATTCGAAATTAAAGAGAGGACCTTACAATTAACCGTCGCGATATGACTGAAATACTATTAAAATGTCCTTAAACCCCATTCAATCAATCAATCAATCAATCAATCAATTAGGACCAGTCTAAAATTTTGCCGTCTGATATTGAATTAGCTCTTTGGTTCTTTTAATTATCTGATCGCTCGCTAGTTCCCGGACAAGTAAGAGATATTTTCTACTGGTCTAGAATCAAAGTGTCAAAGACGCAATGCCCATGCTTGGTAAAAAGCTGTTCATTTTAAATCTGGTAATTACAAAGTTATGGTCATCTAACAAATTGAAAATCAAAATCGAGGCCGTTTACCAGAGAGATTCCCGTCGCAAGAGGGAGGGGAGTTGTGTTTTGAAAACATTTATATATCTTGTTTCCTTATGACCTCCCTAAAATACAGTCCATTCGATTACAGAATCTATCCCGACGTGGAAAACTTATTTTCCATCACGATAAGTTCCAATCTGTCAGTATTTCTGATCTAAATCCTCCCCGTCTGCATAAAGGCGAATCACAAACCTATCCATCATCGAGATATATATCTATCCGGCAATATTTTGTCTACCGCGTTGTCTTCTTTGTGATATATGCATTATACTTTGCAATTGACTGAATGTCGAAAATGAGAAATAGTTTGTAATTAGTCCTTATTCCAGGTCATTTAACTGTAATACAGTTGGCCATATTGACTGATCGCCGGTCACGCCCTCTGAACTCCGACAGGTGGTTCTCCTTCGCTATTAAATGGCGTTATTTTGCAAAATTCAAGGCCAATATCATTGAACAAAAGAGTAGAATGGTTAGTTGGCGACATAAACGTCGTAACTACAGTTTAAATAAGCTGTAGTTACGACGTTTAAGTCGCTAAACTAACAAAAATCCTTCACATAAATGTCGGCCAATTAAGGAGTTCAAAGTTAACCTCCTTTCAAAATAAAGGATTTGATTTGCAGATCGATATGTTGATTGACAGCGCCACATTCCGTCAGTTATGTAAACTCAGTCACATACAGGGAGACAAGAGAACACACAGACATACAAGCAAACATACAATAAAGAAAGATGCCGTTGCACCGATTACAAATAAATAAAAAATAGAGTAATTTTCATTACATATTTCAGGTATAAATTTATCAACAGCCCTCTGAATTTCGATTAGGAAAGGTAAAATGAGTCGGTGCGTAAAGTTTCCAACCATTATATCACATGTGTAACAAGTAAAGACTCAGATTAGACCCTTCATTTCGCGCTCTTTGGAAATATACTTACTCAAAGCTTCTCTTTACGATCAAAGGAATATTACAAATGATCCGTCAAGCCATAAGTGAAATGATCGGAAACGACACACAGGGGCTCTAATGTCAACTTGCACAAATACACATCATCGTTGGGTGTGCAAACTGTCGTAACTACAACTTCATTAAAGCTGTCTTTACGACATTTTACACGCCCAACAACGATATATAGACTCGAATTCTTTTGACGGCCCAGTACTCTGAAAAGGGTATAAAAGTACAAGTTGATTACAAACTGTGGACCTTGAAATAGATAGGATTGTGTGCAAGTAAGATTGTAGGCACAAATCACTTTCCTTTCTATCTGTCGATTTTGTCAGAATTCGGCGCCACGAGACAAATCTGATATATTTTCGGACACGGTTTATCTAAAAATACATACAACATGCCACAAGAACATTTCTTTACCATTTTGAATTTCGCTGATACTGCTAATGTTATTAGTTATATCAGCGTTTTGAAACTAGTTTTGTGCGATGGGTAAAAACTCTATCAAATAGATTGGATTGGCCATAAACACATCAGCATCATTTAACCTTTTATAAGGGTTTAGTATTGTTATTGTTATTGAATAGGGTTTAACGTCACTTATAATAGCATTTCAGTTATATCGCGAAGGCTTAAGCAACTGACCATGGATTCCTGATATTTGTCACACAAATATTACCACTACATCCTCTCCGAGCTCCCAGCTGCTCTACCCACTTAAGTTTACGATTATCCATCCTTGGATTGGAGTCAAATGTCTGAAGGAATATTCTCCGCGACCGGGGATTGAACCCGAGACCCCATGATTAGGAATCCTACGCGCTACCAATGTGCGGGATGGTTTAGATATCCTCGATGATTACAATCGAAATTTAAATGACCTTAGTCACTTTTCCGAGTCATAACACGTAAATGTATACCCATACAAACATTTTTTCCTGTTGACAAATTTGTTTGTCTGCCAGCCGATTTTTAGCTTTGATAGTTTAAGTTAACATACAAAATTTTGAGGTCTTCTCAGAGTTCAAACGAGTGTAAACTGCCACTGGAGGCTACTATTTAACACATTCCCACTCAATTCCTCCTTTTAAGCATCTCAAGAAAAACAGTTTTGGAAAACATTTTGGACAATAAGAAATTGCTTGTAACAAGCAATTTCGTCAATGTCCACAATGTTTTCTAACCAACAAGGCAAGGGTTTTCTAAATTCCACAAGGTTGATTTTTTTAATAATGATAATCTTGAAAAAGAAGATAATCTAACAAAATTATGCTTTGCTAGATTACAGTACTTTTAGTACTTTGATTATGTATTGTTTTGGTATTATTGGAAGATTACCGTTGGCAATAGAAAAGTCGATAGACCGATTGAATCATAGCAATTATACCGGAGGTGAACTTTAAACTCCATCAATGGTCGATATCTATGTGCGGTAGATTTGCTAGTTTTGCGGCTTAAAAATCGTAATCACAGATTTTCAAACTGCATTTTTGACGTTTAAGTCTCAAAAAAAAAAAAAAAAAATGCACAAAATTGTCAAGCTGTAGTATGGTCGTTCAGGTCACCAACAAACCACTCTTTATTTTTTTTACATGTAAGTGACCCTTAAATTTACGAAAACCGTTTATTTCTTTTCTTTTCGAAGTCGAACCTTTTCTTAAAGATTGTTTGGCCTGATCGGCTTTCAAACAGTTACATGTATTATATAACGATGTAACTTCCAACAAATGAGACCTGAGTGAAAACTGAGGTTGCTCCTGGCATTTTAATGACTATTATCTTCGTGTCAGACTATGATACATCTTAATCAACCCAGAAAAGTTCCTGCAGTCAAAACACATAAATCTAAATTATTTTACAATGAATTTAACAACAGAAAGCTATAAGCGATTCGTTTACTGTATTGTTGTCTGTCTTCATGTTATTTTTGTGCTTTTATTGAAATTCCTCTGTTAAACCATTCCCAATCAAGAACAAAAAGTTTAGAATGGTCCAAATAGAAAAAAGGTTGCAGATGACAATTCAAAGTTGGTTCCATTTAAAAAAATCTTTGTCTTTTGAGGTGGAAAACGTGGGAAATAGAGAAATTGTTTGTAACAAGAAATTTCTCTATTCTTCACTTTGTTTTAAGGACCTTTTTTCATCAGGGGCGTAAAACGGGGGATTGTTTTTAAATGGTTTAAACCTGGAGTGAAGAGTAAATATCTTAACGGATTTCAAATTTCATTTTACATCCTTAATTTGGTGAATTTATCATGGTGAAATTTAAGAGACACAAACAACCAAACTCGCCTATGACCATATCGACGTTGTTCTACGAAAACCTCGTAACTACAGCTTTGAATAAGCTGTAGTTACGAGGTTTTCGTAGAACATCGACTATATTAAAAAGAATTGTGGAAACCTAGATCTCTTGACGGATAGATAGTCCCACCCTCTTACCCCGCCATGTCCTCAGACTCCGACAGGAAGTTCTACTTTGCTACTAGACCAGCTCATGAGAAATACAACGCGTAACTACGACCTTTAATTCATAAATTTGCGATCATAGACCACTTAAACGTCGTAATTAAAGTTTATTCAAACTAACGTTCCGACGTGTAAGTCGCCAACAAACGATTTATTTTTTGTTTTATGCCCCTAACCCCACATTCAATAAATTAATGTCGTTTTACCCTCTCGCACAATCCCGCGTTTAATCGACTCCCCGCCCTCCTTAAGAAAAACCTCGAAAACATTGATGAAAATGAAGAGATTTCTTGTTATTGTCAATTTCTTCATTAAACAGTTTTCTACCAAGAAAGATATAGCTACTTATATTTCATTAACTAAATAGTGTCTTCTGAAGCTTCTTTAAGTTTGGACCAGTGTCTGTTAACCATTTCCCCCTTCAATCCCTGGTTTTGACGTACCTGTGGCTTTATATTCAAAAAAACATTGAAGAAAAGGAAGAAATTGCTTACCTGTGGCTTTATATTCAAGTAAGCATTGTAGAAAAGAATAAATTGCTTGTAACAAGCAATTTCTTCTTCTTCTGCAATATTTTCTATCCTACTGAATGGTTATTTTTCAATTTAAATTCACCCTTAATTTTCGTCTGCAAATCATTTTAATTTTGACAGGTCCATACTTTGGAAAATCGGAATATAACTAAAGCCGTAGCTTTGATTCAAAGAGACCTGAGCTTAACTCAAAAGTAGATCACCCTAACCCATTCCCACACTATCCCGCCTTTTTACACAACTCAAGAGAAAAGCTTTGGAAAAAGATCGTGACAAATGAAGACATTTCTTGTTACAACCAATTTCTTTATTATCCACAATATTTCATAAGGCAAATATTATCATTATTAAGAAACTATGCTACAAATATCATATTCGTTTAAAATTTAATAGACAGTCAGTCCCATGAGCTCGGTTGGTAGACCACTCGACTTCCAATCTCAAGATCGCGGGTTCCGTCCCTAGGGTTGACCAACTTTGAAATAACAAAATAATTGTCTTTTGGATGAGAAGTTAAACCGAGGCCCCGTGTGGCGGTGCTATCCATCGTTTGGTCATGTATGACTGATCTATCCCCGTAACAACAAACCGTCTTCTAAAGGTGTTGGCTGGCGAACCTGTCCTAATCGCACGATACAATATAGGAGAGCACCTTAGATGGGACAGGTTCACCAGTCTACTGGGGGGGGGGGCGTCGGTCACATATGGAAGTGTGCTGTGGTAGAGACAATGAATAAATGGAAAAAAAAAACACACGTTTTGATTATCTTAAACTACTCCGTCATTCTGATAGTGATGAAAACTCGGCAGTCACTTTGAACGTTTATGACTTTCAGAGTGATATTAAAGTAACAATTTTGTAAAAAGTATGGGGAGTGATGGAATTGCTTATAATAAGCCTTTTCTTTTTTCCGTGATTTCTTTGCCTACAAAGATAAAGTATTTTAAGGTTTCATCAACTTGAAATTGTCGTCTGCAAAATCTCACAATTTGAATCAATCTATATTTTTGCTGTGTGGGAATGGGTTAATGAACACTTTATGTAGTATCCACCATATATTTGTGGCATCTGCCAAACTACATGAATGTAAAAAATCGACTCTATTAATAGAATAAGATTGAAAAAGGTAACAAGTGTCTTAGCCGTTTATATCTAATGGACGTTCTTTAGATTTGTCTGATAAAAGATCTGTGAAACATAAATTATTCAAATAAATTGCATGTTATAGACAAAGCGCCATGAACATTAAGTCTGACAGACATAAAATCTTTTATAGAATCAGAGAAATGTTTTAGATTTCTATTTTCGAAATTGTCTCAGACATTGTTTACAAGTCTTAACGACATGTTTACGATTTATCTACTGTTTTAGTAGCTCACCCTGATTTATCCTTATCTTCCTGCTGGACGGACCTTTAACCCATTCCTGTACAAACCCCGAGTTTTACGTCTCTGTGGTATTATACTAATGAAAACATTGTGGAAAGAGAAGAAATTGCTTGTTACAATCAATTTCTTCTTTTCTACAATATTTTCTATCAAATAGGATGGTTACTTATCCAACTGTACTTACTTTATAAAGTCGTCTGCTACCCCTTTGAACTTGGATAAGTCTAATATTGTGATAAACGGTTTAAGAAGTTATGCAAGCAACCAAAACAGCAACGAATTTCAAGTTAACCATTTCCCGATTCTTGAAATTTTAGACTGATCCAAATTCAACGAAGTTGCATACAACAATTAAGATTGGATCCTTTTTGAAATGAAACCATCCTATGTGGTGGAAAATATTGTGGAAAAAGGAGAAATTGCTTGTTACAAGAAATTTCTTCTTTTCCACAATGTATTCAAGTAAAAAATCGCAGCAACGTAAAATCCCGGGTTTATACAGGGAATAGTTAAGCCAATTCTCACCCAGTGTTTAGAGCGCTGGATTCTTTTTTTTTTTCAATGTTGACTTCAGAAGATGGAAATGTCGGATTTTTGTAAGAAGTTCTCGTTCAACAATTTCTCTCTAAATGACACTTTTTTTGATGCCCACGGAAAAACAACTGGGAAAACATCGTGGAAAATGAAGAAATTGCTTTTTTCACGTTCACAATGTTTGATACCCCTTAAGAAAAAAAATGTATCGAAAAAAAAATATGGACACTGAAGAAATTGCTTGTGTCAAGCAATTTCTTCAATGTCAACAATGTTTTTACCCCAAAAGACAATAAATTTTAGAATTTTATCAGCCTTAAATTGTCGTCTGTATCTTCTTTCAATTTGGACCAGTCTAAAATCTTGTCATGTGGGAATGGTTAAGACACCAGATACTACTGAAGAACTTTAGCAATAAACATTGCAGGTTAGGCATTGGTTTGACCCATCACGACACGAGAAAATTATCGACTGGTT
The DNA here is from genome assembly GCA_946902895.1 of Fragum fragum. Lineage (NCBI taxonomy): Eukaryota > Metazoa > Mollusca > Bivalvia > Cardiida > Cardiidae > Fragum > Fragum fragum. The sequence goes on along the minus strand of OX336374.1, from coordinate 742,161 downwards.
GAATTTAAAGGAGTTGTAAAATGCAATTTCAATTTGATTAAATTCTACATTTATTTGTCTTTAAAGTTGAAAACATTGTTGATAATGATAAAATTGCTTGTCACAAGCAATTTCTTCGTTATCCAGAATATTTAACAACTTTTTTTTTAAGGGGGGGGATGTCACTTTCCGTTGGAATGGTTTTGGAAACGAGTAGATTTTATGCCGAAGATACAGTAATTAGCTTGGGGACCAGTTTCACCGTGCACGCGTATAGCTTTGGGATAGAAAACGTTGTGGAAAATGAATAAATTGCTCGTAACAAGCAATTTATTCATTTTGCACAATGTTTTCCAACGCCTTTCCCCTTTTCCTTAGAATGTGTCTAAAAGCGTCATTGTGTGTGAATGGGTAAATCATTTGAATCGTGGTAATTCCTGGATTACAATGTGTCTCAATCGAGTCGTTATGAATCTTATAAGAAATAAGTACCATGTTATTTGATATCTAACCTTTTACCAGACGGTGTCCGTGGTGAGAGGTAACCGATCAAGAGGTCCTGAGTTCCATTCCCGGGAGCGGCTGTCGATCTTGGTTCTGTCATTGGCCCACACTTTCGACGCGAGTACTTGTGCATTTTCCAGGAAGCAGAATCGAGAGGGATTAATCTAAGTTGGAAGAACTTGTTTTCCAATCGATGTAACATAAAAAGGCTTTAACCAGAAAAATTGTAGACAGGCCAAACTTGAGATTGGAAGCAGACGAAAATTTAAAGTTATTGAAATTTTAATATTTCAACTTTCTGAGTAGAAAACATTGTGGAAAATGAAGAAATTGCTTGTTGTAAGCACACAATGTTTTTCCAGTTGTCTTTCTTAAGGCGCGTCAAAACGCGTCTTTGTGTTGGAATGGTTTTAAAAAGAATTTGTACTATAACCACAATATGTAAGGTGTCACGATTGTTTTAAAATCAATATGAATTAAATTTCCTTTAATACCGAACAAACAGATATCCCGATCGTTCCCATGTAATTTGGAAAACAAGATCGTTATTAGAAATTTATGAGGTAGAGATTAAAACTGAAACAGATAGCCTCGCATAAAGTAAAAATCAATTCATTTTGAAAATGAATTCTCGAAATAAATTCAGTCGTTCCTGTTTTATTTGTTCATTTTCCAATTTCTTCATTCTATCTCAAAAGCTTTAGTTGGACATCGTAGACAAAGCTTAGTCAAGATGCAGTTTTTTTAGATAATCAACCATCGGTTAGATGCTAATTCTACTGAAACTGAAACTGATTGATTTGATGAAACGCCTATTTTCACATCGGTATGTATTCAATGGCGATTTACAGTATTAAATAAAAATGATAAATAACAAAAGCTGGGTAAGAGAAATTAAACGGCGTTATTTTGAAAAACAATTTGGCCAGAAGTATGTAACAAAAAAGTGGAATGGTTGGTTGGCGGCCTTGAATAAGCTGTAGTTATGGCGTTTAAGTCGCCAATTAACAAATATGCTCCACAATAAAAGTGGTCAATGCCGGAATTCAAACCTCAATACTGGGCTGAATGAATTATTTGATTGGTCGATTGATTCTTTGATTGACAGCCGCGATTAATCAATTACTTCGACAGGAAATTCGACTTTAACCCTTTCCTGGTTTTTGAAATTTTAGACTGGTCCAAATTGAAAAAGGAGGCAGACGACAATGAAAATTGGATGCAATTCCAAATAAAACCATCCTATGTGGTAGAAAACATTGTGGGAAAAGGAGAAATTGCTATAAAATCACAGTGACGTAAAATCCCGAGTTTATCAAGGAAAGGGTTAATTTAAAACGACGTTGTTGGGTAAAATCTGTGATCAGCAACATGAAACAAAAAGTTAATTGGTTGTTTGGTGACTTTAACATCGCAACTACAGTTCATGTTACGAAAATATATATGAGCCTATGCGTGACATTTCCAACCATTTCGCATGTGCGTGACTCGCCCACATTGAGCACCCTGGACAGCCATTCCGGGCAAAAAGAATATTCCCTGATTGTTCAAAGAAGCTTTGGGTCAGTATCAATCTACAGAGCCCAGAGTGAAGACTCTGACCAGACTGTGCGGATGCACAGGCTGATCTGAGTCTTTACTTGGCGCACATGTGTAATGGTTGGAAATGTCACGCATGCGCTCATATATATATAAATGTTGTCTGACGTCAGAGTTCACTTACTGTCTAATTGAATGATTTGATTGGTCGATTGATTGGTCGATCGACGATGGTGGTCCGTCTACTGAAAATTTTTGAAGCTGTTGAAGGCTCGATTACTCTAGAGGCTTAGATTTGAACAACTTCAAGGAAAATATTATGGCAGGCTAGTTATCTTTTTTGTGATCAACAAAAACTTTCACGTAGCATTTTAATGGTAGCCCTCTTCGGGGGAGACACCGATCCATCTTTATCAACTGTTAGAAAACTTCCTGCAGTCAAAACTCATAAATCTAAATTATTTTCCAATGATTTTACAATAGCAAGCTGTTAACAATTCATTTATTACACCGGTGTCTGTTTATCTGGTTCTATCTATTTCAAAGAAACATTATTTTTTATTCGTCTATTGAAATTCCTCTGATTAACAAGGAATGTACAGTAATACGTTTAATCCTTCTTACCTTCCTAAGTAAATTGATAAAATAAAGAGAACATTTTTAGCGTCAGCTTTGATAGCTTAAATTAACAGACACAATTTTGAGGTCGGCTTAAAGTTCAACGAGTGCAAACTGCCACAAAGTTTTCTATCAAAAAAAGGGGGAAATATTTTCTAAATTCAACCATGCTTTGCTAGCTTACATTACTTTCAGTACTTTGATTTTTTTGCTTACATCGAGGTTGGAAAAAATCGAATCACTTGGTATCGAGCTGTGGAGCGCTGTCATATCGAAGTTTGATAAGACCTCAAGTTGTTTTTATTCGATTGCTATGCGCAAGTACACTGATATTTAATGAGGAATGACCCCCAACCCCTAAAAAAGGGGGAAAAGAAGTGTTAAGTCAAACAAATTCCAGACATAGAAACAAATAGGTGTAAAAGTATTTTTTTTTTTTCGATAGAAAAGAAATTTTGTCATTTTTGTCATTTCAGAAAGGTATTATCAATATTTTTTGTTTCTTAGAATTTAGATAAAAAGATTACAATACTTTTTTGAAACGACCAATGCGAGTTACAATATGCTAAATCGCTCGTCTTTTTAGTCAGAAAAAAGCCATCGGACAACTGGAATCAAAATGGTATCGATTTAGTCAAGGGCCATAAATAAAATCGAAACTTTCCGTCGATTGGAGACCAAAACCCAGCAATGACCTAGTCAAAAATGAAAAGAGTTGCAGACGAAAATTGAGAGTTTATGAGATGTAAGATTTCTTTTTAAAACTTTTTTGGTGGAAAACATTGTGGAAAATGAAGAAATTGCTTGTTACAAACATTTTCTTCATTTGTCCGCCATGTTTTTCCAATTGTTTTTCTTAAGGGGCGTCAAAAAGCGTCACTATGTTTGAATGAGTAAATCGCCCGGTGACTATTTATGACATCTCCATTTCTCTTGATACCCATCTGATCCTCGCCGCCTTGTGGAAATAGCTGAAAGATCGAAACAGTTTTTCGGGTAGGGGTCTTCATGCGATCGCGTATCGGAATGCTCAATAGAACCCAGAACCCAAGTTTGTTTCTATAGTATGCTTTTAAAGTACATTGAATTACATTGAAGATCCCAAGGACAAACTATTTTCCGGGTGTTTAACAGACAGGGTTTAAGATGATGAAAAAAATGGCGGAATCTGGAAGGGCATATAGATAGAAGTTTTTTCATTCTTATCCCACAGGAAGATCCACTTCGAATTTAAAGGCTTTCTTTTGCAAGATTTATGGGCAGTAGCATGTATCCATAACATAGAAAAGTTGGCTGGCGACAGAAACAAAGAATAAGCTGTAGTTAAGACGTTAAAGTCTCTAAACTAACAAAAATGTTTCACACAAATAGCGGCAAATGTCAGAGTTCAAAGTGAGCTTTTAGTCTAAATGAATGAGTTTATTGGTCGACCTATTATATGAAATTTTTAAATTGACAAGCAGTTTATGACATTCATTTACAAAGGCTTTATCGTTGGTGTTCTACAAAAACCCAGTAACTACAGCTTATTACAAGCAGTAGTTACGCGGTTTTCGTCGAACACCCTCGATGTGGTGGATTTGAGTGTCATGGAGTGCTCGTTCCCGTATTCTTCTTACTCGCATAAATAATTCAACTCTAGAGCAAAATATAGACACAGACCATCTTCTTAAAGCCTGAACGACATAAGATCTACGATTGTATCAGAGAAACTCTTTAGATTTCTATTTTCGAAATTGTCTTAGACATTGTTTACGCGGCTTAATGACGGGTTCACGATTTATCTACATTTTGTAGTAGCCTCCGTTGATTTTATAGTTCTACATCTACAACCCTTGGCAAATTAGAGTCGGGCTTAGACATTTTCTGTTCAATTCCTGATTTTAACGTCCTTGTAAAGTTATGATAGAGAATATATTGTAGAAAAAGAAGAAATTGCTTGTAACAAGCAATTTCTTCTTTTTCTACAATATTTTCCACCCTACTGAATGGCTATTTATCAAATTTAATCCGCTTTCAATTTTCGTCTGTTAAACCTATGAATTTGGACAGGTCTAAAATTTTGCAAAACAAGAAAGAGTTAAAGTGTGTGTAGTATACGGTCCTATAGGGTACTGGTCAGAAAATATCTTATTTTGAAACCCTCATTTTTACCTCATATTGAGTTTTCTCGCCCTGTTTTCTTCATAAAAAGTCGCTGTATCAAGTAAAGGTTTCTCTTTCCTGCAAATTATTATTTTACTTTTACTCGAGGATTACACGATAAAGAGACGAATTCTTATTGTCATCGTGTTTCTAACTTATTCGAGATTTTACAAAGCGCACTAGACAGAGAGGCAATGAATTCTAACCACTGCTACCCATTTTTACATCTAGGTGATCAAGGGTTCTGTCTGAAAAGTGTTATGTCTAATTACACTATCCGCCTCCGGTAGGACTCGAAACCGCAACCATCCGATTAACTAACTAGTCAGACTCTAAACGTTACTAGAAGACTAAATCCATGCCAATTTTCAAAAGACTCGTTTTTTCTAAGAACTTCGTTTTTTCCCACTAAATGACATGACAAGTAGTTCAATTTAATCACCAGAAAAACCCTCCACGTTATCGCTAAGCTCGTTTAATTGACACTCTTTTAGGTCAATTACAGCACCGTTTGGATGATCTGACATCTTGAACTGCTTCTAATCACGCGATCGAAATACCAGATTCTAGGTTTGTGTGAATTTAAGAAGATTGTCGCGGAATCCTGTACCGTATTCAAGCGATAACCTCTCAAGAACGCTTTTAGACGCCCCAAGAAAAATGCTTTTGATAGAATTTTGGAAAATGAAGAAATTGCTTGTTACAAGCAATTTCTTTATTATCCACAATGTCTGTTACCCCAAAGTTAAAAGAATCCAAAATTTCATAAACTTTGAATTGTCGTCTGCAACTCTTTTTATTTTGGACCGGTCTAACAATTTTGCCGTCTGGTAATGGGTTAAAAGAAACACTTTGATAACACATACACAATCGTTATATTTTCTTTCCTGTTAGATCTAGCCTATATAGAGAGAGTACTGAAGATATTACAGTTGCTGCAGGTGGGGGTAGAATTTGAAACCCCTGATAACACGATTAATTGAACCAGTACAATAGAGGTAATGCAATTTGTTTTTCAAAGATAAACAATTTGATTCCTGGGTATTTCTGGAATATCATTATAGAGGCGTACGGTATCTGATAAATCCCAATTATGACATTATTCGGTTTTTGAACGTGACAGCATGAAAGAAAGCAAGAAGGAAGCAATGCTATATAACCAATTCCCACACAGCTCTCAATATAAAAGTTTTGGAAAACATTGTGGAAAATGAAGAAATTGCCTGTCACAAGCAATTTCTTCATTATCCACTATGTTTTCTACCACAAAAGACAAAGATTTTAAAGATTTGATCAACTTTAAAGTGTCGTCTGCAACTTCTTTGAATTTGGACTGGTCTAAATTTTTATTGTGTGGGAATGGGGCCTAACCCTAACCAATTCCCACACAGAGACGCTTTTGAACGCCCCTCGAGAAAAACACTTTGCACAACATTGTGTAAAATGAAGAAATTGCTTATCACAGGCAATTTCTTCATTTTACACCATGTTTTCTGCCAAGAAAATAGAAAGAATCTAAAATTGAATCAACTTTAAATTGTCGTCTGCAACTCCCTTCAATTTGGACTAGTCCAAAATTTTGTCGTCTGGTAATGGGTTAAGCAGAAACGGCTTTTGTTGAAACTTATTCATTTTACATCAATTGAAAGACCATCGTTTGCCCCGCCACTGAAATTCGACAGTAAGTTATTATACGGCGTTAAAGTTTATGACTAGTGACATTAACAAATATAGTAATTGTGTTGGTTGGTCACCTAAACGTCGTAACTACCGCTTGAATAAGTCAACAGACCAACAAAGCTGCTATACACATATTTCGCTCACTGTAGGAGTTCATAGTTCATTTCCGGTCTAAATAAATGATTTATTTGGTTGGTTGATTCTTCGAATGTAAGACTAGATCCGCCAATCGGGTTGGTCATAAACGAAAATACTATTGTTGTTTTTTTAAAGAAATGTCGTACGAAAAATGTATTTAGATTATCTTTGACCTATTTATGCTTTGTTCATTGTTTTCACCACTGAAATTACTTTGCTCCTATTTTTTGCTTACATATGACAAACTTGAAATAATGGGAGGACTACTGTTTAGAAGTAAAAAATTAAGTAAATGCTTGAAAAGAATTCAAACTATGATATTTCAAAAGCCTAAAAATACCATATGTAGGACTTTTTAGATTCGTTAAAACTTCAATGAGATATTGCAGAATTGACAACGTCTCGAAAGACTTTTTATCTCTAAACAACAAATAGGATTATCTCTAATGATAATTAACTATTATATCAGTGAGTTTATATTTATAGAACCTTCATCAGAGCATCGTATGATTTTTGTCAAAAAGTTCTATCAAATGTCTAAACCCATTACCAGAAGACAACATCTTAGATTGGTCCAAAATGGTCGGAGTTGCAGACGACAAGTAAAAGTTTATGAAATTTTCGATTTTTTTTTTTTGGGGGGGGGGTTGGTAATAAAAACATTGTGAATAATGAAGAAATTGCTTGTAACAAGCAATTTCTTCGTTTTCCACTATGCTTTCGAAAGTTATCTTTTCTTTGGGGCGTCGAAAAGCGTCATTGAGCGGGAATTGCTTAAAATGCAGATTCAAATACCGTCTAGGTTTGATTCCCAGAAATATTTATTTACAATGCAATTTTGCAACATTCTATTTTGATAGATTTTTATTTTATCTTAGCATGATTTATTGCTGAGTACATTTGTTTGATGTTATAAGCATTTTTTGGTTGGTAAGTTTTTACACGATATCTTTTCAAAACTTTCTCGAAATAAACCAAAATAAATTAGTTTTATCTTGAACCGAATGAATATCTTAAATATGATATGCTTGTTTGGTGTCTACGACGGAATTACAAGAAACTTTTTTGATATTTTATCTTGATTTCAAAGAAAGTTGTGTAAATAATATCATGTCAAAAAATCACCCAAATGATTTATTGCTGTTCCACTTAACAATTTGTGTGAAATGTTGGTAATAATGATTTCTGTAATGAATGCAAGACTTTGCTGTTCATAGTAATGCACAAACGAACAGACAGACAGTAAAATACTTCATGTCGTCTTTAACCACAGAAAGAAAGGTGGTGGGGGTACAAGAGATCTTTCCTATTAACCCATTCCCACACAACAAAGTTTTGGACTGGTCCAAACAGAAAGAAGCTGTAAAAAAAAATTCAAGTTGATGAAAATTTATTTATTCGTCTTTCTTGATAGAAATCATAGAATACAAGCAATTTCTTCAATTTCCACAACGTTTTCCAAAGTTTCTTTCTAGAGGGTCTAAAAAAGGAGGGATTGTGTGGAAATAGGTCGAATAATCTAACCAAAACTCTAAACTAGTAAAAGCGAGCTGAAGATATGTGTACTTATACAAATTATATGTTGCGTATTTACCCGATGATTAAAGCTTAGGATTTTTATCAGCACTAGGCAGCAATATGTAATATGTTTGTATTTTGATGACGAATCATATGCATTCATTTCATATTGTTAAATAAATATTCTGTTCTGTTCAACAATTTCTTTAACATGCATAAGACGTACCCATATTGATTAATGACTGAAATAATGCTTAAATTAAAAATCGTTTAAGTTACTTAACTCTTTCAAGTACAAACCCTGGATTTTACATCACTGTGATTTTATACTTGAGAAAATGTTGTGGAGAAAGAAGGAATTGCTTGTAACAAGCAATTTCTTCTTTTTCTACAATGTTTTCTACCACAAAGGATGGTTTAATTTCAAATTGTATCCAATTTTCACTGTCTTCTGCACCTTCTCTCAATTTGGACCAGCCTAAAATTTCCAAAAACGAGAAAAGGTTAACTCTAACGAGAGGGAGTTGGGACATTGAAAGTTGCTACATCACAGTGCCACAGTTCACATACAGGATTAGTGTGTTTCTGTATACACCAATTACCCCACAAAAAAAAAAAAAAAAAGATTGTTCTGAATTAAAAAGACCTGCAGACAACATGTCAAAGTGTGTTGAATAAAAAATGGTAGGGACAAAAACATTGTGGATAAAGGAGAAATTGCTTGTGACAAGCAATTTCCCCTTTTCCAACAATGTTTTTTCAACGCTTTATTCTCTGACTCGTCAAAATTGAGGTATTGTGCAGGACTGTATTAAAGATCCAGACGCTTCAATTCATTCTAATGCAGGGAAGAAAATCCGATTCTATATCTATCTGGATAGGGGAATAAAATGTATACGAATGTTGTTTGTTAATCAAAGAGAGGTCTTCTTACCGAATTGGAACGGAATGACCTAGCAACGAAACCAAGTTATGTTCAAAACAAAACAAAACAAAAACTCTTGTTAAACGCTTATCAGTAAATTTGCCATCTCTAACAAGCTAGAAAAACATGTTTTATCGTGATAAATGGATATATTTGTGAGAAAAACGAATGTTTTCTGTCTGTTTGAGTAATAATAAACAACCTTAATGAACTTCAAAATTATAGCTTTTTGACTCATTCCCACTCTTCCCTTGTGCTCTCAGTATTCAATTATTTTTAGAACGTTCTAAAAGTCTAGAGGGCATTTAAAAAGTGTGTTGGAAATTTTGATGATGAAGTAAAAAGGTCCTCTTTCTAAGTTTCCACTCTTCCCTTGTGCTCTCAGTAGTCAATTATTTTTAAAACGTTCTATAATCCTAGAGGACATTTAAAAAGTGTGTTGGAAGTTTTGATAATGAAATAAAAAGGTCCTCTTTCTAAGTGAATTAAACTGTTAGTCCATCACCCGACGATATCATTTAGGAAAACAAAAATGCACACGACACTTACAAGTTCATAAATTAAAAATAATTTTTGTCTTTCATGGTAAAAATATGGTGGACAAAGAAGAATTCGCGTGCAATCATCAACAACAACAACAAAAGAGTCTACTTTAGATTTAATATTCAAGGGTCTACGCCTTCTTCTCTAACCTTTTCTCTTCTACCCCTTGTTTTACGTCCCCGTAATTTTGTAATCGAGAAAAAATTTGAAAAAGAAGAAGAAGAAGAAGAAGAAATTGCTTTTAACAATGCTGAATGGTTATGTTTCAAATTAAATTCACTTTCAAGTTCGTGTGCAAATCCTTTAAGATAGGACAGGTCTAAATTGTGAATAACAGGAAGGGTTTAAAAATGCACATCAGCAAATGTTTTCGTCATCTTTAATTATTTTTACTTACACTGTATCTTTCTTAAATCATTTGGTTTAACCCATTTCCACACAATGTCTCGTTTAAAGTATCTGTAGAAAAATATAGGTAAAAACATTGTTACAAACAAATTTCTTTTTTCTCACAAGAATGTAGCCTATATTGCAATGAGATTCAATCGTAAAGCCACAATGGCGTTATAAAGTTCGAATGAATAACAATTTCAACTATCTTTCTGGGGCATTGCATGACAATACCAATTTCCCTTCCGGTCGTAAATTAGCTTCATGCGAATCTGTTTCAAAAATTGAAGGACCGAAACAAAACTGTTAAGGAGAAATCGTCGATCAGAATTAGAAACAGTTTAATCATTTCCTGCCGTTTTTGTTACAGAGTGACACCACAAATTACTTCAGAAGCAATCCGAAATATTTTGATTTTCTGTTTCCGATGTTTTGAAATATTCCGTAATAAATTGCAGTCGGCCGTCAATCAAGTGAAATTTAATAACATAAATCGCTCTGGTGCGGATGAAAAAATAATACAACAAAAATATCGCAATATCTGGACTCATTTTCATTGCTGATTCACAAGGCAGTACAGTTAGGTTGAGTAGTGCGAAGCTTGGTTGATTTGATGCAAAGTTGCATGTATATTGCAAATTATCCTACAATTAGGGGATCGCTGGCTCCGCCCACTGAAACCGCGGACCAAGTCCGATCGTTGAGACAGGAAGTTACACTACGACGTTTTTTGCAATTTTTTTATTGGCAGTAACATAAATTATAACAAAACAAGCTGAATTGATGACGTTAAAGACGCCAAACCAACAAAAATGATGCACATAAATGTCGGCCAATGCCGGGGTTCAAGGCTAATTTCCAGTTTAAATAGAACATATGACTGGTCGATTGATTTCTTGATTGACAGTCGCGATTGGTAAATTTCAGAAGTAAGAAAGGACGCATGCTAAGCATACCAAATAGCCACCCGATGCATTTAGAATCTTCCTGGGTTGATTCATTTTCTCGCTATAGAGAACATAGTGGATATTCTTGTGGTATGATCGTATACAAGTATAAGCATTTTCTGATTTCTCGAGCTTAGCACGCAGTATAGTCTACACCTTTTCAGTAATGGAAGCACTTGTTACAGGCGGTCACGATAAATGTCCCTATCATGAACGTAGTTTTAACACAACATAGCAAACAATAGATGTATTCAAAATGTTAAATGTCATAGAAATAATTTAAAACGAAAATAGAACGTCTCCTCGAGAAATTACAGTACCTTCAGCGCTTTGATTGTCATGAGGGTTATAAAATAGAGTGAGCGACTGACTGTGTTCCAGAATTCGACATCAGGACCAATTCTCTAATGATAAATGCCAACCTCTGGTAATCTTCTTTCCGTTATAACGGAAGGTAGCTAGACCATTACGGTACCAGAAAAGATAGGAGTTTGTAAGTATGTGAACCGTCATTTAAAAAGGGACAATCTGTGTCTCAGTAAATCGATACAAATCTTGTCGGCCGCTATTGGTGTCTTCAAAAAGTAAGGCGTCCTGCTGCCTTAATGCTACCGAAATGCAAATGTACGATTTTGAACTTTCTGCTTTGACAGTCCGGACACTGTCAGCAGGCAGCTTGTTGTAGATGTTTGTATAGTTTACCGTTGGTGTTAAAAGCCCAATTTTAGTTGTCTCAATATACAGAACTCGTACACGTATAAATGCGCAGGTACACCTTTTAAATTAATGCAATGCAATGCGCGCAAATATTTTGAAAATGCACGCGTTATTAAACTCAAGAACTTTCACAATATGAGCGAGCGCATGTAAAAGGTAAGCGCCTTCATGTAGTTCATGCACTTATAATTCTATGTGTATGAGCAAATTTCGATTCTCTTGAACGCTCCGAATTTTAGCACACACGCCTGAATTTCGTGAGTACACCGGTATTTTTTTTACGGATACATTTTAGCATGTACTACCTAAGTAGAATTTGACCCATTTAGTGCACCATAGTTTGTAAACGGTAGAACTTTTATCTACCGAGCGACTGGAGAAGAAGAATAAATCGAAGGTTATCTACCGTGAATCTTTTTTAATTTTTTAATTTAAATAGCCTGTAACTGGACCTAATTCGAGACATGTGCATAGCCGAAATGGGATTATGGCTCAAAAGAGGTAAAGGAAAAAGATATATAGCTTGGTGATGACAATCATGTTTTTCTAAGAAGATAAGACAGTCTTAACTAGGGGTTAGAGAAAAAACATAGTATGGGTCTATACAATGTATAGACCCATACTATGTTTTTGCTCTAACCCCTCGTTAAAGCGTGAAAAGAAAATGTTGCTTTGTTAACAATAAGGTAACTTTTAATAAATAATAGAAGACACATTTAGGTTAATCTGAATTGCCACAGCCAGATAATCGGTAGTTCGCCGACCGGGGCCAGTTTGAAATCGCATTTGCTGGCCGATAGCAACTGTAAAACTTTCTGTTCCGCTAGATTGCCGGTATTTCACAGATAAAGTGTACTTGCTGCTGTCTCGTTATTGCCAACACTCTGAGTCGCCTCCTTTTTCTAAATATGAGATTCCTCTCGAGATACTTAAGGCAACCCTTCATTGCCAATGACCACATTTTAATGGTTACACAAAGCCATCTGAAAAGAATCGGCTGGTGGCGTATGGCTTAAAGACTCACCCTTTGTCTAGAAAAGTACATGCGATATTTGAGTATGGCTCGTTCATATTAGTCGTGTTCCCAGTGAATATTAATCTGGCTCTCGAAAATGAACAGCATTGCTCTTTTCATGACCAATTGCTGTTAATATGATTGTGAACGATTTCTATAATTCTCGGTAGAGTATAAATCATTTTATCTGAAGTAAGGATACGTATTACACTCTCCCTTTATTTGACAGTTCTTGACAAGCAACTACATGTAATTGGGTCATAGCTCACGAAAATTGGTGCTAGACCAACTGACAAGAATTCAAATTTCCCCAAGAACATCGTTACCCACTTTATCTAAGCATGTAGCGGCACTTGGTCTGTAGTTATTGATTACAATTATCCCTTCTTTCTCCATCATTTTACCAAGTTAGCTGACCGATCGCGACTGTCATTATAGGAATCAATCGACAAATCAAATCATTCATGTAGACTCGAAGTGAACTTTGAACTCCGATATTGACCGACCTTTATAAGAAACATTTTTGTTGGTTTGGCGACTTAAACATCGTTAATGGCCACAGCTTTGTAAATTAACGCTGATTGATATCGAATGGGACTTCCTGTTGACGTTAGTTGGTGTGACTGGCGGAGTCAGTGGGAGGGGCTAGCGATCCGTTCATTTAGGCTGTTCGAAGGATAAACACAAAACTATTTACTAGTGAATAAATATCTACAGACATATACATGTACAATAGGCTCGCGCCGAGTCTTATAATATCTTCTGTCGCGCAAAAATATTCTTTGAACCGCCTGCAATATCCCAGTTTTAGTTGGCGGCGTAGAGAAATTTAAGCCTACATGCGATCAACGGTCCCTTGCAGGACTATAACATGTTATCAGAGCGGATTATAGTTTGCTATGTACGGAAACCTGACAGTTCTCTCAAGAAACGTTAACAATTTGATTGCGTCAATGTGAGTAACTAATAAAATACGGTCAAAATGCCGACAGTCGGTCAAACGAACATCGCGCGACGCGTGCAAAACCGTATGTTCAAAAGCCTCGAACATCCGTTACCAGTAATCAGTTACCAGTTAAATCAATTTGAACTCACCCAAATTCGAAGAAATTGATGATAGGATAGAAATTTCAATAGGGTATTTTAATGAATGATATCGTATCATATAGTGTAGGACTTATTTGATTAGCAAATTCTCTATCTTTACAATCCCTGATTTTTACATCCATGTGACATTATACTTGGGAACACATTTTCGAAAAAGAAGAAAGCAGTTGTAATAGTATTTTCTGTCAAACTGAATGGCTTCATTTAGAATTGTACTTGCTTTACAATGTTTTCTGCTATCTCTTTGAATATGGACAGGGTGAAAAAATGGCTTTTACCTATTACCAGATTGCAAAATTTTAGACTGGTCTAAATGGAATGGAGTTGCAAATGACATTTACAGCTTGTGAAATAATGAATTTATTTTTATTTTAGAGGCATAAATTATTGTGAATAGTGAAGAAATTGCTTGTAACAAGTAATTTCTTCATTTTCCAAAATGTTCTCCGAAGCTTCTTTTTCTAGGAGGAGTCAAAAAGCGTCATTTTGTGGGAATGGGATACAAGGGGTTACACCCCACAAGTCTCACCCCACCACACATGATATTTGGAGTTCGATAATTTATTTCGGTATAAATGAACTATTTGTGTGTATTTCTATTTATATATCGTCGCCACCGTAGCATATGCCCATATGAGCGACGCCCCCAGAAGATGAATAGTTGTTACGGGGGATAGTGCAAGGATACAGGACGAAACTGCTGAGAGCTCCGCTTGGTTCTTTAACGTGCTCGGTTGATAGCACCGTCACACGGGGCCTCGGTTTAACGTCTCATTCGAAAGACAATTAGTTGCGTTAGTTGATATGGTCAGCCCAGGGCTCGAACCCGTGTTCTTGAGGTTTGAAGTCAAGTGCTCTACCAACTGAGCTAATCTGACTGGCACGAACTATTTGATTGGTCAATTGATTTTAATTGACAGCGGCGATCAGTAAATTGACCAATCAAATAACCAGTTGACCAATCAAATCATTCATTCACCCCGGAATTGAGCTTTAAAATCCGTCATCGGCCGCCATTTTTGTTGGATATTTTTTGTTGGTTTAGCGACTTAAACGTCGTATCTACAGCTTCTTCAATTACCGTTCTAGATTCATAATATAAGCAAGTACACATATACTAAAACGTTCCGACCCAGAACAGTCTACGCGGTCGGCGCAGCCAAGCCTTAGTCGATCAGTTCGGACTCCTGAGGGGTCCCTTTCATGTTGATGGAATTTCATTCTTTTTATTTTTGGATAGAAAACATTTTTGATACTGAAGAAATTGCTTGATACAAGCAATTTCTTCATTATCCACACTGTTTCCAAAGCCTTTTCCTTGAAAAAGCATAAAAAGGAGAGATTGTGTTGGAATGGATTAAGAAAAGAGATATATTGAAGAAAAGAATCAGACTTACCAACTCAAGAAATCTTTTTTCTTTGAATGACCTGAAAATACAAGGAAATTGATAACGTAATAAATACAAATGTTCACTCGCTCTGGAAAAAGAATTATTAGAAAAAAATGGAAAAAGGATGTATACCTTTGTCTCCTTTTTTCACAATGCCCTTTTCTATTTTTGTCATGCTTTTTTCAATTATCCCTACTTTGAATGCCGTATATATCTTTCAATAAGGAACTTCTAAAATAAATGAATAATTTAATTCGACAATTAACTTTTTGATCCGTCAATTAGAAGATAAAATGTATTCAACACTTTTCTGTTCAATCCTTTGATTTTCCGTCCCTTTGAATATATGATTAAAAGATATTGTAGAAAAAGCAGAAATTGCTTTTGACAAGCAATTTCTTCTTTTTTCACAATATTTTCTACCCAGTGACTGGTTATTTTTTCAATTACGTTAATTCCTTTTTACATTTTCGTCTACATAATCTTTGAATTTAGAGGGTTCTAAAATGTTGCAATACAGGAAAGGGTTAAACATTTAATCTTTACCTTGAGTTCAAATGAACTGAAACGCTTCTAACAAAAAAACAACAACAACAAAAAATCTTCAGACGTGCAAGCGAATGTTTGCCATTTGCCTTACTAATTTAGAACCCCGTAAACAATGACGTTTTCGTACCATTTTACCGTAATTATTTCGTACCATTTTACCCTAATTAGGGAGTGAAACGTGCATAATTATCGGTAATGAACTGTTCATCGTATTGAATTCTTCTAATGACAATTTCTCCTGTCTTTGGGAGAGTATCTTAAAATTGGTCTTTATAAAACAAGGATCAATGGTAATTGGTTTGGGATGCCATTGGGCTTGCACAGCCGTATCAGTGGAATTCTGAAATCAAAGTACTGAAAGTACTGTAAGCTAGCAAAGCATTGTTTGTTATGTTATCTTTTTTGCCATTTGAAGGGTAGAAAACATTGTGGACACTGAAGAATCTTCATTGTCCACAATGTTTTCCAAAGCCTTTTTTTGGGGGGGGGTATTCTTAAAAAAACTGGATTGAAAGGGAATGGGTTGTATAGCATTCTTTTGAAGGTGTTCTCTACGAAGGTGTGACCAGTCATTTTGACAAAATATACTTGAGTATACATAAGAACGTAGACATTCATTTGATTTAGTGGTTAAGCAGCCAGAGGCAGTTTGCACTCGTTCGAACTCTGAGAAGACCTCAAAAGTTTGTCTGTTAACTTAAGCTGACGCTTTGCTAGCTAGAAATGCAAATAGTATTAATTGTATGTTATCTTTTTAAGACAATCGATCAACAGAAAAAGGTCGTAAAATAAGCGATCTTTTAGTTTATATGGAGGTGTAAAACCACTTTTAACAATATTTCAGTCATATGGCGGCGGTTCGAGAACCTAACCATGGATTCCTTGTATTTCTCACACCAGTACTACCATTACAGCCTTACTGAGGCTACAGTTCCTCATGCCACTTTGACTAACGATTATCCATTCATTGGTTACAGACCGAAAAAAGATATTCCAAAAGAGTACTGGCCCTCTCGAGCCAAGTAAATCGTAAGTATTTTTTTTTAAATGAGACCTCGGGGAATAGTTAAAGCGACAAACTTTGTATTTCTTCATTGTACAAAAAGCAACTTCGACATCATCATCATCAAAGTTGAAATAGCTTAAACAGGAGTTAGAATCAGTCGACTCTCTGGCACGCACAGGATCTTATTCACTTATTATGTTTTCTTTGTTTCTATCAAACTATTCATACAGCAGCAGCGCTGCCAAAAAATAACTGATCTCACATATTTGTTATCATTGGTCATAAAGATATTATGTCATGTTTTTCGGAAATGATTTCGTACGTTGGTAGACATATTTCTAGTGTGTTTGAAATTCGTAATAATATTGTATGTCTGGATATCTTCCCCGTTCTCATACAATTTTGTAAAGCCCCGAAATGGAAACACAGTATTTCTTTACCAAGATAGTTCAGTTTACCCTTACTTAAAGGGCTGATCTTTTGTTTAAGATTTAAACACTGTATAGATATATATTAATAAAGTTTAAACGAAATCATATGCAAACAAGATTTTTATTGTGGTAAAGAAACACCATTTTAATACAATTCAAACTGACAATTATTGTTTTATCATTTTCAGCCCACCTGAGCACAACTTGCTCGCTGTGAGCTTTGGTCTCGTGTGATGTCCGGCGTTTGCTAGGTGCCGTCCCTCATTTACATTTTGGGACACTCTAGAAACTTAAATTTAGTCAGAATGTTTGGCTACTTCAAAAATGGGTCAATTATGGTAAAAAACCAGGTCACAAGGTCAACTCATGGAAAACAACAACCAAGAAACATCCCCCCCCAAAAAAAAACAAACAAAAAACAACAGTGTTTTTGAGGTAACGTATTATGTTTCTATCGACCTGCAAATTGGTCAGGATATTGTCTTGGTGAAAGCTATGTCGCGTTTGAAATTGTGTCACTTTAAAAAAATAGATAATAAAGTCAAATCGTAAAAATATGATAATAAAACAATCCGTGTACACTTTAAAGGCACCATTTCAGCCATTGATATAAACTGACAACTTTGAAATTGAATCACAGGGGGACTAAAACTACGTTACTACTTCAAACCTTATAAAAGCAAACAAACAAACAAATAAACTTGTAGCTACATTTTTTCTCGATATTCTAAAAATTGGTAAGAAAATTGATTTCTAACAATCTTTATCGAATTTGATGTTCAATCACTGAGAATTAAAACACTGAAATACAAGTCTAGGAAAACTATTGTTGACTCTCTTCAGCCAAAACTAGGCAACAAGGTCAAATGGTAGAAAAAAGATTATGAAAATTTAAGGGCCACCTTTTCTACTCATTTGTCCGTTAAAGGTAGGTATCGATGTTTTTTTCATGTCACCGATTTTAATAATTTTTATTTCCTCTCATAGACTACTTGAAAACAATATGCCGAAAAGTAGTTTTGGAAAAATATGAGGTCGCTTATCAGAAAAAAGCAGGGTATTTCCCTAATAGCCTACGTAGGCTATTAATCTATTTTTAGATTAATCCGAGACAGTTACGAAGATTATGGGGCATTCACGTGGCGCGAATAACCGTTAGAACCTGGCATCTAGTTCAAATTACATCAAACCAACGTCATCGTTACGTCATCGGGAGTAATGTTCGCTAGCCGGTCTGTAAAGATAAGTCCTTTCATGTGACATGATTTGGGACGTTGACTGTTTCGCTAGTAAATTTGTTACCTTCATTTGACTGGGTCATATGCAAATGAGGTCATCCGATGTCGACAGTCGAATTCCGTGATATCTAAAAATAACCTGGAATTCCGCTGAACCTTTCCGATATAACCAGAAAAAGCCACTTTAGGTCTATTAGATAACCACCAAGACAATACCTGGCCTAACTTAAAGTATTAAATGTTCGTTTGAGTCTATTTTTCGGCACTTGGTAATTTTTCTTATCTAGGTTTCAGAAACATCGATACCTCCCTTTAAACCTATCAAACTGCTTGTCTAGTAACTTAATTCATTTTTACTACTTTGTGTCCCTTATTAATAGATAGAGTGTCACTTATAAACTGAGACATGTTATGATCTTTTTCATACACTTACAATGCATCAATAAAATATTGAAAGGAAGAGGCGCATGAATGCCTGATTCACTCAACAAGCCTCAATATATTAATTAATAGGGATAAGAATTTGGCAATAAAGGCTATATAGGGCATACAAGTCCTCTTAGTGAGAGTAAAAACGAAATTCTTATTGCTTCATTTTGTTTGCGTATGTACTTCAAGTCTGTGGATGCTTGTTCCAATGAATTAAACCTTTCAGTATAATCCCCCCTTTACGTCCAAATGCTTTTCTACTTAAAAAAACATTGTGGGAAAAGAAGTAATTGCTTGTAATGAAATTGTTCGCTACAAGCAATTTCTTATTTTTCAACACTATTTTGTACCCTATGGAATAGTTAATCTTTCAATAAAGTTCACTCTGAATTGTCATCTGCGACCTCTTTCAAATTGGACAAGTCTAAAATTTCGTAAAACGGGATATTGTCAAGAAATTAAGTTAAAAGTAACTTAGAGATCATTCCTGTAGAATATAAAATATTCCAATTATAAAAGGGGTTATGTCATGCAATATATGGAAAATTGCCCCAAAATAAAAACACGTTTTGCATTTTAATCAGAACCTCTTTAAGGAATTAAATAAAAGGTCAAAGAAACATTCTCGTTCTATTCGGTTGTAAACCATAATTTTCCGAGAAGATATTTCAATAATTTTCCTGTATACCATTTATGGAATTTCGCCCTACGAATATAAGCCAGATATTATCCCGGCAAAAGAATTTGTTAAGAATATGCTACGTAAAGATATTAGCCTTATCTGGAATATATAGAAGTTTTCTATCATAGACGAGGTTAAGATCTGTTTGTCAAAAGAAAATCTGTTGTGGGCCCTGTATGTAATTGATGACGTCATTGTCAGCTAAAATGACGTCATGTTGACAATAAACTTCACTAAACAGAGATTATAAGGTGGAGAAAACGTTGGTTTTCGGAAAATTCAGTACGTATATCTTACTTTGAAACTATCGAGATTTAAAGTTACACAAAAATGGAACACTTAACTACAGCAACAGCTAAAAGTGAATGCAATATGTCGGATGTTAGTTAGCATACACGTAATATTCTCTATATCCGACACAATTAGTGGATAGCTGGACAGCTCACGGAGCTTCACCTCGCTAACGTTTTTTTTTTTTGTAAAGTTTATGGACAGTAACATATGGCAATAGAGTAAAACGGTTAGTTGGCTGCCTAAACATCGTAACTACAAATTGAATAAGCTGGAAATACGATACTTAAGTCGCCAAAAACCCAAATAGTAAGCTATGTCGACCCATGTTGGAGTTGAAAGCTCACTTCCAGGCTATATGAAGGATTTGATTGGTCCTTTGATTCTTTAATTGACCCATGCGATCCGTCATTGATTCGTTGTTTGTCTCCTTGGTAGTCGTCCTGGTATAACCGTGAATAAACACTTGAATTCTTTAACACAATTTGGTAAGGTCCTAAAAACAGGAGAAAGCGATCTATTTTGGGACGTCGTTTTCTAAAAGTGTCACAAATTACCCATTTTAGTGGTACCACAGGGCAATTAATATGTCTTCTCTAAAAGAAAGCGGGAAAAAAATTAGCTTGTGTTTTGTCTTTGTAAACAAAAAACTAGATGGAATCGTTTAACGAATGTCCTGATAACAACCATATAAGCAAATAAAAATTATAAACCCACACAAAATGGCTGTTTTGTAATATTACAATTTATTCAAGGGCCACAAAGTTTTGACTTCAAATATTTTCGAAAGCATTCGTATCTACTCCGAATTGCCTAATTGCAGTGGCAATCAAATAATCAGTCAACCAATGAAATCATTCATCCAGCCCGGAATTTAGCTTTGAACTCTAATTTTGGTCCGCATTTTTGTGAAACATTTTGTTAGTTTGGCGACTTATTCAAGCTGAAGTTACGACGTTTAGGTCACCAACCAACCATTTTACGTTTTTGTTATAAGCTACTGCTTAAACATTTTGTAAAATAACGTCGCTATCGGAGTCAGTGGGACTAGCCAAAGGAGTAAGTAGGCCGTGCTAGCGATTGGTCAATTCGTCTTTTACTCCCGACTTTTTTCCGACACGGACATTCGGTCAAGAATGTTAATTCTGACTGCGGCTCACACTTCACCTCTTTCAACCCTTTGTAACAAGGTGGACGGGGGTAAGATAATATACGTAAATTCGTCTTTATTAGTGTACCATGATTCTTTGCATGTCGAAAGATAAGGGTAAGACCTAAAAAGATGTTTGGAAAAAAAAAAGAAAATAAATAAAATGAAGTAAAAATAATTGGGCAAAATTTTAGAAATTCAGAAGTAAGTCTGAAGTTCAATCAACTTGCTGCGTTTCTGGCTAAAATATTTTGGCATTTGGCCCTTGATGTTTGTAATGTGCAAGTTACACATTGAGTATATACTTGCGTATACGTAGTACAACTCTCGGGAAAATCGGTTCTTTGTTTTTTTAACGATTCGTGATGTAAGGGTTTAAAGATATCCTAGGTCACTTTACATTTATACAGTTATTATAACCACGTAGGCCAACTATTGAAAATCAAATTTTAGGCATTAAATTATACAAAAACAACTAAGTATTTAAGTATCTAATATTATTTCATTAGGAGATGGCTTTAATAGCTTATCCAATGACAGCCTCTGTCACAAAATTACTTTTTTTAGTGTTTTTACATTTTACTATAAATTAGAGTTGAGTTCAATTGGCCAATCAAGGCTGTCAATCAAATAATCAGTCGACTAATGGAATCATCCATATAGACTTAAACGAGATTTGAACTCGAACATTGGCAGCCATTTTTGTTAAACTTTTATTTGTTTGTTTGGCTACTTCAACATCGGAACGTACTCAAGCTGTAGTTACGACGTTTATGTAGCCAACAAGCCAGTCTCCTTTTTATTACATGCTAATAGCCATAAGTTTTGCAAAATAACACCGTTTAAAAATGGAGTGGAGCTTCCTTTCAGAGTCAATGGGTTCAGTGGATGGGGCAAGCGATTTTTTAAAATTGCTTTAGGAATATGAATGATTCTATTTAATACTTAGTTTTGTTCAATAAAGTATAAAGTTGGTTCTGAAAAGACTTTATACAAAGATAGACAGAGTATTCTATCGGACGTCTTTGAGGCCATTTTAAATGTTTTTACCAAAACTGTTGAATGACAAACAGCAAAAACTAGCAAAAAGAGAGATAAATCGATGGGGAGTGTAAAAATTAGCCAACGAAAAGATGCTATCAGTATGTTGTTACCACGGAATTGCACTAGCGATATCTGAAACTAATGATGCTATAAATCATTCTTCAAAATAACGTCAAGAATTTAAATGTGTTTCTTTTGTTTGTTTCTTGTGAACACCTTAAAATCGAATCTTTTCACACATAAAGACGGTAGTACTGGTGTGAGAAATACCAGGATTCCATTGTTAGGTGCTCCAGCTGCCGCGATATAATTGAAAGATTGTTGAAAACGGCGTAAAACCCCATTCAAAACAAACAAAAACAAATAAAGACGATGTTGAAGGTGTGCATTCAGAGCAACAAATTATTGTCAAATGCAATAAAATTCTGCAAATTACAATAAAGCTAGGTAACGTGTTGCCTGTTTTAAACGTTATTACTGCGATGTTTAACTATACATAATTTATTACAACGGAAAAAATCGTTTAAATGACAAAAATTCTAATTGTGAATTTCTTCAAATGCAGAAAATTCGTATTCTTTCAATGATAATACTAATAAGACTAAAGAAAATATAACCATCGAAAATTAATATCTGGTTACAGCTTTTATTTTACAATAAGTGTCGTTGTTTTAGATAAGTTGTATTGGTATTTTGTGCTGTGATGTAGATCTGATGCAAATATGAAAACATATTAGTTATATCTAGTAAGCAAGATATACCCACAACACATCCGAAGCACTGTGATATAACTGTTATCCTCTTGATGTTAGCAACCTACTTTGAAAGTGAATAAATAAAGAAGCTTTTATGACATCGTCAAAAAATAAACTTTGTCCAACGTCTTGGTGTAGCGTTTTCCGTCGGATTTCCTGGATAACGGTTCAAATATATGTGTGCTAAAATAAACAAAATAATGTTGGAAGGAAGAATAATTTATCCCACTGTGTGCTTTAGGACAGTAAGAACATGTTCGTCGATGTTTCAAAAGAAACCTTAAAAAAAGCAAAAGTCCGTGAAGTTGGCAGAACATTTAAGAGGTGAAGAGAATATTTTTTGTTTTCATGGAGGTATGAACCGAAAAACTAACACCACTGTATGAATACGCGAAGCGGATTCATACATTGTGTGATTAGGTTTTTTAGTTCATACCTCCATGAAAACATAAAACATTCTCTTCATTTCTTATAATTTAATAGCATCGAGCAAAAAACCCCAAAAGCTTTACAAATTTTGACAACTTTTTGTACGGGTCTATTTTGTTGGGAAGCATACAAAATTGCTGCGTGCTCAAAAATTGTGTTCATGGAGTTATGAATATTTTTTTTCGGCCAATCAGAACGCTCGTTTTTGATAGACGAAACTAAACATTAAATTATTTGACATTAAACTTGTTACCATGGTGGTTACCATGGTGGTTATCAGAGGTCTATGACTGTGAATATCAAACCACATCACGAAGCCTACCGCCGCTTTGGTAGATAATTATCTCCTACAATCTTTTTCTGTGTGCTCAGCATGGGATAACCTGGGTTTTTTTTGCAGTCAAGAAGACATTGCTTAGCTATGAATATAAAAGTAAATAACATAATTTTCTTTTCAAATGCGAAATTTGATATCCATCAAAAGAAAAGGGAGAAGTTTATCTGCATTTTTTCGAATTCAATTTATTGCTCAGTGAAACAAAACAACAAACAACAACAACAACAATATATCGTGCGCTTAGTGACGTCATGACAGCTTCACTTAGTTTGAATTAATTTATTTTAGTTCGATTGCTACGAAAGACGTAAGCTGCAAGAATCGCTCTCGAACACTCACAATCCATAACTAAGTTTTCAAGTCCCAGGAAGAGAGGCAGTGGCATAAACCCACCACTTCCCTAATTTTATAGCTGGGTAGAGTGTAGCTGGCAATTAAGCGTCTTGTCACTAAACACACCCCGGTGACAGGTGGGCTGGAAAGACTTTTTAACCCTTTACTACACTATGTGGCTTTCTGACTCTCCTCAAGAAAAACAATATTGAAAACATTTTGTAGAATGAAGAAACTGTTGGTAACAAGCAATTTCTTCATTTTCCACAATGTTTTCTACCAAGAAAATTGAAAGATAAAAAATGAAAAAGGTCGCCTCGAACTCCAGCCTAAAATTCTGTCGTCTGGGAATGGGTCAGAGTGATTCGAGACAAGAATATTCGTGATGTCTGTTCGCTGTAGAAAGATGGGTAGTTATGTGAGAAAGATCATATGTCCTCAAAAAGTGTTGCTATTGTCATTTTAAATAATTGATATTTTAGTTGCGTTTATCGGAAACGAGCGTTATGATTAGCCAAGTTAAAAACAAAAAAAACAAAAAAAAAAAAAAAAAAAAAAACACAAAAAAATCCAATACCCCAAGAACAAAATTTTGAGCACGCTGCTATTTCATATGCTTCTGCACAAAAAAGTCCCATACAAAAAAGTATCGAAATTTGAAAATATTTGCTTCTTTCGCTAAATGTTATTAAGTTTTAAGAAATGAAGAGAGTACAATGTATTAAAAAGGAAAAACTTATCACGCTAATGAATGAATCCGCTTCGCTTATTCATATAGTGTGATTAGTTTTTTCGTTTGATACCTCCATGAAAACATAAAATATTCTATTCAATTCTCAAATAGAGAATTACAAAGCTAAAATACTAACAAGCCCTACTTTACAAGCTCTTAGAATCACCCAGGTTAACAGACAAGGAAATTAATGCTGATTCAAATTGAAAAAGTTGTAGATGGCAATTTCAATTTGATAGAATTTAAAAAAGATCTCAGTCTTTTTTCGCAAAGAATGATGCGCGATATGAAGAAATTGCATGTAACAAGCATTTTTTAATCAAATTTCCAAATCGTTTTTCCTAAACTTTTTCTTGAGGGTCTAAAGTAAGTTAATATCGGTTGAAACGCATTACGCAAGAAACTAAAGTGCTATTTATTACTTTGAATTTGCTGCAAGAAATGGACCATATACATGTATACGACCATTTTATGGTTTTAAGTTACAAATTAAAATCGACGAATGAAAAAACTAGAAAACCATTTAGGTATCTCAACAAAAATGGAAGCGTACGATCTAGGTTAATTTCGAAAGTCTACTATCTTGTGGCACCGGGAACATTTCCTTGTTTCAAATGTAAATTATTTTTTCCCCTGAACTTTAAGTAAATATTAACATATAACCCTAAGCAGATTCGAAGTGCATATTCTTTCGTAGTCATTTAGTCAATGCTTATATTGATAAACAGTAAAGTGCTAAACTTACCTGTAACCTCGTATACTATGGAAGTGACATTCGACCCAAGGACAAAGGCGATCCCTTGCATAATAAAACTGAAATTATATTTAACTTGGCGTTACCAGGCAAAACACCCTTTAGATAATTCTAACTTTTCAAACAAATATTTTATATTAGGTACCATTATCTCCCTTATCAATTAACTGCCAAATTTTGCACTAAACAGAAAACAGTTCTTCTTAAATCATTCTATACTGGCCAATAACTTATAGTCCGACTGTGATAATGAGTACTTGACGCTGACCGAATTGCGTCTACACTCACATTATGCCGGCCAAAATGTTAAATTTTTATCTTATAATTCTAGAACACTTAATATACATGGATAGGTCGAAGTATGGTGCCCTATTTTGGTACATTGAATCTGGATCAGGAAGCTTGTTTCATAGAATAATTCGATGGCTTAGTGTAAAAACATCATAAGTGTCTATGCAAAGTATAGACACTTATGATGTAAAGTATAGACACTTATGATGTAAAGTATAGACACTTATGATGTAAAGTATAGACACTTATGATGTAAAGTATAGACACTTATGATGTAAAGTATAGACACTTATGATGTAAAGTATAGACACTTATGATGTAAAGTATAGACACTTATGATGTAAAGTATAGACACTTATGATGTAAAGTAAAGATACTGATTACGCTAAGATTTCGATATATGCTTCCTCAGTGTATTAAACGATGTGTATGTTTTGTCTTTGGTTTCATGCAGAGGACATTGGTTGGCAAAAATATATCAATCTGATTGAATACGAGAGCTAGCCTCTGGTCCGAGGCTTAATGTTTAATTCAACATCTCCCATTCATCAAGAAATCGAAAAGAAGCAATGCATCATGTATTTTTTCTTGGTTTATAGCTGGTAAATATTATAGGGTTAATATAGAATAACACGCCTAAAGAGTCAAATATTCTAAAATGTGTAAAACTGGCAAGTTTTTACATTTTTGACTTGCCTGGTTTAAAAGTTAACCATTGTGGTTTAGTTTTCGTTTCGTGTATCAAAAACGAGCGTAATAATTGACCCCCCCCCCAAAAAAAAAAAAACAAAACAAATAAACAAACAAACAAAAAACAAAAAAACCTCCCAACAACAACAACAACCCCCCCAAAAAAAACAAACAAACAAACAAAAAAAAAAAAACACACACACAACCCCCTCCCCCCCACACACACAAAAAAAACGTGAACAGAATTTTAGATCGGAGCAATTTTGCTTGCTTGCGCATAGAATAGTTCCATCAAAAAGGTATCAACATTTGTAAAATATTTACTTTGTTCGCGTGATGTGATTAAATAAAGAAACGAAAAAACTTATCACACTTATGCGTGAATCAGCTTCGCGTTTTCATGCAGTGTGATTTATTTTCAGGTCATACCTCCATGAAAACAAAACTATTCTCTTCATCTCTTAAGTCAAATGCCGAGCTTAAATGTTAACCATTATAAATCTCGCATTTAAAACCATTCACATTTTCAGAGAATTTAAAGAGTGCTATTTCAGTGACTGTTCATTTATCTAATGGGTCTCCTGGGGCACATTTGTTTTAATTAGAAAACGGTAGACACATTTGAGGTTTGAAATTGTATCGACGTTTGAATGACACAAAATTTGAAGTCTTTTTAATGGATTCAATCTCAACCAAAATAAATTTAAGACGGAGTTTCATTGTTGGGAAAATAGAATTCACCTTTTATTTCACATTTATTTAAGTTGATATGTTCTTCGAAATCATGACTTCACATTCTAGGAAATACTTAGTCATTTAAACTATATCACACGTACACCAGTAAGAATTCCTTAATTCATTCCCACACAGTCTCTCTTTTTTTCGTGCTTCAAGAAAAAAATGCATAGGAAACCATTGAGGAGGAAATAGTAGAAATTGCTTGTTACAAGCAATTTCGTCATTATCCATTACTTGTTTAAATCAAAACACTAGGAATTGAAATTCATGAACAGAATTTTTTTCTGCAAAATCTTTCAATTTTTGACAAGTCTGAAATATTGTTATCTGGTAATGAGCGAATTCACACTGTGTTCTTACAATAAACAATAAACGTAACTATCGCGTTAACATGTTATACAGCCAAACCTCCCTGACCGCCTAACTTTAACCCAATCCCTCGCTATGATGCT
Source organism: Fragum fragum (assembly GCA_946902895.1). Lineage (NCBI taxonomy): Eukaryota > Metazoa > Mollusca > Bivalvia > Cardiida > Cardiidae > Fragum > Fragum fragum. The sequence continues at coordinate 714,673 of OX336374.1, read as the reverse complement.
TTTTGACGACCCTCAAGAAGAAATAAAATTGGGGAGAAAATGTGTAAAATGAAGAAATTACTTTCAACAAGCAATTTCTTCATTTTACATAATGGTTTCTACCCCGAAAATTAAAAAAAAAAAAAAAAAAAAAAAAAAAATCACAAACTTTAAACTGTCGTCTGCATTGCCCTCCAATTTTGACCAGTCTAGTTTTTGCCATCTAGTAACGCAATTAGACGCCCCCCCCATTATAACATACTATATATAGCCTGTATAAGAGCTTCACATTTTCAATTCAGAAAGCCCCCACTACCACTAGATAATTATAAAAAATCAACGTACAATGAAAGAATTAATATATTATTTACACAATCTCGCAATATCATTTGACAATCATTTTAGTATGGCATGTAGGACTCACGATTACAATAACTTTCAGGGTTCGTGTAGAATTTACAAAAATATATGGGCTCTATAAAAATCGGTGATTAGTAAGGGAATAAATCTGAATTCGGACAACATATATTCACCAGTCTATTAAGTTTTCATAAATTTGAAGGTTACATGTACCAGCCAGCCGCTTCCAGACTAGGTTTAAAATATCGAGCAAAATCATGGATCGATTTCTATACCCTGACTATTCTTATTTGATTATCATGATTCAGACGATTTGATTGGCCACATTAATTTCTTATTTAAGAGATGAAGAACATGTTTTTTGTTTTCATTGAGATATGAACCGAAAAACCTTATCACACTGTATGAATACGCGAAGCGGAGTCATACATTATGTGATTAGGTTTTTCGGTTCATACCTCCATCAAACCAAAAAATATTCCCTTCATTTCTTATAATTCAATAGCATCGAGCGAAAAAAAACGAAAGCCTTATAAATTATGATACCCTTTTGTATGGGACTATTTTGTGCGGAAGCATACAAAATCGCTGGAGCTCAAAATTTTGTTCATGGAGTTATAAATTTTCCGACCAATCAGAACGCTCGATATTGATAGACGAAACTAAAAATTAAATTATGTAAATGAAGAGCTATTTAAAGTATTAGGGGATAAATCGATCATTTTTTATCGTATTGTGGTAAATTTTCTACATGCAACATGGACTTGTTATAAGTATCGTCATAATTTGGTACAAACATAAAGACTAACATTCATTATAATATGTTCATCACAGTCATTCATGCAAAGAAAGTCAACAAAACGTAATAACTCCGCAGCATACATTAATCCTCATAGTACTTTGCTTTTGTCCCCTTCTATTCTAAGGGTACCCGTATTGCTACTTTTCGTTTCGTTTCGGTCAAGTATCATTTTTACGGGTTATGTCAAGTACAAATGGATATTTACATTAAGGAGGTAATGAAGAGGAATGAGAAATGGCGAGAGAATATGTATGTATGTATGTATGTATGTATGTATGTATGTATGTATGTATGTATGTATGTATGTATGTTTATATGTGTATGTGATATATATGTGTTTGTGTGTATGTATTAGTGTATATGTGTATCTATGCATGTGTGCGTGTTTATGTATGAATATATATGTTGAATACGTATGATGTATATGCATATACATACTTCCTTCTTCTGAGGTTTGTTAGTTTGTGTGAACCATGTTGCGTATTGTAGTGTAATAGTGTCTGTTTGAATTGCTCAAGTTTTCACAATTACGGCATTTTAACTCTACATTTATTGTTTGGCTCGACTGAATTGTCCTTATTCCCCCACCCTTTTTTTTTCCTTACAAAGCTTTCTATTTTACCTTACAGTACTGATGACCTTGGTTCATTTATCTGAGAAAATGCCGTGAAGGTGAAAAATTGTTCTTTATTGTTTAATTATATGTTTCTTCTTTTTTGTCGATCTTCACCATATTTGGAGGAAATAAAGATTATATATATATACTCAAAATAAGTAAAGTATTCGTTGCGTTTTTTCATGATGGCTTTCATTAATAAGAAATAAAGAGACTATGTTTTGTTTTCATTGAGGTGAGAACCGAAAAACCAAACCCCACTAATGTATGAATCTACTTCGCGAAATGATACAGTTTCATTAGGTTTGTAGATTCATTATAGGGATGAGTGTATTTTTCACTGCGTTTATTGGAGTATAAAGTGCAATTGCCTTAGCACATGGCAAATAACGCCCGTAGGGCGTTATGTTCAAGCCATGTGCTATGGCAATTGCACTTTATACTCCAATAAACGCAGTGAAAAATACACTCATCCCATATAATTGCAATACGTCTATTTTCAAATCCGATACGGATAGAGAGATGAAAATAAAAACAAATAAACGAACTGTGGGCGGAGTTACTTTTTCTTTGACAGGCGTATGGATACATTGACACAGTTTATCGCTCGAGTCGTTGTAACGGCGGACATTTTATTTCGTCGCTTGGGTTTTTTGAAATGGAAATTCGAACATTCGTTGGATTTATTTGGAATTATTTTGAGCAAATACTAACTTTAAACTCTGTAAATTATTATATCTGGGTCGACAACAGTTAGAATTATGAATAGATGCTTTGTAATAGACAAGAAATATAAACCTACCACATGGACACGATGCATGCTGATGCAGCGAAGCCGATTCGACATCTCGGATTTACGGCTAATAAAGGTGAGTTTTCGAAATCTTCATGTTTAAAACGAACATTATAATTGTTATAAGGACACTATTTGTTTATCTATTTATTGAAAATCCATGGAAGTATAAAGGAATTCGAGGAAATCGAAATTCAAAGGGTGATGACTATAAATAGTAACAAAACAAGTTGGGTATTTCTTGGAAGTGAATTTCCAATATCGGAAATCCCTGACCTTGTTTTGTTTTTATTTTTGTCGAAAATAGTTCTGTCTTTTATCGAGGTATAAAGTGCAATTGATTTGATCACGTGATACGATTTGTGCCAATGAAAATACTCTATTTTGAAGTATTGCAATTATACCTGAATGAAAATTCTCTCTTCATTTCTTAAATGAATTATTATTCGTTTTTTGTGTGTTGGGGTGAGGTACTTGTAACTAATTTGTTGGACGAGGAATTCTGTCGCTAACAAAGGCTTTTGAGTTAACCCATTCCCATATACATAATTTAGACCGGTCCAAAGGAATTATAGATGACAATATATAGTTTAGGAAATTTTAGACTTTTTCAATTTTTTGGTAGAAAACATTATGGAAAATGAAGAAATTGCTTGTTACAGGCAAGTTCTTCATTTTACACAATGTTTTCTAAATAGTTTATCTAGAGGAAAGTCTAAAAGCGCTATTGTGTGGGAATGGGTGAAATCGGAACTTGCTTAGATACTTGTCCACAATCTGTTTGATCACCAAAAAGGGATCATTGATAAGTGTACTGTCGTTTAAATATATGCACGATTTAACCACAATTCTATCAAAAAGTTATAATCTGGAAAGATGCTATGTCACAAAGTTTGAGAACGAATTTGTTTTCAACAAGAACGAATTTATACGACTATGTTTGTGTTCACGTTAACGTGATCTGACAATACGGTGTTTTGATTATACTAGGCTAATTAATTGGGCCCCTGTTCAGTACGATGTACAGCGATTGTACGGTATTCGCAAGTCAATCAAGCAGCATACGTACGGACACCGTCAGTTGTGTGTAAAATAGTGGGGTCCGTACGGATACCTTACTCTCTCAATACAGTGATAGGCGAATATCGTATAATGGTGATTCGAATAATATATATATATATATATATATATATATATATATATATATATATATATATATATATATATATATATATATATATATATATATATATATATATATATATATATATATATATATATAAAACTACAACACGCAAAACATCTTTCATTACCTTGTAACACTGGTACGACAACCTTGTGATAACTTTACGACGTGGCTAGACTTCGACCACACACGGTTTTGCGATTTTTTAAGAAAAATATTTATACTTTTTCAGACAAGAGGTCTGAGTCTATGGTGCCCATCAAACCTTATCATAATGACGTAGACACCGTGAGGTTCTGTACAGTTATCGCTAGAGTGTAGAGTCATGGCTTGTATCCGGTTATCGTGCGGGCTCCGTAGGCAAAATGTAAACTAGGCATTAAACAATGTTGTCCATTAAGCCCACAGTTATGGTTCATGAAAACCTCTCAAAGGTATAAGGTTACGTAATGGCAACTTTACAATCAAGCATAAAACAGAGGTTGTATTCTAAGTACACTTTTAAATATAACTCCTTTTTTCATGCCACACCCAAAGGGTACAAAATCTTCTCGGTAAGCTGGTAGGATGTTTAACTGCGACATTAAAAATTTTGCGAACTTCATGGCCGATAACATATAACAAAAAGACTCAGACAGTTGTTTGGCGATCTAAACATCGTAACTACAACTTCAATATGCTTTGGTTATGACGTTTAAGTCGACAAACAAACATAAATGCTTCACATAAATGTCATCTAAGTCGGGGTTTTAAGTTCACATCCAGTCTAAATGTATAGTTTGATCGGTCGTTTGATTATATGATTGACAGCTGCGATCGGTCAAGATCGTCACATTGCACAGCCTACTCCTGATACTACTCGACAGTCAATGGGATATATTTGTGAATCTTCATACAAATTCACTAGGACAAACATCGAACTACAGATACTGACAAATGGACATACAGAGACGATTTTGCTAGGATACCCAATTGACCGATCGCATCCCCCCCCAGCTATCTCCTTTGCTCACGCCCAATCGAAGTTCCGCTTCGAGTTTTAACGGCGTTATTTTGCAAAATCTATGGCCAGTAGCATGTTACAAATAAATAGAATGGTTAGTTGGCGATCTAAATGCCGTTATTACAGCTTCAATAAGCTGTAGTTTCGGCGTTTAAGGCGCCAAAGCAACAAAAACGATTCACCAAAATGGCGGCCAGTATAGGAGTTTAAATTGAACTTCAAGTCTAATTGAATGGTTTCACTGGTCGGGCGACAGCCGCGATTGGTCAATTCCCTGGTGTTCTAGGACGTGTAAAAAGAAAACAGAATTCAAGAAAAGAAATTACAAACATAATGTTTGTCATGTCACAAGTTACTTGTGTGCCAAACAAGCCTCGTGGGATTCAGATATTTGCATTGGGCAATTAGGAAATTAGACCTAAATTTCAGGGAATTAAATTCAAATAATGAAAACGTGTTTTCTTTAAGTACGTGATTTCTGTGGAAAAGATTCGCTGAATTCTCTAGTTGGCCTTTAAAAGATTATGCAAATCAGCGATATTTAAGAAGAAGAAGGACATTGTTTTTTATTACATTGACAAACATGTGTTCTATATTTCCAAAAAAATTCCAATAGAAAAAAATTGGTCAACAGGGGTATGGAATTTTACTACTACATGTGAGAGTATCTAATACATTGTAACTATGACTTTCGGCCATTTTTCATTCAGGTTTGTAAAAATTGACGGATTACGACGGTTCCTCTCTAGCAATGACTTTTGATTTTTGACTCAAGAATGAGTTAGGACCAAATAAGCCCTAGAGATGATTTCATTTTGTAATAAGCACTGCATTGCCAGGCCCCTCACGGGCTTCTATGATAGCTATTTAACCCTTTCCTGTTTAATCCATGGCATTTACGTCTCTATGTTTTAATACTTGTGAAAATATTTTGAAAAAAAGAGAAGAAATTGCTTGTAACAAGCAATTTCTTCTTTTTTCCACAACATTTTCTACCCTACTGAATGGTTGTTTTTCAAATAAGTTCAACTTAAAATTGTCGTCTGCAAACCTATGAATTTATACTAGTCTAAAATTTCAACAACAACAACAACAACAACAAAAAAAGAAACGGAAAAGGGTTAAATGAGGTACATGTTTCAGGTTGTTCTCCATTGGAATATAATACTACGCACCTATCGTATCGGAGGAAATAAATATTCGACTAAAACAACGCCGGGGATGTATTTCAAAGAGATTATCTTTAGTGCTAATATCTAAAAATATTCAAGTTCACAAGATGCTCAATGAGACACATGGGATTGGGTTATTTGCATTAGGAAATTAAACTTCAGTTTAGGATACACGAAATCAAACACCGTACCAAGAATCGTGATTGTCAGTTCGATTTTAATGTTGTGAATAAGAAATGAGCCATTGTGCAAAATTTCACGCGTGCGAGGTGCCGACAGTTGATCAATCGCGGACTGTCAATCAAATAATCAGTCGACCAGTTTTGAGCTCCAACAATGCCCGCCATTTTGTTTACATTTTCATTTGATTTAGCGACCTAAACGTCATACCAACAGCTTATTTAAGCTACAGTTACGACATTTAGATCGCCAACATATTCTACTTTCTTGTTACATGCGACTGGCCATATTCTTTTCAAAATAAAGCCGTTTTAAATCGAAGCAAAATATACCGTCGGAGTCAATGGGCGGGGCCAACTGCGTGAGTGGGCGGGGCAAGCGATTGGTCAATTAAAACAGAAAAGTAATTCAAAGCATTTTAAATATTCGCTGATTGCATAAGCAAAGGTTTGAGTCAGAATCTTTTGCAGAGCACAAAGTGAAGGCACTGATCAGATTGTGTAGATGTAAAATGGTTTGAGATGTCTTCTACAGGCTTGAGTTCTATTTTAAAGACGTTTTAAACGTTGAAAAAAAATATTATTTAAATCTCTGGTCCTTTGGTAGCGCATCAGACTCCTAATCTTCAATAATGGGAGGCCATGGGTTTGATCCCCGGCGATGGCACATATTATTTTCGACATTTGTCTCTCATCAATGGGTCGATAATCGTTAATTAAGTGGGATAGAAGCTTGGGGCTAGGAAAGGAAAGGATGTAGTGGTGGTAATGGCGTGAGAAATACCAGGAATCCATTGTTAGGTGCTCCAGCCGCCGCGATATGACTGAAATACTGTTTAAAGCGGCGTTAAACCCCAATCAATCAATAAATCAAACCCCTTGCGATATCTTTCACATCACTATTTATACTCTTTCTCCTTTTATCGCTCTGTTTCGTTCTCCTAGAACCTCTGTCTCTGATTATTCATCAACCCTTATGCTGTATAGTCAACCGTATTAGCCCATCCACACAAAATGACGTTTTTTGTACGAGCCTAAGAAGAAAAGCTTTGGAAAATATCGTGGATAATAAAGAAACTGTCTATAAAAGCATTTTTTTCATTATTAACAATGCTTTTTATCTGAACAGAATAAGTAAAATGTCATTAATAATAAATTGCCGTCTGCAGCATCTTTGATTTTCGAATAGTCTAAAATTTTGTTGTCTGGTAATGGGTTTAACAACAGCAGTGGCACCAATCAATTTTATCCGAAATGTTGTAGCATGTATGTACAGTAGATAAGTCGGTTAAGATATATAGACTGATAAATACAAATATTAACCCTTGTCATGCTGAATAAGTCCTCTACAAAAACTGCATAAAAATCAAAGGTCTGAAAGCACGGACAGTACTAAATGGAGCTAAATCGTAATTTTGAAAATTTATTTTAAAAATAGATCTGGCTTTAAAGGTAGAAGTAGGTGATCAAAAACTGCATAAATATCAAAGTACTGAAATCACAGTAAGTTTTAAATGAAACTTAATAATAATTTTGAAAAGTTATCTGAAAATTAAATTCAGCTTTAAAGGTACAAGTAGATGGTCTAGACAAAGATCAGACTGCACATTTGTGCAGTCAGATCTTTGTTTATACCTTCTACCAAATCAGGAATATTCCGGGCTCAGCATGACAAAGATTAACGCAAATGGCGTAGAAAAACAAGATTGAGAAATCGTTGCAGCCCGCGTCGCTTTAGACAATAAGATCATTTTATGTGATTCATAAAAACACGTGGAACGTAAATGGATATTTTATTAACCGTTTTCGCTAGAAACGACTTCTTACTAATGGAATTGCTGTGTTAAAGAATTGTTACTCCATGCAGTTAATTGTTATTTCGGTAGTGATTATCCCCATTTTGAATTTATCTACTCTTTCTTTCAAAATGTATGCTGCTTCGGCGAGAGACAGGGGTTTTAACCCACTCCCATACAATCTCACTAATAAGCGCCCCTCAATATGAACGTTTTGGTAATCATTATGGAAAATGAAGAAATTGCTTGTTACAAGCATTTTCTTCAGTATCAACTTTGTTTTCTATCCAGATGGACAAAGATTTTAGAGATTTCTTTAACTTAAAATTGTCGTCTGTAACTTCTTTGAATTTTGATTGGTCTTAATTTCATCGTGTGGTGATAGGTTAAGACGAGAAAATCTAATTAGGGAAGTAAACATGATGGCGATTTTTGTGTAAGAAGAAGGTCAGTGTTTACGGTCATTGTAGGCTGTCTGTTGTTATTCCCCCTTAATCATTTATTTTTAATTGTCTCATTTAGTAACAGTGAAAGAAAGAAAACAGAAGTCAGAAGAATATAGCCAGAGTCATCACAAACGTATTTCAGCAGTTGGTGGGTGATGTTCTAACGACCGCTTAGTATGAAGAACAAAAATAGAGAAAGCTTTTGTTTTTCATTACAACACCCCCGTAAAGTTTTAGAATTAAATTACTGAAGGTATTGAAAGTACTGTAAGTATATATGTTTTTAAAAGATTCTTTACTAAAGTTTTTCTGCTTGCTAATGAAATGTGATGAAAAAGATATGACTCTATATATGGCGGAAATATTCCAAGGTACCAAAGCTTACAAAGTTGTCCTTATTTAACCTCTATTTGTGGTACTTCATCATGTAAATTGGTATAGTATTTTTCTTACTCTCTTTTTCTGACTTAATTTCTCGGGACAACACCTCTAGGACAGAAGGACAGACGGGTAGATATACGGATACGAAAGTCGAGTGAAATATCAAATTATCTTCTACAGATCAAGCAAATACAAGATACTGTATGGCAAGCATTACATGATATTCCATTTATTATGCACCTATTTTTTATTCAAATAAATTCAATGAAATTAAAAATCTGTATTTCCACAGGTATTTCCTTTCTTCTTTACCATTCTGATTACGTCTGTTCGCATTATGACGGCATCAACGAATTTTCTTTTTTGTCCTCGTGGAATGAATTTATTTTACTAGAAATATTGATAGGTATATGATAAATAAGGAATGTTACAACAGTGTGTTTTTTCTCTTTCTTGTTATCGTGTTCAGTCTCATCCAATAAAAATACCTACACACGATTCTCGAACACGATGAAAACAAATAGAAAAACACACTGTCGTAATATTCCTTTTATTATATACCTTTTAGGACATGACATTAAGAAAATTCTCTTAAATGATTGAAAAGATAACCAACTTTCAGAAATAAAAACCCGAACGTCAATACACAAAAAAGTAGTCCATGTTTAACGGTACTCGACGAATACGTTTTTTTTTAATACACACCAAATACGGATTTTTTTCTGTCGAGTTGTTTTAGATAGCCAGATTTTAATCCATATCGCTAAACCTAAAGACGGACTTCGAAACATAAACACGGTTATTCTGATTAAAATACACAGGGCTTATTTATTTCCCTTTGCTTCACGTTGAAAAAATACGTCAATAAGTATATAGCTCACTTTGACAAAAGCAATTCGACCGACATTAAATTACTCTAGATTCACCGTTGGAAAATGTAAGGGGTTTACCCAAAGTAATTACCTCGAACCAGGGAATAACGTTATGATCTAGACATGATTGCTCTTAAGGACTGCTATTCATTCTGGGAGTCAGTTATTCAATTGTAAAGTTAAAATGCCAGTTTGGACGTGATAAACCTTGATATTTCAAATGTTTGTCTGTTAAGTTTAACTAGCAAAGCTGTGCTTATCAGCTAAAAATATGTTAACGTGACCGGTGCATATTTCCAACCATTGGTAGATGAACTAAACTTGATACATGTAGATAGCAACACATGTGAGCAAACCTGCTATCTAATTTGCCTAGGTGGAGATATCTCGAAAAATGTATCGATCAGGTCCCCCCCCCCCCTAATTATTCTATTATAACAGGCGTCTACGGAGTATACGGGGCCTGGGTAACTATGGTTGAGTTTTATGGAAAGTTTGATTCTATGTTCGGTCCAAGCGAAGCAGGGAGGAGGCTTCAGGTTTTTAAATTGCTCTATGATATAATTTGTTTATACTCATTAGGATCGTCTCGCCGAAGTGTTTTTTTAAAGTAACAACAACCTAGGGTTTTATGGGGAAATAAAGACTGTATTACGGTTTTATCCCTTCTAATCTAGGCCTCATTATTACACAGAAACTTTAGACTTAATATCAAAAGATTTAATCCGTTCTAAACTGAAATCTTACTAACAAGCTCAAGGAAAATCATGTCTTTTCAAGTTGAGGTTTCCGCTTTCTAATCCGATTTACCCAGAATTTAGATGACCAATAAATCTGGTCTATGGGTTTGTCAACTCATTAATGAATGTACTGCTGACATTTTCTTTTGTTTTTGTAACATATCTCAATAAAATAAGAACATTTCAAATTAAGCTTTGAGAATTTAAGAAAAATGGGATAGATCACTAAGCCAAATTTTAAAAATTCCCGTGAACATTCTAGAATTTCTAACCTTTTAGCTCATATGCCTTGATATTTTGTCTGAATGTTTGGCCTCACGATGCCTTGAACATCCGTTCAGGAGCTGTAAAAAGTAGGCCACTATGTCCAAACTTGAAGTGAGATATCCTGTATTTATTCTATATGCTACATTTTTGGCTCAACTGTCTTGAAATAAAGTCAGAATATATGTCTCTATGATCTCTCAATTGAATTGGATATTGGCTAATGCTAGGTCGAAAAGTAGGCCAATAGGACAAATCTGTAAAATATCCTGTTTGCACTCTCGAAGCCACAAATTTTACTGAAATGTTATTGGTCAGAATGTTTATCATCATTATCTTTTTCTTGGACACGTTGGGTCGATAGCAGGTAACTAGGTAAATTTTTGAAATCGCTTACCTCTGACGTCGATGTCATTTTTGCGACCAGGATGTTAATTCCTATGTTATGTGACACATGCAAGATCGACATCGGTCCACTTCATGTAAAAAGTAAGTAAATGTGTGGAATGAAAAGAGAGAACAAGGGAAGCAGGGACTGTGGGTATTATTACTCAAGTTCTGAAACAGATCACACAATCATATTGGGGTAGATTGAAATACAGTTCTACAGACCACACAATCTCTAAGTGAAGATTGAAATACAGTTCTACAGGCCACACAATCTTAAAGGTAAGATTGAAATACAGTTCTTCAGACCACACACTCTTAAAGAGTAGATTGAAATACAGTTCTACAGACCACACAATCTTAAAGGGTAGATTGAAATACAGTTCTACAGACCACACAATCTTAAAGGGTAGATTGAAATACAGTTCTACAGACCACACAATCTTAAAGTGAAGATTGAAATACAGTTCTACAAGCCACACAATCTTTAAGTGAAGATTGAAATACAGTTCTACAGGCCAAACAATCTTAAAGGTAAGATTGAAATACAGTTCTTCAGACCACATTCTCTTTAAGGGTAGATTGAAATACAGTTCTACAGACTACACAATCTTAAAGGGTAGATTGAAATACAGTTCTACAGACCACACAATCTTAAAGGGTAGATTGAAATACAGTTCTACAGACCACACAATCTTAAAGTGAAGATTGAAATACAGTTCTACAGCCCACACAATCTTAAAGGTAAGATTGAAATACAGTTCTTCAGACCACACAATCTTTAAGTGAAGATTGAAATACAGTTCTACAATCCACACAATCTTAAAGGGTAGATTGAAATACAGTTCTACAGACCACACACTCTTTAAGTGAAGATTGAAATACAGTTCTACAAACCACACAATCTTAAAGGGTAGATTGAAATACATTTCTACAGACCACACAATCTTTAAGTGAAGATTGAAATACAGTTCTACAGACCACACAATCTTAAAGGGTAGATTGAAATACAGTTCTACAGGCCACACAATCTTTAAGTGAAGATTGAAATACAGTTCTACAGGCCACACAATCTTTAAGTGAAGATTGAAATACAGTTCTACAGACCACACAATCTTAAAGGTAAGATTGAAATACAGTTCTTCAGACCACACAATCTTTAAGTGAAGATTGAAATACAGTTCTACAAACCACACAATCTTAAAGTGAAGATTGAAATACAGTTCTACAGACCACACACTCTTTAAGTGAAGATTGAAATACAGTTCTACAAACCACACAATCTTAAAGGGTAGATTGAAATACAGTTCTACAGACCACACAATCTTTAAGTGAAGATTGAAATACAGTTCTACAGGCCACACAATCTTTAAGTGAAGATTGAAATACAGTTCTACAGGCCACACAATCTTAAAGGTTAGATTGAAATACAGTTCTACAGACCACACAATCTTTAAGTGAAGATTGAAATACAGTTCTACAAACCACACAATCTTAAAGGTAAGATTGAAATACAGTTCTACAGACCACACAATCTTTAAGTGAAGATTGAAATACAGTTCTTCAGACCACACAATCTTTAAGTGAAGATTGAAATACAGTTCTACAGACCACACAATCTTTAAGTGAAGATTGAAATACAGTTCTTCAGACCACACAATCTTTAAGTGAAGATTGAAATACAGTTCTTCAGACCACACAATCTTTAAGTGAAGATTGAAATACAGTTCTTCAAACCACACAATCTTTAAGGCAAGATTGAGGCACAGTTCTGCAGACCACACAATGTTAAAGATTAGAATGAAATACAGTTTTACAAACCACACAATCTTAAAGGGTTTATTGAAATAAAGTTCTACAAACCACAAAGTCTTAAATGGTAAATTGAAATTTAGTTTTACAAAACACTCAATCTTAAAGGGTAGACTGAAATACAGTTCTATAACGGGTGTCTACGGATATACGTATTTTACCCGAAAACTGTGCTTTAATTAATTCCCCTGACTACACTAGATAGTTTCGACTTAATTTTGCTATAAACATTGTTTTAGAGATTTATCACTTTTACGGTAGCGTTATGAGGATTTTCTTTATCATTTCACACAATTAAATTTTGAATACTCTTAAGTACCTCTTTTGCTTCTTAAAAAATATCAACGTGTTGTAATGCCTTTTTGCTTTTATTTTTAAATCACATAGGCAAATTTTACCATCAATTGCAAGGAAAGATAGAGTCTTTGTTTAGTGTACACAGGACCTTGTTTGAAACAAAAAAATTAATACTTTTGTAACATGATTGCTTAGATTAAACAAATAAGCTAATACGACTTATTGACATGTGAATTGTCAGCAACCTATTCATCATGTGTTTATTCATACTTTAATAACAAAGTAATATAACGTCATGAAATTCAAGACTATCGGAATACCATTTGCAAGTCTATGTAGCAGATTTATTAATCATTTAAAAGAGACAGAAAATATACATTAATATGCAATGAATGCATAGAGGTTTTACAACTCTATTATGATGAACTACTGTGATAATAATAAGTCAATCCATTCTGCAATAGTTTTTTGTCTACAGTGACGAAAGTCAACGGTCTCTTACAGGATTTTGTTGTGTCAGCCTTAAATGACTTCTCTATTTGAACCGACCGCAAAAAAGGACTCCAGGCTATTCCGAAAAGGAATAGTTGAGAAAAGAGTTCGGATCCAGGACAGGTCATCGTGAGGACTCAATGCGGAAACAACTATATGGTAAGATGTTTATAACAAAATGCTTATTAACACAAGGATGTTTTTCGGATTCTCTTAAAACTATAATAGACAAATTGTACCATCATTTGGATTTTTCCATTGTAAATTTGGTTTGATCTGTTAAGTTTGAAAAGAAAAGGGGCATAGAGTGTTAAATTTATATACAGAAAATTGTCACAGAACGATAAGAAAAGGAGCTTAGAATTCTTATTTTAGATTCAGAAAATTCTCATAGAGTCGATACAAGCCAGAAGGTCTCTATTTGACAGGTTACAAACGAAAAAAATGTGTTAGTGCGTTTGTCACCTGGCGCAAAGAGACCTTCTAGCTTATACAAAAAGTATCGAGACCTTCTGCGCCAGAACGCAAACGCATTAATACAGTTCATGCCTTTGCGACCTGGCGAAGAGAGACCTTCTGGCTAGTCCAAAAAAAGTATCGAGAACTTCTTTGCCAGGTCGCAATCATATTAATACAGTTTATGGTTTTGCGATCTCTCGAAGAAAGACTATTCAGCTAGCCAAAAAAGGTAGTTTGCGTTTGCTACCTTGCGAAGAGAGACATTATGGCTAGTCCAAAAAGTATCGAGACCTTTTTCTCCAGGTCGCACACGCATTTATACAATTTTATGTTTTCGCGACCTTACTAAGGTAGACCTTCTAGCTAGTATCAGACAACGAAAATAGTATATTGTTATACTCTATGGAAATTACGAGGTGTTGGAACCATTGAATAATTGCGGATAGCTGGCCACGGCAATTTACCTCCGACATGGCAATTTGACTAAAGTTACAAACCACAACATATTGTAAAATATACAATTATCAGATGGATTAAAAAACACAACAAAAAACAACAAAACGATTAAATAAAAGAAATCAATCTAATGATGGCGATCTAAGTATCGAAACTATTGCTTTAAATTGAATAACTTGAATAACTTGAACCAACAAAAAGGCTTGACATAAATATAGAAGGTCAACATTCGCTACCAGTCAAAATTAATGGTTTGATTTGTAAATCTTTGTTCTTTTGTTTTTTTTTCTCCCTTTTTTCTCCCTTTTTCAATGTTCATAAACTTAAACACTTTGTTATACATGTATTTTGTATATTTCATATCTATATCTCTGTTTGTCTTTGCCATATTTTCTTTGTAGTATTTGTAAATGGCCTAAGACATATTGTAATGTCGATATGCCACTAAATGAAATGAAATGAAAAAAATGTTCTGATTAACATTGACGATCCTTCAATAATGAAAATCCGTGAAATGGGGATTTTGATTTATAATAAAAGTATCATATTTTAAAGGAAATCAATGTAAAAGTACAAACTGTAAAATCCCCTAAGAAGACGCATTACGGTTAGTTAACGGTATCAAATATTTTCTAAAACCAAGAGTTTAAAATGTACACAACATTTAAGCAAGTCTCTTGATTTGAAACTGTATTAGATGGGTGAATTTCTTCCAATAACCCGCTAAAAGAATAGTATAATAAAGAAAATACCACGGAACAAAACAATGCCTGTTTCAGACAAAATGTCCAATCCATTATACAAGCTCGATACGTTTGATCAAATGTAATCAGAGATTTTGGTTATATTAAAGTCATGGCATTGCAGGAAAATCTAGTTTGAATCCCGTCGAATATTTATCTGAGGTCACATTTGGCGCGAACCGTATATAATCCACTTGAAATGGTGGATATGTGATTAGGGAGTTAATGATATTGAACATAGAAGATTCGTGGAAGATTCTTAATTGTCGATGGGTTTTACGTAGCCGGGTAGTGTATAAGGGTGCTTATACTGCCTTGCCGTATAAGCTAGCTTTTATGTTGACTTGGTAGAGCGCTTGCTTCGGGACGGAGAGATCCCTGGTTCGAATCTCGAAGGAGTCGAACATTTATTTGCGGGTTACATAAATATAAGATTATCTGTAAAAAAAACCCAACTAACTCCAGTAGGCCGTTTTAATGTAGATCTAGCGTATCAATATTCATTATGCTCATCAGTAAATGGTTGACCTTTGCAATGCCAATACGATATCAATTCTTTATTGTCTTTTAAAATCCTAACATGATTAGATATGATCGCTTGCGTGACATTTCCAACCATTACGCGTGTGCGCCAAGTAAAGACTCAGATCAGCCTGTGCATTATTACTGTTTGGTCAGAGTCTTCAATCTACGTTCTGTAGATAGATACTGACCCAAAGCTTCTTTAAACAATCAGCGAATGTTCTAATTGCCCCGAATGGCTGTCCAGGGTGCTCAATGTGTCAGAGTCACGCACATGCGAAATGGTTGGATATGTAACGCATAGGCTAATATTTTATATAATCAAACGAAAAACCATTATCCAAGAAACCTGCCCAAATTGCGTTACTTCATGAGGTTAGAAAATTCAGATGTTTTGATAGCGTTACCACTGACCAAACGCGGCTGTCAATCAAATAATCAGTCGGCCTATGAAATATATCATATTGACTGGAAGTTCAGTTTGATCCCAAACATTGGCCGCCACTTTGGTGAATAGCTTTTGATAGTTTGGCGCCTTAAGCCAATTTGGTTAACCAAGTGGTGGAGATCAAAACTCATTTCTGGTATCAATTTATGATTTCATTGGTCTACTGATTAATTGATTGGCACTGCGACTGGTCAATTAATTTTGAGCATCATATAATAAACAATGTTTGATCTTTGACAGACACCAAAATCCGGGTCATCCAATGGAACTGAGGAATGGTTTGAATGACGTAACTGAAGTCGAAGGAGTATCCCATTCCCACTCAATCCCTCCTTTTTACGCCCCTCAGCAAAAAAAGCTTTGGAAAACATTGTGGAAAATGAAGAAATTGCTTGGATCAAGCAATTCCTTCATTATCCACAATGTTTTTTATCCCAAAGACGAAAAAATAAAAATTCTATCAACTTGAAATTGTCGTCTGCAGCTCCTTTCAATTTGGACTGGTCTAAAATTCCATTGTGTTGGAATGGGTTAAATAGAATGGCGTCCAAGCGATTAGTAAAGCAGTTGAGTTGAATTAATGTTAAGTTTTCGATGTTAGGAACTGTCTGAACTTTTGCACCACTGACCACCCACATTCATCAGTTTACCAATCGCTGGCCCCGCTTATGTGCTCCGCTGGCCCCGCCCATTGAGTCCGACAGGAATTATCGCTTTGAATTAAATCGACGATATTTTGTAAAGTCTATAGCAAGTAGCATGTAATAATTTAAACAACGTTATTTTGTAAAATTTATAGCAAGTTGCATGTAATAGAAAAGATGAATGTTTGGTTTGCGGCTTGTACTCTGTAGTTACGACGTTTAAGTCTCCTAACAAATAAAAACGATTCACACAAATGACGGCCAGTGTCGGCGTTCAAGGCTAAGTTCAGGGCTGAATGATTGATTCGATTGGTCGATTGATTCCTGAACTGAGAGCCAAGATCGGTCAATTTTAAATGTTATCTTACAACAGCACTAAGGGGAAAGTGAAAAAGAGAGAATAAAAGCATGTTGGAATTTAGAGTTTGGCACATTTCACGACTATCCGTTTCTTGTTAATGCTTTGAAAGATTATACGGGCTCCAAGAGAGTCGCGTTTTTTTCTGTGGAATTTCTCAAAAAGTCTCAACTTGGCGATGGAATAGAGGTGAAATTTTAAACCTTTCATCAGAAATGCGAGCCGGTTTTCTGAGTACATAGACTCAAATACCAGGCTCTGATAACACTTTTCATAGAACAGGTTCTTTGTCAAGTGCATAACAAAGGAAAGGCGGAACTTAATGATATATACAAATAGCACTAATAATAATGATAATAATAAAAAAGAATAAAAAATAAACAAAACAGCTACAGAAACTAGACTAACTACCACTATGGGTGATAAATACCACCCTCCCTATATTTAATGACATAGGGACTATCACCCTGCAATTTTAATTTAGGAACAATAACTCCTTTTTCATAAGGTTAAAATTTATGCGATACTTACATCTTTGATTCAGTGGTCAAAATTCTGTATTTCTCGATTCTATCTAATAACAAACTAGGAAAATAAAACATTCATTGTTTTATAGGATTTTTACATAATGTGTGTCTCTCACATCTACAAATCCTAATGAATATTTTTGTAAAGTAGGCTATCAAGCGAAGAAGACTAAAACAGTAGGTGGGGTGGGCCGGACAATATTTTTTAAAGGCGGATCAGGGTCAATAACTCACTTATTCTGGATGGGAGTTTCACAAATTTTGTATCTTGAACATATATAACTCCAAACGAAGACCTTTGCCAAGTATAAAAGAAATAGGACTGAAATTATTGGAGGATTTGTCAGAACTAAAGTTTTCAACCCATTGAGGGGCAATAACTATAATTCATATTGATTCTCAGTAGAATTTTCATTAACACTCCCCCCCCCAAACCGTATTGCACACCTACAACCCAAATTGAGTTTGTGCCAAGTAAAAAGGAATCGAACAGAAAATGTAGAGTGAATCATAGGCAATAACTCAGTATTTCTTTGTAGAATTTTTACGAAATGTGTGTCTTTCACATCTACAAAACCTTATGAAAACCTCTGCCTAGTTCAAAAAGAATCAGTAAGTAACCGTAGGACAACCATTTTAAAGAGCAGTTAGGGGCATAAACTGAAAATGCTTTAAGGATTATTTACTTTTTTTTAGTCTTTAGGTTTGCACATCTACAGCTCATTATGAATATTTCTGTCCAGTATCAAGTGAACTGCAAAGAAACTGTAGGAGAAGTGATCCAGACTCTTTTTTTTCGGACAGACCGACCGCCACATTGACAGACTATTCCACTCTACCCCCCACACCTTTGGAGACTATGATCCTTCATAAAGCGTCTTGGCATGAAATGCATGTGTTCAAATCCCGTCTTAATTCCACAAGATCATCACCAATCTCACAGAACAGAATTTTAGACTTGTAAAAAATCAAAGGAAATGTAGTCGACATTTTCAAGTTGGTGAAACTAAAAGAAATGGGTCTTTAGGAGAAGAAAACATAGTAGAAATATAAAAATTGCTTGTTGTAAGCTTATTCTTTTCTGTCAATGTTTTCCCAGTTTCTTTTAATTTGGGGAATTAAAAAAGCGGTATAGGGTGAGAAAGGGTTAATGATAAAAAGCAGGATATGAAAATTCGGGTTTGACCTCCAATGCTTCGGTACTTTAAGCCAAGATTCATAAAACAATACTAAAACAATTTTTGTTCAATTTCAACACGATTACAACACAAAAAGATGATTAAAACACTAAAATGCTAATCGCAGATTCTCAAATTAGACTTCGACATGCTTCACTTTTGCATCCCATCAGAATATAAATTTTGAATTATTTTCAAAATTCACATTAATTACAAACCTACCATTGTTTGTTGTTGTTGTTATTTTTTTGTATGTCTCTGTCTGTTCGGGGTGTAAATAGCCTCGAATTTCGAAGGGTAAATATTAAAAGGTTTGCCATTTGAAAGTGGTGAGGTTTTCTCTTGAAACTTTACAAAAAGTAGGCTAAACCTAATTCATGACGTATACATGTTTAGATGTTGCATAGGGTTGCATGTATATATGTTTATAGGATATTATATAACTGTTGATTGGTTTTCAGTTTTATGAAACAAATTTGTATCCGCTAATCCTAGGTACATTTTTATCAGTTGATTGTTTGAATGGGGCTTAATACCACTTTAAAAAGTATTTCAGTCATATCGCGGCGGCTAGAGCACCTAACCATGAATTCCTAGTATTTTTCACACCAGTACTACTAATACATTATTCTGAGCCTCCAGCTGCTCATCCCACTTAGGTTAACGATTATCCACCTAATGGTGGGAGATATATATCCGAAAAGATATTTGAAATACAGGAGACATTTGTAAAGCATGAAATAGTTCTCAGGCCTAGTAAGCAACCCGTGTCGTTCGTTTTGTTGGATCGATATCGTAACATAGTAAATGTATTTCATTTATTGTATACCTTCAATTTATTCTAAATAAATTCGATAAAATAAGAAAAATGATAAAAAATCTGTATTTTCTACAAGTTTTTTATTCCTATCTCTACAATTCTGTTTACGTTTATTCGCATTATGACGTCATCTACAGAATGGAAATGACGTCATCTCAGACTACTTTATATGGAACCGTATTTGACACTATAAAAAAAAAAAACAAAAAAAAAAAAACTGTCAGCCCAATTTGCTCAGATAGTAGATCACTTGTTCAAACCTCAAGATCACGGGTTCGAGCCCCAGGGCGTACCAAAATAACACAACTAACTGTATTTCAGATGAAACGTTAAACCGAGGCCCCCTGTGACGGTGCTATCAACCGAGCACGCTAGAAAGCCAGACAGAGCTCTCAGCAGTTTCGTCCTGTATCCTGGCACTATCCCCCGTAACAACTAACCGTCTTCCGGGGGCTTCATGGGCGTCGCTAATATGGGCATGTGTTACGATAGCAACGATAAATAAAATACACACTATCAAAAACGGATTTTTTTTCTCACGTGACAGATTTTGTCTGTATGGAATATGTATATTTCTAGAGAAATATTTAAACGTATACAATACTAATTAATCTTCATCACTTGCACTCAGAAATATTTGTTCTATTATAACCCCGGTGGGTTTAATGTTCCATAAAATAATAATGGGCAATCCGATAACATTAAGAATCGTCTATTTACAACTTAAAGAAGAAACGACTGAATCTGCATTCTTTCCACTACATGTTTTTGTTTTCATTGCTTGTTTTTATGTTATCGAAATATTTCCAGGATAGAAATAAATTGGACATTAATTCTGATCATTTTTCTCCCATAACTATCTTTCTTTTCTATAGCAAAGAGCCAACACGAAAATTCTTTCCTTACATATAAATGCGTTGAACATTCTTTAGGCTATTCCGGCAAAATGTCGCTTTTTGACGCCCCGGAGAGTCAGAGATTTGGCAAATATTGTAGAAAATGAAGAAATTGCTTGTCACAAGCAATTTTTTCATTATCCCCAATGTTTTCTACTCGAAGGTTGGCTAAAAGTTATGGTCTGCAACATCTTTGAGTTTGGACCAATTTAAAATTTTGTCGATAGGAAAGGGTTAAATGATTCACTTGATTTTCTTTGAGACTTAAAGATCTCAGCCTTTTCAATAGAAAATATACTTGGTTCGCCAAGGCTCCCTAAATGATTTTCTCGTCTAGCCTTGGCTGAAAACAGCTTCTTTAACCCATTACCAAACGATTCAATTTTAGACAATTCCAGATTCAAAGAACTTGCAGACGACAATTTTAAGTTGACGAAATCTATAACATTTTCTCTCTTGGGGTAGTAAACATATTGGGTAATGACGAAGTTGCTTGTCACAAGCATTTTTTCATTTTTCACAATATTTTCAAATCTTTTTATCAAGTGGCGTTTAAAGCGTTATGTTATGTGAATGGGTTAACCCATTCCGACTAAGTGACGCCTTTGGACGCCCCCCAGGAAAAACAATTGGGAAAACATTGTGTAAAATGAAGAAATTGCTTGTAAAAAGCAATTCCCTCATTCTACACAATATTTCTATCCAGAAAGTTGAAAAAATCTAAAATTTGATAAAATTTAAAAAGTCGTCTGCAGCTCCTTTCAGTTTAGACCAGTCTAATATTTTGCCGTCTGGTAATGGGTTCAAGGAATACCTCAAGAAAGATCGCATATGTTCTTACTCGGGAGATTTTTGTTGATACGGATCAAACTGCCGATATTTTTACAACGTAAAAACAGATTTATAATGATTGTTTATTTCACCACATACCCCAATGTTGATGCCGTAAAGTAAAATACCGTGAATATCATCGTAGGAAAAGGCGAACTTGATTGTGGCAATTTACAATTTTCTCAATATTTTCTACCCGAAAAGGTACTTATTTTTCAATTTACAAGCACTATAGATTGTCGCCTGCAATTTGACAGTACTGTCGCGGAGTAACACTTTGATATACTGGTGACACTTTTAAAACATAGCGGTATATCCACCCTTTTTTTTTCAATAGCACAACGACAGCACAATCTCTGGACCTTATTTGGAAATAAAGGATAAACTTACCCAGAATTCCAAGAACATGTTATTGGTTACACCCAACACTACCAAGAATCGCAATTGTCGACAAGAGTCTCAAATCCCATTAAAAGAATTTATTGTACAAAAGTTCTAAGCACTGGCTATAAAATAACATTCCTTGATGAATAATAGATTACTGGATGAGACAACTAACCTCCGACAGGAAGTTCCATTTAGATATTTTTCGGCGTTATTTTTGCACATTTTGTAGTCAATAAGTTGTAACAAAGCAGAAAAAAGGTTTTTTGTGACGTAAACGTCGTAACTAGAGCTTGAATAAGCTGTAGCTGTGACTTTTAAGTCGCCAAACCAATGAAAATGCTTAACATATATGTCGACCAATGTTGGAGTTCAAAGCAAAGAAAACCCTTGTGTGCACTCTTCATTTTTATTTTTGGCTTAACTGTCTTGAAAATTAGACCAAGTGCTTATCCTTTCAAAGATTAATTTCGGGCACCTGCCGTCAAAAACATGTTCAAAAGTATTTATATACCAGGTGAATCTCGGGACGCCCAGCCCTTTGATTATGATATGATAT
Organism: Fragum fragum; assembly: GCA_946902895.1. Classification (NCBI taxonomy): domain Eukaryota; kingdom Metazoa; phylum Mollusca; class Bivalvia; order Cardiida; family Cardiidae; genus Fragum; species Fragum fragum. The sequence goes on along the minus strand of OX336374.1, from coordinate 692,271 downwards.
TGAAAGAGAAATTACATTTCCACCACTTGCTAAATAGGCTTTTTAGTGATTAAATTTAGACGAACGAGTAAGTATCCAGCTTTCTTTTATTACAGCCACATGAAACAAAAACTTAAATGTTTGGTTGACAATCTTCACGTCGTAGCTACAGCTACAACATTGAGGTCGTCAAACCAACTACAATGTTCCACATAAATGGTAACCAATTTTGGAGTTCAAAGTTCACTTCCGGTCTAAATGGATGATTTGATTGGTCAATTGATTTTTGATTGATAACGTCGATCCATTAAAACTTACCGATGGTTCAGCGCAAAACAGTTGTAACTGCCTATAAACATATAGGCAGTTACAACTGTTTTGCGCTGATCCATCGTAACAATCGGGAAATTGTGGCCTTAAGGACACCACTAAAAACGGGGTGTTTTTGAAAACACCATATGTGAAACATAAAATAACGTAAATAAGCATCTTTTAATCCCACAGTTTATTCTTCATCGACAATTTCAAACCCATTTACTATATGAGTTCGAAACATGCCTAATTAAGATTAACCATTTAACATTATCTTGTCAACCACATTTCTTTTATACCAATAAAGAAATTAAATCTTACAACTTTGTTATTTTCCGACTTCTGAAAACAAAATTTAAATGTTTACCATTTCGTCGTTGTCATTCTAAAAGCTCATAACTACAGCTTGATTCAAGCTGTAGTTACGGGGTTTTAGAATGACAACGACGATAAACCGTTGCCGTTCATTTTTGATTTTTCATTTTTGACATGCTTAAAACTATATCATATCGCTGCACAGCGTAATGTACAGACCCTGTTTATGTGTTATATTTTGTCCCCAAGAAACATCGAAGCGTTGTCCCCTTTGAGTTTCCGAAATAGGTTTGCTGTAGTGACAATAAAAACGATTAAACATAGCTTGATTTAATTCTCGTTTGCTAATAGGCAATCTTTCCGCCAACTGTAACACTTAAGAAGTTGACCTATATCGGGTTATTGCTAGAACTTTCATAGGGTATTTAAGGGAGGCATTGTCGTTTATTTCAGGAACGCGAATTAACAGTTATCTTCACGATGAAAATAGATCAATATAAAGGTACCAGACATTTGTCATACACTCAAACCGGGGTTAATTGCAACTTGGTTACAAACGCAAACCTATAAAATAATAATTTGTTCTTAACAATTGATGTCTATCGTTTACTCATAAAGTATTCTCGGTATATAAGCCATAAAACTTCTACTTCGCAATCTACTTTATGTTACCGTAGACGCAGGTCGGTCTTGCCAGGCGACAGAATATCGCCGTCGAATTAAACAAGGGTAATGTATATATTATAGCTATTACACACATCGACAAAGTAACAAAATTACAACTTGTCTTTGCATCAAAACTACTTACTAATAATGAAGTGTTAGGTAGAAAATGTAGGCGATTTTTGTCATTGAAAAATATCGATACCCCATTAAGAAATCAACACCATCCTCAAAATCTTGTAAATCTACAAAAACTTACCAAATCACGTCACGAATTCAATGTTTACCTTTCGGTCGTAACACATTCCTGAAACGACACAATTTCAGACATGAGTAGGAGAGCAATATATTAACCCATCACAAACGGCGAAGTTTTAGACTGGTCCAAATTGAGGTATAGTCGGTTAAACTTGAAAAACAATGTTCATATCAGTTAAAATACATTTAACAAGCAATTTATTTTTTTCTTACAATGTTTTCCCAAGTTATATTCCTTGGGCACGTAAATTGAGTGGTAGTATGAAAATTGATTAAATTACACAGGAGGTGACCAATCATTGTTGATGGATCGATGGCCACAATTACTGATCACCGACGTTATAGTTTGACTGAGTTATCAAACAACATCATTTTGTATAATTTATGTTAGGTAATATACAAAAAAAGAAAATCGCTGTTTGGTGATCGACACGTCGTTACAACAACTAAAACTTAAGTCGCAAAACAACAACTACACACACGCACAAAAAAAAAAACACCTTAATATATGTTTGAGTTCAACAAATTTGTTTTTACTTCGATTGAGATGAAAGCTTTAAGATTATAGAGTCGCTCTCGAACACACCGAGAGAGATAGAGAGAGAGTGGTACAAACTCGTCGGCTCGAACGAGTGACCTACAGATCAAAAGTCAAACACTCTAACGACTCGGCCTCCGCGTAGTTCAAAATTTCCTTTCGATCTAAATGAAAATTTGATTTGACAATGACTGTTTAATTTACATCGGCGATCCTGCGTTTGTCTCTAAGGCTGCGGCTCTAGCGCAGTTGGTAGAGCGCAGGACTTCTAATCTTGGATTCTCGGATTCGATCCCCAGCCGCGGCGAATATTCTTGGTAGACCTGTGTAAGTAAAGTATGAAAACAAACAATATCACACAAAACAAAGCAAACAAACAAAAAATTTGCGACTGTCAATCAAAGAATTAATCAAATCATTCACTTAGACCGGAAGAGAACTTTGAACTCAGATAATTGCCGACATGTTTACGAACCAATTTTAGTTGGTTTGGTGGCTTAAACGTCGTAGTTGTAGTTACAAAATTAAGGTCGCCAACCAACCATTTGTAACTATTACTGGCTATAAGTTTGGTAAAATCAGTGGATGTTGCTAGCGGAGATAGTGGGCGGGGTCAGCGACATCTCAGTTTCCAAGATCATGTACCTGGTCAGCACTCAATATGTTTGTCTTACACACGTTTCAGCATGGTATCCATAAATATTCATCCATACAGTCATAACAAAACAATAAGACTACATTATATCAAATCTTGTTAAAGTATCATAGGCATAAAGTATATAGGGATTCGCAAACCATCTCAGAAAGGCAGAAAAACGCTTATTTAAAACAATAGATGCATAGGGGGCTTTAGTATCCCATTATGATGAATTGTCTTGATAATAATAAATCAATCTATTCTGTAATTTCCTTTGATCTCTGTGTCTACAATGCAAATAGTTAGGAATGGCTGTAGGAAAATGGCGTAATATTCTTTTCTGTTCTACTGTATAATATCCTAGTTATACAAATAAAGGTTCTGTGATTAGCAACGAATCTTTGTATAACGAAGTTAAAGTGGACATAAATGACGAAGTGTCTATTTATGATATATTTCAATATGCTTCTTATAATTGGTGAAATTTGATTGGCTGAAAACTTTACATTTCCCAATTAAAAATGAGGTCAGTACTGTTTTGTTTTCTTGCACAAAATTAAGTAGAAATCTGTGTCAAACTTGGTTAATCTTTGCTTTTTAACTTACGATATCATATTCATGTAGAAAGAAATGACGTGTTCTTTTTGTTTTGAACGAGGTAGAAAATTAATGTAAACAAGAATAGGATTATGTTGACGACAAATTCTGAATAGTGAAATTATGTGGTTTTTTTTCTCGCTTTTGGGGGGGGGGAAACATTGTATATTCATTTTCCAAAATGTTTTCCAGAGCTTTCTTTTGTTTGGGACGTTAGTGTGGCATTCATTTTTTTCAAAAATTACTGTATACAATAAAGATTTGTGAAAATTGCCTTAATCAGATAGCTTTGAAATTGCCTTTATCAGATCTTTAAAATTGCATTTATCAGAACACTTTAGATCATTTCTAATTGGTAATTTAGAGATCTCACCACAAGGCGAGCTGTGGTATGTCTTAGTGGATTATAACTGTCAATTGAACATTGTTAAAGTCCGCAAATCACGTTAAATTCTCATTTACGGGCGAGATTTTCTCGAGACTGCATTGTATCAACAACAAGATAACGAAGATAATTAGCATCAATCCAACATACTTTTTAATAAAAAAAAAACGACCAACATTTTGATAAGGCGCAATAAAAATGGAAAAATAATCCTGTTTTGCATGCGATTCTAAATGAAACATTTGTCATTTTTTCAAAAGGCCAACCCGGGGAATAAATATAAACAAAACAAGAAAATGAAAAAGACAGAGCCAAAAGGGTTTTTGACGGATCACCAAAATGGCGCTTCTACTGAGTTCTTAACGACATTATTTCATAAATATGTTGTCAAGGACATAAAATTAAATGCAATCAATGGCTGATTACCTAAAATTTGTAGCAACAGCTTTTGTAGTTACGATATTTAAGTCGCAAAGCGTTCTAAATGCTTAATATAAATGCCGGTGTTCAAGGTTGACTTCCGTTCTATATGATTTATTGAATTTACTAATCAAGTTTATTGAAATCGACACCCCGTCCTATTTTTCGCATTTTTTACTTTATCTCAGCCTTTGTTTATTTTCAGCCAGTGTGTATGTACTTTTTTCCAATTTAGTCTATTATCACCATGTAATAAGAGGAGTTTGGTGTATATATTTGCCTATTAGTTTTTTATCTCAAGCGGATACCAGCATATAATTTTCCTGATTATAAAGAAAGACGTAGGCTTCCTGTAAGTTCGAAATCATTCACTTCTTTTTTTCTTTTATGACTTCTCACCTTTTGATTAGAAATTACGGCTCTTCCTGGCCTTGAGTCATTGACCTTGAGATTTCCTTGAAGGCAAACACTTTTATTTTTATGTAGTCAAATTGAGAAAACTATAGAACATATCGATAAGGATAAAACTAATTCAATAACCTAAGTTTTTTTTAATGATTTTTTGTAGCAGGTCTTCAAAGCCATAACGCAGTCGGTAGTGCATAAGACTCCCAGTCTTCAATCATGGGATGTCATGGGTTCGATCCCCGGCGGCAGAACATATCCTTTCCGACATTTCTCTCTCACCAGGGGGTGGATAATCGTAAACGTCTTGGGCAGATAAAAGATTATTTGTATAAACTAGCCTTTTTCTCCTGTGAAGACCGGTTTGCATTACTTAATATTCTTACAGGGATCATAAATACATGTGAAATACATACCTATTTCTCGAATTTCTTTTAACGTGTTGTTTGAAATAGAAGTAATTCGATGTATCAATAAGATTATTCCTTGTTCAAAAGATTATGAAGAAGATAATAATAATTATGATAAAAATAGAATAGGTTGTATTTTGCAGGATTTGACGCTCGGCCAGTCATCGTCATCTAATCAGAAGATGGGGCCTGGTAGACGACAAATCATAATTACTTATGGCGGATAAAATAACCCTAAAAAAATGGCCAATCGAATGATGTTTTGATTAAGGTTTATTCCGGAAAAAAGATACCAATGGCTTGACGGCGGTTAAATCCCGGCTCCCAATTGGGGGCGAGGCTTGGTCGTCATAAATGGTCATTCAAAAGATACCGATGCAGAATGTTAAAAGAAAAAAATCTCCCTTTGTCAATAATGAAATAAGCTATCCCCTACCACGTTTATTTTTTCAATTACATTTGTAATTCCAATGTTTGAAAGTGACATATAGGCCCATGGGGCTGGGTGTTCATACATTTATTTTATTTGTTGTACTACATTTCATTATACACATGTCACTATAATAAGATAATTACTTACTTACTTAATTGACCAAGCGCTTCTGCCAATCATAAAAAACAACGGCCATTTAAATCATTCGTTTTGAATGGTATTGAAATGGGAACTCAAACATTGGCCGATATTCTTATAAAGCATTGTTGTTGGTTATCGACTTAAACGACTTAACTATAAATCATTCAAGCAGTGGTTACGACGCTTAGGTCACCACACCAACAAACCATTCTACTGTCCATGCTACTGTCCATAAATTTGTAAAATAACGTCTTTTAAAACCGGCGTGGAACTTCCTGTCGGAGACAATGAGCAAGGATAAGGGAGATAAATGGCTGGACCAGCGATTGGTCTATTGGTTACCAGAACAAAATTAGATATGAGGTATATAAACAAGTATTAACCCTTATCATGCTGAACCCGGAATATTCCTGTTTTGGCACATATGTGCAGTCTGATCTTAGTCTACACCGCTTGCTTGTCCCTTTTAAGAAAGAGCTGTTTAAACGATAAATGTTTCGAATATTAACCAACAATTAGCGATTCCAGTGTTTTCAGTCCTTTGATCTTTAAATTCAATTCCGTAGAGGACTTTACTCAGCACAACAAGAGTTAAGGTTTCATATGCATGGGGTCTTTCTTGCTTAACACTTATACAGCTTTCGACAAGCTATAAAAAGAAACGTCAGAACTATCATAAGACAGGATTTTTATCTCCAACTAATCCTTTTTCACACATCAAGGAAATATTCATCCGTCGAATTCAAGAGGAACTTATTCTTGGAAATTATCTGGCGTCTTCCAGGATTATTAATCAAACGTGATTCGGCAAATAATCAAAGTAATGTTGATGATATTTGTGAGCTGTCTGAGGTATCACACGAATTGCGATCATCTGTGAGTTTTATCTAAACATGGAGAGACAAGGTGGTTATTCTCAGCCCTTAAAATCCAAGTAAAACTTAAATAATGTAACACAGAAATAACTCTAATCTCAAAACTACAAGTTCTTTCTTATTGTTTTCAGTTTTAAATTCGATTTAATAAACATTTTGGTGGTGTGTTCAGCACGAGAACTTTATGTCTATTTGTTGCTCGGGCATTAATGTTTCCATGTTATTTAACTTTAAAAATAATTTATCGATAAATTTTCGGTCAATGTTGTCAGTAAGATGTCAAAATATAAGATATCTTTCGAATTATTCTGTTGGAAATAAACAGTTGTAACTTTCACCTTATGTCCATGAGTTGGCTGATATTTTTTACTGAAAGTAAATACAACAACATCAGAAAACTCGCTTTTTATAAGCTTTTCTCAACCGAAACAAAATTAATATGTCTATCGTAACAATTTCAAGGGATATTGGAAATTTAAGGCACATACAAATACAGAATATTTGATTTTTAGTTATGAATTACATGAAAATGTTCGTCAAAAATCTGAGTGTTTCTCACACAGAAGTCTCTGAGAATTGTGTCACGGAGGAGAAGTGTTAAGTAATAATTTTCCAACATCAATCATAAATCGGTAAATATGAATTCGTCATTGCTCAATGCCAATTTACCAGTGCGTGCCTATCTTTCCTCTGGCCTTCATAGGATTACTGCGTAATAAAAGGGGGACTTGGAAAAAATTTACACATCGGAAATAGGACATTACTTATTTTCTTATTCTTATTTTATCACAGTTTTCACGGTGACATATGTTAATGAGAAGGTCAATAACGCTTCATAATACCACCAAAATACAAAAGTCGGCTGATTCTTTTACGAGTGTATATTATTGTTTATACGTATTATTAGTTTTATTTGCGTATTTACTCACCATCTTAGCATATCTACGACAATGTTGTTTCGAAAAGGGTGGTTATTCATACAGACGGACACACAAAAATATTACATACGTGTACTCCGCCTGTCCAATCTTAGGCAATTGTAAAAAGGTTCTTAATTGATCATAGTAATACATGGTGCCAAATTGAAACTCTACGGATGTCGGTTTGGTCTACTAACACAATTAACCCATTACCAGACGACAAAATCTGAGACACGTCCAAATTGAAAGCATTTTAAAGCTTTTGATTTTTATTTTTTTTACTTTTGGGTAAAAAACATTGAGAATAATGAAGGATTTGCTTGTAACGAACAGTTTCTTTATTTCCACAATTTTTTCAATTTCTTTTTCTTTGTGGCGTCTAAAAGCGTCACTGAGCGGGAATAGTTTAAGCGAGTAACGACTTAGTGTACTACTCCTAGACTTAGGCTTCGCGAATTCATACAGTGTGATTAGATCTTTCGTTTCATACATCCATGAAAATAAAAATAATTCCCTTCGTTTGTCTGAAGGCTTTATTTCGTGCAACTTATCATCACCTAATAATTTTAGGACGCCTCGCCGTCCTAATTTAATCGTCAATTCTGTTACCTAATAATCTCTACATATTATGGTTTGCAGAACATAATTTCTGTTTATTTATTTTCCTTCGAACACGTAACGAATTAGTGTAATTACTTGGGTTGGTCATCGGTGAGAAAACCGAAGATTAATTCCTGAAATAATTAACATCCTTTCCAATTTTCAGTATTTCAGGGAGATTTTATACCTCGAATTGACATGATATGTATGAGTTGACTTATGTCTGATTTTCCTGCTGAAATACCACTTAAATTGTGAACATTATCAATACTTAATGTCATTGTCGTATCGGCCTCGACAATCGTGTGCTACAGGTGATTGAATCGTGCTCTGTAGGCCGTGGGTTCGAGCCCGATCGTCACCGGGGCGTGTTCCTGACCCAGACACAGAATAGCCAGCCCCGGTCTATCAAGCTGTAGAATAAGAAGTGCGTTTAACCCACTGCTTCTCTTTTAGGGACGTGAAAAGAGTTTTTCAGGGGGACTTTAACAGCTCAAAAGCTTTCGCCACAAACGAATGAAAAAAAAGTTGGTATGAACTAACCCATTCTCAAATTACAAAATTCAAAATGTACAAATACGGGACTGTGTGGTAATGAGTTTAACTAACTAAAATCGCATTGTAATCAACAGACCGTTATACCTTTCCTATCTTAGACCAGTTTTGTCCTAACATGAAAACGTCAAACCTACTTTCACAAGGTGAAACGTGTATATGATGGCAATTGATTCTTAGTTTTGGTAGAAACAACCAAAAAGCGCGTATCTATCATATTTACAGGCTCTGTGGCTCTCGTATGGACACAATTTCTGACAAAAAGGAATCCTGAAATGTTCGTTATTTCTTATTACTCACCTTATCTATCAATAATTTCAGAATAGGTCACAAACACAAGGGGAAAATTATACTTTTTTATATTGGCAACATAACACACACAATTTTGAATTTGATTTCATTTTCTATTCGGCAAAGCTTTTCCTAGCGGGCTTCTGCTTTATTGATAGAAAGGTCTGTAAACAATGCTAACGAATATTCGGGGTTCCTTTCTGTCAAAGTTTTTCCCTACGAGAACAATAGAGCCTTAAATCGGGGATGTTGCAGAAGTTGACGTACGAACGTGTGCTCAACAACACTTCTCTATGGGTATTATTACCCGAAATCTAACTAGCCAGATCATTTTCCAAAAGGAACATGCTGATAATTGGTCATGATGAAAAATGATGATAATTATAACGTTTGTCTTAACCCATTCCCACTCGAGAAGATTTTGGACTGGTCCAAACTGAAAGAAGATGCAGACGAAAATTTTAGGTTGATCAAATTATAAAAATCTTTGTCTCTAGGGGTGGAAAACATCGTGGACATTGAAGAAATTGCTTGAAACAAGCAATTTCTTCTATGTCCACAATGTTTTCCAAAGCTTTTTTCTCGAGGCGCGTAAAAAGGAGGGCTTGTGTGGGAATGGGTTAAATGCGGGTCTTAGACTGGATGTGCATGCTTTTTTTACACAATTATTGAGACAGTGACCATCTGCAGGGCTAAAACTGTCGAAAAGTGTATTTAATATAGTCCTGCAGTCGAATAATTAATTGGACCCAACTAAAATTGTTTCCGACCTTTTACCTTTTACATTATTACTGAATATATTGATCATTATAACTTTTCAAGCCTTTCTAGATCATGTCAAATCTCGGTCTAAATAATGGAAGTTTAAATGAAACAAAGCTATTCTTTTATTTCATCGTGCTCAATAACCTTTCGACCAGATACTCCTTGTAAGCCAATTTATATTAGGGGAAGCCTCGTGTGATTATGAGTACACACTTTTACATGTAGGGTACACTCATATATAGTTATATTATTTTCAAAATAAAACTATAAATAGAATAAAATATGGGAAAAATAATATGCCAATTAATCTACAGTCACCGGCAGTGTTTTCATGGGTCGCTTAAATAACTGAGACGGCGAAGACAATAAGTTTGTCTGGGGTACAATTTGATGGACTAAATCTGACGTGGCATTCTATGATTTACCATTTCTAGTGATAAGTCGAAGATATGTATATCTCTTGGAAAAAAAATGAGAAAAAAAATCATGAGTTTCAAGTGGGCCTTATCTTGACTTTCAATTTGCTGTTGCTTTTTCACGGTGCTCTTAATGGAGATTCTGCATTTCATGGAAGGTTAAATTACAACTGCCAGTAATACCCGAAAGGGTAGTTGGGCAGTATATATAGATAGATAGATAAATCGACGGCCCACTTTGAGGCATTTTTCATTTGCATTTTGTTACTTACATAAAAACGAACTATAATTACAGACACAGCACTTTGATATCAGTTGGTCTAGTACTTTACTCGTAATGATTCCAAACTATCATTAATGATTTGAAGAAATCACTATCGCACAGGGCTGCAATTAATTCCGTTATGTGCTTCGTCAGAAAAACGATACAATTATTCTTTAAACGCGGAATTAATTCCAGTCTGTAATGAGGCTCATTTTCTTTTCTTTGAGATATAATGCAGCGGGAATTGATTATTTATACCGTTCCGTATATCAGTGATGAAGAATGTTCAGCAAAATTCTAAGACGAGGCATAAAACAAAAGGCTGATAATAACTTGCAACATGCCATTTTTATTAAAAACAATAACAACAACAAAACTTACAACATAGAGTATATCGTCGTCAGACGTGCAAAATGTCGTAACTACAGCTTGAATAAAGCTGTATTTACGATATTTTGCATGTGCAACGACATTATTTTTCAAGATAGCTGTACGAGTAAAAAGGAAAAAAAGTATACCAACACCAGAGTTGGAAAGATTTAAGAAAATAGGGACAATACCGTTATTTAACCTTCAACTTTTCTCTTCAAATAGGTTTTCGGTTTTAGGAACTAGCAACTTGTCGCCAAGTAAAATTCTTGATAAATGATAAATGTTTGATTAGCAAACTTTTAAATGTATCGAACATTGCTTTTAATCCATTCCCACACAATGACACTTTTTGACGCTCCTCAAGTAAAACAATTGGGAAAACATTGTGTAAAAAGAAGAAATTGCTTATCACAAGCAATTTCTTCATTTTCCAAAATGTTTCCTACCAAGAAAGTTGAAAAAATCTGAAATTTCATATACTTTTAATTGTCGTCTGCAACTCCTTTCAATTTGGACCTTACCGGTCATAGCGCAGTCGGTAGCGCGTCAGACTCCTATATTCTTCAATCATGGGATGTCATGGGTTCGATTCCCGGCGGCGGCACATATTCTTTCTGACATTTGTCTACAAGAATGGGTGGATAATCGTAAACCTAAGTGGGATAGCAGCTGGTGGCTAGGAAAGGATGTAGTGGTAGTACTGGTGTAAGAAATACCAAGAATCCATTGTTAGGTGCTCCAGCTGTCGCGATATGACTGAAATAATAGTAAAACCCCATTCAATCAATAAATTGGGACTTTTCAAACATTTGTCGTTTGGTAACGGATTAAGGCACTTCAATAATACGGAAGAGACAGATTGCAGGTAAGGAAGAAATGCTGTTAACCAGCCGCACCAATATTTTCATCTTTTTTTATACAGATTAGTGACAAAACAATGTATATAAATAGTTCGAAGCGATATCAGTTAAAATTGTTAAGTTAACTCTAAAGGTGGTAGTGTGTCACATCAACCTGAGAACACTTTATAAGTTTATAAGTAATCGATAGTTATTACAACATTATCGCCAATGTTGTGATTTTAAAGGTTTCTGCTAGAAATCACATTCATCTCCGGTGAGTTTCAACATAAGAATACATGACGCGGAAGCCAGCCATACAATACGTCGGAATATTAGTGAAAATTTGTACCAGAAAGGCTGAAATAGCGGATAAATGCAGTTGCCTTCAACATATTACGTAGGACTGCTTACATAGTTTTCTTAGTCTGGTAAATTGTAAAGTCTAAAAGGGATGGTTGCATGGTAATGCTATAAAGGAAAAAAAAGGAACAGGCCTGCCAATCATTTATATAATTACAGATGCCTTAAAATTGACAAACTGTGAATTGAAAACAAAACAAAAATAACAAAAAAAAAAAAAAAAAAAAAGAAAGAAAAAACAAGCACCCCCCCACACACATAAAATACGCCGTTCTGATGCTTTAAAAAGTTTAATGATCCGTTATCGAGAAACGAGAAACCTTCCTTAACAAGAAACCTTGACAAGAAAAAAGACATAAATACACAGACAAGAAAAGAAATAAATGAAAAAAATGCCAAAATTTTAACAAGCAATATCTTCATTTTCAACAATACTTTCTAAAGCTCTTTTCTTGAGGGCCGTAGTAATAATCAGCAAATCTTGAGGTCATGAAAACATATTGATTTACCAATATGATTTCAAACGACATACACCAAAGTAGGTTGACACAATTTGCTACTGTTTTGAAACACTTAGTCGTTATCCCAACTTGATTTACAGCTTACAAATGCCTTTGTGCAGTTCAAGGAAGAAAGTATTTTTGTTATTATTGTTGTCGTATCTCTTTTTTTAATTTATCCCATTTCTTTGTTGAAAGGCTCTTAGATAATAAATAAATTTAAGTAATAAACGTATTTTTTACAATAACTTTGTCTAGACGAACTATATTGTGAATTACCACAACAAAATAAATAAACGCGATACTATTCTAGTCGAATATTCTCTAGGTACATATAAGATGTTTTATGAAAGCATCCACTGATCTTACACGTTTAAAGACGAAACAATTCTAGGATGGCCGACATTTTGAATGGTTGGAGTGCATTGATAACCTTCGTGACAAAATCTCGTCTATCTCGCCTATATGCAGGCGTTTCCTCGGTACATATCTTGTTGCCGTGACAATAGCGAAGTAAGTAGAGCGTCGGATTCCTAATCATCGGATCCCGGGTTCAATCCACGGTCGCAGCAAATATCCTTTCCGATATTTGTCTCTCACTAATGGTTGGATAATCGTATACCCAAGTGGGATGAGTAAGATATAGTGTTAGTACTGGTGTGATAAATACCCGGAATCCATGGTTAGGTGCGCAAGCTATCGCGATATGACCGGAATACTGTGAAAAGTGGTGTTAAGCCCCATTCAAACTGTCAGTTACGCCATTTCATAATTTAAGATCGGAAGAGAAAACGTTCTTTTTTAATTGCTGTTTGAATCTACAATCCATATCATACTTACAGAAGTGTGATTAGTTTTTAAGCTTAACTTGGCAGTTACATACAGTGTGATTTCTCTTTTCTTTCGTTACCACAAAACAAACAGAAAATATATTATACTTTTGAAAATAAGTATAGATACACAAAAAGATTGAAACATCTTTTTGTCGAACTTCTTTGTGCCTCAGCACAATAGCTCCGTACTCCCCTTTTCGTAGTAGTATGAAGCGAATTTTTCAGTCAATGAAGGGGTTCCGATAGATACAGCTGAAATTGAATGTTATATTCTTCTATTTTCAATGTATACAGAATTGTTCTCAAGCCCTCATTGTTGTTGGCTCACATTGAACTAAGCAGTTTATAATTTTTTGACGCAGACACGTATTACATAATTCAAGTGGCCAATAGTTTTAGAGGATTATAACAAATGTCCTTAGCAATTAAAAATAATGCACGAAGCCTTTCGTTCACTTTAACTGACGGAACCCGATTGTAAACCAAAGAACCATCTACAAACCAAAGATCCATCTACAAATTAAACCCTTCATTTAGACCGGAAGTGAATTTTGAACTCCAACATTGGCCCATATTCATGTGAAGGATTTTTGTCGGTTAGCGACATAAAAATCGTAACTACAGCTTATTCAAGCTGTAGTTACGGCGTTTAGGTCGCGAACCAACGAGTTTACTATATTTTTTTACAGTTTACTGGCTATAGTTTTTGCAAAATAACGCTATTTATTATGTAAGTGGAAGTTTCTATCGAAGCTCAGTAGGCGGGGCAATCGATCGGTCTATTGCGACTGATACAGGATCTAAGTCTTCCAGGTCTCGAAATGTGAATTCACATGAATAAAAATAGACACACAGAGGGCATTGTGTTACGATTCACTTTCAAAGATATGTCCTCTTCATTTTATATTTAACACTGCTTTATATTTTGTTCGCTCTGAGATCTACGTGTTTTCCGAATAAGAGGTCATTATAAACAAAGAAATTCGGAAACGATTAACATCTACCAAAAAGTGAATGCACTTGCAATTCCTTAATGGTCTCTAGTTACGGATAATCCAAGAATAGATCGAGTTCAGTACACTGAAATGAACTTCAAAACAGAAACTTTTAGTAGATTTTTTTTTTCACATTCCGTATTTGAAACAGGAATAACTGTATTAGTTGAACTATGATGAGCGATTCAAGGAATAGTTTGATCTAAATCTTTGATGAATGATTTAAAGGAACAAAGACTTTTATCCCTTTCCCGTTTTTCGAAAGTAAGACTGGTCTAATTTGATTTATTAATTGATTTATTGAATGGGTTTAACGCCACTTTTAACAGTGTTTCAGTCATATCGCGGCGGCTGTAGCACCTAACAATGGATTCCTGGTATCTCTCGCACCAGTACTACCACTGCATCCTTTCCTAGCCCCCGGCAGCTTTCCCACTTAGGTCTACGATTATCCACGTATTGGTGAGAGACAAATGTCGGAAAGGATATATCACGCCCGGTAATCTCGGGCTCCATCTCTTTTTGGAGAACAGTGCAAAATGGAGACAATGATACTTCCGATATGGAGCCAAGGACCGGAACTGAACAGAAAAGGTAAATAAAACTGTGCACCTCGCGTACAATTTGATCTCCTATTAACCTATTTTACATTTTCCTTAAACGTCCAGAGTTTCATACCACATAGAAATGATTATTTTATCCGTTGGCGGTGATAGATTTCAAAAATACTTCCGTTTGTGAATAGAAACTTGAATCAAAGTTTGGACATCGGACCCGATCAAACACGAAAATGCGTGTTGAAATCGTTCAAATCCATGTAATCAACAGTTCTGAAAGATTTAAACGGAAATGTCTGTGAAATGAATGATAACGTGTTGATATACAATAATGTTACCACAAAGAACTGCGTTTTTCCTACCCCTTTTGCGAATTTTCTTAGATGAGATGGAGACCAGGATGCGGTGCGGGAGACAAGATTCAGAGGGAGAGGCGATGCATATAAAAGAATACAGTGAATGGTTTTCTAAGATTGTAACTTTATGCATATTACAGGACACCTTTTCTTTCCCTTTTACACAGTAAATGTGTCTCTCAGACTCTCTAGAACAGCCATATTTATATCTGGTCTATATATTTCTCCTTTCTCCAAACTGACTTACCGGGCCACAGTGAATATAAAGTGAACGCGTAATAATTTTTGTAAATCTATTCTAACGAAACATTTTAAAAGAAAAACAAATAGCTAATTTGAGAATTCAGGTCATCCTAAAATTTGAAAAATACGCTAGGTTCTTAGAAATATGTATAGCGGAAGGAGTTCAGATCTGCAATAAACGGACGTTCTGTGCCTTATACGTTGTAAAAGCTCAATAACAACACCGGTGGTTTATTAGAATTTTCACACTTCTTTAAAAAGGGGTGGGTGTTAATTACAGGCTACAGATGTTAAGACGGAAAAAAAGGGGCGAAGATTTACTTTGACTGCAAAGAGCAGGTGGTTCATGACTAGAATGAATTTACAGTATACATACTATACAGTTAGTAACATCGTGAAATTGACATTTACATCGATCAAACCATTCAAATCACTCACACAGCGCTCCAATCATTCATTCCAAACACTCACTCAAACCATTAAATACGCTCAAAATAGTACAAAAAAAATTTAACAACCGTCTAAAAAAATGCGCAGCATTTCATTCAAATCGATAACAATTATTCACAATTTTTACTGGCAGCTGTGGGTTTTAAAGCGTCTGATTGGTCCGTGAAGACACACGAACACAAAATCACGTATATTTTCATAAAAGGAGGTAAAAATATCGCAAATTGGACGAAATTAGCGATCTTGGATTACATACTTTTACTTTCATTCAAAACTCGCTCCTCCCACCCATTCAATTTCATTCCGAAATCATTCCCAAATCATCCAAACATTGTCAATTTCACGGTGTTTTAACTTAAGCAGTAAAGTTTTTTACCTTTTGACATAATTTTGGATACAGAGCCGTCTAAAAACTTTAAGCAAACCAATTATCTAAGCATTGAACCATCACAAAAGGGGACATTTGGTTGAGAACAGTTACATTCGCCCTCTATTGAATTCATTGTGGCATTGATTTGTTTGGGATTAGGGTTTATTACAGGTTATAAGTTTTCCGAAAATCATACAAAAGGGTCGGCTTTGACGTCCGAAGAGGGGCTGGGGTTACATAAGAGTATGGGGTTCTATTTGAAGTTTTACAGTACATTTATATATGCATCGCCTCTCCCTCTGAATCTTGTCTCCCGCACCGCATCCTGGTCTCCTTCTCATCTGAGAAAATCCGCAAAAGGGGTAGGAAAACGCAGTTCTTTGTGGTAACATTATTTTATATCAGCACGTTATCATTCATTTCACAGACATTTTCGTTTAAATCTTTCAGAACTGTTGATTACATGGATTTGAACGATTTCAACACGCATTTTCGTGTTTGATCGGGTCCGATGTCCAAACTTTGATTCAAGTTTCTATTCACAAACGGAATTATTTTTGAAATCTATCACCGCCAACGGATAATATAATCATTTCTATGTGGTATGAAACCTTGGACGTATTGCGAAAATGTGTAATAGGTTAATAGGAGATCAAATTGTACGCAAGGTGCACAGTTTTATTTACCTTTTCTGTTCAGTTCCGGTCCTTGGCTCCATATCGGAAGTATCATTGTCTCCATTTTGCACTGTTCTCCAAAAAGAGATGGAGCCCGAGATTACCGGGCGTGTATATGCCGCCGCCGGGTATCGAACCCATGACATCCTTTAGTTGAAGGTTAGGAGTCTGATGCGCCACCGACTTCATTATGACGGCGGCTTGAGGTCCAATTTCAAAGACTTTGCAAACGACAATGAAAAGTAACCATCCCATGTGGTAGAAAATAGTGTAAGAAAAGAAGAAGTTACTTGTTACAAGCAATTTCTTATTTTTCTACAACATTTTCTCGAGTATAAAATCACGTAGACGTAAAATCTAGGGACTGTACAGGAATGGGTCAAAGGAGCACTTTGATTTTTGAAAACTAACATTGACGTGTTGGGTATTTTGAAAACTAACATTGACGTGTGTAGCATTTTTTTGAAGTCATCGCAGCTATTCGGTGACAGAAATTATTTCGGAGAATTTCTGGAGTTGAAGTTTTGAAGTAACTAAAGATATTAACTAAAGTGTTTTTGAAAACAAGGGTTCATATCCTTGATTTGCGACAAAAATATCGTAACTAAAACCAACGATAAACAATGTTAACTGTTCTCGCTGAATGGAAAATGACTTAATATTTTATAACTTCACACAGCATTTGAAAAAACATGAACGAAGTTTTCAAATACTACTAATACATAGCTCTCAATCTGAAATAGCTAAAATGGTATCATTTCGTTTATTTAACGATATTTGTAGCTTATTGAAAGTACTGACAGCGCGCACTGAGCCAGACTTTGTCTAAGCCCGAAAATAACTCGTGTCCTTTATTCTCTTTTTTACTATATAGGCAGTGCTCATCATTGAACCAAGCGATATGATAAGAAATCTTTATTATGATTCATATTATCAATGATTGGGCAAAATGTCTTAGCTACAGCTAAGTAATGGAAGACATATAATTTTATTTCGATTCACGAGAAATAAACGGTTTGGACATAATCAATATGATTCAAGATACATTATATGTGCATTATAACTTGATGATTTACCTGTAAACCAACGAACTTCTCTTGATTAAAATCGCCTGAATAGGTAATGGAAAAACATGTCATAGTCATGAAATAAGTCAGTGAAGGTGTACCGTGTCACGTGATAAAATGATTTGACGTATTGGCCGACTATTTACAGAGCCCGTCATAGAGGTGAATGGAAGCCGCCGTTATAGCGCAGTTGGTAGCGAGTCGGACTGTCAATCTAGAGGTCCTGGGTTCGATCCCGGCGGCGGCACTCATTCTTTCCGACTATTTGTCTATCACCAATGGGTCTATGTGGGATAGCAGCTGGAGGCTAGGAAAGGATGTAATGGTATAGTACTGGTGTGAGAAATACCAGGATTGCATTGTTAGGTGCTCCAGCCGCCGCGATATAACTGAAAGATTGTTGCAAGCGGCGTAAAACCCGATTCAAACAAATCAAACAAATAGAGGTGAATGGAAATGAACCGAGTAAAAAAAAAAGAGATACTTATATGAAATGTATTTTTGGCAAAAGACATCCTTTTTTAGCTAGCAAAGCTTCAGCTTCGATAGCTTAAATTAACCGACAAAATTTTGAGACTACCACAGGAGACTAAATCCATTGAATGCTTACGCCATAAAAAGTAGTTTTTATTACAGGAATATTGCAAACTCTGACACTGCTTTTTATAGCCTCATTAATTAACTTTATTCAAATTGTAGACATCTCTTCAAAAGCATACTATTTAACCTCACCCAATCGCACTTTTAAAGCATCTCAAGAAAGTAGCTATGAAAAAATTGTGGACAATGAAGAAATTGCTTGTCACAAGCAATTTCTTCATTTTCCACAATGTTTTCTATCATACAAGGCAAATGTTTTCTAAATTCCATTAATCATTATAACCTTTGACAAAGAAGATTTCTTAACAAAACTATGCTTTGCTAGCTAACAGTACTTTCAGTACCTGGATTCTCCAGAATTCAATGAGATATTTTACGAATTATTTTTTCATCCTCGACAATGACCTATTTTTCGAAGATTTATGTCGTGGAATGGCCTTATACTTAAAATCTAATTATTTCAGTAATTCTTTAAGCCTCCCAATTGGATTCCGTGAAGTTCTTGCCACACACTCCCTGGTTCTTGTTTCCTAAGACATCTGACAGCTGATTGTAGATCACTTCGGTAATTACAGGATTTCCAAGTTATTTTTGTAGCCGAACACTTTATGAAATTTTGCTCACGTTTGTTTGTTTGGTTTTTTTCTCTCTCAAGGATAATACGATAAAGAGACTCACTCTTATTTCCACTGTGATCTTACTCATTTAAGGTATGACCCTTGCACACCAGAGAGAGAGAAAGAAGAGAGAGAGAGAGAGAGAGAGAGAGAGAGAGAGAGAGAGAGAGAGAGAGAGAGAGAGAGAGTGAGGGAGGGGTTGGAGGGGGCAATGAAATCCAACCACCGCTACCTAATTCCATAGCTTGGTGGGCTGAGGCTCTGTCTGTAAAATGTTCAATCCGAATACACTACCCGCATACGGTTGGACTCGAACCCGCATCCACCCAATTACGAGTCGAATACGCTAACCACAATGCCAACGAGCCAGACATGTGTTTCTTGTACCAAACAATTTCTCTTTTTCCTAGAATGTTATCTATCCTATTTGTTGTGTATCTATAAATTTACAAACCTTTTTAGAAGTGAAGTTGCAACTTTTTAATTTTGACAAGTTTTAAATTATGTTGTCTCGACAGATATCGTTTTAAGATTTAGTAAGGCGCTATTTCATTTACTCTTGACTAAAACTATTTCATAATACGACCAACGTTGAGTATAAAAACAAAGAAATCAAACTGATAATAACCAAGAAAAAATAAATAGATAAATAAATAAATAAAACCCTCGATGACTTCATACAATTCGCTTAGGGTTTTATTTTTATACTTGGATACAAACAATCAAATGAATATTCCCGTAATCTCTTAATTATACCACTTCAGTCTAGATACAGGTCTTACGAATTAGAACAGAATTTGACGACGCATCTCTCGATATACCAAGTAAGCAGGGCTCCTTGTTACGGCTTCGTTTATCTAAGCAAAGTCTATATCTTTCATAAGTTGTACCCTGTAGCCATTCCGTATATTCGTTAAATCTAATTATCTTGTAGCCTCTCTTATGGCTTCTCCTTCTCTAGCCGCTGTGTTCTTCACTGTTCAACAGCATAGTTATAAATTACGGCCAGATACTCCGAGACATCAGATTCTGCGTATATGTACAGTTCCAACAATTGAACAACCGTTTTTGTCAATCGGTTAACCAAAGAATCAATCGACCGATCAGATTATTCATTATACAGGAAGCGAACTTTGAACTCCAAAATTGCGGAAGTTATAGTATTATTGGTTTCACAACTTAAACGTCGCAACTACAGTGTTAATATCGCCAACCAGCTATTTCACTTTTTTGTTGCACGTGACTTATCACTAATTTCGAAAAAAAAAAAAAAAAACAAAAAAAAAAAAAAACGGTTTATATCGAAAAGGAACTTCTTGATGGAACAAATGGGATTTGCCAACGGAGTCAGTAGGCGGAGCAAGTAAATTTTGACAAACATTTAATAATAAGAGCCAAATCATTATTAAAAATTAACGAAAATCTTCGAAACCTTCGATCTTAAATATTCCACGAAACATATAATGCCGCCATTTAAAATGAAGTCACTACATCTACCACAAAACGTCTTTTTTACGGTAACAAAAAGAAGTAATCAGAGGTTTTAGGTCATTTGCATAGATGGTTCCGCTAACTGATACCGCTGATCCTGCAAACTGATACAACTAATCCTACCAACTGATACCACTGATCCTGCCCACTGATACCACTGGTCCTGTCCACTGATACCACTGATTCTACCCACTGATACCACTGATCCTGCCCGCTGATACAACTGATCTTGCCCACTGATCCTGCCCACTGATACCACTGTTACTGCCCACTGATACCGCATGACCTACCCACTGATACCACTGATCCTGCCCACTGATACTACTGATCCTGCCCACTGATACCACTGATTCTACCCACTGATACCACTGATCCTGCCCACTGATACCACTGATCCTACCCACTGATACCACTAATCCTGCCCACTGATACCGCTGATCCCGCCCACTGATACCACTGATCTTGCCCACTGATACAACTGATCTTGCCCACTGACACCGCTGGTCCTGCCCACTGATACCACTGATCTTATCCACTGATACCACATGTCCTGCCCACTGATACCACTGATCCTGCCCACTGATACCACAGATCCAGTCCATTGATACCACTGATCTTGCCCACCGATACCGCTAGTCCTATCCACTGATACCACTGATCTTGCCAAATGATATCACTGGTCTTGCCCACTGATACCACTGGTCCTGTCCACCGATACAGCTGGCCCCGACCACTGATACCGCTACCCCACCCACTGATACCACTGAACCCGTCCACTGATACCGCATGACCTGCCCACTGATACCACTAATCTTATCCACTGATACCGCTGATTCTGCCTACTGATACCGCTGATTCTACCCACTGATACAACTGATCTTGCCAACTGATACCGCTGATTCTGCCCACTGATACCGCTGATGCTGCCCACTGATACCGCTGGTCCTGCCCACTGATACCATTGATCCTGCCCACTGATACCATTGATCCTGCCCACTGATACCACTGATCCTGCCAACTGATACCACTGATCCTGCCCACTGATCCTTCCCACTTTCACCGCTGGTTCTGCCGACTGATAACGCTTGTCCCCGCCTACTGATACCACTGGCCATGCATACTGACTCCAACAGGAACTTCCGACTAGATGTTTAACGGCGTATTATTTTTCAAATTTATAGCCAGGTACATGTAACGATAACTGAAATATTTGGTTGGCGATCTAAGGGTCTTAGTTACAGCTTGTATAAACAGCAGTTACGACATTTTAGTCGCTAAACTTACAAAACAACCTTCACATAAATGTCTTCAAATGTCAGAGTTCAAAGTATACTTCTGGTCTAAATGAATGATTAGGTTGGTGTATCGAATTTTCAACTAATCGCCGCGATCCGTCATTTTAAAAGAGTGAAGAGAGAGAAGGAAGTTAACTGACATCAACAACACGAAAAGAAGGAAACTAATCATTAATATTCAAACAATACATGTTATTACCATTAAAGAGCCTATTTTTACAGATGTTTTTACGGTTGATATAAGGTAAGACGAATTCAGATATTTTGTAACATCACATTTTATCTTTGACAACGTATTTTAACTCTTGTCACGCTGAACTGGAATCTTCCTGCTTTGGCAAGAGGCTTAGACAAAGATCAGACTGCACATATGTGGAGTCTGATCTTAGTCAAAACCACCTGCTTATCATTTTGTTATGAAATAAATTTTCAATATACATATTTACCCAAGATTTGTGCCTCCAGTGCTTTCAGCCCTTTGATTTTAATGCAATTTTTTTGGATTTATCATTTATCATGACAAGGGTTTAAAATGATTTCTATTTTTGCGATTGAGGCTGAAAGTTCTCAAACCCTGAAACTCGAACATACAAACATAAAATCGGATCTGTAAGAGCACAGTCACTAAGATTTCTTCTAACGTGTGTTTTTATTTGTTTTATTTTATTTCCTTTTTTTTAGTGATACAATCAAATACGTCTTATGATAAAGTCTTATGTTGTTGCGATATATAATTATTTTCATATCGATTAGCAATGTACTTTAAATTTATTCGGTTTTCATATTCAAATCTTTAATCTATATTTAACAAATATACTAAAAACAGCATTTTTGGAAAGGGAACTCAATTATCCTCAATATTTCCATATTAACTTTGCTCTATTCACATGCCTACCGATGTATAAATCTTGACATGTTTATCAAATCTTTGTCTGTGAGCGAATGTGTCATGTTATTTTTAGGAAATCTAAGTGCAGCGCTTGAGTCAAAGTTCATATGCGCTAAAATTTGACGAGAGTCGTTTGACTGTAAGTTTACACACGACAAAATCGACAAATAATATTAAAAAAAAGAAATAAATAAACAACGAATAAGGGGGAAACGAATAGGACTCTCCCCCCCCCCCCTAAAAAAAAGTCGGCTTTCGATGGAGATCTAGAAAATATGTTAACTGGGCGAAAAGTGTCCTGCTGAATACAGAAAAACAGACAGATAGGTTATGTTCGTTTTAAACAGAGTAACAGAACAACAGTTTTTCCTTTCTCGAAGGGAAGATCTGACTTTGAATAGTATAAAAGGCAAACATGATCTATTCTCCTTTTAACAAGAGCGACAGAACAATAAATCATCTTTTGGCCAAATACAACCTGAATAAGCCAGTAAAGGACAAGTAGAGGGGGGCTCTACACGATGGGGGTCATTATGGTGTTACTATGTAATCGCTAATTAAAAATGTTGCCACTTGTTAAATAGCAAATGATGGGAGAGACCGTTGCCATACTACTCGTGAATCGTCTTGTCCTGCAATACAATATGTTCGCCTACTTTATGCTTGTGTACATTTGACGTTAATAAAACGTTTAACATTCTTTCAAATTTGGTTCTGTACATATCGATTATGAGCAAAAGATGACAACAAAAATATTTTAAACATTAAAATCCATGTTTTGTTTATCAATTCACCATGGGAAGGTGAACGCAAAGAGAAATAGGGTTGACCTTGAAATGCTCAAGAGCTTCAGATTTTAACAATATGGTTGATAGATAGATTAAAATGGGACCGAGGTCACCTTTAACGGTATTTCTATCATATCGCGGCGGTTGGAGCAATTAACCATGAATTCCTGGTATTTCTCACACCAGCAATGCCACTACATTCTATTCGAGCCCCCATCTGCTCATATCACTTAGGATAACGATATTTAACATGATGGCAATGGCGGCATAATTTGTCGACCGGGTATACACACGTGTGTGGTCAACCCAAAATGTAGTTTGGCACACGATGTTTAAAAGTGGATTCACTTTGACAAATAACCATTCAATAAGGTAGAAAATTTTGAGAAAAAAGAAGAAATTGCTTGTTACAAGCAATTTCTTTTTTCTACAATGTTTGCTGAAGTAATACTCATAGGGACGTAAAAATAAGGGATTGGACAGGAAAGGGTTAATAGTAACTGAGATCGATTGAGAACGAGAAACTGGTTGTTAGTAATGCTTTGGCCCCCGAAAGAGTTATTTATTTCTGGTAATTTAACCCTTGTCATGCTGAACCCGGCATGTTCCTGTTTTGTCACATATGTGCAGCCTGATCTTTGTCTAGACCTCCTGCTTCTCCCTTTATAGCTAGCATTTTTTATACCATTAATTTTCTAAATAATTACTAACCCGTAGTGTTTTCGTGCTCTCAGACCTTTGATTTAAACATAATTTTGTTGGTTGGTTGGTTGATTTATGGGGTTTAACTACCACTACATCCTTTCCTACCCTCGTGCTGCTATCCCACTTAGGTTTACGATTATCCATCCATTTGTGAGAAACAAATACAGAAAGGGTTTTATTCAGCATGACAAGGTTTAACTTTTTGGCTTATCAGAGTTGGTCGCTCGAACATGGTTGAGTCAATGTTCAAGAAACAATAAAATTATCGCTGACTCTAATTTATGTAACAGTTTACTGTGATTGACGTGTTGAAATCAAACAATCGATAGACCAGTCAAATCATTCAATTAGACGGGAGATGAACTTTGAACTCAAACATTGGCCGACATTTATTTAATTTTTTTATCAGTTTGGCGATTTAAATATCGTAACTGAAGCTTACTCGAGGTGTGATGACGACATTTACGTCGCCAAACACCTGTTTCTCCTTTAGTTTCGTGGTACAGGTCATAGATTTTGAAAAAAATAGGCGCGTCGATATTTAACTCGAATTTCCTGTTGGAGCTTAGTGGGCGGAGCCAGTGATCCATCAATTCAGTATATTTTATTTAAGAGATGAAGAGAAAATTATTGTTTTTATGGAGGTATGAACCGAAAAGCTTAATCACACTGTATGAATACGCGAAGCGGATTCATATATTGTGTGATTAGGTATTTCGGTTCATACCTCCATGAAAACAAAAAAAAATATTCTCTTCTTTTCTTATAATTTAATTGCATCGAGCGAAAAACCAAAAGCTTTACAAATTTCATACCTTTTTTATGGGACTATTTGTGCGGAAGCATACAAAGTCGCCGCGTGATCAAAATTGTTTTCATTGAGTTATGAATTTTTTTTGACCAATCAGAACGCTCGTTTTTGATAGACGAAACTAAAAATTAAATTATTCTGACTTATAAACAAGTTTTCTTGATGTCCTTGTCAATTTCCTTCTGAAGTGTACCAATTACGCAAGTCGATATCTGTCGACTGATCGCACACAAAGTACTTGAATGACGGAAAATATTGGAAATTAATTTCCCCCTTCAATAGAGGAAGCATGAAGTTAACTGATAAGTCCTCACTAACCAACCAAAACATCGGAAATACATAGGAAATATTATGTACAACAACTTGTATTTGCTTTGAGCTACATTTAGAATATCAAATTTTTCCTCTGCAGTGAGAAGCAAATACAAACTGCTGTGTTTCTATCGTAAAATAATATTCCATTTATTATATACCTACATTTTTATTAAATAAATTCGACGAAATAATAAAATAAATGTTATATTTCTACAAGTATTTTCCACCTCCTTTACCATTCCGAATACCTTTATTCGCATTAAGACGTCATCTACAGGATGAAAATGACGTCATATTTGACTGCCTTACAGTGTCCGATTTTGTCTGTTTGGAATGCAGATATTTTACGTAAATAGAATAAATAGGGAATATTACAACAGTGTCTTTTTCTATTTGTTGTTATCGTATACGAGAATCGTGTGTAAGTATTTTTATTGGATAAGACCGAAGGTTAGGGTTAGGGTTTAAGACCGAAGGTCGAATCCAATAGAAAAATACCTACACACGATTCGAGAACACGATAACAACAGCTAGGAAAATCACACTGTTGTAATATTCCTTTTATTTTATACCTTTAGGACATGACATTAAGAAAATTCTCTTAGATGATTAAGACATAACCAATCCGAACGTCAATACACAAAAAAGTAGCCCGTGTTTAACGGTACTCGACGAATACGGTTTTTTGGTACACGCCGAATATTGATTTTTTTTCTGTCGAGATGTATTAGATAGCCAGATTTTAATCCATATCTTTTATAGGTATATAATAAAGCTAAATATAGCAATGCTTCTTTGATAGAATATTGACGGCATATATTTACCAATGCATATGTATGAAAATTGTCATGTATTGAACAAGAGCTACCACAGAAATGACAATTTATTATTTATTTATGTATTTTCACCATATATTGCTTTATCTTTTGAAAGAGGCTTAATAAGGAGTGTAAATCAAGGAGCAATGTAGGAATACACAAGGGCATATAAATCGACCTTGTTTAAGTACGTTCACATGATGCTGACGGGATTGGCAATATGCCAATTTAAAATGGCACTCTCTATGCACTCGGTACTTCAATTTACTAGGAAATACTAGTCACCTGAATTGACTGATCGCTGGCTACACCGATTAAACTCCGACAGGAAGTTCAATTCTGTAACAACCTTATTTTATATATCTTCTGGCTTTCTAACATGTAAAAAAAATAAAATGGTCGACTGAATATTTGTTCTCCGTCCGTCAATTGACAACCTGATGTTAACTCTCATTTAGCCTATTTCACCCTTTACTGTTTTTCAAAATTTTGAATCTGTCCAAATTCAAAGGGGTAGCAGACGACATTTTAAAGAGAGTAAAATTCAACAAGTGACAATCCTACATAGTAGAAAATGTTGTGACAAGGAAAAAAATGCTTGTTACAAGCAATTTCATTTTTTCTCACAATTTTTTCTCAAGTATAACCTCACAGGAACGAAAAACCAGGGGATGTAAGGGAACGTTTAAACTGTAAATTACTTGTTGCATTCAGCAGATTATTTCTTTATTTGTATAACTGCCATTTGATTGTTTATCAATTCAATAATAACACTCGGTCTATAACGTTAATAGTACTGACTATAGTGTACGTGTGCATGTATGTACCGGGAAATCCTGGAATTGGTCAATAACCAAAAAAGGTCTATAGAACTGACCTACAAATTGTCCAGTCCGTTTATGGTATTTAATCTATATGTATTCTCGTCGCCATTTATCATATAATTTTAGCCAATGTAATTATCCATTAGCTGACAAAGCTGGAAAAGTTTAAGTTTGAAGTTGGTAAATGGAGCGTGATATCATCTACGTTGGCAGAATTTCTCTCTATTCGGTTACATACTTTGCAGGTAAACCAACATAGAACCTCGTCTAGGACTTTTGTGTAACGGTGCAATTCACAGGCAATTCTTTAAAGTCCTGGTCAATGCTACTCAAATTTCCATTCTTCATTTTAAAAAGAAGTTATCTCTGATCACCATCATGTGGTATCCTATATACATTTCCATTGCATTCGAGGATACAAAAAAATCCATTTCTTCATTGCAGAATAAGCGACGACATCAATTTTACACAAAACTCGGTTTTACCGTCTTTTACAATTCTATTTACTGTTTTCCAGGCTGATAAATAGAAAGACCGACATCATGGGGCTCGCTTACAATGATACACTTGCTAAAAATGAAACAGACAATCGAGTGAGTTTGAAGGAGCTCAATGATGAGGAAGCTAGGGTTTACTATGGGAACGCCACTTTGCTAAGCCTACTTATGGTAGTCGGAATAATTGGTAATCTGCATATCCTGCACATTTACAAGTACAAGAAGCCGAGATCTACAACCAGAGTATACGTCATCTTCCTTGCAATCGTCGATCTTCTCGCTTGTGGAGTTGTTATACCGTTCAACATCGCAACGTGCTTACTCCCTTATATGTATTACGATACTGTGTCATGTAAGGTTTTCACATTTCTGAAAGGTTTAAACTCATTCGGTTCTGCATGTGCTCTCCTTGTTATTGCCATTCAACGTTATCGAAAGATCTGCACACCATTTAAGAGACAAATGACATTACGACATGCCAAATTATCCTGCTGTGTTGTTGTTTTGTTCGCGTTCATTTCTAGTATACCGATATTTATATTGGTTGGAAGCACACGAATGCCTACAGCACAACCCGAAACTTTTGGATTTCATTGCGGCACCCTAACGGAAATGAAAGACACATATCTTTACATTATCTTTATGAGTTATACTGTCTTGTTTAGTTCAACTGCTTGTATTATAATGATGATACTGTATTCCTTTATTGGACTCAAACTCTTGAAACAACCCAAGAAGGTAAAAAGAAATCAGACGATATACCTAGGCAAACTAAGGAACAGTGATATGTCACGTGCAGAAGGTACTTTACGCATGGCAGGTGTAGACGAAGATAGAACAGAAAGCATGACAAACGAATCTACAATCGACGATTCAAATATTAATGATAATATTCAAACATCAGTTGATCGACAAACTGATGAATATGCTTCCAATGACCCACATGCTACTGTCAAAGCGGTTGAAGCAAAGAGGTTGGAAACAGGGGAAACATCCAACAAAAGCGTCTTGCAAAAGGCAAAATCCAGTCGGAAAACTATGGAGGACACGCACAAGACTACGAAGATTCAGAAAACGAATATTATCTTCTTTCTTATCACTTTGTGTTATGTTATTAGCTACATTCCATATCCAGTTCTTCGTATTTGCCAGGCACTGAAATCTGAGTGGTATGAGGGGCTAGATCTAGCCGATCTGATCGTATTCTACACCTTTATTGGGACTTTGTACATCAACAATGTGGCCAATTCTTTTATTTACACGTTATGTGACCGTCACTACAGGCATGAGATACAGACTTTCTATGCCGGATTATTTCGTAAATGTTGTAGGAGTAATTAAGAACCTGGTCTCTGATTCAAGCCTCCTACGAATACTAAAAATGCTTAGGTATGAAACTTAAAGTTCCGTGATATTTCGAATCTTTGTGAGCAGTAAGTATTAAAATGTTAAAGATTCCGATATGCAGTTAGCCTTGGTATTCAAATAAACAGCAAATAAATGTTCCAAGGGTTTGCGTCGATGCATACAAAAAATAAGAGGAGAACGACTAACAAAGAGATACGTAAATGCTCGACATTTCTAATAACCTTAACTCCCATTATAAGGCTATGGCGCTATCCTAAATGAAATTCATATTAAATTCAATTAGAACTTCCATGTCCAAGCTTTGGACGTGTCAAAGGTATTAGACGAATGTCTGGTATCTGCGAAGACCAAATGTTTGGGTAGGGTCGTTTTGCGTAGAGGCTTAAACAATTTCTAACATTTTGAATGGATATATTATAACACGGTATCTGTTTCAAGTCGAGAGAAAACTGTTTTAGTCGTTTAATTCAATATTTGGAATAACAATTTAAAAGTTCTGAAATAGTTTCCGTGGTTTACTTCCAGCGACCAAACTTGGATACGGTGTTTTGTCTGACGATTTAGACTGTGTTTTTTTGTGTGTTCATAAAATGTAAATATAATAATAAATAAATCCTCTTTATAAATAGTGTATTTATATAAATATTCATCAAAGGCTAATAATGCTTGAATTTTATCGAATATATCTATAACCTTCTCCCAGCCCCCTTCCATGTCAGTGTCGTGAAAACATTTGACTTCACACAGAAAGATAAGATCAGGTACCAAGTTGACAAGTGATGGACACACAACATTATCTATATAAATCTTCCAAATATGAGCCGTCGTTAGGCGTGCAAAATGCCGCAACTACAACTTTATTCAGCTTTATTTTGGCTCGTCCAACGACGGAATACACATGGGAATGCTGCTTGCACTGGCCTTGAAACTTCAAAGTGATTGAATTGCAAATAAGCAAAGTTACAATACAGACCCGCCGACATGTCGTTTCATGTATACTCAAAACAATCAAAGTGTTGCTGAACCAATAGGTCGTATTTGTTATTTGTTGGTTCTTAACAACGTATAAAAAATCGATAAATGAATAACTACATATTTTTAGACATCCAAACAAACAATGGAGGGGGTTGTTCTATCCACTTCTTTTTCTATGGGCAGTTGATATCTGGTAAAGTGGACATTTATTTTGTTCAAAGTCTGTCCCATATGGTATATATATATATATAAAAAAAAAAATAATAATTAAAAAAAAAAAAAAAAAAAAAAAACGCGGACAAACCTGTAAAAGGTAAAGTGCCGTATTTACAATTCCTCTATGTTTAATGTCAAATGAGCTTATGCATGGCATATCCAGCAATTTAACGGGAGCGAAATTATCAGCCTTGACAGTCTCTTTGTTGATTGTTTAACCCATTCTCACACAGCGAAATTTCAGATTGTTTCAAATTGGAAGAAGTTGCAAACGACAATTTAAAATCTAGGCTTTAAGGTAAAAAACAATGTGGAAAATGCAGAAATTGCTTGTAAGAAGCAATTTCTTCATTTCCAGATTGATTTCCAGAACTATTTTCTTGACGAGCATAAAAAAAGGGGAATTATGTGGGAAAGGGTTAAAGAACCCGTAAGGAATTTTTCAGTCAGTAGGAATCTATAGAGAGTGCGGTAAACCCTGATCAGCGTCCACGAATTTGTGCAGATGTGAAATACATATCGTGTGTATAATTACAAAACCTCGAAACTACAGCTGATTAAAGTTGTAGTTACGAGGTTTCAGAATTACACCAACGATATAGGTGAAAGAAGATGAACAATCAGTTGTGACAGTCAACTGTTAAATTACATTAAACGTTTATTGTTTGTTTGTTTGAATGGGGATTAACGCCGCATTTAAGAATTTTTCAAACATATCACGGCTGCTGGGGTACCTAAAAATGGATTCCAAGTATACATGTATCTCACACCAGTACTATCATTACATTCTTTCCTAGCCTCCGGCTACTATCCAACTAAGGTTTACGATAATCCACCCATTGGTTAGAGACAGATGTCGGAAAGGATATATTAGCATACACACGAATAAACACATCCAAATAGCCCGCTCTTACACCTTTTTTCTTCTTTCTTTTGTCGCGCGAAAAGGCGACAGTGCATTTTACCTGAAAATTCGAAACCTTAGTTTCAAGATCGCAGACGATAACAATGTTTCAGAAATAGAAGAGTTAAATACATACATTTCAATCCTTATGCATGTAAAGATTGTCGAATACTTAAACCTCCCCCCCCACACACATACACACAATGACGCTTTTTGACGCCCAAGCAAAACAAAACAACACAACAAAAAAACTTCAGAAAACATTGAGGAAAATGAAGAAATCGCTTATTACAAGAAATGTATTCATTATTCACAATATTTCGTACCCTTAATGACAGATTTTTTGAAAAAAGTTACCACTAAAATGTCGTCTGCAACATATTTGAATTTAGACCAGTCTACAATTATGTAGTTCAGTCAGGATATTGAAGATGGGCAATTCATTATTAACAAAACTTATACAAATGTACCAACATATTCAGGTAATCCATAAGATCCGTTATTCAGGCAACCATCCTACATACTTTTTTTAAATTCATTAATAACAATTTATTTCTATGATTTACAAAAAATGATTTATATGGCAATATCTGAAAACCTGACCAATCATTGTTTCGTTTGAAAAAAAAAAAAAAAAAAAAAAAAAAAAAACAAGAAAAAATCTGTATTTTGTGGAAGAAAATATTGTTGAAAATTATAAAAAAAATGCTTGAAACGTTGTGACGTTTTTTTCGGGGGGGGGGGGGGGGCGTAGGAAAAGTCAGATAATCGTGACGTCATCTAAACGTTGAAATTTTCCAACGTCATCAAGTGACATCATTTAGGCAGGTTTTCCTGTTTACGGTAGGTATATAACTGTAAACGATTTCATGTCAAGATACCAAAGGTACATGTACATGCATATATAAACAACTAAAATACGACTTACCGAATCACGATAGAACTTTTATATTGGTCGCTTTGATCTTTACATTCCTGAAACGATACAAAGTGATAGATCGTGAGATTAGTCTTATTATTATAGATATTCAAGACATCGATTAGTCTCAGATATATAATAAGTATAAATCGTAGCTAATCTGCACAGTCTGACCATCGTAGAAACTTTTTTTGATGCTGTTGTTTTCTTTCGGAGTCAATTCCGTCATTTACATTTGCGGGGAAAATAAATCTAAGAAGGTCAATTTTTTTTTCTAGTGGAAATACTTGTAGTAAGCTTTCGTATATCATTACATTTTCTTGAAAAACATACCCCTACAGTTACTACATAATAGTCTGCATGCAATTAAACGGTCCGTTGGTCATGCCAAACTATCTCCAACAGGAAATTCCACATAAATACTAAACATCGTAATTAATAAAATTTAAAAAATACTTAATTGCTCGTTATGCAAGATGTTGGTAGCAGTTTATATGCCTAATGACGTTTTGCTTTTAAATGGTTATATCTCGTTCATATTTATGCGAATTCCTCGCCAAAGCCTTCTAACAATTTTAAGTACATGGGGTTATGTATCACTTGCATGTTTTCGTTTGACATACCGGAATACGGTTTCTATGACAGCAATGCTGACTTGTTATTGTTGCAAAACATTGTCTTTCAAAACTAACTAGATACATCTGAAAATGCAATGTCATAATAATACGATTGCGATATTGCATCTGACTAATACCTTCTTGTGTCTACGCAGGTTAAAGTAAATAAAGTGTTGTAGCTTGTAATGCAAGAATAATTAATAGTTGAATGATAAACGTTGATTGGTTATTACAATACAGTCGCCAAGGCTGTTGTTTGTAGGATTTGTTTGTAAACAAGTGTCATTTTGTGATGTTGTCATATGGCGCTCATTTAAAGGACTGCCTAAGAAATTATTCTGTCTTAGGTCCTATTCCATGGATTATATAACTATGATAGAATGATAATTAGTATTGTTATTAACCCTGGATCCATCTTTGATATCTTTCATTGCAAGAAACCGATCTATCTTGTTACTCATAGGGAGATAGAATGTCTATTCCTCTTTGATTTCAAATAGCGATATATTGCAAAGATGCATGACCACTTATAAGTATCAAAAACGAAAATTGTTTTGTTGGCGACCTCAACGTCAGAACTATATCTTACATATCCTGTAGTCACGGCGTTTAAGTCTCCAAACCAACACAAATACATCAGTTAAATGTCGGTCAATTTTAAAGTTCAAAGTTTATTTCCGGTCTAAATAAATGATTTGATAGGTCGATTGATTCTTTGATTGGCAGCCACGATTGGTTAGTTTTACTACAAGCTGGCAAGTTGGTAACGGATTAAAAGCGATAAAACGGATAAACAAACTGTATGCTTCAAATATATCGATACGGGGCATGGAAAAGATCGGTCTAAAATTCGTTCGTAAACCCTTTGCCATCTTTCAGTGCCTGGCCAAGTGTCCCAAGAATCTAGCTCTAGACACCGAGAATGGTCTAAGTTACGACATAATTGAACGTCTTTCGACACGATCAAAGAATATTTGTTTGAATGGGGTTTTAATGCCGCTTTTAACAATTTTCTGTCATAACGCGGCGGCTGGAGCACCCTAAAAAAGACTCCTGGTATATCTCGCACCACCACTACACCCTTTTCTAGCCTCCAGCTGATACCCCATTTAGGTTTACGATTACACACCCATTGGTCCAGCCGCCGCCGGTGATCAAACCCATGACACCCCATGGTTGAAAATCGGGAGTCTGATGCGCTACCAACTGCGCTATTACGCCGGATCAAAGAAGAACCTGGAAGCCGTTAAACACGTTCTTATATCAGCCAAATAACCGTATCAAATATGTAGGCTACACGGAATCTATCTTCATTAGATTGGTGACACTAATCTCTAATTGATAATGAAATTGATTGCACCGAAAGACGGAATGTTATATGTTTTAGTGAATAACAACTGTCAATTGAAGATTGTTAACTTTTGTAAATCACGTTGAATTCTCATTTACGTGTGAGATTTTCTCGAGACTGCATTATATCAACAGGAAGCTAATGAAGAAAAGAAGACAATTCAGAAATGATAAACACGTGAATCTTCCTTATTGTTGGAAAAAAGTTGAATCTTTTCTATGAAATAAAATAAATCACCCTTTTGTTAATCTATCCTAAATTGTGTACAATATAAAGAAAATCTCCAAGTATCAGAATCCGATTTGCTTTTTTAGTCAGAAAGGAGGTGTAAAGTTGCAGCATTATGATTATCGCGCGATTTCAAAAACATAAGATAAGGGCCAAGACAAGACGACAATCTAATTTCTTCTTCTACCTATTCGTGTATCTGCTGACCCCCTTCCTCACAGAGCATTGTCGTGCAACTGTGAAACCATTATGTGCGACGGGAAGAATAAAATGGTTTTTCAAATTGAAGTTACGACGTTTAGGTCGCCAACCAATCCTTGTACTTTTTTATAAGATATACTTCGAATCACTTTAGCATAATAATGTTGTTAAAATTGAAGTGGAACTTCCTGTGGAGTCCTCGGGTACTTAGCTTGGACCTTGACCATCGTTTTAGCTCTGTCTTTATCTGAAAGTGGGTTTGTTTCACGTTTTTCCGAATCGAATGTTACCAACCATTCATCTTCCAAAGCTTATAATTCGTTAAAATCCTCTCATAGAGATTGTGTCACACTTTGTTATCCTAATTAATAAATAGTCATCTACAAAGAGGCGTGCAATGGATTTAACTCGTCCAGGTAGGTCGTTTATACCAGAAATAGGAGGGGGCCTTACATTATTCCCCGAGGAACTCCGGGTGTAACAGGGACTGGTGATAACATCTTCCCGTCAAATATGACATGCTGTTGCCGCCTGATAGCAACTGATCCCTGTTTCTGCAGTAGTGAAAGGAGTTCGGGGAAGGACATTGTCGAAAGCTTTGTTAAAGTCCAGTATATGACATCTACTTTTACTTATTGTGTAGTCCAAAAGAGAGAGCTACATACTATTGTACTAATGTATTGGATCGTCTTTTTTTTAAATAAAACCATGATGTTTGCCAGAGAGGAGATCATGGTTGTACATAAAGTTCATTGTATGGCTATAGATTATATGCTCAATCATCTTACAGCGAATCAAAGTCGGTGAAATAGGTCGGTAATTGACCAATCGCGGCTGTCAGTCAAAAACAAATCGATCATTCAATTAGACCGGAAGTGAAGGTTGACCTCTTACATTATCCGCCCTTAATGTGAATCATTGTTGTTGGCATGGCAACTTAAACGTCGTAACTACAAATTATTAGATCTGTAGTTACTGTGTTAACGTCGCCAACCAGTCATACTACTTTTTTGTTATATGATAATGGCCATAAATTTCGCAAAATAATGCCTTCATAATCGGAGTGTATCTTCCTGTCGGAGTCAATGGGCGGGGCCAAAGGAGTTAGTGATGGAGCTAGCGATTGGTCAATTCGCATGTTTCTTTTTTCAGCTTTCTTAAAAAGCGAAGTCGCAATGACATTCTTCCAATCAGTATGAACTCAGCATTGTTCATGACAGGCTTGGAAAATGAGTGTCAGTGATTAGAAAGACAGGCGCCACCTTCGTCAAAAATGTTAGGTCTGGTCTAGATCCCTTGTTTAGTTGGGAAGTTTCTAGGACTTACTTTACACCATTCTTATGTTGATTACACTGTACTGTTGTTAGAGTATGTCTTTATTTTCAGGGATATGAACTTGTAAAATAATCACATTGCATGAATGCGGGAAACATATCGTATGGATTCATACATAAGTGTGATCAAGATTTTAGCTTCATACCTGAATGAAAAAATACTCTCTTCATGTCTTGAAATATAATGCCATCAAGCACAATAATTTACTAGTTTTGGCTAAAATTCTATAGATCTATTTTGTGTTTAAGTAAACAAAATAGTTGTGTACTAAATATTTTGTTAAAAGAAGTATAGAAAAATTCACACAATCGAAACGCTTTAATCTTAATACAGAAAACGTAAATATTTCTTTTTGAAATGTGATTTTTTAAGGAAGGAAACACGTTGCTTATACTGGTCTAGAAGCGAATTAATTATCAATCTGGGAGTTATTTTGGACAACTTTATTTAAATGTGTTACAGGCACCGTAGTCTAGTGGCTTCCATTTACATAACTGTCGACAGGCAATAAGAAGAAACGTCAAAACTGTTATTTGACAGGATTTTATCTCGGGCTATCCTTAATTTCACACACCAAGTAAAATTCCTTCCATCGCATTCAAGAGGAATCTTATTCCAGGAAATTATCCGGCGTCTTCAAGGATTATTAATCAAACGCGACTCTGCAAATAATCAAAGTGGTGTTGATGATATTTGTAGGCTGTCTGGGGTATCAAATGAATACATCGTCAATTGGAGCGATCATGTCAGCGCTTTATTAAAAACATAGATCGACACGTTACTCAACCCATTGAACATTTTTCATAAAACATGGATTCAAAGTCGACACCACAGCTTAATGCAGTTTTCAATAATAATGCAAAAAGACTAGTCTGATATTTTCATATGCATCCCTATGTGCTCCCAAGACGTCCCATCGATAAACATCCCGTTTAGATATACAGTAAAACTTGTATAAAGGGCTCGCTTAATAGAATGGTCGCGTAATACCTTTTATACCTTTTAGGGCGTTATTATGATGGATCGATTTGATTGCATACATGAATTACTGCATGATTATCGCCAAATCCTATATTGTTCGAACACATGGAGAATCGTCTCATGGAGGCGATTCTAATGAGTTAAAACATAAAGTATAGTTTTGGTATTTATCAAGCAAATTCTTCTAAAAAGCTTAATGGAATTTTTACTATGGTCACTTGATAAAAGTGGTCACTTGAGAGAGGTGGTCGTAAGATTGGCTGTACTGTTTTGTCACATGGGAACTCGGAAAGATAACCATCACCAAAGTCATCATCAATCAAAAAAGTGTCCTAAAATGCATTTGATTAAATGGTCTTCGCATTTGATGAAGAGCCACGCTGAATCACTGGTAAATTAGAAAAAAAAAAATCTGATGGTTTGATTCGTCCTGTTCATGAGAGAGTTTTTGCAAAGCGAGACAAGGAGATGAAGTGATATGTAATAATTTGTCTAAAATCAATCACAAGCTGGTGAATATGAGTTCGTCATTAGTCAAAACATTTTGTCATGCGCTCTTATTTCTCACTACGCCTCCATCTTCCGCATATCATGGTAAAGCACCAGGCCATTCTGCACGGCTAACGCCGACTGTCCATCACATAAGACTTTCGTTTTCTGATAACTTTAGCCGTAAAATATCTGTTCTACCTTATCATGTATTCATTGTGAAGTAAAACTTCGCCATGATCGGTGAAGAAGCAATTGACGTATCGTTGGCCCCACCCATTGACCTCAAACAGGAAGTTCCGTAGGGGGCCCCTATCGATATTAAACGGCTTTAGTTTGATAAATGAATTTGCAACAAAAAGCAAAATGGTTGATCGGCGACCTAGGCGTCGTTACTACAGCTTGGATAGGCTGTAGATAAGGTTTTGGAGTCGCCAAAGCAACAAAAATGTCGGAGTTGAACGTTAACTTCAGGTCTTAATGCACCATTTAGTTGGTCTATTGTTTTTTTTTTTTTTTTTTGATAGCCACGACCCGTCAATTTCTTTTTAAGCGTCTGCATATAGAAATTTACGAGTGTTAATTTTCGCTTTACGGGCTGCATATAAAGAAGAAGGGTTTAACTGCATCTTCCAATTCACCGTTACTTGTAACGATTTGAGGATATCGTTAACACAGAATCATCAAGAACTGCAGTTAATTCAATTATGCGATTATATGGAAAACGATAGAAATATTCTTAGAGCGAGGAATTAATTTCACTATGTAATGAGTCCCTTTTACTTTTCTTTGATATATAATGCAACAGGAATTGATTATTGATATCGTTTCGTTGGTACCATCAAAACAGCTTTCCTATGTAACAGAACGTATAGGCGAGGTCTCCGGTAAAAACCAAACAAGTTCAATATAATTTCGAAATATCAGCCTATGATCACATAAAATAGCTCCTTAAGAGTTGTACATCGTGTAACAATAATACTTTACCTCGACATAATTAAAACCTCGTTTAACGCCGAGACGGAAATAAAATATTGCTAAATGTGGTATACACCGCGATAATGTAATAATCATGATGTAAGTATTAATAATAAAAGCTTGCATATATGTTGTATCAGAAAACAGTTATATTGAAACGAGGTTAACAAAAGAACATACAATGTCTAAGAATAATCGACCAATCGCTGCCCCCCCCCCCTTTAGTCCTTTTGCAAAGCCTATCGAATCCAACAGGAAGTCCCGCATCGATTTTCGACGGCTATGCTTTCCTAATCTATGGCAAGTAGCAATTAAGAAAATGTATAAGAGTTTGTCGGCGACCAAATCAGTGAATGATTTCTTCGGTCGACTGGTTAATTGATTGATAGTCGCGATTTGTCAATTGGCAGAACTAAAAATAAATGTCATTCAAATATTTGGTGTAATTTTGAGATTTCTCAAAGTAAAGATACAGGAAAAATTTTAGAAAAGGAATGAAAGCGCAACGAATCGCTACTAAAACTCCATATTAATTCCAAGCACAAATGTTTAACAAATTTAAAGGTTTGCGACACAATCATTATAGCTCCACTTAATGAAAGCCGAAAAAAAAATCAAATTACCGATCGAGGCTGTCAAAGAATCAATCAAATGATAAATTTAGACCGGAAGTGTACTTGAACTCCAACATTGGTAAACAGTAACGTGAAGCAGTTTTGTTGGCTTATCAAAGCTGTATTTACGACGTTTGGGTCACCAACCGAAATCAAACATCTTACCTTTTGGTAACACGTTACTTGGCAAAAATGCAAAATAACGCCGTTTACTATGGAACTTTAAGGTCGAAAGGTTTGGTAAGCATAGTAGTGGTTGTTGACAGCCTACGATTCGTCAAGAAAGATATGGAGGCATTCTATCAAACAACGGTTTAATTTTGATGTATTTTTCTTAGAGATTGTTTGTAATCATATACTTGTCTGTATCTTTGATGTATGAAATTCCCATTACTGAAACCGTTCTTTACTCTATAGAATCAGTCTGATAATTGGTCGATGGTCACGCCCTATAACCTCTGACAAGACAATTCGCGGCTGTCAATCAAACAACCAGTGATAGAATGAAATCATTCATTTAGATCAGAAATGTGTTTTGAAATCCGACATTGGGTGATATTTTCGTTAAGCTTTTTTGTTGATCAGGCGATTAAAAGTCGTAACTACAGCTTATTCAATCTGCAGTTACGACGTTAACGTCGCCAACCAACCATCCTACCTTTGTTACATACTACTGGCTATAATTGGTGCAAAATAAGGCAATTCTAAATCGAAGCGAAATTTCCTGTTGGCGTCAGTGGGCGTGGCCAACGGAGTAAGTGGGCGTGGCCCACGGAGTAAGTAGGCGTAACCAGCGATTAGCCAATTCGAACAGTATCATTTGCATAATGTGTGGTCAAGAACATAAAACAAACAACAACTCATTAATTGTTGACTTTTATTTCGTAACAACAACATGAATAAACTGCATTAACGGCATTAAAGTGGCCAAACCAACAAACCAAAAAATAAAATTAGCTAGACATATATATGGAGGTTCAATATTAACATCCGGTCTGAATGAATCATTTGATTGGACAATGGATATTTTGATGATCAGCTGTGATTGGTCATTTGAATGTTGTATAACCATATGGAATCTTACCATAAAAGTAACGATTTGGAGCAAAGCTCAAGGAATTTTTGGAAAAGGTTATCTGTAAAATAGGAGATAATAAATGAGTGGTCATAATGTACTGTGTCATCTATTTAAGCGCCTCTTTAACACACAATGGGTGACTAATTTTCGCTTTCAATCTTTTAATATCTAGCTTCAATGGTATTAGACAATTTAGTAATGGGATATTATCTCTTTTAATGAAGTGAAAGAGGAGAAACAAAAAGATCTGGCGTTAGGAACGGCAAATTAGTCAAACAAGTATAAAATAGATATGAGAAACTATCGGTTAAATATACATCGAACATTG
The DNA here is from genome assembly GCA_946902895.1 of Fragum fragum. Classification (NCBI taxonomy): domain Eukaryota; kingdom Metazoa; phylum Mollusca; class Bivalvia; order Cardiida; family Cardiidae; genus Fragum; species Fragum fragum. The sequence goes on along the minus strand of OX336374.1, from coordinate 652,237 downwards.
CCATATTTGTGGTTGACGTTACATACGTCATCGGCTTTCGCTTGCAATTCAATCGTTGTCGAAGACCCGAGGACTAATCCTGACCAAAAAAATCCTGTTTCAAAATGGGGCTTAAAAGAACACTGCATTATAGGTAATTTATGGTGAGTATAATAGATGTAACAAGAAAAAAGAAGGTTTATCGTTAAATTGACTTAGTTACTAATGAAAGAGCAGATATTTTTTCCTTTTTCATTTCTTATGGAGCCGCAATTGATACATTCGAGGCTTTTTTAATTTTTTTAAAAGATGATTGATTAATAATTTCAGTATTTTATCAACAAAATTTGGTATTATAAACAGAATATGACCTATTTTTTGATGAATCGACGAAATTATTCGACATTTAAAGTTAGCGAATATCAAGAATAAAAATGAAAAAAAAAAACAAAAAAAAACCCGTCATCCTGGCGATAACAATATGCCTTCATCTAAGGGTTTTTTGGTTGCTTTTTTTCCAAAAAATGAAGTAAATTTTCTGAATCCGTAGTCGTGGCCAGAGAAGTCTGAGGGGCCAGCAGAGTCAGAGGGCGGGGCCAGCAGAGTAAAAGGGCGGGGTCAGTAGAGTCATGGGGCGGGGCCAGCAGAGTCATGGGGCGGGGCAATCAGAGTCAAAGGCGGGGTCAGTAGAGTCAAGGGGCGGGACCAGCAAAGTCAAAGGCGGGGCCAGCAGAGTCAAAGGGCAGGGCCAGCAGAGTCAGAGTGTGGGACCAGCAGAGTCAGAGGGTGGGACCAGCAGAGTCAGAGGGCGGGGTCAGCAGAGTCAAAGGGCGGGGTCAGCAGAGTCAGAGGGCGGGGTCAGCAGAGTCAAAGGGCGGGGTCAGCAGAGTCAGAGGGCGGGGCCAGCAGAGTCAGAGGGCGGGGTCAGCAGAGTCAAAGGGCGGGGCCAGCAGAGTCAGAGGGTGGGACCAGCAGAGTCAGAGGGCGGGGCCAGCAGAGTCAGAGGGCGGGGCCAGCAGAGTCAAAGGGCAGGGCAAGCAGAGTCAGAGGGTTGGACCAGCAGAGTCAGAGGGTGGGACCAGCAGAGTCAGAGGGCGGGGTCAGCAGAGTCAAAGGGCGGGGCCAGCAGAGTCAGAGGGCGGGGCCAGCAGAGTCAAAGGGTGGGGCCAGCAGAGTCATAGGGTGGGGCCAGCAGAGTCATAGGGCGGGGCCAGCAGAGTCAAAGGGCGGGGTCAGCTATCCGTCAATCTTCAGCAGAGCAATGTAAGAGAGCTACATATCTTATTTCCATGACCTTTTACGTTTCATTCTATAAGTGAAAGGCTGGGGGGTTAAATCGTTCGGAAAGTTTTATTTTGGAGACTTCAAAACATTTGTTGATTTAATAAATTTTATGTACTAAGCTTTACAACTTTTAGATGATTTTCTATATTTAACAGATAATTGTTATGAATAATGACTTGGACAAATGACTTTGTCTAGACGACGAATAGGGATAATGGGCGAAAATGACAAAAACATCAGTTAAAATCTTTAACAAATATTCTCTAGGTAGATAGAGGGCGGGTGTTCATGGTGTTTTAATTCTGATATAATCTGACGGTGACAATGTGTCAACTGACGGAGGCGGACGAGCGCTTAAGCTCACACATATTACCAGCTAAAAGGCTAAGGGTTTTATAGATAACATACCGAGAGCACTGAAAATGTTAATTGTTTTGAAGAACAGTCGCCAAAGTTGTGAATTACTGTAAACAGATTTCATTTAACAGTAGATTAAAATCTGCGAAATAAAGGTCTCTGTAGAGGGTCATGAAGCAAAGACATCCGGCGACCAAATTGTCGTAAAAAGAGCTTAAATAAGGTTTTTACGGCATTTTGGTCACCCACCGAGGATAAGTTGTTAAATACCGGTAAGAAAATTGTTCATGTTTACCCATTTCTTTATAAAAAAAGAAACACATGCTAATGTGTGGTATATGAAACTCTAACATCAAAGCTTGCAACTACTACCAGGAAAAACTTTTCAAATTCTATGTCGTCGGCGCGGGAGCAAAAGGTCGTAACTACAGCTGTAGTTACGACATTTTGCTCGCGCACAGACGATGTGCTATCATAACGTTACCAAGAATGGATTAACGTCGTCTATGCCTGCTTCTTCGTCTGAATGTAAACACTTTGAAATTATGTCATATCTCTGCTATTATTAGAAATAATGACAAGGAACTAAAAATATATCCTGAATATCACTTAATTTTAGTTTCGTCTCTCAACATTCCGGTCTGATTGGCAGAAAAAATGTGTTTCGTACGCTGTTTGACCCTACAAGAAGATCTAGACAAGTTAATGCAGTAGGAGAAAAAGTGGGAAATGGAGTTTAACCCCAGCAAATGCATTGTCCTAAATATTACTAAAAAGAAGACAAGATTTCGTTTGATTACAGGTTACATGGACAAGTACTAGAAACTGTGGACAATGCCAAATACCTAGGAGTAGCACTATCTGGGGTCTTTCCTGGAACAAATACATTGACAATATAACATCAAATGCTAGTAAAACTTTAGGTTTTCTCCGCAGAAACATTCAGACCAAAAATAAGAAGATCGGAGAAATAGCGTGCTAAACTTTAATGAGACCCAGTTTGAATACGCATCAACAGTTTGGAGCCCCTACACAAAAACCTATATCAACAAAGTGGAAAAAGTACAACGTAGAGCGGCAAGATGGATTCAAAATAATTTCTCTTATTATGACAGTGTAACCTGCATGCAGAAGGAGCTTGGTTGGGAAACTCTTCAATACAGACGAGACATTTCTCATCACCATAAGTCACCATGTTTAATAAAATCGTTAATAATTTTTTGCAGTGCCAGTACCAGCTTATCTCGAAAGACCAGTGAGGACCACCCGACATATGAACACAGCATCTTTAAGACAGATCCACACAAATGCAGCCTTTTTTAAATATTCGTTTTTTCCCTACACAGTGATACTATGGAACAGCCTACCAGAAACAATTGTACAACAACCTGATATTGGAGCGTTCAAAAAGAGTCTCGATTCTTTTTAGATGGTGAGCCGTCCCTGATTGACCAAAATATGTTTTATCAGCTCTTTTAATCTAACACTCACAATACTTTTAAAATTTTGAACCTAACCATTGCAATGACTAACCGTTTTTATTCCAGCACAGACGCACACCTGTCAGTAATACCCGAAAGGGGAGTTGGGCAGTATATATAGATAGATAGATAAAAACCAATTTGGTTACAAATATATTTTGTATATTTGCGCATTAAGTAGTCCGAGTCAAGTAAAATATTCTGTTATTTAAAGTTTAACAGCTTCTTATAATATGATTGGGATTTCTTTTTCAGACAAAAATGAAAATAAATGAAAACCTCTCTAGCACAAAAGAAATTTACACCAACGAAGAAGTCAATCAGTGCATGTTTGTTAGACCTTGGTCCTCTCTTGCTCCAACATTCTCTGTTATAAAAATTGGAAAAGAAGGAAAAATTATATATATACATAATAAAAAAGAATGATGAATGATATAAAAAGTCTGACCTTTTTTTTTCTTTTTTAAAGCACATATAGCCACATTTCTATTAGTGAGTCTATTTCTTCTATTTTTCTAGGATATCTATAAAACAATTATACTTATGTTGATAGTTATAATGATAATAATAAAATAATTCCTTTAATGGAGTTAGACTGTAACCTATTACTACACAATGATGCTTAATGACGCCCTGAAAAATCCCGTCGTGGAAAACCTTGTTGAAAAAGGAGAAATTGCTTGTAACAAGCATATTAGCCTTTTCTCGTGATGTTTTTCCATCCAAATTGGTATTTATTTTTCAATTTTATCGCACTTTGAAATTTTGTCGTTAAATTTCATTCTTTTTGACATACTGGTTATAACTTTTAACTTTATAAGTCGTCGACGAGCGTACAAAATGTCGTAACTACAGCTGGAGTAAAGCTGTAGTTACGACATTTTACACGCCCGTCGATGATATGCTTTTCGAAGCTTACCGTTGAAGTACACATCCTGTTCTAGTGAGGTCTATTCTGTGGGACTAGCGGTAATCTGATTGCGAGGCGCCTTTATAAAGCGACCTAGATATTATGGAAATAAAAGGATGGAAAATTATGGACTATTGTTTATCACAAAACATTTGATAGAATAATAGATCTAATCTTCTGAAGCAACGGGAATCATCATTTTAACTGTCATATAAAGGAATCTTTTGTTACTATGGTGACCTTGGGACTATTAATATAAGAGAAGACAACGTTTTTTGACAACCCAATAATAGAATGTTATAATTGACCGGGACCTTACTCAGACTTGTTGTGTGTATTGTATGTTTCCTGGGAGTCATTTAATGGATTCCTGCCCTTTATTCCCGTTACTTTTCGCAAAGTTTAAAATGTCGTTATGTGGCCAATGTATACATGTATTTTCAAAGCTGAGCGCACACATTTTTTAAGAAAAATCAGTGTTTTCTTTCGCTGAGATATATGCATAAATCAAGCAAACATTTGTATTTTACAAACAATTTCACAGTTTTATCTCATTTAAGCATGGAATACTCTCCGGGGATATTTATAATACAATGGGATAATTCGTCGTTGGGCGAGCAAAATGTCGTAACTACAGCTTTATTCGAGTCAAATGAATTGATGGATCGCTGGTATTGCCCTCTGACTCCGACAGAAAGTTCGACATATATAAAACTTCGTTATTTTGCAATTTTGGTCAGTAACGTGGAATAAAATAGAAAAACGATTGATTTGGAACCTAAAGGTTGTAACTTCGGTTTAAATTACCTGTAGTTAGACTGGTTAACCATTTTCCAGGTGACAAAATTTAGACCGATCCAAGATGAAAGATCAGATAAGGCTTATGTTTACACGGTAGGGATGGGCATGGCCATCGAACGGAGGGTAATCAGTAACGATAGCTCTGGAGTGTGGTCTCACAAATTCATGCAGACTTGATAGTAATGTCTTGCTGACGTTTATTCTCAGTTTTCATTGACGTACCAGTCAGTGTTTCCCTTGAGACTTTTTTCTGCCCAAACTTTATGAAAATGACAACGTTCTTCTGTACATTCAAGTGATGAAGTCTCTGAACTTTTATTCTCCACTTCAAGTTAAGTTTATTGATGAAATCCAGTTTGAATTCGGACTCATTCGTGATAATTACAAGCGCTTAATTACGAATTGTCCATTCACCCCGGGTTCATCCCCAGCAAACTCTAGCTTGTCTTCCACGTGCCGTCGCATCAAAGAAATACGTAAAGTCAATCTGCTGGCATTTATTTCGTACTCCAGAATTCTGTTTCATACAGTTTGCACCATCGAATGATGTTGTATTTCTCTATGTGATGTACTTCATTTATTTAAAGCATTGATTATGACTGTTTTGTCTCTTGAAATGATATTAGTTGAACCGTTCCCACACATTAACGGTATTCGACTCCCCCCCCCCCAAAATAAAGGCAACTGAAATAACTTGGTGTAAAATGTAGAAAATGCTTGAAACAAGCAATTTCATTTTCCACAATGTTTTCTATCCTGAAAGTTGAATAAATCTAAAAGATTATCAAGTTTAAATTGTCGTCTGCAAATCCTTTCAATTTGAACAAGTCTAAAATTTTGTCGTCTAGAAATGAGTTTATATGATAAGACGAGTTCAAGTTATCCATAAGGTCATTAAAAAAAAAGAACCTGTTCGCCATTGTTTATACATTGTAAGCAGATAGCACATTGTTTCCCTTTGTCATATCTTGCCACATTATTGACCGTGTCTGGTTGGCGATAAGTGAGTAATTACTGTGTTGTTTAAATATGATATAAATATACTAATGGCCTTAATTCCCAGACTGGAACTGATTGAATGACAACGATTGAGAGGCCTGAAAGCAACATTATTTTGAGATAGAGTAGAGTACACTGAATGTTCAGATCCCCACTGGAGAAGCCGAATGAGACTTTAGATTTGTACTTTGTACGTACCATCAACCCTTGTTTCCTTTCTTTCTTTCTTTCTTTCTTTTTTTGACGCTTATAGATACTGAACTGATCTTTTTGGAGTGCGAATCTGCAAACATGAGTTACCGTTCAATTTTGAGAATCCTTCTTTTCCACTGATTTCTTATAGAAATATGGATACCGAATTAAGAAATGTCCCCTCTCAATGACACTTTTGACGCATCAGAGAAAAAAAGCTTATGAAAACATGAAGGACAAAGAAGAAATTGCTTGTTACAAACGATTTCTTCATTTGCCGGATTGTTTTCTATTTCGAAAGATGAAGAAGAAAAAAGAAGAAAAATATTTAATGAACTAAAATGTCGTCTGCAACTTCTTTGAATTGGACCAGTTTAAAATTTTGTTTTAAGGGAATAGGTTGCACTCTCGTATGTATTGTTTCTTATTTTACCTTTGAGTCTGCGATTAAGTTTGAGGTTTGGTGCGGTCAATTGAAATAACAAAAATGGAAAAGGGATGTAGGACTTACAAAATAACACTGGTATCCCAGCTTTAGGGACTTTTTTTCAACGGCTTGTAGAATTGATCTTTGATAAAGTGTGAGATCGCAATATGGGCAAGAGAATAAGTTTGGGTTTCGATCCGCTCCAATGATTTTTCTTTTTTTTTTAGGATGTAGAAAACTCCACTGAAATTTAAGTTTTCGGGCTTTATTTTCCCTAACCGATCGCACATAGAGAACTGTTGTTTTTTTAATGTGAATCCGAAAGAATTCATTGCTTGTTGAGTTTCGTTCCGGTCGTCTGATTTATGGGTGTTTGACAAGGCAGATTAACAGTACAATTAAAATTACGTGCTGTATCTTTCCTGGAACAAATACATTGACAATATAACATCAAATGCTAGTAGACTTTAGGTTTTCTCCGCAGAAACATCCAGACCAAAAATAAGAAGATCAGGAAAAAAGCGTACTAAACTTTAATGAAACCCAGGTAGAATACGCATCAACAGTTTGGAGCCCCTGCACAAAAACCTATATCAACAAAGTGGAAAAAGTACAACGTAGAGCGGCAAGATGGTTTCAAAATAATTTCTCTTATTATGACAGTGTAACCTGCATGCAGAAGAAGCTTGGTTGGGAAACTCTTTAATACAGACGAGACATTTCCAGAGTCACCATGTTTTATAAAATCGTTAATTTTTTTCATTGCCAGTACCAGCTTATCTCGAAAGACCAGTGAGGACCACCCGACATATGCACACAGCATCTTTCAGACAGATCCACACAATGCAGCCTTTTTTAAATATTCTTTTTTCCCTACACAGTGATACTATGGAACAGCCTACCAGAAACAATTGTACAACAACCTGATATTTGAGCGTTCAAAAAGAGTCTCGATTCTTTTTAGATAGTGAGCCGTCCCTGATTGACCAAAATATGTTTTATCAGCTCTTTTAATCTAACACTCACAATACTTTTAAAATTTTGAACCTAACCAATGACTAACCGTTTTTATTCCAGCACAGACGCACACCTGCCAGTAATACCCGAAAGGGGAGTTGGGCAGTATATATATAGATAGATAGATAAAAACCAACTTGGTCACATATATATTTTGTATATTTGCGCATTAAGTAGTCCGAGTCAAGTAAAATATTCTGTTATTTAAAGTTTAACAGCTTCTTATAATATGATTGGGATTTCTTTTTCAGATACAAAAGAAAATAAATGAAAAATTCTCCAGCTCAAAAGAAATTTACACCAACGAAGAAATCAACCAGTGCATGTTTGTTAGACCTTGGTCCTCTCTTGCTCCAACATTCTCTGTTATAAAATTGGAAAAGAAGGAAAAATTATATATATAAATAATAAAAAAGAATGATGAATGATATAAAAAGTCTGACCTTTTTTTTTTCTTTTTTAAAGCAAATATAGCCACATTTCTATTAGTGAGTCTATTTCTTCTATTTTTCTAGGATATCTATAAAACAACTATACTTATGTTAATAGATATAATGATAATAATAAAATAATTCCTTTAATGGAGCTAGACTGTAACCTATTACTACACAATGATGCTTAATGACGCCCTGAAAAATCCCGTCGTGGAAAAATTTGGTGAAAAAGGAGAAATTGCTTGTAACAAGCAAATTAGCCCTTTCTCGTGATGTTTTTTCCATCCAATTTGGTATTTATTTTTCAATTTTATCGCACTTTGAAATTTTGTCGTTAAATTTCAGTCTTTTTGACATTACTAGTTATAACTTTCAACTTTATAAGTCGTCGTCGAGCGTACAAAATGTCGTAACTACAGCTGGAGTAAAGCTGTAGTTACGACATTTTATACGCCCGTCGTTGATATACTTTTCGAAGCTTACCGTTGAAGTACACATCCTGTTCTAGAGAGGTCTATTCTATGGGACTAGCGGTAATCTGATTGCGAGGCGCCTTTATAAAGCGACCCAGATATTATAGAAATAAAAGAATGGAAAATTATGGACTATTGTTTATCACAAAACATTTGATAGAATAATAGATCTAATCCTCTGAACCAACGGGAATCATCATTTTAACTGTCATATAAAGGAATCTTTTGTTACTATGGTGACCTTGGGACTATTAATATAAGAGAAGACAACGTTTTTTGACAACCCAATAATAGAATGTTATAATTGACCGAGACCTTACTCAGACTTGTTGTGTGTATTGTCTATTTACTGGGAGTCATTTAATGGATTCCTGCCCTTTATTCCCGTTACTTTTCGCAAAGTTTAAAATGTCGTTATGTGGCCAATGTATACATGTATTTTCAAAGCTGAGCGCACACATTTTTTAAGAAAAATCAGTGTTTTCTTTCGCTGAGATATGTGCATAAACCAAGCAAACATTTGTATTTTACAAACAATTTCACAGTTTTATCTCATTTAAGCATGAAATATTCTCCGGGGATATTTATAATACAATGGGGTAATTCGTCGTTGGGCGAGAAAAATGTCGTAACTACAGCTTTATTCGAGTTAAATGAATTGATGGATCGCTGGTATTGCCATCTGACTTCGACAGAAAGTTCGACTAATATAAAACGTTGTTATTTTGCAATTTTGGTCAGTAACGTGGAATAGAAGAGAAAAACGATTGATTTGGAACCTAAAGGTCGAAACTTCGGTTTGAATTACCTGTAGTTAGACTGGTTAACCATTTTCCAGGTGACAAAATTTAGACCGATCCAAGTCGCACACGACAAACTACATGCGATAAAATTTCGAGGGTAGGAAACGTTGTAAATAATGAAGAAATTGCATGTGACAAGCAATTTCTTCATTTTCCATAATGTTTTTATGACTTTTTTCTTGGGGGACGACATCGTGTTGGGGAATTGGTTAAGTCGTCAACAAGCAGAAACACTTCACATGAATGACTGAGTTCAAAGTTCGCTTGAGGTTTGAATGTACAACTTGACTGGTCTATCGATTGTTTGATTGACAAGCGTAAAGATAGATACAAGATAGTTTATTGAGTTAAACTTTACAGTTTCTCGTCAAACGAGATACAATTCACAAAAAAATACATCAAAATGCGTTTACAATGTAAACAAACAAACGATAGTATGGATCTATGTACAACTTTGAAGAGGAGCTCAATCAAAGATATTATAGTTTAAATATTTCTTCAACTACGTAGTATACACTAAACCAGATCTTCTTGAAAACCCCTCTCTTAGGAATTTCGCTAAATTTAAAAGAATGACTTTGTTTTTGTATTCAAAAGAGAAATACATTTCAACATGTTAGGGTGCGTGTAATAGTATTTTTTTTTTTTTAAAAAATTCTTATATTACTTGATAATGGGCACACTAATAGAAAATGGAATGCGTCTTCTATTTCATTCATATCACATGCTAGACACAATCGCTGATTTCTATCAATTCTATTTTAACCATTTCTTCCAGTTTTTATCCTCAGTGAGTGGGAGGACAATCTACATTAAGATATTACAACCTCCACTTTTATGGAAGTAGGTCTAGGTATGGAGACAGATTAAAATATTCTTTCATTTGTTTATAATATCGTTAAATTGACTTTGTTGGAACTCGTTAATTATCTGTTCTTTAAATGTTTGGTAAAATATTTATGATTCACACAATAAGGATAAGACTACACCTAACCAAATCCGTGATCGTTTAATAGTTTTTTAACATTACTACACTTAGTAACGCCGCTATTACTGTAAGATGAAAAAAAAAACAAAAAAAAAAAAAAACAAGCAAGATTCTGGTACAACAACAACAACAACAACAACAACAACAAAAATAACAAAACAAAAAAAAATAAAATAAATAACGCGCTACCAATGCTAGATTGAGAATGAGGAAAATTAACTGTCCAGTTATTACTTCCCTTTAACTTTTTCTTTGATAACGGACATATTTATATAATGAATACCTCCAGGCAGTATTTTACGCTCGTCAAATAACCTAATTGCTTACTTGACCAATATGATTCCCATGTAGATTAACACATATCTGTTTATGCTTCATACGTGACCTAGTTCGAGAAGGATCTCTTCTATGTATTGAGTCTCAATCGCCTTCATAGACTATGCAGGCCGACAAGACAACAAGCTTCTCCGTTCTCCCAAAATGTCCATATTCGGCAATATTCTTTTTATCTAATCACGTTTCATATTTTTAAGCTAGATTAAAGTACACTCTATTGACCATTCCAACGCAAAAAAAAATTAGACTGGTCCAAATTGGAAGAAATTACAGACGACAATTTCAAGTTGATGGAATTTTAGATTTTTCGTCTTTTGGGATAGAAAACATGGTTAAATATGGAGAAATTACTTGAAACAAGCAATTTCTTCTTTTTCAACCAAGTTTTCCAAAGTTTTTTTAAAGGCGTAAAAAGGAGGGTTTGTGTTGAAATCGGCTAAACCATTCATTTCAAGAGAGGGTAAATTCAATATGTACAAAATTAGTCAGATCTTGCATACTCGTACACTATGATGACAATTTAATGTCACTTCACTCATTTCAGATACAGATACAGATACTTTATTAGACATGAAACTATTACAAGCTCATTATATTTAAATCAACATGCTATGAAAATCGGTAGTGGTTATGCATGACATATATTCAATGATAATAAATGATAATCTACGTGAGAGTATATAGAAAGAACAATTCTAATCAAGTTAGGTTTAGGTTGAGTGCATAAAATATTTGTTTCTCATCTCAAATCCGAACGAATAAAAGTTTGATGATTTTGTAAGGGTTTTCTTATTTGCAGTATTCAATAAATCGATGAATTTGTACATACTTGGGTGTTTAGAGTAATAACTAGGAATAAACTTTGTTTGCAATCTTGGAAATACGGACAAATTAGAGTAAAATGGTATTCGTCTTCAATGTCATCTTTGTCGCAAAGTGTACATTTCCGTCTGTCTCTGTCGATGTTTCTATGCCTTTCAATCTCAATATTCAGGTTATGGGACGAGAGACGAACTTTAGCTATTATATTTCGCACTGACCTTTTCCCTAATAATTCAAGATACTCGGCTTTACCAAAATTTGGTTTGATATGCGAGAACAGCGATAAAGAACTGTATTGTTGTATTTCATTATGCCATTGGTTAATATAAATGTCACGAAGTCTAACTCTAAATATTGGGATGAAACTTTTAATGTTGATCGATTCTGGGTATAACCATGCTTCAGCGAACCCTACGGATTCGAGGAGATGTTTAACTTTACTTGCCCAATTATTTACTCTAAGGTTCGTCTCAATATCGCGAATTTGATCGGAAATGACTGCTGCTAAAATGCAATTTTTTGAGTTAGTATTATGTAGATGTAGCCAGTATTTAATAATTCGCGTTTTTCTAGAGAGGCTGAGCGGAAACCTCCCTAGTTCTGAGTACAGCGCAAGAGAATTCGTGGATGACTTTACATTTAGTAACCATTTGCAAAATTTTCTGTGAACGTGTTCAATATTTTCGGCCTTGTCAAACCCCTAAATTTCACAATTGTACGCCAAAATAGAACCAACAAAAGAATCAAATAAATCAAACATTATTTTAGGTGGGACCTCTATGTTTTTAGTCATATTAAATAGGGAATATATGGCACGAAGCGCTTTTCCTGCTAGGGCGTTGGTTGCGTGTTTGAAAGAACCTCCACTGGAAAGTACAAGACCAAAATAATTGAACGTATTAACAATTTCGATGGATTGGCCATCTATATACCATTGGTAGTTTTCGCTCAATCGTCCGCCTTTTCGGAAAATAACTATTTTTGTCTTCTCAATGTTAATTGACATGTTCCATTTTAAACAATATTCGTGTAAACTATCAATTGAATTTTGGAGACCTGTTTGGGAATCGGATAGTAATACAGCATCGCCCGCAAAATGTAATAGGTAAATTGAAAGTTGATCAATGCTGATACCACAATGATCAATATTTTGTAAATATAACTCAATATCGTTAAGGAAAAGGGAGAACATTATAGGAAAAGTTACCTCACCTTGTAACAGGCCCAAATTAATATCGAATAGGTCAGAAATGCTTCCCATATGCTTTACACATAGTTTAACTTCCGAGTACATAGATCTTAGTACTGCCAAAAGCTTTCCATCTATACCACTTTTGATCAATTTGTACCACAATGAATTTCTGTCGATCAGATCATAGGCTTTTCGAAAGTCCACAAAACAAGCAAATGATTTATTTCTACAATTCAGGTGCTTTTCGATTATCGAATTAAGTATAAAAGATGCGTCTGTTGTGCTAAGGTTAGATCTAAACCCGAACTGTGAGTCCGTTAAAATACTATTCGTTTCTACCCAGTCCTTTAATCTTATTATTTAGTATGCCAGTGAATAGTTTTGCGAAACAGCTAGTTAAAGCAATACCGCGGTAATTTGAGGGGTCATTTAAATCGCCCTTTTTATAAATGGGCACAATAAGCCCTTGTGGCCAATTTTTCGGAAATTTTCCCGTTTCCAGGATATAATTGAATAATATTTCGAAGGAGTTGACCGTGAGATCGATAGTCTCTTTCAAGTATTCGTAAATTATATTATCCATGGAAGATGCCTTCTTTGAATTCAGCTGTTTACACGCTCGTCTAATTTCACACTGTGTGATTGGCATATCTAGCTCCTCGAAGGTAGGGGGTTTATGGGACAGAGAAGAAGAAGTCAAGAAGTGTTCTACCTCGTCGTCGATTTTACTTTTATCTTCTGAAGATAAGTTATTGAAATTTTCTACGAAAGATTCAAGATCAATATCAGCTCCATTCGGAGTAGAATTTTTCTTTTTGAATAGTTTCCAAAAATCACGAGGACGGGATCGCCTTATGTCATTCATTTGATTGGCAAAGTCTAAATCGTACTGAGATTTTCTCTTACGGCAGTATGTTTTATAGCTTTTACGTTTATTGATAAATCCGACTTGTATTTATTATAATGTTTCAGTGCGGCGAGGTACTCTGTACGTTTTGCCCTACACATATCATCGAACCATTTCAAGACAGCAGAATTTTAGATAAGTCCAAATTAAAAAATACTACAGACAACAAGCTGTATTTACGGCGATTAATTCACTAGACCACGAAAAAGCTTCACATAAATGTCGGCCAATGTTGGACTTCAAAATTCTGGTCTAAATATATAATTTAATTGGTATATTGATTCTTTGGTTGACAAACGCAATCCGTAAATCAAGTTACAAAACTCTTTTATTCTGTTGGGCTCTGACAGCCGAGATTTTTTTCAAATACGGATGTTTACTTTACTAGAAACCAACATTTTTAGAACAAGAACTCTGAAGTATTAAATGTCAATACCAAGCCCCCATACAGCACGTAATCTTGATTGTACTGTTAATCTGCCTTGTCAAACACCCGTAAATCAGACTATCGGAACGAAACTCAGCAAGCAATGAATTCTTTCGGATTCACATTAAAAAAAACAGTTCTCTATGTGCGATCGGTTAGGGAAAATAAAGCCCGAAAACTAAAATTTCATTGGAGTTTTCCATATCCTACGTCCTTAAAAAAAAAAAAAAAAAAAGCGGATCGAAACCCAAACTTATTCTCTTGCCCTTCTTGCGATCTCACACTTTATCAAAGATCATTTCTACAAGCCTTTGAAAAAGTCCCGAAAGATGGGATACCAGTGATGTTTTGTTAGTCCTACATCCCTTTTCCATTTTTGCTATTTAAAGCCGTACCAAACCTCAAACTTAATCGCAGACTCAAAAGTAAAACAAGAAACATACGAGAGTGCAACCTATTCCCTTAAAACAAAATTTTAAACTGGTCTAATTCAAAGAAGTTGCAGACGACATTTTAGTTCATTAAATATTTTTCTTCTTTTTTCATCTTCATCTTTCGAAATAGAAAACAGTCCGGCAAATGAAGAAATCGTTTTTAAAAAGCAAATGTTTTCATAAGCTTTTTTCCCCTTGATGCGTCAAAAGCGTCATTGAGAGGGGACATTTCTTAATTCGGTATCCATATTTCTTTAAGAAATCAATGGAATAGAAGGATTCTCAAAATTGAACGGTATCTCATGTTTGCAGATTCGTACTCCAAAAAGATCAGTTCAGTATCTATAAGCGTCAAAGAAAGAAAGAAAGAAAGAAGAAAAAAAAGAAAGGAAACAAGGGTTGATGTTACGTACAAAGTACAAAGCTAAAGTCTCATTCGGCTTCTCCAGTGGGGATCTGGACATTCAGTGTACTCTACTCTATCTCGAATAATGTTGCTTTCAGGCCTCTCAATCGTTGTCATTCAATCAGTTCCAGTCTGGGAATTAAGGCCATTAGTATGTTTATATCATATTTAAACAACACAGTAATTACTCACTTATCGCCAACCAGACACGGTCAATAATGTGGCAAGACAAAGGGAAAAAATGTGCTATCTGCTTACAATGTATAAACAATGGCGAACAGGTTCTTTTTTTTAATGACCTCATGGATAACTTGAACTCGTCTTATCATATTAACCCATTTCTAGACGACAAAATTTTAGACTGGTTCAAATTGAAAGGAGTTGCAGACGACAATTTAAACTTGATAAATTTTTAGATTTATTCAATTCTGGCTAGAAAACATTGTGGAAAATGAAGAAATTGCTTGTTACAAGCAATTTCTTCATTTTACACCAAGTTTTCTCAGTTGCCTTTTTTGGGGGAGTCGACTACCGTTATTGTGTGGGAACGGTTCAACTAATATTATTTCAAGAGATAAAACAGTCATAATCAATGCTTTAAATAAATGACGTACATCACATAGAGAAATACAACATCATTCGATGGTGCAAACTGTATGAAACAGAATTCTGGAGTACGAAATAAATGCCAGCAGATTGACTTTACGTATTTCTTTGATGCGAAGGCACGTGGAAGACAAGCTGGAGTTTGCTGGGGATGAACTCGTGGTAAATGGGCAATTTGTTATTAAGCGCTTGTGATTATCACGAATGAGTCCAAATTCAAACTGGATTTCAACAATAAACTTTACTTGAAGTGGAGAATAAAAATTCAGAGACTTCATCACTTGAATGTACAGAAGAACATTGTCATTTTCATAAAGTTTGGGCAGAAAAAAGCCTCAGGGGAAACACTGACTGGTGCGTAAATGAAAATGGAGAATAAACGTCAGCAAGATATTACTATCAAGTCTGCATGAATTTGTGAGACCACACTCCAGAGCTATCGTTACTGATTACCCGCCGTTCGATGGCCCATGCCCGTCCCTACCGTGTAAACATAAGACTTATTTGATATGCTATCAATAAATCATTCGATCAATAAAATATTCATTCAGCCCGGAAATAAGGTTTGAACTCTGACATTGGCCGACATTTTTGTAAAACTTTTTTTTGGTTTGACGACTTAAACGGCGTATCTACAGCTTATTCATGCTGTAGTTACAACGTTTAGGTCGCAAGCAATCATTCTGTTTGTTTGTTACATGCAACTGGGAATAAATTTGTACAAAATAACGCCGTGCAAAATCGAAGCGGAATTTCCTGTCGGAGTCAATGGGCGGGGCCAAAAGAGTCATTGGTCGGGGCCAGCGATTGGTCAATTACGAGTGTTGTCATTAGATTCCGAGCTTAAATCGATACATGCAGACGCATCTATTACACACATCCAGAAATCTATAGCACACTTCCGTCGAAAACATCAATTTGAGGGCTCCCGAACGTTGACTGACCGCGTGTACCTGATGGTGTTGATTTGAATGAATCACTACGGGTCATGGGTGAATGTTTCTTTACAACACGTTTCTAATTTACTCCTCCGAAAATAAACTTTAACATCTATCAAGTTTTGAGTACTATATATAACGCGGACACTAACATAAATCCGGATGAATTGAGAAAAAAATATATATATATAAAAAATGGCAGTTGTTTGCACATTAATCCATTGAGGCTTAATATAATTTTCTTACAAAACTACCCTATAGCAACAACAACTACGTTTATCCTCGTGTTACACATGTGCAGAGTTGCTTGTTATATGACGTCACTTGATATAAAAATACACTATTGCGGTCTTTCGTTATTACTGTGGTTCTAAAATTAGTTTAAAATATGTTGTTTATAATCTGTAACTCAGTTGTCTTTGAGACGTGCTGATTTAAATCCCATCTAGAAGTAAACAAACAACAACAACAACAAAAAAAAAACAAACAACAAACCCACAAAAAACAAATTCATTGGCATTCTTCTTCTTAGAAACTTCACAGTATTAAAACGAATTTCAATACTTATATAGCGTAAAATATTTATATCCAAAAATAATAAATAGATATCATAATATGAACTACTTTAAAAGACTCGTTAGCTTTAAGAACGTCCCTCTTAATTAGACAAACTGAGGCACTAATATTACGTTTGTTTTGTCTTCGCTAATTTTTTCAACAATATGCACTTAGAAATTCACCGATATTATGCAAGGTTCGAGTAATTCGAGTCGAAATATAAAACACATGTTCACACCATCTTAAATATGTACCAAAACATAAACACATCAACACCAAAAGCATAAAAATCTGTACTTGATTATATAGAAAATAATTAGTTAGTTCAGTGTAATATCGATTTATCTTTCTTTGAGTGCACAACAAAAGCTATATTTTCACGAGTGGCGGAGCCATTCGTGAAAATATAGCTTTTGATGTTCACGATATTTCTAAACTGCAAAAAAGACAATGACAATTTATGAACTTGTTTGTCCAAAATCTACAAAAGCTTGTCATTACGGACATAAATGACTTGGCAAGTTGGTGACATCATCAGTCTCTTGAGTCCTGCTTAGATTACGGTTAGAAGCATTAAATGAACGAAATATTGGTTAATCTTTTCAAAAAGTTTTTTTTGTTGTTGTTGTTCTGGTGAATTCACAAGGACATCCCAAAAATCTTCTGGATAGCTTTAAAGAAATTTTGATAATGTTTGCTTATGATTACCGAAACGTTCGTCATTATATTTTAGCTTTAAAATAGACCCATTCCAAAATAAAACAGTAGATCAGAGACCGAGATTATAATATTCTTTCCGTACTCAATTGAGAGTTACCCGAACTTTTGAAAGAAAGCTTCACTTTTTCCTTGAGGCAAATATCATCGATATGCGATGAATAAAAACACCTTTAACCACGGGAGTCGAACTTACTCGCTGTTCGCGGTAATAGGATATGAAAACAAATTCTCTCTGATAGCAATTTTCCCCTGTGACTCTGTAACACGATAAAAGAGGGTGGGTGTGGAAATATAAGGAATGACTCTCAAGAGAGAATTGACCAATCACAGCTTTCAGTCAGGTAATCAGGGTAAAATTGCTGACGAGTTTTAAAGAAAGTTCGAAAGTACACCACAAAAATGTTTCCGTACAAAAATGTGAATCTTGCTTTATGATATGACACAGTTCTCCTTATTTAATTAAACTTGTAGGCGGACTCTCGCTCACCTAAAGGCATGGTGTATCACTGAAATGTCATTTGGCACTTAATACAACAAATCCATAAGCGAACTTTAGACAGGTTTCCTGTCCGTTTTTAACATAACTATGAACTAACATAACCCTTACTCATATTAAAGAAAAAAATAGATAAAATAAAATAAATGAATGACGAGATAAGAAAATATAAACGACCATTTTCAGCCCGTCTCGTTGCGGCGGCTGGAGCACCCAACAATGGATACCTGGTATTTCTCACACAAGTACTACCATTACATCCTTTGATAGCCTCCATCTGCAATACTTCATAGGTTTACGGTTATCCACCCATTGGTGATAGACAAAATGTTCCGCCGCCGGGGAACGAACCCATGACATCTTCTATTGAAGATTAGGAGTCTGGTGAGCTACCGACCGATCGGTTCATATTCTTTATTTGATTAACAAGGACTGTATACAGACTGGCATTTGAATGATGAACAAGACCTTACCCGTTACCACAAAAGGACGCTTTTTGACGCCCAACCCCCGCTAAAAAATTGAAACATTATGTAAAATGAAGAAATTGCTGGCAAAAAGCAACTTCTTCATGTTCCACATTGTTTTCTACTCAAATAGTAAAAAACTCTGAGCTTTCACAAATCTGCTACTCCTTTCAATTTGGACCAGTATAATTCTAGCTGTCTGATAATGGGTTACTATTTGGCCTTTAATTAACCAGAACGTTTAAGCTGGTGAAACAAAACAAAACACTCACATACACACACATACACACACTCACTTATAAGTAAGCTTTAGTGTCATTCTGTCTACCGATCTTTCGTGCCTTGTACGATAATAATCTGGCGGTTCGCCGCTGTTAATCAAAATGAATAACCTAAGCTATTTTATAAATGTTACATAACTTGTTTTCAGTGACTTTCACATGAAACTATCACATCCATCCAACCAGTCGTATGGAATGTAATACAAGACATATTTGCTTTGTATACAGAAAATTGCCTCCCATAATTGCATGGGGGAAAAGTCTGATAACATTGTTTGCTCTAGAAAGTCCTTTATGTATTGACTCGTGTTACATGTTGACATATTTGTTTATGAGCGCACTTTACAGAACTAATCGAATTATCTCATTTCTGTGCGCTATGGAATAGGATATTCATTGAATAATATGGCCAATATTGACAATAAAACAAACATCCACCTCCTTCTCCTATTCGCAAACTTTGTTATAACCGAAGATATTATTTTTCGTTTTTTTTTTGTTTTTTTTTATCTATTCAATTCGAGTACGCATATTAGAGAGAGAGAGAAGATGGATAGATAGTTAGAGAGAGAGAGAGAGAGAGAGAGAGAGAGAGAGAGAGAGAGAGAGAGAGAGAGAGAGAGAGAGAGAGAGAGAGAGAGAGAGAGAGAGAGAGAGAGAGAGAGAAGAGAGAGAGAGAGAGAGAAGGGGGGGGCTAAGTACATAGAGTTAATCTCAGTCATCATTTGCAGAGATCCTAAAATAACCAACGGCGTTAAATTATTTTGAGAATCTCTGTAAATATTAGCAAATGATTTTTCGTGAAAAGTGCGCTATTAGTGCTTGAAAAATCAAAATCAAATTATTCTCATAACATCATGAATGCTGCAGTATATGTGTAAGTAAGCCATAGATTTTAACGGAGGTTCGGGCAACAGTGATTGTGGTTTTTAGAGTTTTCCAGAAGCACGCCTAAGTGTATATGAAATGCCCAATGTCTCCACCTACCTAATGCCTAATTTGATAGAAAATAGTTTCTTTTCCGAAACATGCAAAACAGCGGTGGTGACTTCAAATATTCTCACATTACCCTTCAAAATTTATACAAATTAACTCTGAATTTGAAGTGCGAAATTGTAGACCGATGGTGAACTAAACGATTTACAATTCACACTTCAAACTTACGACCTGCACTTCCGACTTCACACTTCGAACTTTACACTTCATACTTCACAATTTCGACTTAAGACTTGACACTTCAGATTTTTGACTTCACGTTTCAAAATTCCGACTTCACAATTTCGACTTAAGACTTGACACTTCAGATTTCTGACCTCACGTTTCAAAATTCCGACTTCACAATTTCATTTTCACACTTCTCACTTCTGACTTGACACTTTCGACATCCGACCGCCGATTTCGTACTTCGGACTTCATATTTTAAATCTTAAACTTCCGAATTCACACTTCATATTTCAATCTTCAAACTTAACACTACTGACTCATTATTTCAAACTTCGCGGAAATCTGAAGTGTGAAGTCAGAATTGTGAAGTCTTAAATGTGTCTTAAATGTGAAGTCGGAAGTCTGAGTTTGAATTGTGAATGTAAGAAGTAATCACCGGTCTTTCGTAGAAACAAGCAATTTCACATTTTCTACGCGTATATTTAAGAATGTTAAAGGCGTGTCGATTATTAGTTAAGCCATTACCAAACTAGAAAGTTTAAGACTGATCCAATTTGAAAGTTTAAGACTGGCCTAATTTGAAAGTTTAAGACTGGCCCAATTTGAAAGAAGTTACGTTACATACGCTATATGTAGGCTAAATTACTAGAGCCATTACACTAGAAAGCATTAAAAAAAACTTGTTGGAAAACGAGAAATTAGTTCTTATATGCATCATTTCCAAAATAGCTTCTTATAAAGGCATTGCTGGCAATCATGTTGACTGTTACGGGGCTCGCTCTCAATTCTGGCCCGGTTTCTAAACGGAGCCACATTCACAATCGAAACAAGCCAAAGGTAATGGGCGGCAATCCGGACACAATCGAGTAGGTCCGCTGTATAATTAAATTCTAAACGAAGAAATGTTATGATAATCTCTTCTCTCACCGTTTCATAAAAAATAAGGAGATTCCATAATAAAACCTTCTTGTATAAGAAGTAAATCTGTTTTGCGAAAATGTACGGGGAGACTGTGTTCAATTCTAAGTAAAGAAACGATACAGTTTTTTTTTAAATACTTATAGTTACCTGAAATGGTTAATTGACATGATAAGTTTTAACATTTAACTTTGATGTATGACCTTGACCTTAGAGTTATCCAAATATAAAAATTATGCTCCGGAAATAACCTGGATTGAATCTGTTCTGAAGGACAGAAACAACCACAGCACTGGTCACAAAATTTAGCTATTTAACCCTTTCAAAACGACAAAATTTTAGACTAGTCCAAATTGAATGATTATGTAGACAACAATTCTTAGGTGGAATTAAAAAAAGATATTTGCCTTATAGGACAGAAAACATTATGGTCACTGAAGAAATTGCTTGTCACAAGTAATTTCTTCATTGTCCATAATGTTTTCCAAAGCTTCTGTCTTGGGTTTCGTTTTGTGAAAATGACATTAACGAGGTCAAAAGTAATTTGATTCGCTGGGCACGGAGAAAAGTGTCAGACTTTTTATATAGGCATAGCAGGCAATCACGTTGACTGTTACGGGGCTATAGCAATGCTGGAAGAAATCCATTGACCTTCTGTTTATTACATTCTTTGTTCATTATTTATGTATACCAAAACACGAACAATTAAACATTCGTCTAATATTTGTAGATATAAATACTTCTTTTGCACTTGTTTTATTATGGAATAAGTATAAACGAACCGAAATAAAACAATCATAAAGAGTAGCTGTAAAAGTCTCCGAATTCCTGTCAGAACGTCACGTGCAGAAACGGAAAACATAACAGTCTTTCGTTGCTTGGTTTGAAAACAACAATGATATGTAGAACATAAAGTTCCGGAAAACATTATGGAAAATGAAGAAATTGCTTGTAACAAGCAATTTCTTCATTATCCACAATGTTTTCTACCCCAAAAGACAAAGATTTCTTAAATTCCATCAACTTGAAACTGTCTTCTGCAACTTCTTTCTATTTGTACTGGTCTAAGATTTAGCTGTGTCGTAATGGGTTAAGGGACAACTGTAGGGAGGGTCATCGGTTCGACTGCATACATAAAACAAAGCAAGATTCTTATTTAATCCTACGATGATGGAACTCATTAGAATCTTCTAATTGAGACAATTCTAATGCGTTTCATCCACGCAGGATTTAGTTTTAATAATGTAATTAGCAAAACTGTCCAACTTTGTGGAAAGGGTAGTTTGATGCTGGTCGTTATATGAAATTGGCCTCTTAATAGAGGTGGTCGATCGAGCAAGATTGCCTGTATTATGATTGTGATCCGACTTCTTTTTTATTGGCCACGCCCACTGAACTTCCACTTGAAAATCGACTTAGATATCTAAATGCATTATTCTGCTAGAATGATGGCAAGTATCATGTAAGAACAAAAGAAGAATGGTGTATTGGCGACCAAAATGTCGTAACTATGGCTTGAACAAGCGTCAACTATACTTAACACAAATGTCGACAAATGTTGGACATCAAACTTCACCACCGGTCTTAACAAATAATATGATGGTCTATCGACAACAACAACAAAAAAAGAAACCCGATTTCTTACGAAGCAAAGAGGACATATTTCTAGAAAGTCATTTGGTCCTAATGATGATGAAATCATAAGCTTGAATGGGAGAACCATAATGAAAATCAATTCTTGTGTTTCTTGTACGCCATGCTTTCAAATCCCATTACCCGAGTGACTGAGACTGATTTATGGCAATATTTAGTTGTCGCAAAAGCAGTGAATTAATTTTCACTTAGGCATTGTTGAACACAGTTTCTAGCTACGAAAATTTCTCGCGAATTGTAATATTGCGCTTTTATTTTCAAACCGTACATGTCTTGTTCATCTATAGATGTGCGACTTATTGTGAGTGATCAATTGACCTTTCATCACTCACAATAAATCGTACGTCGATAGAGCAGCTGACATGTGAAGGTAAACTAGATGCGTAGGTTAGCATATGGATAGATTTGTATGGGCTTTGCTTCTTCTAGTTATATTTAGCCTTAGTTGACCTATGCTAGATTTCAATTCAGTAAAGAGTTTGCCGGATATCTGACAAGGTCTGTTTCGTTTGAGGGGTCGCATATATAAAACCTAAGTAACTACAAATTATTCCAACTTCTCTCCACTGTTTTATTATCTAGGAAGTGAATGAACAAGCTAGGAATACTTATTTAGATTTGTCCCTTCCGGGTTGGGTTTAAACCCATTTATGCTACATTGACTTCTAAAGAATCAAATAAATTTTCTGAAATAGTACTTATCTAACCAGTCAGTCATTGAAATTGAAAGTAAAAGATGATTAACCAATTATCATACAGTGACGCCTTTTGACGCCTCTAAAGCGTTTGAAAATATTGTGGACAATGAAGAAATTGTCACTATCCACATTTTTTATATACAGAAAGTTGAACAATCTGAAATTTCTTAAGCTTTAAATTGTTGTCTGCAAATCCTTTCATGTTGGACCAGTCTAAAGTTTTGACGTCAGATCATGGGTTAAATAAAACTCGCAACAAAGGTATCAAAATGGACTTACTGACTTTCAAAAGTGACCCCTCCCCCATACACACACACACACACACACACACACACACACACACACACACACACACACACACACACACACACACACACACACACACACACACACACACACAATGTGTTTCATTCGATTTCTAGATCATCTACCCTCAGATTAAAAAGTCTTTGATTTTCGCTCTCCGTGGTTCCAAAGAGCCTAATTTAGAAATAAATTGAGTAGGAGAAGTCAGAATTCGTCGCGTTACACGGCCAAAAAGCTATTTTCTTTTATATTAAAATGTTGCTCGCGTTTCTCGCGTGACAAATATGACCAAAGAATTTGTTAACTTCCGTCACATAAGAACGGTTCCTCACTCAACTTCCGGTATTGGATTCCTTCGTTTCTTGTCCTATTTTTCTCAAAGCTGCAAGGGAAGTTCCGTAAATAACCATCTATTGTGAAACACAGTAAAATAATTGAAATAATTGCTTCTAAATATTGGCTCGATGAAAACATCTAATTTTCACCTGCTTTTGATTCCTTGGTAATACTTTTACAGCAGTTGCTATATTATTTATTTATTGCTGTTAATTAAAAAAGAAAGGTCTACTTAAGCAAATGACACACTACAAAGTTTTAGACTAATCAAAATTCAAAGAAGTTGCGGACAATAATATTCAGTTGGTGAAATGTTAAAGATCTTTGTTTTTGGCATGGAAACCTTGGTTAAAATAAAGAAATTGCTTGTAACAAGCACTTTCTTCATTTTCCGCAATACTTTCAACCACTTTTATCTTAAGGGCTTCAAGAAGTGGGATTGTATGGATTAACAAGTATTACGATTTAAACAACATAGTTTCAGAATCAATCTACTTTGTGCGAAAAATTTCGAATCTTACGTCATACAAGCTCATCTTGTGCATCCAAGGAATAAGTAGATTCCGTCGCGATATATCTGAAATATTGGTGAAAGTGGCGTTAAAAAGCAAAAGAAAAAGAAACGATTGTAACCAATGTGTTCGAATACATCTTTAAGTTATCTTTAATAACGTCGGTTTGTTTCCACCTTTTCATCTTTATCGTAAATAACATAACATCGTTGTCGTTCTAAAACCCCGTAACTACAGCTTGACTCAAGCTATAGTTACGACGTTTTGGAACGATAACGAAGATAGGTAAATTGTATTTTAAGGAGTTTAAGTATTCTTTTTCTATTTTTATGGTATAATTTGCACCACTTAAAGAACTTCGTGGTTGTAAACCATTGAATACAATTATATCGGGGAGAAATAAGGAGACAAAAATTCAATAATTAATTTGTATGTTATTACAATTTAATATTTCTGGCAGTCGTAAATTTTCCGCACATTTCTGAGAAAGACTTCAATTGTTGTTATCAAATAAGTGGTGCAAGATTAGAACGCAGAAATAAAGTTTAAATGCCGCAATAAATAACATTGCCATTTAAATTGCTACATTAAAGAATTCGCACAAGTTTGCACGCACGTTATTTATTTTAGTGTTTTCTAAATTCATTTATATAGCCGGGTTGCCAGTATTCTATTTTATTTCAGCATGTAAACGCTTTTTAAACTTAATGGATATATTAAATATTTTTTGAATGATCTCTGTCTACAATGTTTCGTGAACCTCTCAAATATGCTGTCGAATTTCAATATAGTTTTGAACGATTGATTTCAAAATAATTATCTTCATATGAACACACGATGGATGAGTCCTGTAGGAGCCTTTTATAGTGAAATTAATGGAAAGTGAAAAATCTAACCAAAAATATTATATGTAGAAAAATAAAAAGAAAGTAAGAGTTGGATGTAGAGATTGTGATTTTAACATCAAAAGAGGGGAACAGGAAACTAATTACAAACTATATTCAATCGATTTTTCTTTTATCCATTGCTTGTTATAAATCAAAGTGCCGTACGCACTGTAATTGGTCGTCACTGAGAAATTGGACATATCGTTGCATTCCGACCTTAGAATAAGGGTAAAACAACTTTAATTTCTATTACTTTCACAACACGTAGGTTCTATCCTAGTGTATGATATTTCCGTGAATGTTAATTAGAACTAATACTATTTTACACGAACGTATGACCTTGATGCAACATGGGTACCGACAAAAAGCAGCTTTTTGTGAAAACTTAATTTTTAAAAATTCTCGATTGTTAAATAGCAATGGTTAGATCATCCCCGCAAGCTTTTTTTATAAAGCCAAATAGAAAAATTATGGAAATATGATAACTTAAGTTTAAGAGCAAATGCTGACAGCAGGTTCATGAAATTTCAAAACCCTCTCTTTTTCTAGGCATAAATTAACAAGTTCCTAAACAGCGCTGATTATAAACAAAGGAAAAAACAATTGATACTATTCTCTGGGTGAATTCTTTAGACAGCTTGGAAGCATAATAATCAAATTTGCTCTCCAGAAGAACTTTCAGTACTTTGATTAACTTATGGCTGGAAAATAATTGAGTAGCAGTATCATCTTTGTTTACACCTCGATGTGATTGAAAGAAAGGGTTGGTTAGACGCGTCCATCACTAGCGGAAAATCCTTGAAGCATTCATCTTTAAAGCGTGTGACCGTCCAGTTTTCCCTTACTCCTTTTGATAATTCTTAAATTGTAAAATGAAATGATTTTTCTCTGTTTTCCCGTCAGAATATACGTCCAGTTGGGCTAAAGGCAGTTTTGGTAAATTGCAGCGACACAATCTCGAATTTATGGTTATATAAATTGGTCTACGACCAATTAAAAATGATAATAGCATTTAAGATTTGAACATTTTTTAACTTTAACAGCTCTTTAATCATGCTTTGTTTGATGTTATAGTATCTTCATAAATAAGTTTTTCTTAATTCTTCATATTAGGGACAAACAATTAAAAAGTAAAACTCATCTTTTAATTCGTTTATATATATATATAAAACAAAACAAAACAAAAAAAACTTACTGATTCTTTCATTTCTATACGAGTGCCTATGGCGTCCAGTTTCGATCAGTAATTGGTGAGCAAATAATTTCAATTTTGTTACAGCATTTCTGTATTTAATCATTTTCATTTTGTTTAAGTATTTGAATAAGAAACTCGTTATACAGTCCCTTATGTAAGGGCCGCTGGCCTTAACATGACATTAAACAGAACAACGTCTATGTTCTATACAAGAACACAGCAGACATGAAATACATTATATGAAAAATGCCCAACGAAAATCTATTGCAGTATTCGATTTCTTTTTTTCTGGTACAATATATTCAAAATTTTATGAATTCGAAACAAAATTTGACGAGTTAGAAATACTTATAAAAGGCAAAGGAATACTTTTATGCCATTAAGGACACGTTCCAGATTTGTATCTTTCCGTATGTATCGTCATCTACTTTTGAAATAATGATCGTTACGACTTCAGGTCTTAATGGCCATGAATAATTCATGGGTCTACGTCTCATCGATAGCTAATGGAAATACGGTTAACAGTGTATACTTTAAAAAAGCAATTGATGTTAATAAATCCAATGAATAACTTTTTTTCTTAAATCTGAATTTTGTTAGGCTAAGGACTAACAGAAGATGTTTGTTAAACATAATTACCCCTATCAGCCTTTTCTCGGGAATATGACATTAGTGACCTTGATGAAACACCTTGTCCTTACACCAAACCGATTCCTATTAATGCAAGGAGCCTTTGTCCCAATTATTTTTTTCAGGTATCCTAAACAGTATTTAAGACAGAAATATTAAACGTTTTTGCATTAAGTTTACTGCTGACGGACAGTCGGACATACAGGCTAATTTTAGAGTAAAAATATGGAACTACTTTGTGCGCAAGCATACTAAATAGTTGTGTGCTCATAGTTTGGTTTTGGTAGGATGAAAAAAAATCAGCTAAACAAAACGCTTAAATCTTGATAGAGGAAACTTAATTTCAATCATTAAAATATGATGAAAAAGTAAAATAAGTGCGAACTTCTATATCCATTTACATTTGTAGCTATATTTATAATGGTAGTAACGGAATTGTTGTGCTAAGCCATTGTTCAATTTCTGTAAGACTTTGTTTATTTGTAGATTTTGAAAAAAAAATGTATTGGCTAATTAAACTTTGGGTTTCGTTGTATCGTAAAGGAATAGGTAGTAAACTTTAAAAAAAATATTCAAGTCTATGTACAGTAAATTTACATGTAAAACCGAATAAGGTAATGAAATAAAATGTTTAACAAGATAAGGCCGTGGTCACTCGTCTATTATTTTTCAATCTGTTTATAGTGATCTCATAGAATTCTTAAACTAAGAAAAACATGAAGGCGTAGATAAAGAAGACTGAATTTCTTCCCCGTTTTTAGGACGACGTTGCACTATTAGTTTTTAGTTTCGTTTATCAAAAAAACTTTCGTTCCGATTGGCCTGAACGAATATTCCTCAACGAAAAAAATATTCAGCACGCAGCTATTTCATTTGCTTCCGCACAAAAATAGTGCCATAAAAATGTATCAAAATGTGAAAAATGTTTGCTTTTTTTTGCTTGATGTCATTAAATTTAAGAAATGAATAGTTGTGCTCAGCCAGTGTTCAATTTCGATTAGTCTTTTATAAACAAGATTTATACATTTCGTCGTTGGGAGTGCAAAATGTCATAACTACAGAATAAAGCTGTAGTTACGAAATTTTGCACGTCGAAGAACGATTTGCTTTTCAGTTACAAAATGATAAAAGGTCTTTTAATAAAAACTCTGATGCCCAGAGCAATCGTTATTTGTTATTATATAAGATAGACAAATAAGTATAAAACACGCGATTTCAATTGATCAGATCGAGATTTTGGGTAAATATCACAACATCGAAATTAAACTGTCTGTTTGCCATAATAATACAATGTATGAAAATAGTGCTGTATACGAAATATTATCCAGTAAAATATTCCACTACCTCGTCTTGATTCAATTTTCTTAGGAAAGCTTTGTTTCTCGAAAGATTTCAAGTCTTGAAATTAAACAGTAAAATATTCCACCACCTCGTCTTGAGGAAAGCCTTGTTTCTCGCAAGATTTCAAGTCTTGAAGTTTACCATACGCATCGGTATCACCGCGGGATTTCGTGACCTATAAAGTTATCGATGAAAGAAAAGTAGCGTGTACAAAATAAAGGAAAATCGACATCCCTGCCTCAATGTATAAGTACCTAAATTAAATCCGTTTCTGATGACGTTTATTTAGAATTATGACATCATATTTTTCGAATAACTACATAAATACATTTCACTATCATAATGCATTTGTTATACAGTCAATCTTTCTCGAGCAATGACCTCTATTGAGCGACAACTTGCATTAATCGACCACAATCAAAATTCCCTTTCGAAATCAAAAGCTGGTATAAAAATTGGTATTTGCTATTAGCATATCATAAATAAACCCAATAGTTTTGAAACCCATTAGATTCGTCTCAATGAGACGATTCTAATGGGTACCCAAAACATTGGATTTGATAGAATTCTGTAATAACATTATTTTTGTAATCGAATCATTCCTTAATATAGTTCACAGAAATGTTTTTTACGCGACCGTTTTTTAAGCGACCACCTTTTGGTCGCCCACTGAGTGTCGCTAAATACAATGGTTTAATGTATTAGAATTATTTTCTGTAAGTTGACCACTTCCATATTTCACATAGATGATTTAAGGTAAAAAGAAAAAAAAAAAAAAAAAACTTTCGCGGAAATACCATGAAATTTTTGCTTGAATACAAATATAAGGATTTTCTTCATATTCAAATTCAATGACATAAAATTCCATGTCATTGATTTATGATATAAAATATTCAAGCCTAGTAATGACATTAAAGCGGTTATTGAACAGACTTTCATGAAAATTTGATACAGAAAAATTATCTGCTTTTTTAATAGTTGATAACGTCTTTTTCATGTATGAACTAACTAACACACTCACCTACTCTCTAACTAAACTAAACTAAACTAACTAAAGAACGAACGAACGAACGAAAAAGGCACATGAGGAATAACTAACTAACGTTCTAACGCACATGCACCAACGTGTCAAAGTAAAAACTAAACCTAAACCACCGTAAGAGGGCTCGAAAATAATATGCTCAATTATCAAAAAAGATTGGATATAAGAGTACATGTATATATAAAGCAATGCAGGTGCCGCCCTTCAAAATCACTTTTCTATTTAAACATTCTTAAAGGATTTGAAAAAGTTCAAACCCATGTCTTAGGGTAGAATTACAAAGATTTTGCGACATCGACTTTTTGGTCGCTTCCATAGCGCAGATTGGATGGCGTCGGAGTCTCAATCACGAGGAACAGGGCTCAATCCCTCGTCGCGTCAAATGTCATTTCCGACATTTTTCTCTTCCGAATTTCGTCTCTCATCAATGGATGGATAATCGTTTACCTAAGTGAGATGAGCAGCTGGAGGCTCGGACAAGATGTAATTATAGTGCTGGTGTTAGAAATACTATGAATCAATGGTTAGGTGCTCCAGCCGCCGTGATATGACTGAATAATGCAAAAAGTGGCGTTTAACCCAATTTAATAGAACAAATATTGACTTATCGCAGATTGTCATCTACATTTTTGTTTTATTTACTAATCGCAGCTTCCAACTAAAGAATCAATTTACGGAGAATTCGGGAGATTTCCACTACACATTAATATGAAAGTTAGAATAATAAAATACTTTTTAAATTTGTTTTCATTAGAGAAAACTTCTAATTGCATTCTTCAAACAGTATTAAAGGAAATGGAAAATTTAAACAATAGAAATTTATGGACGTTTAAAGTAAAAGAACTTCTACAAAAATCCGGGTTTTTACGATGTTTGTTTGTTTCCAGCATCTGTTAACTCTAAAATTTTCATTCCATTATTTCGAAACAGATTGATTGATATATACATAAATGAGTGGTTTCAAGATATAAATAATCGTTCTTCTTTATTCGTATACAAAAATCATAAAGATAGTTTCTCTTTTTCTTTATATTTAGATAAAATGAAAATTGCTTCTTATGGAAACGCTGTGGCGAAATTGCGCCTTTCAGCTCATACATTAAACATTGAAAGCGGACGATATAGAAATATTGCTAGAAACGAAAGAATTTGTTCACTTTGTAATCTTAATGAAATTGAAGATGAATTTCACTTTTTGTTAATCTGTCCGGCTTACAGGGATTTGAAAATTTTATACATCAAAAAATATTTTTTACGAGAGACCAAGCGTTAAAAAAATAATAGAACTTTTAAATTCAGAAAACATTAAAATTCTAAACGGAATTTGTATTTACTCTATAAAAGCAAACCAAACGCGAAAAGAAAACTTGAATATCGACAACGGGTAATTAATAATTTACATATCACAAATTTGGAATTAACTTAGAAAACAAACGATGTGCAAATTTAATCCTAATAAGACCCCTACATTATTCATTATTTCCACATATACTTTGTAATTTATACTGTTAAGTGTGTTTATACCCATGTATGCTTTGTATAACGTTTTGTATATCGACGATACGTGTTCAAGTCGTTATCTTGAATAAAATTTCTGTTCTATTCTGTTCTGATCTATTTTACATGTTGTTGAGTAACGCCCTCGGACTTCTAGTCAGACCTCTGTTGACATGGCTAGCAATCCATTAATATAACCAGTCTGAATCAATGTTTTAACGGAACTTTATGATGTCTTGTGAGTCCGAGACCACTTATGTCTGTTTTCACAAACAATCAACGAATCCATGTTGCTTGCGAAAACTTGTTCTTTCAGTAACAACTCCCATATCAAAGTGCGTTTAATTGTCCAACTTACTTCATATACATGTATCGAAATGGGCGACAAAATGCATTTCTCATGTTCGCTTCTTTTATTTTGTCGACAAATGTTCTCAAACATTTTCTTTCTATTTTGATGGAGGTATTATTTCTTAAATTACTTATTTGTAATAAATATTCACCACTATAATTTCCCACACAATTGCTAGCAGGCAGATGCTAAGAAACTCGGAAAATTAATAGGCATTATCAAATTTGCCACGAGTTATGGGTTAATATGTTTAATCATTATTTATCAAAAGCAAGCGCCTTACGATATAAAGATTAACAAAATTAATGTTGCAGTAGACATTGTAACTTTGCTTTTCTTAAATTAACGTCACTAAAACTAGAGGAGCATGACAGCTTGCAGTGCTCGTAAAGACCGGATTTTATTAACATTATAGCGCAGTGGAAGCGCGATGGAGTCTCAATCAATAAGCCCAGGGCTCGATCCCCGTTCGGGGCAAATATTCTTTCGGACATAAGTCTCCGACCAAATGGTGGGTTATCATAAATCTTAGTAGTATGAGCAGCTGGAGGCTCTGTGTAGTAGTAGTACTGGTGCGAGAAATACAATGAATCCTTGGTCAGGTGCTCTTTACTGAAACATTATTAAAAGTGGCGTTGAACCCCATTCAATCAACAATTTTGCGATGGCCCTATCGGTAAACAACAAGACCTTCATCTATCACGGTAATATTTTGAAAAGTGTAATAAGACAACCAATATGTTTGATTGCATTGCTAAAGGTAGTCAGTGTCTGATACAAATGGTAATACTGCAGACGTAAATAGCCAGCACGCCCTGCGAATTAATCCTAAATGTCGACATCAGAGCGCATTCTATTGAAGAAGGGATTTGGTGTAATGATTACTTAATTAACGAGATTTCCTTTTCATCATAAAGGGGTACTCTTCTGGGATATGTATTATTGCTGCTGTAGATAAGATTAAAACCGACTTGTTTAAACCGTCGTTAATTTCACTAAAATAATGAAACGTTTGACTGATCGCTGGCCGAACCCACTGACCGCGCTGGTCACACCCACTGACTCCGATATGACCAGTACCATGTAAGAAAAATTGTTGGTTAACGACTTAAATGTGGTAATTACATCTTGAATAAGCTGTAGTTACGGCATTTAAGTAGACAAACCAACAAAAAATGCTTCCCAAATTTCGGCCAAAGTTCGCTTCCCGTCTAAAGGAGTTTTTTGATTGGTAGATTGATTCCTGTTGATTGACAGGCGCTATCGGTCAATCTGTACGAAGCAGCACTGAGGGTCAATGGAAATAACGTATAAAACAGAATAATATTCAAGGTGTCACTATCATATGTTTTCAAATAACAATTTAAATCCAGTCGCCCGTGCTTTGTATAAACAATAGAGGTAACCGTATTTAAAGGTACATAAAGACATGATGTAAAATATTTAGGCACATACAAAATAAAGCTCTATAGTCTTGTCAAAAGTATTCTGAACAAGTCAACGTGAAGGAGAATCATAAGAATAAATTGCCAATTTTTTTTTATTTATTTTTCATTTCCATCCACGAAAATAGCAGAGGATTTGTTGGACATTTAGATGCCAAAGCCACTCAGCCAAATTATGGTGTACCCATTCAAGCCGTCTTGGCAAAAAGAACGCGTGCACTCGTAAATAATATAGGTTAACTCGTTTAATTTAAGCATGCGCGGTTGTATTTAAATATGTGCGCACACGCTTAAAAAGTAAAACACCTTTATAATGTGCTAGCACTTGTAATTTAGGCGTACGCTCACATTTTATACCCTTGAACGCTCAGTTATTATGCGCGCACGCCTAAGTATTGTGAGTGTACCTGTATTATTTAACGCGTGTACACGTTTATTGTAGCTTGTACTACCTAAAGTGGACTTTTGTCCCATTTAGTGCGCCATACAGAATTGCTATTTTTGTTAATTTCACCTATTTTGAAAAAGCTTAGTAACGTTTTTTTGTTATTGTACAAGCAATATAATTTTTTGAAGCAAGTCATAATGGTTTACAGCGTCGATAAACCTTGCCAAGTAGAGATTGAAATGCATTTGTAACGTAATTGCAACATCAATCTGCTTTATGCCCGTCATTGTTAGCCACATAGATTAATTAAAAGATAAACATGAAATGGCTTTGAGGAAATATGTGTCATCCTATCGCAAAAGTTGCCTTTACTTCAACGGGGATAAATGTCACTTGTTTCCAAACAAAAAAATGTTAAAATTACAATATTAGCGAGTGTATTGTTCTAACCAATACGGATCTAGCGATCACTTATTAGGTGGTTTATAAACTATGAAAAAAACCTTATAAAACTGTATAAGGAGAGCGTAGGTGCAAATCGATCTTCGCTAGGTGCCACATTATCACCGTCACATTTTAACACATCGTTTCATCTTTTGTAAAGAAGTAGACAAAAAAGGATATGTGCATCGTTATAGCAGCAGTCGTTTACGAGATTCGTTACTATGATTAGAAACAATATTTGCAATAAATCGATGGCATATTGTTTTTGCGTTATCTCTTTTTCTCTTTGTCTGTTTGTCCGCCAAAAACTTTTAACATCGGCCATAACTCTTGAAAGGTAAGTGGATAGAACCTTCATATTTCATTTTTGCTTGGGACAAGACCGTTCTGTTGGTACCAGCTTCAAGGTCTTCGGCCAAGTTCATTGCAAAATGTAAGTTTTAACATTGGTTTACTACTAATTTCCATATTGTATCGAGCAACATTTTCTGAAGAAAAAAAATGGGCGTGGCGGGGCATTGATGCTTAACACATACATCTTGTATTTACTCAATTGATAATTTACTCAACCTTCAAATTTGAATAAATATTCCATTTCTAATATACATTGGCAAGCACCATTTTACCACCTTTCTTTTAATTTTCAAGTTTTTACGATATCATTTCAGCAGAAATGCATCTTTGATCAAAAGTTAAAGTTTGAGTATATTGTCACTTAAGAATGAAGAAGTTTTATAATTTTGGGCCCTGATTGATCACATAAAATTTAGAAAATTGCTAAATCCATTTGTTGAACTGTAGACAATGGAGGTACTTATTGCAAATCGTTTCAATCTACCTAGTTTTGCAAATTCTAGTATTAGTATCTTACAATTTCCGTAATTTCCTGGTCTCCAGTACTATCAGTACCTTGTTTCTATTTGTTGCTATACGGTGGAAAGCAAATCGAGATTCGTTTGTTTTCTACTGAGCTATACTGCTGTATAGATGAAAGCTAACATTTGTCATGCTGACTATATAGTCTATTACATTAAAATCAAAGGGCTGGAAGCACCGAAAGGTCTAGCTTTAGATCAATATTTCCTTTGAAAATCAATTTCTTGAACGATAAGGACAGACCAACAAACATACAGGGCTAAAACTAAATGCTCCGATCTACATGTATCAACATGATAGCATGAAAAGAGACAGCATTACGCTTTGCCCATTTAGATTTGGCATCTCAATTGGTAAAAAAATCATTATTGTAAACGGACAAACGGACGGATATTCGTGTAAGTCGCCTAACCAACAAACTGTCGGAATACAAGGTTCACTTCCGATCTTAACATGCTAAATGAATTAGATGTTAATATTAGAATGGTTTACGACGCAACGTCTCACAAAGGACGACGCACGCTTAAAAGCTCCAATATGATAAAGTAGATCATATATGCCTCCTGAAAATGGTGTCTAGGAGAGGACTTATAAAAACCATAAATCAAGATATGTCTTATTTAACACCACACAAAAATAGTCTCTTCATAATTTTCTAATTTTCTGAACCGTCTGCGGTGGATGTTTTAGGTTTTCGTCTTCCTGAATTATTTATTGTGACCTATATCATTTCACAGACTAGAAAAGTAGTACTTAAGATTATATTATACAGCAGCTGACTGAATTGAACTTTGAACATTGGTAAGATAATCTTTTCTTTTTTGTACATTTTGTATCCATAGATATTGTAAACGAGTTTACGAGTCGATGCATTTTGCTTACGCGGGAGTAATGGGCTATTACTAGTCATGTCCTCACCATGATAGAGCAGCGAGCGTCTATGACGTAAGCAGTATATGCGTTACGCAAAACGTAGAACACAAATAACGATAGGTAGGACAAATAATACACACTAGTAGTCATGTGACCACACAATGATGTCATACATACGTCACATGTTGTGACGTATTATTTGTTATCACCTTGATCAGTATGTAAAGTTATAATTGACTCATTGTGTTAGCAATACGGGATTGTATAGTATGATTATTGGGTTGATGATATTGTGAGCGATCTTGTTGGGTACATGGCAGTATGTTTATTTTTATTTAAATAAAAATAAAATTAAACATATGCATTGTGTGTTCACTATGACGTAGATTTACAAAAAGTTATACACATATTTATTCATCTTGAAAACGACTTATGCTTGAACATGATCAATAGAAGCGAGTTGATTCCCTTTTTAATTTAGTTATAATTCTATCATACTACTTAAATCATAGGACAATCCTTGCTTGTCCTGCCCTTTTGGAGGCTAGAGACGCTTGCGCAAAGATTGTTTCTAATTTAGTAGCAAAACTCTTAAACGATCGCTGCCAGAATATACTCAGCAACTCGCACGTTAGAGTTACGACGAGTTCTTCGAATTTCTTCCACTCTCTATCAGATTTTCTTTTGTCTTCCTGCTTAGAATAAAATTTAACCCATTCCCACACAATGATGCTTTTTACGCCTCGAAGAAAAAAAGATTTTGAAAATATTGTGGAAAAAGAAGAATTTGCTTGTTACAAGCAATGTCTTCCTTATCCACAATGTTTTCTACTCCAAAAGTCAGAGATGTCTTGAATTTCATCAACTGAAAATTGTTGTCTGGATTTATTTAAATTTGGTCAGTCTGCAATTGTGTCGTCTGGTAATTTGTTTGATCAGTCGAAGATGGCCAGTAACATGTAGCAATAAAGTAAAATAGTTGTCTGTCGACCTAAACCTCCAACCGACGTTAAAATCGTAAAACTAAGAAGATTGCTTCTTATAATTGTAGACCAATGTTGGAGTTTAAGGTTAACTTCAGGTCTAGATGAATGACCTTGATTGGTCGGTTGATTCTATGATTGACAGCGGCGATCCGTCAGTTTTACCAGTTTGGCATTTGTAGTGTAGTATTAAGTAGTTTTCAAGAGAAAACCGCCCAAACTTACTCTTATATCGTGAAGTTAATCATATCAAAATGAAACTCAGTTAGTTTTGTTATCATTTTTTGGGGGAAACGAACTTTATTTTGAACACCACTGGGTAGCTTAAACAATTTGACGTAGAAGATATAACTCACCAAATTTCACTAGAGACTCTATGGAAATCTTCTTGACTTTAAGTATCGAATTCCTGAAATGACACAAAATAACATATCGTTAAAATAGACATATATTTCATAAAAGTATGAAAACAACACAGGTAAAACCCTTCTTTACTCTTTC
The DNA here is from genome assembly GCA_946902895.1 of Fragum fragum. Lineage (NCBI taxonomy): Eukaryota > Metazoa > Mollusca > Bivalvia > Cardiida > Cardiidae > Fragum > Fragum fragum. Next base: position 615,461 of record OX336374.1, on the reverse strand, counting down.
TCTTACTGCAGAACTTCAACAAGATACCGAACAACCATGGAACCACATAGACACTTGTTTAGAGACCTTAACCCACTACCAGACGATACAATTATAGACTAGTCCTTTTTAGCTGATGGAATTAAAATAATACCTTTTCTTTTCCAGTAGAAAAAAAATTGGATAATGCAGAAATTGACTGCGACAAGCAAATTCTTCATTATCCACAATATATTTTTTTAAGCTTTTTGTTTTTGAGATTCGTCTAAAAACCCTATAAGATTATTTCTTCTCTTTTCTGTACAGTTTGATAAAGAGGTTAGTCAATGACAAATTAACCTTAAAATTTCTCATCTTGTTAATTTTTAATCTGATTAAACCCGTTACCACTCAATCTGAGATGGAGAGACAGGTAGAGAGACAGTAAAAGAGACAGAGAAACGAAGCAATGGAGAGACGGATATAAAGACAAAGAAAAACCGGCAAAATAGAAAGTAGGTCAGAGATATAAAGTCAGAGAAAGATATTCTTTGAGACGACCAGATAGAAAGACAGGTAGACAATGCAAGAACAAGGTAATACCAAAGAGTAATTTATCTAACCCTTGTCATGCTGAACCCGGAATATTCCGGTTTTGACAGGAGGTGTAGACTAAGATCAGACTGCACTTATGTGCAGGCTGATCTTAGTCTATACCTCCTGCTTGTACTTATCCTGCGAGAGTTGTTTATAAAGTTAATTTCTTATACAAATACAAATGTATTGATTTTTGAACAACAAGTTCTATCAGTGCCTTCAGCCCTTTGATATGACAGCAAGTCAGTAAGATAATTTATACAGCATGACAAGGGTTGAAATAGTGATACGCGAAGATACAGTAGGACTTTGTTAATATACAAAAATCATCTAGCGAATTCATGTCAGCTCTGTCTCTGCGAGAAACACAATTAAGTTCACTTTTTAGTTGTTGTTGTTGTTGTTGTTAGAGTTATATCAAATTCAACTAAAATATTTATGAACTGATCAGTTATCTGTGATATAGTTTCCAATTGACTGTATTGTTTGCAGTTTAAGTTAAAAGAAACAAAGGTTCAAGTTTTACCTAAAGCGGTGCAAAGTGTGGTATGGTACACTTAGAATAATTCCTATGAAGTATGATCGTACTTTGATTCTTATTAATTGTACAACAACAGCTCTTCAGTATTTGAAGTAGTATTAAGTGTTTGTGAATTGCCTGTAGCCTCAGGCTCAATATTTTCAAGAGAGCTTTTATTGAGAGGGTTTCCAAGTGGATGTACACTTCATCTTAAGTTTAATCGATCGTTTGGAATATATAAGGAATATTATGTTACGATATCGATACAACATTTTGTATTTGCTTTGAGCTGCGGAGGAACATTTTGATATTTCAAGAGACCGAAGGTCGAGTGGAATACCACAGCAGATGTTGTATCCCTATCTGAATTGATATTCCATTTATTATACCTTTTTTTTAAATCGATGAAACAACAACAACAAAAAATCTGTATAAATTTATACATTAATTTCCATTCTCCTTGACCATTTTAATAACGTATATTTATATTATGTTGTCTTATATAGAATGAAAATGGCATCATCTTAGTCTACCTTATATGGAACCGTATTTGACTATATCAGATACAGATTTTTCTCTGACATGTCCGATTTTGTCTATGTGGAATGAAGTATGTATAGGTATTGTATATTAATACTTTTTACGGTATGATGCTTCATTTTTCAATGTCTGTACGTACCATTCTGCGGTGACCTGTGGGACTTAGTGATAAGCGTTAGTGACTCTTAATCTTACCGACCGGATATTTCTTAGGAAAACACATCACAGAGTTACAGCCTATCAGTGATAATACCAAAGTACCGAGCGGCGGACCCGGGATTCGAGCCTGCAACACTCGACTTCTCTCAGAGTATATTACACATATTTGTTTTACAGAAATGTTTCGTATGTAGTGATATCAAATCGTATTACACTACGCTAATAGATTCCTATGATTATTTGAAATAATTCACAATATTGTCGATTGGCCCGCGTTTGTCGGGGGCATAAAATTAAATACAGATCGTTACTAGAAGATCTTTACGTCGTAAGAGCAGCTTTGAAAAGTTATACTTACGATTTTCAAATCGACCGTCATTTAAGATATGTTACTATATGATGGAGGTCAACATATAAGTCCGATGAAAAATAATTATTAAATGATGTCTGTCAAATAATTTGACTATCAGCTCAAATGATGAAGTCACTGATTATTCATTTATCTTATAAAATAGTTTTATCTTTTAATTCATTACAGGGGACAAACATTTAGTCTGGTCCTAGAGATGTTGATGAATATCTTTTGAAGTCGAATACATTGTGGATAATGAAGAAATTGGTAGCAAATTCTTCATTTTCACAGTCTTTTCCAACGCCTTTCTTCCGAGGGCATCAAAACGCGTCATTTGATAGGAATGGATTAAAGAAATAAGCCTGCTTTGTGCTTATTTATGTAAAGGTATTTTATCTTTCTCTCGATACCTAAATTCTACGTCAATAATTGGTTGATAAAACGAAGCCAATATTGAGATTGTACGATTGTCGCGTAGTCTAAAAACCATCTCAGGCATTATGACTTAAATAAGTAAGAGCCAGTACTTATGTCTAACGTTTTGATATTTTGAAGAATGTAAATGTTTATTTATGAATATGCAATGTAATACAAATATATGTGACGATGTACTTTGCACAAGTCTAACAGTAAAATTTTCTGTCTGTCCGTATGTCTATGCCTTGACGAATTCCTAACCTTTGGTGCTTTTTCACGCCAATAAAAATGCTTTAGAAAACATTTTGGACAATGAAAAAATTGCTCGTAACAAGCGATTTCTTCAATGTCCACGATGTTTTCTACCCTAAAAGGCGAAGAATTTCTAAATTCCGCAAAGCTGAAATTGTCGTCAGCAACTTCTTCCAAAAAGATCAGTCTAAAATTGTGTCCTCTGGTTATGTGTTAAAATGTGATAAGGAAGCCTGTTGAAAGCCAAGGAGATAACGTAAATGTAAAAATAGACTGGAACATACACGTTATGACCCGAACAGCACAGCGTATTTTCTATATACAGTCGATCTTGTTGGAGCGACCGCCTCTATTAAGCGACCACTTCCACTAAGTTACCACAAACGTCAATTAAATATTAAAGTAGCTCACAAGAATCGTCTCACTGGGAAGTTTTTAAGAGTCCCGACAACATAGGATTTAGCGGAAATAGTGCAATAATTTATGTACGCAATCGAATCAATGGTTTCTACACTTCACAAAAATGTTTTTTAAGCGACCATTCCTTTAAGCGACCACTTTTTTGTCACTTGATACAAGGTTATCTGTACTTACTATTACAACTGGGAAAAAAAAGAAAGAATCATTTTTCTAACTTAATTATAACAGCAACAACTACAATATATCTAATGCATATCTGGTTTGCCATATTTGGAGAACTCGAAGCTATTTTTGTTTGGCGTGTCTAATTTATTGCTTGCATCTTTGATCTATGAATTCCCATTACTCGAACGTCGTGTTACTCTATACAGTCTTTCTGATAATTGGATTGCGTATCACCATATGAGGTTCAAAATGATCTTCGCTATTCCAAATGTGGATTGTTTTCTACAAACTAAAATGACGTCTGATTCTTCTTTTAATTTGGACCAGTCTAGAATTTTATCCTCTCACAATGGCTTCATGTACACAAACATTTGTAACCTTGATATTTTTTATTGTCTTTTTTAAATATCGATATTTTTATTTCGTTTTGTGCACCAGAAAGAAAGATTATCCTTAAATTTGAAAAAAAATATCTAAATGTGGTCTATTATCCAATTTCTGTAAAACCTTACATTTTTAAATGCTGAAGAAAAAATAGCTTCGGAAAGCATGGTGAGAAAAGAAGAATTTGCGTGTCATAAGCAATTTCTTCTTTTCTCACTATGTTTTCTACCATTTGTAGCCATATGTAAAATATCGTGAAAAAAAATTGATTGGCCTATATATTTTAATTAAACCGACTTTGTTTTGTCATTTTTGACCAATTTAGTATTTAGAATAATCAGTCCCCTTTGCTCCTCTCCACTAAAGTGTCTTAAGGGTACACGTAAGGTGATATTATCTCACCTTCTACCATTTATATTTACGTACAAGAGTAAAAGCGCTATGCCCACTTGTCATATACAGTAAAAATACCTGTAATATTGTTGGTTTGCATGGGGGCTAAGGCCACTTGTAATTCAATCATGTCGTTGCAGCTTGAGCACCTAATCATAGATTCTTGGTAATTCTCCCACCAGTACTATCACTACATTCTTTCCGAGCTGCCAGCTGCTAATCTTTCTTAGGTTAACGATTATCTACCCATTGATGGGAGACAAATGTCGGAAATGTCGGAAATGATGTTCGTCCTACGCTCTATCATTACATTATGGCCGAGACCTCCGGATTTGTTGAAAGCTTAATAAAATAATATTCAGGAAATTACTTTCTCTTGTTTAAAGTTATGAGCTTCTAAAAGATAAAGACTATTTTGCCCTGATCGTTTAAAACATCTATTTTGTGCAAGCAAAGCTCCTTTACAAAGTGACCTAGTTATGATGGTTTATATCAGCAATGAAAATTTATAGGCTAAAGCTTATCATAAAACATTTGATAGAAGAATGGATCATATCTCAGAAATCTGAGAGTATTATTCATTTTTGTGTCATAAAAAGGATTCTTTTGTTACTTAGTTGGCCTTGGGACTATTAATATTAGGGAAGACAACGTGTTTTGACAAGCCAATAATGGAATGGAATAATTGACTCCATCTTCAGACGGGCCTTAGATAGACAGTGCGGTGATGTATAACCCATTTACAGACGACAGAAAGTTAGACTGGTCCAAACTGAAAAAAATCCGGACTAAAATTTGAGAAATGAAATGAAAGTTTAGATTTTTTCACTTTTCTGGGTATAAAAATTGTGGAAAATTAAGAAACAGCTTGTTGCAAGTAATTACTTCATTTTTCACATTTTTTCCAATTTTATTTTTCTTTAGAGGGTTCAAAAAGCGCCATTGTGTAAGCATAGGTTAACCCTTTACCACACTATCCAGCTTTCTTACGCAATAAAGAAAAATGGTAGGTTGGGAATGGTGAAATTACATAATTAAATAATCCCCAAATATTCTCACGTTTTTACCTCATTAAGACTTCATTTCCGAATATTATTCATTTTTTTTCTATTGTCGTACGTATCTTATTTAAAATTGAACCAGTCTAAGATGTTGTCGTCTGAAAGTTATTTGAATATCATAGCAAACCTACTTTGAACTTAAAACGGCACAAGCGCAGTTGGTAGCGCGTAAGACTCCTACATGTAGGCAAGAGGTCCTAGGTTCGATTCCCGGTCGCGGCGAATATCCTTTCCGACGTCTGTCTCCAACCAATAGATGGATAATCGTAAACCTTGAGGCTCGTAAAGGATGTTGTGGTAATACTGGTGGAGGAAATACCAGGAATCCATGGGCAAATGTCATCGCGAAATCAAAAGTCGGGAACCTCGACAAGTCAAAAACCGATGAAAGTTGTCATAATCTCAGTTTACTTTTAACCCATTCCCATACAGTGACGCCTTTTGACGCATCTAAGAGAAAAAGCGTTGGAAAAATTGTGGAAAAAGAAGAAATTGCTTGCAACAAGCAATTTCTTCATTTTACCCAATGTTTTTTTTTACCGAGAAAGTTGAGAAAATTTGGATTTCATAAACTACATATTGTCGTCTAAAATTTTTGAACTGGACCAGTCAAAAATGTTGCTGTCTGGTAATGGGATAACGGGTTCCTATGACTATATTTAGTGAATGAATATACACAGAAAGCATTTCACCCTAGAAAATCAGTAGACGAGGCTTTATCATAACCGGAATAACACAATCATGCTTTCTGCCGCCTCCATGAAATAAGAATATGGGGGAAAAGACATTGTGGGAAATGAAGAAATTGCTTGTTACAAGAAATTTCTTCATTATCCACAATCTTTTCTATCCAAAAAGGCAAAATCATATAAAAATTTCATTAACTAAAATTTGTTGTCTGCATTACCTTTTAATTTGGACCAGTCTAAAATTTCATCGTCTGGTAATGTGTTGAATCAAGCTCCCTCGTTCATGAATTAACAGGTATGATGAAGGGCTTATCACAATATGTTTAATCCACAACATCACCTGCTTATCTGGACTAGATCGACCTGGTTATGTTTACTTTGGCAAACGGTTCAAAACAATGGACCATTAATAGATGTCTGGAGAAGAAAAACGAGTAATGTCTGAAAAATATAAATTGGTGAACGTGTTTGAATCCCTGTTACAGAGCACATGTATGTTCAAACATCAACACCTTGTATCAATATTATTGTGACTGTTATTAATTAATTAATTGTATCATTTTATTTTTGTTTCAAATGTATCTTCTATAGACTTAATCATTTCAAAGGTAATGATAGGTGAAAATATTTTCTACGCAGATATAAAACTCGCTTGTAAATTTAACAATCAAGGGACACAAGAACACGGTCGATTTTATGAACATGGTTGGTAAATTCACACTTATTTTTTTTATTGTCGTCGTAATGCATACAAAAAGGATAAATATTCTTCCAGGTGAACAAATCTCCATATAGCTGCTCAAATCACGAAGCAAATTTGAATCAAACTTTTGCAGAAATTTTGCTTGAATATCCCTTCAACAGAATTGTTTCTGTATGTTCGATTTGTCTTAAAATATAATCTTTACGGGGCAGGGCTCATTGACACATTTTGAAACTCTTTTGTCGTCTTACCAAGCCATCGGACCTATCAGAACCACCTATTCTTATATAGGCTCTTGCACAGATTAAGAAAGAAAAGGTTTTGCTTTCAAATTTCAAATTTCTAGATATAATTCTATAATAAGACATTTGAAGGGGGTTGATAAAACAGATTTTGTAACGAAAATGAAAGTTCATTTTTTTAAAAAAAGAAAGAAAGAAAGAAAAGAAGCAAATATATTTCGAGTTACGAGACGCCAAATAAATCAATGAAGAACCGCCGAAATGGAACCGAAATACATCGGGTAAATTTTACATTGCATGTCGATCGTACCGAGAATTACCTTATTTTTCCATGATGCATCAATTACGTCATTGGTTTCCGCTTGCAATTCAGTCTTTATCGATAATACCCAAAGACTAACAACCTCATCCGATCAATTCCGAAGTTATAAAGTAGGATATAGGGAATATGTCACTGATTTAAATCAAAATCGAAACTAGTAGTTTGAACTCGAAGAAATAACATTTATCGTAAAAAAGGCATTGATAACTATCGGAAAAACGGATAAATTGCCTATATCAAATTAATGATATTCTGTTTAGGAGCCGCTTTATATAAAGCATGAGCTGATATATCCTTTTGCGAGCCTTTGCTATTTTTAGTTTCATTGCTGAACAAAATCATATTTAGGTGAGTGATTAAGCTTCATTTAGGTCCTCTTGTTATAAAACACGCTTAACATTTTCCTGATTCGCAAACTTTTAGACATGTCCAAATTCAAAGGTTTTGCAGACGAAATTTAAGCGGTTTTAATTTGAAAAGATAACCTTTCAGAAGTTCAGAAAATACTGTCGGAAAAGAAGAAATTGCTTGTTACAGGCAAATTATTGTTCTTGTACTATATTTTTTCTCAATTATAAAACCACGGGTACGAATTGGAAAGGGTTAATACAATATTGTGTAAGATGGGAATTATTTGCATCTAAATGAAGAACATATGTTGGTAAAAATTAAATGTGTACTCAAACCATAAACTCATTAGCGCGAGAAGCAAAAACAATCTGTTCTTAATTACATTTTGATAAAGTCTTTTAATAGGTATTCAAATAGTTCATTGTAGTTCCTATGATTAATAAATGCAGTTCGAAATATATAACAGTAGGTCAGAATTCAGGTGTATCGCCGAAGGCAAAAGCGAAAGGTACTGCATTACACAAGCGAGAAAACAATGGTTTAGTTTAATGTTAAACTCAAGACATGTCTAATTCAGAGATTTCGCAGACGTCATTCTGAAGTGGATTTCATTTGAAAAATTGTCATTCGTTGAGGTAAAAAAAAAAAAAAATAATGTGAAAAAATAAGAAAGTTTTTTGTTTACAGCAATTTCTTCGTTTTCGTTTTCATCAATGTTTTTTTCGGGTCTACCAAAAAGTGGTCGCTTCAAACACAATTATGTGACATATATGAAGAATTGATTCGATTACATACATAAATTATTATAGAATATTTACTAAATCCTATGTTGTTGGATCGAGTTCAAACAACATTGGATTTAGGAATGGTATGTTTTTAAATGCGACCATTTTATAAGTGATTTTTATTTTGTGAAGGGGATTTTGATTGTGGTCGCATAAAGGCAGTGGTCGTTTAATAGGATTGGTCGATCGAGCAAGATCGACTGTATTTTTAGAAGACAAAATCTCTAATGTTTATAAGAATATAGTCGGGTATGATTGGAAGTCTTTTAAAGGCAGACGTACCAGTAATTGAAGGACCCCTATTGACAATCAAATAATCAATCGACCAATCAAATCATTCATTTAGACTGGAAGTGAACTTTGGACATTGGCAAACATTTATGATAAATATTTTTAGGGGAGGGGGGGTGCGACTTAAACGTCGTAATTACAAGTTATGCAAGCCACAATATTTTGCCAGTGGATCTTCCTGTTGGTGTTTGGTGAACGTGGCCATCAATACGTTATTTTTTATTTCACAGAATCAAAAGAAACTCAAGAAACAATGATAAAGAGTGGATATGAATAATTTCTAATTGATTTAACAAAATTTGAATGTTGGTGGTTGGAGATAACAAAAGACGAGAAATAAATTTGAATAAAAGGTCGTTGGCATTCAGTTTCCTTTTTTAATCCAGTTAATTGTAATCAGTTACTATTCCCGACGGGGAAAGGCATAAAGTTTCGGTGAGACCACGGGTCAATGAAATTTCTGTATGGAAAGTAATTTAAGTTTTCTTAGAGTTCTTCCTTTGAATTTTTCTGGGTGAATATAACAATAACCACCGTTACAAGATTGCATACTCCTTTCTTGTTAATTTGATTTTTACGTTAAATAGGGATATGGGTTACACTTTACCGACTATCAAGCGTTGTAACTGAAAGATTGTTAAAAGCGGGGTAAAACCCCATTCAAGCAAACAAATCTCCGGTTATCAAATGTCACTTACTACAAACAAAACCTTTAAAATTACAACATCGGCGATACAGTTGTTATAATCAACCAGCGTTTATCGGTTATTTATTTGGTGTTCTATTAGACTTTCACTTTTTAAACTCCATCTTGCGAGCAAAGACAAGATTCAGTCGTAGGTGACACATTATTGCGGATTTACCGATTGGTTTTTATGGCATCAAATACATACATCGCATTACATTCCAGCAGTTAAAAGCGACGAATAAGTATACGCAAGACAAACATAGTGAGAAAAGGATATAATGCTTGTGGTCTTTACTTTCTCTTTTAAACTCATAGCATGGATATTTGATCGATTGAAGAGTATAACGGTACTATAGATCAAAACACTGACGAGATATAATGAGTGATCAAAGGTCAATTTTGTCTATACAGGTACAGACAAAATTGACCTTTGACCACTCCCAATATCTCTTACATCTATATTTTATGGATCAAAGGACACGTTAGACTGGTACCACTGTCGACTTTAATCTTAATAACGGGCTTTGTTAAAGTCGACGGCGGTACCGGTTTAAGGCCACGTCCACTAGCATCCGACATATCGTTGGCTTAATGCAAAAACATCATAAGTGTCTATGATGTTTTACACTAAACTATCGATATGTTTGAGCACTTTTGTTTATTGCTCGTCTCTTTCGTAGCACATTCCCATAGGAGCGACGCCCCCAGGAGCGGTTAGTTCCTCAGTTACGACAGTTGGACTGAGGTTTCGATCGACATTAAATATGTCGCCAGGGATATAAAAGAAGACAAAACGTTGGTTGATGAGCAAAACGTCGTTACTACATTTTACGTTTAAGTCACTTACTAGAGTTATAAACTACACTACCTCGCTCAATGTAAAATATGTTGAAAGGAACATAGAATAAGACGAAACATTGATTGGTGACATAAACGTCGTAATTACAGCTTGAAGAAAATGTAGCTACGACGCTTAAGTTGGCCTTCTAACGCATATGCTTAAGACAAATGACGGCGGAGTTCAACGTCTTCTTCCGGTCTAAACGAATGATTTGATTGGTCAGTCAGTTTTTCTGATTGACAGCTAATGTTAGATTCAGAAGAAATCAAACAATTTTGCTTTTAACCCTTTCCTGTTCACGGGATTTTACGTCACTGTGATTTTATACTTGAGAAAACATTGTGGAAAAAGAATAAATTGCTTGCAACAAGCAATTTATTCTTTTCCCACAATATTTTCTACCAAATAGGATGGTTTCATTTTAGATTGCATCCAATTTTCATTGTCATCTACAACTTCCTTCAGTTTGGACTGGTCTAAAATTTAAAAATTACAGGAAAAGGTTTATCCTGAGCTTTGGGCACTCAGATGAGAACATTGAAATGAGCAAGCACAACAATAGAGACGATTGTAATGAGTCCCAACAGCATAGGATTTAGCAAGAGCTCTGTTTTAATTTCTTTATGCAATCGAATCAATTCTTCATATCTTTCACAATAAAGTGTATTAAACGACCATTCTTTTAAGCGACCACTTTTAGTAGTCCCTCCAATTGTCGTTTAATACAAGATTTACTGCATTGTCTTTTATTAAATGAGCCTATGCGTGTCATTTCCAACAATTTCGCATGTGCGTGACTCGCACACATTGAGCATACTGGACAGCCGTTCGGGGCAATTAGAATATTCGCTGATTGTTTAAAGAAGCTTTGGGTCAGTATCTATCTACAGAGCGCACAGTGAAGACTCTTATCAGACTGTGCAGACACACAGTCTGATCTGAGTCTTTACTTGGCGCACATGTGTAATTGTTGGAAATGTCATGCATGGGCTCAAATAGTACTGCATTTAACTACATAATTTAAAAGAAGAAAAGATAGATAAATAAATATTAAAACATAGACAAACATATACTGGCCTCAAGTTTATTGCGTTCTTAACTCATTCTATATAAATGTTTATTTACATCAAAAGACGAAGAATTATACATTCGTTTAATATTTGTAGATATAAATACCCCAATTGCACTTGTTTTATTATGAAATAAGTATAAACGAACCACAATAAGGCTATCATAAAACGTAGTAATAAATACGCGTAATTCCTGTCAGACCGTTACATGGAAAAATAGGGAGCCGAGAACAGAGTAAAAAAATATGTCTAAGCCTGTCGTCTTGGCTTTCAAAATATCATAAGCTAGTTTTCTTCAAATGCAATGTGAAGAAATTGAAAGATATCGCTCACCGTTCTCTGCTAAAATACTTTTCCTATGTACGATAACTGACGAATTTTTAATTTGTACAAAATAAATTAACATTTTGAATTAATCTGTGTAAAGAAATTTACAACTCCGAAAATATATCTTGGTATAGCTTGAAAAAAGTTGTATTTACGACATACTACTTGTCCAATGACGATATGACAGAAAGGTTGAGAAAGGGAGAAATGTCCTCGTTGAATTCATAGCATGCATATTTGATCAATCCGAGGGTATTGCATGGATAGTGAATGATTGCGGATCTCTAGCCACGCCCACTATCCTCCAACATGGAGGTTCGACAGAGGTCAAAATCGACATTAAATATGTCATATGGGACATAAAACAAGACAAAACATAGGTTGGATAAGCTGTAGTTACGACGTTTAATCTCCTAACCAAAAATATGGTTAAGATAAATGGCGGAGTTCAACGTTCACTTCCGTTCTAAACGAATGAATTGATTGGTCAGTCATTTTTTTCATTGGCAGCAGCGATCCGTTAATTCGGAAATTTTAAAAGTCAAATAATTTTGGTCTAAACCCTGTGCTGTGAGAACTAGGTTTAATCGTCTCAAATAGGGGTTTTCTAGAGAACGACAAAACAGATCATTTATTTAGACTGGAAGTGAAATTTGAACTCAGACATTGGCCGACTTTTATCAGAAGCGATTTTTAGTGATTTGGCGACAAACACGTCGTAACTACAGTTTAGTCAATGTTGGAGTTCAAAGTTCACTACCGGTCGAATGAATGGTTTGTGCCGTCGATCAATTACTTGATTGACAGACGCGATCTATCAATATGGCACAAGGTCGGTGTGATGTTCGATGTTTTGATAGAAAATTAATATTTTGATTAACATCGATTTTTGCTTTAGTACCTAGATAACTTTTTTATACGAGATTCAAAGCCTACTCTGACTTTCTGACAACCAAGTTAGACAATTCCATAATACTATCAGCATGTTTTCTTAAGACTTCTGAAATGCTATTTTATCATGCCTCTCAGAACATGAAAGTAGGCCAGTTTTATTCCCATTGGATATTAACGATCGTGGGATAAAAACAAAGGCTACAATTCGCAATATCTTTTCCCTTTGACATAAGAATAATTGCTCGACGCCTTTTCATCATATTCCGAGTTATTCCCTTAATCCTGACATTGATTCGTATTAGTTGAAGTGTCAATGGCCATTAATTTGAACGCAGCTTAACCCTTGTCATGCTGAACTCGGAATACCACTGCTTTGGCAGGAGATCTAGACAAAAATCAGCCTGCACATATGTGCAGTCTGATCTTAGTCTACACCACCTGCTTGACCATCTAAAGCCAAAGTCATTTGTAAGATAATTTTCATTATCAATCAAAAGCTCATGCTTGTAGTACTTTCAGTGCTTTGGTTTTATTGGAATGATGTAGAGGATTTATAATTAAACATAACAAAGGTTAATATTTTTAATCGCCGTATTTTTGTAAGTAAAGAGTAGGTTCATATTCCGTGCTATGGCGCCATACGTGTCTCAGTGTTTGAAGGGGCCAGGTCAGGGCTTTAGAGGGTCGTTGGTTTTGGGCTCGATTCAGGGAGTGCAACAGATAAATAGATATGTCCTACGTTGAGACCTTCACGTTTGTTTGCCATCGGTTCGATTCCCGGCAGTGCAACTGATAAGTGGGTATATTTTATTGTGCAATCTTTCGTAAGCCCAGTCTGAATTTCAGTGGTAAATTATCCGACCAAACAAATTTGATTATTTCCATTACGGTACTGGTCCATTGCAGGGGTTAAACGAGTCTTGGGTCCAACTTTGGTGTTGATCTAACTTTGGTGTTGATCCATCTTTGGTGTTGCTCTGACTATGGTGTTGGTCCAACTTTGGTGTTGCTCCGACTATGTTGTTGATCTAACTTCGGTGTTGATCCGACTATGGTGTTGATCTAACTTTTGTGTTGATCCGACTATGGTGTTAATCCAAGTATGGTGTTGTTCCAACTTTGGTGTTGATCCGACTATGGTGTTGATCTAACTTCGGTGTTGATCCGACTATGGTGTTGATCTAACTATGGAGTTGATCAAACTTTGACATTGATCAAATTTTGGCTTTTGATCTAACTTTAGTGTTGATTCAACTTTGGTGTTGTTCCGACTATGGTGTTGATCTAACTATGGTGTTGATCCGACTATGGTGTTGATCTAACTTCGGTGTTGATCCGAATATGGTGTTGATCTAACTTTGGTGTTGATCCGACTTTGGTGTTAATCCAAGTATGGTGTTGTTCCAACTTTGGTGTTGATCCAAGTATGGTGTTGATCTAACTTTGGTGTTGATCCGACTATGGTGTTGATCTAACTATGGTGTTGATCCGACTATGGTGTTGATCTAACTTCGGTGTTAGCCGAATATGGTGTTGATCTAACTTTGGTGTTGATCCGACATTGGTGTTAATCCAAGTATTGTGTTGTTCCAACTTTGGTGTTGATCCAAGTATGGTGTTGATCTAACTTTGGTGTTGATCCGACTATGGTGTTGATCTAACTATGGTGTTGATCAAACTTTGACATTGATCAAACTTTGGCTTTGATCGAACTTTAGTGTTGATCCAACTTTGATATTGTTCAAACGTTGGTGTTGATCCAACTATGTAATTGATCAAACTTTGGTGTTGATCGAACTTTTGTGTTGATCCAACTATGGTCGTGATCCAACTTTGTTGTTGATCAAATTATGGTTGTTACCGTTTTTAATCCTTGTTTGGTCCAACGGTATATGGTATATGCGGTGTGCATAAAGATGGCGATATTTTACAAAGATTTGCTTTCACCTTTTACAGCTTTGTGATCCAAGGTATTAACCGTTGATTTCTTGCACGAGGACACGCCTTGTCACCGATTCGGTCCGGCCAATAACCTCTGAGTTATTGGTCGAGTGTCTTACTATTTGAATCATTGAAACGTCAATACTCTTCGAAAGATTTCTAAAATCTTGTGAGTGTGATATGTTCAATTCAGGCTTCATATCGAAGGCTTAGAGCAAAAACATAGTATGGCTCTATACATTGTATAGAGCCATACTATGTTTTTGCTCTAAGCCCTCGATATATACATGCATTAAAAAAAATTCTTTCCCGACCATTTCGTTGTTGATTTGGAATTGGGCAGATCGCTGACCTCGCTCAGTGACCTCCGACAGGGAGTACGACTTAGATATTAAACGTCTTTTTACAAAATCTATCGTCAGTTACATGTAACATAACAGCAGAGTAGTTGGTAAAACATTGTAACTACAGCCTACGACGTTTAAGTCTTGAAACCAACAAAGATACTCTACATAACTGTAAGTTAATCGCAGTTTTTTGTTCTTTTCCGATCTAAACGATTGATTCAACTGGCCAATCATCATTTTGTTTGATAGGTTTGACCCGTCAATCGCGCGAACAGTTTAATTATCTTGTAATTAGAATCACTTCTCACTTATTTTGTCAAACCAATAAAAAATTCGGTTAGAATATTGTTCTTATTAAGTAGGCCTAACTTATTATACTGTTGAACGTTATGTCATATTTACGGAATCTCGAGTATGATTCGAGACTTCTCGGTTAATCCCGAGATTACGGTCTGATTTTCGGAGGCTTACGGATCCAGACCACCCGCTGTAATTTGAGTGCTGTGTAAATAAGGAAGTCATTACCGTTTGTTTTTATGTCTCAGTTCATTGGCTTTCCAGCTTTTGGGTTTCTTGGAAATATTGAGTTTATGGATCGGGATATCTAAATAGAATCAAGTATTCATGAAACATGAGTCAAGACTTCGAGTCATTCGAAGTTTACATAACTATTTCTGTGTTTTTATAAATTGTAGGATCGAATCAAATGTCCTACACTCAGTATAAAGCACAACGTTTTAAGCTAGCCAAGCGTCAGCTTTGATAGCTTTAGTTAACAGACTAAAATATTGAGGTCTTCCCAGAGTTCAACGAGTGTAAACTGCCATTGGAGGCTTTACCACTAAATTCATTGTACGTGTATGCCGTAAAAAGTAGTTCCTATGTATTTCAGAAATATTTCATACTCTATTCAAATTGTAGAGAACCCTTTCAAAAGTAAGCTCTCTAACACTTCCCACACAGCCCCGCCTTTTTAGTATCTATAGAAAAAAAAGTTGGAAAACATTGTGGATAATGAAGAAATTGCTTGTAACAAGCAATTGCTTCATTATCCACAATGTTTTCTACACTACAAGGGCAAGCTTTTCTAATGCCGTTTACTTGAAATTAGCGAATGCAATTTCTTTCAATTAGAACCAGTCTAAGATTATGACATGTTGTTATATTTTAACTCCTGAGTTACCCAACCTCGTTTATTTATCATGATAACATTTGACAAAGAAGATTACTTAACAAAGCCATGCTTTGATAGCTTACAGTAGTTTCAGTACTTTGATTTCACCTTCTAGTGTCCAGGTGTCTCTTTTAATCAATGACAACACAGTCATGTTTTCTGGTGCCCTGAAAAAGTACGATCATGGACAATTTTGTTTGATAAAGATTGATTCATTTATTGAATGGTGTTTAACGCCACTTTAACAGTATTTCAGTCATATCGTGGCGGCTGAAGCATTCCTGGTATTTCTCACACTCGTACTACCACTACATCCTTCCCTAGCCTTCAGCTGCTATCCCACTTAGGTTAAGGATTATCCATCCATTGGTGAGAGACAAATGTCGGAAAGGATATGTATCGCCGCAGGGAATCGAATTGTTGGATTAACAAGAAATTGCTTGTAACAAGCAATATCTCATTTTCTCACAATGTTTTATACCCTATTTGGTACTTATTTTCCAATTCTAAATATCGGCTACAACTTCCTTGGTGGAATTTTAACAGACCCCTCGTACACGTCAACAGACACGTGCTCAACGTCTTCGACAAAGAACACAAATCATTTATTTGGACTAACTGTATAAACCGTAAACATAAATTCATGAGTTCTGCATTTATCCTTAAGTTTTATTCCTGATATAGACGTCTCAGTCCATGACTTAATATTCTAGAGGACGGCAAACGGATGCCGGCTAACCGGCCTTTTTATATGTAGATAAGAGATGGCGCCTCTACTCTGGCTAGAAAGGCTAATCAAATATCATGCACGGCCTATAAAATTTGGTCTCAAAAACATAACAATGAATGAAGATGAACGGCTAAAGAGGTCGAGGTTCAATGAATGTTGTTGAATCTGCTACAGCATCATAAACATAAGTAATTTCATATAGAAAAGTGAAGGCCGGAAACCGTTGGGATTTGACCAGGACGTTGTTGTTGTTGTTCTTAGTGTATATGTAGAATAATAACGGATTAGTCGAAGTCAGAAAAGAGTCCACTAAATACGCCTTTTAAAATTTTCACCTTATCGACTTTATCGAGTTTAAGTGTTTAGTTTTATTATGAGTATTATCCTGTTTACTAGATCGAAAAGTAGAATTTTTTTGACAATTGTCACCAGAAAACTTCCACTTTTCCACTCTTCGGCCGACGAAAAGTAGAAATTAGTAATTGCTTTTTTCCAGTTTTCTAGACAAACTTGAGGTATAAAAGTCGAAAGTTTTATGACAATTATGAGTTCAAAACCTCCCACTCTTCAACTTTTCGCGGTTACATTATTCCTAGAAAAGTGCGCCTAATTTCATTTTGGGTGCCTCGTAGGCCGAATCGGCCTATGTTATTAGTGCTGAACACCCCCATCCCCCAACCAATACCATTTTGGATTTAAAGTCACAAAAAACAAACATTGATTTTAAGCACATTACTGTATGTCTTTTTAGTTTTGAATGTTAGAAACACATGAATGATGCCTTGAAGGCCTAGTTTAAGGAATGTTATGTTTGTTGGACCCCTCCTGGGGGTGGGGGTTACTCTTGTTTAGTCCATTGACTATCATGGTCATTACTGGTCAGCTTTGTGCATTAGCTACACCTTAGTTTTAATTTATTTATTGATATTAATGGTTTTAATCAATCCCCATTTATTTAATGGACTGAAACTTATGGGAAATTGAAGATTTTATAAAACATGCAAAGTGACCCAGTTCGAGTATGCTGGATTTAGTGTATTTGAAAGGAATTTACATAAACTATGATAAATAAAAATCGTGTTTTCCTTTTTTTTTTCTTTAACATTGCGCCTAACGTAGAAAACCTATCAAAGTAGACGTATTTCTCGAAAATCAGTTAGCTGTAATGATGATGAAATCACAAGCGTGAGTGGAGAACCATGATGAAAATCAATGTCTCTGTTTCTTGTAAGCCAAGCTTTCAAATCCCATTACACGAGTGACTAAAACTAATTTATGGCTATATTTAGTTGTAGCAAGATGCTGTTAAGAAGTAAATTCTTTTGCGACAGTAAAACAAGATTTAAAGATAAATGACAAGCTATGCGGGTACACACACATTATGTGTCGTCAAATCACGAACACGTCGTTATGAATATGAACATACCTTGCGAGAGGTAGTATAGTATTTATAAATTGGTTTCTGTAAATCTAGGGACCGGTGGTCAGACTGTTGATCCAAGTTTTATAATCCATTACTAGCCGATCACGTGCATGAAGTGACTCGAATTTGGCAGTCATTTCGAAGGCACTGCACTCATACAAATTTAACACAGAGTGTTCGTGCCAAAGCATCGATGACGGTCAAAAAAACTTTCAGTTTTAGCTCATTCATATTCAGTGTTAAGCATTCATTGAACTAACTCGCGTGTCGCAAATTTTAATTTCCTCTTTTGAAAAAATGGCTCGAAAAAAATAATGATTTCTTGTTGTTTAATCAGTTATTTACCAACAAGGCTCATGTTCGGTTACATTTCTAAACATTTGCTGTTTTTGAGAGGAGTTACTTAATTGTACATATTGAGTGCAAAAGTATGAGGTGTTTTATCATATTGATAAGTTAAAAAATTTCAATATCAACTTTTGTGTATAGAGGAATGATTCTTTTGTATATTTTATTTAAATAAAATCATATCATACTTTTAGTAGGTAATACACCTGTTAAGTAGTTTAGACCAACATTTAATATGACTACAACGGGTCTATATATTTATTGAACATTTCCAAAGATGTTTTCCTACTTTGATTTTTCTTCGTTGGTCGCCATCCCCAATATCGGACGACAACATGAAGAGTAAAAGGGTCAACTCCACTCCGGAATTACTTCCGGGTGGTTGTACCCTAAAGTAGTCCATTAAGAAAATTTGATCTCCTCCTTCTGTCATGCTGTTTCAACTTTTAATCAACAGCAAGTTGCTTGATGTTAGGATCTGCAGAGTGAGAGATCACTGCTGCATGTCATGCATGTGATTCAAAGCCTTAATCAGGGAACTATTTCCTTGTAGAAACTGACATTTGAAGGTGGTACCCTACAAGACTTTCACTTCCGAGCCTAAACAATTTCATGGGTTGATGTGCAGAATGAAGATTTGCGAAAAACTTTATCCCTAATGATACCATTTTCCTGGCCTGTAATTCAAGATCAAAGACTGCTCTTTAAGACGGACTAAGATTTTAGGCCCAACGAAACTTTTGGGAGGAGCTACAGATTGTGAAAGTGGGCCCTTTTTGCTCTTTATTTAATGAGGCAAAAACGGACAGGAGTGTAACCTATATGAAGCAGGTGGGGTTATACAAAAACGGTGATTTTGGCCGTATTTCTGTGAATTTTCTTTTCAAATTTTGAACATGAATAGAATAGGTAGTGTAGAATTGGATTTTAATTAAATTCTTTTATGGTAAGTGAAATTTTAATTTAAATTTTTGAAAAAACATTTAAATTTCAGTTTTCACCCTATTTGCAATACTCTGATCCCCCAGAATGCATCAATTTTGGCCAATGTTGTCATTAAAGCTCGTCTGCACCTCTTGTTACCCCTGGATAGTACTTCAAATGACAACAATTTACCACTAGACGGCCAGCCTTGGGCTAACATTGCGCTTCATCATTATTTACTCTGTTTCAGCTAGCATCAAGCCTCATCAGTGGTGTTGCTTTCCACCAGACAGAAATTGCTGTCATCTCTCATCCCATCTTGTTTTCTGTTTACTAAATCTCTATCTGTTGTCCTTTTACCTCTAGTTCACAATCTGTGCATAATTATTTATGTCATAATTGCCCATATACCCTGTTTCATTTCTGTTTTTCCTAGCCTCATGGTATTGAAATTCCATGACAGCTCTTCTTCTAAGACGCTTCTTTCTGTACCAGTCAGTTTTTCTGTATTTCTTGGTCTTCTTTTGGCGTACTGAAATCTGTTTAAGATGCTTTTTACCCAAACTCCAAGCCCTGTTCCTGTTATTTTCCATATTTTCTTTTTGACCGCTTTGTCGAAAGCATCGTTTGAATGCAAATTTTGGGCCGAAAGCCTTCTTGTGAAGGTCCGGCTGAAGCTTACTCTTTTGCTTAGAGTAGCTGGTGCTGGGCTGTTAAATGCTTCACACTTTTGTGCGGATGCCCTGGAACTCACACTGTAAATTGCACCTTCACTGAGTCTCATCTGCAAGATCAGCTCTAACAATGCCTATATCATTCTCATGCAGTCATTCAGAGATATATTATGTTGGCAGGGCTGAGCAATTTTGAATAGGCATCAAAGCAGAAACTCCAATCATATAGAAGAGAATAAATGGCACAGTTACTACAATTTACAGCGTAAGATTCCACGGTTTAGGCTCTTATTAAGCGCAAGTCCTTCAACGTTTTGGATATGTCACCCTGCCCCCTTCTTGCAATTTCTGCAATGACAGTGTTACATTGCATTCTTGTATCATATCACATCTTCCCATGTGCAGTCCGTCTAATGCTTTGTATTGAATGGATACATTCTTTCACTGAAGTGAACGTTACATACTTTTCGTTCTTGGCAAACGGATAAATGGTTTGGGTCGGCGTGTCTTGTCACGTTCCATTCTTTGAGAGGGAGTTGTAAAAGTCACGCATTCCAAGCTGCGACTTTGTGTGGCCATACGTGTGGTCATAGGTTATAGCTATTTTCTTTCGAAACATTGTGGTCTGCAGCAAAAATGATATTGGCCCTTTCATCCGTTTCTTGTGAATGTCCTGGGTGCTTCCTTCTTTTCAGTAGCTGAAATGTATTCCCTTTTTTGTAAAAGCAGTTTGCTGAAACTCTTCTTAGTCTTTCCCGTTTGACCAGGGTGAATTAAAAATATTTTCTTGTAATGTGCAGATAATGAATGAGTAACTAATTTTGGTCAAGAGAGGCATTTTCATCCTCTTTTATACCTACCCTCCCAATGTCACCCTCTCAGTCACATGATCAGAAAGGCATTGATTGGATTGGCTGCCAGCCTATGACACTCTTGAAATTAAGTTGATAAGCTTCTAAACCCTAACCCTATTTGGGTATACCCTGTAAAGAGCCCCTTTTCATTGTTTCATCATCAATGGTCCAGTATTGGATTCAGCAACTTCTTAACTTAAAAATCACAACAACAACAACAAGTAAAAGAGTGAACATTTCAGAAAATCTAATGTCTTTAACCCATTCCTGCACAATGACGCTTTCGGATGCCCCGAAGGAAAACAATTAGGAAAACATACATGTAGTTGAAAATGAAGAAATTGCTTGTAACAAGCAATTTCTTTATTTTCCACAATGTTTTCTTGACCTAGAAGGTTGAAAAAATATGATATTTCATGAGCTTTAGATTTTTGAATTTAAAAACATTGTTGAAAATGAAGAAATTGCTTGTTACAAGCAATTTCTTCACTTTCCACAATGTTTTCTACCCAGAGACTTACTTTTTTAAAAAATTTCATACGCTTTAAATTGTCGTCTGTTAGTCCCTTCAATTTGGACCAGTTTGAAATTTTGCCATCTGGTAATGGGTTAACAAAAATACACTGCAGCTACATTAATTTGAAGGTGCCATGGCCATTTCTGATATTTAAGTGTATGGGGTACCCTTTTTGAACACTGTCCTGTTAAGCCTATTTACCTTTTTCTGTGTGTTTTTTTACTTAGACTTATTGTAAACATACCAAATTTGTTACAAACACCAATTTAAAAGATTTTGTGTGTATTTTTGATAATTTTTTTAAAGATGATTTAACTTGGTTTAAAATTTAAATTGCATTTTTTGGGTCAATTTTGTACATTTCAAAAGCAATTTTTGACAAAGTCATCTTGTAAAGGGTTAGATTTGAAGAGAGTGTCATTTTTCTATAGGTCACTTTTTATTTCATGAAAATTCATCCGTTATTACAAAAGTTATGACCATTTCTGTTGACCATAAGAAGAAGGCCAAAACTGTCCCATTTTTGGGATAATTTTAGGAAAAGGGGCCTTGTACTAATTCTTCTGTCATTTCACTCCTAAGCCATATATTTGAAAAAGAAAGAAAAAGGGATTGTTGCAATAAGCATATGCATAGACTAATTGCAGTTTTGTCAAAATCAAATGAAAAAAATGTCTTATATAGGGTCAACTCCACTCCGGAATTACTTCCGGGTGGTTGTACCCTAAAGTAGTCCATTAAGAAAATTTGATCTCCTCCTTCTGTCATGCTGTTTCAACTTTTAATCAACAGCAAGTTGCTTGATGTTAGGTTCTGCAGAGTGAGAGATCACTGCTGCATGTCATGCATGTGATTCAAAGCCTTAATCAGGGAACTATTTCCTTGTAGAAACTGACATTTGAAGGTGGTACCCTACAAGACTTTCACTTCCGAGCCTAAACAATTTCATGGGTTGATGTGCAGAATGAAGATTTGCGAAAAACTTTATCCCTAATGATACCATTTTCCTGGCCTGTAATTCAAGATCAAAGACTGCTCTTTAAGACGGACTAAGATTTTAGGCCCAACGAAACTTTTGGGAGGAGCTACAGATTGTGAAAGTGGGCCCTTTTTGCTCTTTATTTAATGAGGCAAAAACGGACAGGAGTGTAACCAAAAATGGGGTGTAATATAGACACGAAATCATAATGAGAAAAAAATTGCTTGATACAATAGCCATATTTATTCTGTCCGTCAAAATGCGGATTTGTGTGGAAATTGATCGATACCAGTTGAACTGAAATCTTCAACTAAAAATGATTGGTGAGGAAAGTCAATGTGTCTAGAGCGACAACAGATTTGACCTTATAATAATGCTTTTCTAAGACTGGCCTTGGTTTTAAATCTGAACATTTCAAACGGATCCGTTTTTCCCCTGGTGAGCATTTTAGAACATAGCGGTTAGCAGATCGCGGCTGTAAATCAAATAAAAAATCGATCAATAGAATAATTCTAAGATTTTCTGATGCTTATGCGAGTCATTTTTGTTAGTTTGTCGACTTAAACGTCGTAACTACAGCTTATTGAGGGCGTAGTTACGACGTTTAGGTCGCAAACCAACAATTTGACTTTTTCAACACATGTTGCTGACAATAAAGTTTGTATAATAACGCCGTTTTATAGTAGAAGCAGAACTTAGAGTTGGAGTCAGTGGGCGTGGCTATCGGAGTCAGTTGGCGTGGCTATCGGAGTCAGTGGGCGTGGCTATCGGAGTAAGTGGGCGTGGCTATCGGAGTCAGTCGGCGTGGCTATCGGAGTCAGTGGGCGTGGCTATCGGAGTCAGTGGGCGTGGCTATCGGAGTCAGTGGGCGTGGCTATCGGAGTCAGTGGGCGTGGCTATCGGAGTCAGTGGGCGTGGCTATCGGAGTCAGTGTACATGGCTATCGGAGTCAGTGGGCGTGGCTATCGGAGTCAGTGTGCATGGCTATCGGAGTAAGTGGGCGTGGCTATCGGAGTCAGTGGGCGTGGCTATCGGAGTCAGTATGCATGGCTATCGGAGTCAGTGGGCATGGCTATCGGAGTAGTGGGCGTGGCTATCGGAGTTAGTGGGCGTGGCTATCGGAGTCAGTGGGCGTGGCTATCGGAGTTAGTGGGCGTGGCTATCGGAGTCAGTGGGCGTGGCTATCGGAGTCAGTGGGCGTGGCTATCGGAGTCAGTGGGCGTGGCTATCGGAGTCAGTGGGCGTGGCTATCGGAGTCAGTGGGCATGGCTATTGGAGTCAGTGGGCGTGGCTATCGGAGTCAGTGGGCGTGGCTATCGGAGTCAGTGGGCATGGCTATTGGAGTCAGTGGGCGTGGCTATCGGAGTCAGTGGGCGTGACTATCGGAGTCAGTGTGCATGGCTATCGGAGTCAGTGGGCGTGGCTATCGGAGTTAGTGGGCGTGGCTATCGGAGTCAGTGGGCGTGGCTATCGGAGTCAGTGGGCGTGGCTATCGGAGTCAGTGGGCGTGGCTATCGGAGTCAGTGTGCATGGCTATTGGAGTGAGTGGGCGTGGCTATCGGAGTCAGTGGGCGTGGGCGTGGCTATTGGAGTCAGTGGGCGTGGCTATTGGAGTCAGTCGGCGTGGCTATCGGAGTCAGTGGCTGTGGCTATTGGAGTCAGTGGGCGTGGCTATCGGAGTCAGTGGGCGTGGCTATTGGAGTCAGTGGGCGTGGCTATTGGAGTCAGTCGGCGTGGCTATCGGAGTCAGTGGCTGTGGCTATTGGAGTCAGTGGGCGTGGCTATCGGAGTCAGTGGGCGTGGCTATCGGAGTCGGAGTCAGTGGGCGTGGCTATCGGAGTCAGTGGGCGTGGCTATCGGAGTCGGAGTCAGTGGGCGTGGCTATCGGAGTCAGTGGGCGTGGCTATCGGAGTCAGTGGGCGTGGATATCGGAGTCAGTGGGCGTGGCTATCGGAGTCAGTGGGCCAGCGATCCGTCTATTACCCTTACGAACCAAATAAATCCCTGATCGGACTCGATAAAACAATGTCATTAATCACCATTCTGTTAGAAACTATGGCACCACAACATTTGTAGCTAGAATATCAAACCAGTATATATTCGTCCGCTACAGCAATTCTCGAACATGTATGAAGAACTTCAATACTTGTGTGTTTGTAGTTCTTCTTGGCTTTAGGATACGAAAGAAAATTTTAAATTCCGTAAGAATAAATCGGATAATGGACCTAAAGACACAAATAGAAAATATCATAAATTGATGACATTTATTATTCAAAATCTAGGTCATCTATAATAGATTGTAACGTCTTTGATCTTCGGCTAGACTCTGTGGGTCCAATACGCCTATTTTAGTATTTAATTGAAGAGTGGGATTCAGAATTCGTCGCGCTACACGACCTATAGGCCATTTTCTTTTGTAATTAAATGTTGCAAGTGTTTTCTCGCGTGACATAAATAGCCAAGGGATTTGCTAACTTCCGGTACATAAGAACGGTTCCTCGTTTTACTTCCGGTATGATTTTTTCCCTTTCTTTACCTTATTTTCTTAGGGTTGTTCTAAGAATGATTATTGTCAGCCATTTTAGGTTTAGGTAATATAAACGAATGCTTACAAAATACAATCTAAACTTTCTTTATTCCACAAATAGCTATTCTGAAAATTAAAAAAAATCAAATTGATATCAACAGTATATGCATCCTAATTATGGCAATTTAATCTTAGATTGTAACTGTTTTTAAGGGGCTCTTGCACAGGTTATGTAAAAAAGTTTTAGCTTTCAAGTTTCTCGTCTGTAATGCTTTAAGAGATTTGTGAAAAACGAGATCTAGCCGACTTTGGAATGAATGTGAATGTGCATAACTTTAGAAAAGCCAGAAGAGAAGCAAAAATATTTGGCGTTACGAGACGCCAAATAAGTCAGTGAAGTACAACCCGAATATAACCGGAATTCATCGTTTTAATACATTATCAGTCGATTGTATCAAAATTTGCCTTATTTGTAGTTTCCATGACGTATCAATAACGGCACTGGCTGCCGCTTGCAATACAGTCGTTATCGATATCATCAGAATGATATCGAACTCACTCGACACATGCCGATGTTTCAAATTAAGGCAAAGGGAATATGTCACATTACAATGAATTTAAAGTGAATTTGGTGGATTTAATACGAAGACAGAATACCTATCTCGACAATTACATTAATAACTATTTGAAAATCAAAGTACTGAAAGTACTGTAAGCAAGCAAAGCATAGTTTTGTTAAGTATTCAATTTCAAGTTGGTTGATTTTAGAGATCTTTCCCTTGTTGGGAAGAAAACATTGTGGACAATGAAGTAATTGCTTGTTACAAGCAATTTCTTCATTGTCCACAATGTTTCCCAAAGCTTTTTTCTTGAGATGCTTAAAAACGGAATTGATTGTGAATAGTTAAATAGCATGCTTTTGAAAGAGTTATCTACAATTTGACTAGAGTTTGAATTATTCCTGAAATACACGAGAACTACTTTTCATGGCGTAAGCATTCAATATATTTAGTGGTTAAGCCTCCAGTGGAGTTTGCACTCAATGAACTTTGAGACGAACTCAAAATTTTATCCGTTAACTTAAGCTTTCAAAGCTGACGATTTGCTAGCTAATCTGATAATTTTCCTTTATCAAATTTTCATGCAAAATGTATTTTCAGCCCAAGGCCACACACTTTTAAATCGCCCCTCGCACAGGTAGTTTCCATTTTAAATTACTGTCAATATTGCTAAAGCGAGCATTTCTATTTAGCCACCACTTGTATTTACCTTTTCCCGCACAACAAAGTAATAGACTGGTCCAAATTGAAAGAAGCTGCAGACAACAATTTAAAGTTGATGGAATTTTTTTGTCTTTTGAGAGAAAATGTTGTGGGTAATGAAGAAACTTCCTGGTAAAAGCAATTTCTTCATTTTTTCTTTAGACGCTTAAAAGGGAGGGATTGAGTGGGAATTGGTTACGCGACTTGCATCCAATTCCATTTCCAAAAACAAAATCGTTCTTCATAATCGAACCTCCTTTACTCATATAATTATCAAAACTCAATCTTATGTTAGTAGATCATATTGGAATCGTCCCATTGACAGTTCCATGAACATAGGATTAAATGAAAATACTGCAATAGTTTATGTCTACAGTAGAACCGGTCCCTGATTTAATAAAAAATATTGTTAAAAGACCATTACCTCAAACGCTACATTTTGGCCGCCCCTAGAGTGGCCGCTTAATGCAAGTTTAACCCTATAATACATGAACATGAACTTGTATAGTAATAGTCCAATTGCAAAAAGTATAAATGCATAAATATTAGAAAAACAAACAAACAAACAAACAAACAAACAAACAAAACAAAGAAAAATAAAACTTTTTACAAGCACATCCTACACTATCCACAACTTTTCTTCCCCACAGGAAATATATATATTTCACCTTTGAAAATGACCTCTGTAACTGCTCTGAATTGACCAATCGCTTGCCTCGCCTACTGACTCCCTAAGCGCCGCCCATTAACTTCGACAGGAAGTTCCTCCTCGATTTTTAACGGCGTTATTTTGCAAAATTTATGGCCAGTAGCATGTAACAAAAAAGTAAAATAGTTGGTTTGTGACCTAAACGTAGTAACTACAGCTTGAATAAGCTGTAGTTATGGCGTTTAAGTCACCAAACCAACAATAAAGGTAAACAAAATGTTGGAGTTGATAAGCTCAGGTCCGGGCCGAATAAATTATTTGATTGGTCGGTTGATTCCTTGATTGACGACCGCGATTGATCAAGTAGGAATAGTCTATAACTGTTTCGTCTTGCAATAGGTTAAGTATGACTTGTCGATGTATAAACACGAACGAAATTAAAAAAAAAGTTATTGCTTAGGCGGCAATGACCCTAAAGGCTCTAATATAATCCATCTAAAAATTGCGTGCGAATCAAATCTTATGGAAAGCTTCCATTCATTTTTGGACTTGAGTGAACTTCAGTCCAATTATGACAATTTTACTCAAGCCCGCCAATAACAAGGACTCAAAATAATGTCGATTAATATTGGAGTTCGAAAAATCACTTCCGGTCTAGATTAATAATTCAATTGTTCGATTGATTCTATGATAAACAGCCGCAATTGATCAAATAAACCGGGCATTAAAAAACAGTCTTAATAGAAGAAATATGCTCTTGGAGTTTTCAGACACTTTTATGCTTGTTTTAATCTATTATAGTCTATTAAACAACAAACTTACTAAATTTCAGACTGTAACAAATTCAAAGAATTGGCAGACGACAATTCTGAATTAATGAACTTTAATGGTAACCTTTAAGGGTAAAACTACAGTGGCAAATGGAAACAATCATCGTTATAAGAAGTTCTTCATTTTCCACAATGTTTTCAAAACTAGTTTCTTGGGTTCGTGAAATCGTGGGATTGTATAGATTTCTTTAATCTTGTCTGAGAATCAGTGGATTTAATAGCGTCTGTGACTTTCGACTATCATAATAGGAGAAAAAAGAAGGAATTCTGAAAATAATACTTTTCATCCCTCAAAATGACTCAATATATGAAATCTACCTAATTACTGTTTCATTTCACACATGTCATCAATGATTTCTGTGAATTAACGGACCGCGTGTGTCAATCAAAAGAGGATTAAACGTTCAATTCGTTCATTTATACATTGAGTTCCGTATATTGTCATATAGTTATGTTATTTTGTGACTTAAACGCCGTAACCTCACATTATTGAACAATCGCTGTCCCCGCCAACTGACTCCTTTGGTCCCGCAATTGACACCGGCAGGAATTTTCACGTCCATTTGTATGGCGTAATTTCGCAAAATTTATAGTCAATAGCACACAATAAATAAGCAGATTAGTTGGTCTAAACGTCGAAACTACAGCTGAAATAAGCTGTAGTAACGATTTTTTGAGTCGCCAAACCAACAGAAAATTTTAGAAAATGGTGGCAAATGTCGGAGTTCAAAGCTTAATTCTGAGCTGACTAAATTAATTGATTGGTCGAATGATATCTTATATGATAGCCATGTTTGGTCAATTCAATGTGCAGTTACAGTGTCGTAACGGTATCGTTACGGTATAGTTACGGTGTAATTACGGTGTCGTTACGGTGTCGTTACGGTGTAATTACGGTGTCTTTACGATGTCGTTACGGTGTCATTACGGTATCGTTACAGTGTCGTATGGTGTAATAACGGTGTAATTACGGTATCGTTACGGTGTCGATACGTTGTAATTACGGTGTCGTTACGGTGTCATTACGGTATCGTTACGGTGTCGTTACGGTGTCATTACGGTATCGTTACGGTGTCGTTACGGTGTAATTACGGTGTCGTTACGGTGTCATTACGGTATCGTTACAAGTCGTTACGGTATCGTTACATTAGCGTTACGGTGTCGTTACGGTGTCGTTACGGCCTTAAGGTCGCCAACCAACCACTATAATTTTAGTAACATGTTTCTTGTCATATTTTGTTGAATAACGCCGTTTTTCATGTCTAAGTCGGAGGGATTTTTGCGTGACAAGCGATCAATCAATTACGAGGAGACTAAATTATATCTACTGTTTAAAGTTAAAAGGTATTTTTCACTGTCAATTTTAATATGAGTAATTGATGCAATACATCTTCCGGATTGGAATCTTCGTAATGTTTTAATTACAGAAAAAATAAGTTCCTTGTTAAAAAAGGTGTTATCGATTTTTCAATGCAAATAGTGGTACCGAATCTATTATAAATTGTTATTCTTGTTTTGCAAAAAGCTTTATTTGGAGTTAGATAAAATAAAATACTTGTGGTTTTGGAGAAGAAAGCAAACGCGTATAGTTAAATTCCATTTTTCTGTAATTTAACCGTCTTTAAGAAGTTTGAGTAAACTATAGAAATAATTTTGTTGGTGATAAATAAGAACAAGAAAACTCCGTAATCAATTTGTAAGCTGTTACAATTTTAATCGTTGTAGAAGTCGTAAATTTCCGTGCATTTCTGAGAAAGGCTTGAATTGTTGTTATCAAATAAATGGAACATAGTACTAAAGTTTAAATACCGCAATAAATAGCATAGCAATTGAAATTAAAAAATTAAAGGATTCACACAAGTTTGCACATGATATTCAGTTTTGTGTATCTTGCAACTAAACCCTTCTAAATAGACATTTTTTATGTGAACAAATTTACATTGTTATGAATTAAGCCAATACAAGACTACGAAATTCAGACTGGCCAAAATTGAAAGAGTGACAATTAAAAATCAACATAGTTTAATTTATTTATCTTATTTCTTTTAAGGCAAAAATACCGGGTATTGTGGAAAACAAAGAAATTGCCAATGACAAGAAATGTCTTGTCTTACTTTTTCTCTT
This sequence comes from Fragum fragum, assembly GCA_946902895.1. Lineage (NCBI taxonomy): Eukaryota > Metazoa > Mollusca > Bivalvia > Cardiida > Cardiidae > Fragum > Fragum fragum. Next base: position 585,737 of record OX336374.1, on the reverse strand, counting down.
TCCCCCTTTATTAAAAGGTCATAAAAAGTCGCATTTAGTGAGAATGTGTGAAAAGAGGGAAAACATCATAATGTTATAATGTTAAAATATGAATAAATAAATCATTTCATTCCGTCTTAGAAGTACAAAGAATGTGATAACACTCGTCTTGTAACGATCAACGTTTCAGAAAACGCTTTAAAGTTGCCCTTTTATAGCTTAACATTTAAAAGACGTCATTGTTAATTAAGTCTTACGTTTTTGTAAACTTTTAGAATCTACATGTACATAAAATTTCTTTCGATTTTGAAAATCTTCGGAATGCTGAGCATGCGTATTGGCCCACCACTGATATCATGTTCTTCGTGTTTCTCCAAACTGATAAAAACATATACTGTAATTTACTAGCTAAAATAACTTATAGTAATGTACATTAACACTGTCATTTTCTATATTTCGTCAAATTTGCTTTTATTAAAAAAAAAAAAAAAAAAAACAAGAAAAAAAACCCCAAATCTTATATCTTTACGATCACACAATACAGACATCTTCATTATTTCTGCTTCACAAAAATGAAAATAGTCGGTACCCGAGAAAAACGTCGTAACTACAGCTTTAAAAGACGACATTTTGCTCGCGCACCGACGAAATGACTTTATCATAGAAAATTAGTTACGACATTTTGCTTTATCATAGGAAAAAAAAATAAATAAGCCATTCGACTATTCAACAAATATGAAATAATCAGACGATAATTTGTACTTAATGATTTTGTTTTCCAATGGTTTACATGATTTTTTCTTGGGCATTAGAAAACAAACTGAGACGTCATCAAGGCAGGACTTTGCGAACATCATAAATAAGAGGAAGAAAACGAAACAGAAAAGCAGTAAATATATGTCAAAAATGTCCCACATAAATTCTATAAAAGTACCATTGAACTATTCAAGTGCAATGAATTACGATTTTCCCTGAATTATAAAATGATTTTGACGAGTTCAAAATTGTTTTAAGAAATAAAGTAAGGATAACATGTCACCAAAGAGAAGTTCCAGATTTGTATCATTGTGAATTTAATGTCAGCTAATTTTGAAATAATGATCGTTACGACTTCAGGTCTTAATGGCCATGAATAATACATGAGCCCTCATCTCATCGATGGCTAATAGATATTCCATTCAGGGATGTATCCTTTAAAAACAATGGATTTCTATAAGATCTAAATTAAATCAAAGAAATATCTTTTCCCAGAATCCGGATATAAATTGTAGTTAGAAGAACCTGCACAGTGTCCTGACATTTCTTACTTTAAGCGACTTCTTTATTGAAAGATGAAATGTACATGTTTATGTTAGAACGAAATCTGACCGTGACGTATACATCTTTACTTCTTTTATTGCTTGAGTTTATAATAGAACAACAACAACAAAAAAGTACACAAAATGAATATACCAAACTTTCACCACCACAATATCGCATCCAATATACGCAAAAATCGTCAAACAAAAGTGCACACGCACGCATTCGCACTCTCCTGAATGCGCTCACTCTTACAGACACAAAAGTACTTAACAAATGATAATAATAATAAGAATAATAATAAAGCGCCATTTACATGTACCGAAATAGGTTACAGATGCCATTCATGCTCTATACAGCTTATGAATGGTGTGTAACAAAATGGTGTTAAATGGTTTGTATATTCAATGATATAACAATTTTCTAAAGTTAATAAATCACATTTTAAAGATGATAACTCAGTAAGTAAGTAATATGTTATAAAGACATTCGTATACATAATTATGTGACACATGCAACACTCGGTCACCAAGGCCTATATGTCAATTTATCCAAGTTCAGACTAGGATGTGTTAGTGCCCTAAATCCTAATGTCTTTTTAAAGTGAAAACATTATTATTAATATGATTAATGAATTAATTCATAACTAATTTTAGAAAATGTGGCAACGAAAATAAAAAGGACATGTCCTAAGACTTACATTCCGTCCACCTAACATAGAAAAATAAAAATCAAAGCCAACCCTGCAGCTTAGTAGTGCTGTATAAACTGTGCTATTCAAAGTTAGACATCAGCTAAATTCTACTATTTCGGTGTCATCAGTGCTTTGATACGTTTATACTTCACCTGGCCATATATCTGCTGACAAAAGGGGGGACATTTTGCTCGTTCACTGACGATTTGTTATAATAAACCCACTGAGACTAAGCGTCACAATTAAAGGCATTATTCACCTCACCATTGAAATTTCTGGCTATTTACTGAGCGAGTAAATGACATATTGTTTGTGTAAGTCAGTGTTAATAGATTCATTGACAATCAATGAAAACAAATATCCCCATTGTCTAATGAACGTAAGAATCAATGAATCCCCTTATTTTAGGATTAAAATGTCACAACCGCTGTGAATATTCTTTCAAATAATTAATCTAGTTATGCTATTACTTTTTAGCTCACCTGTGCACAAAGTGCTCTGGATGAGCTACTGTGATCGGTCATCGTCCGTCGTCCGTCCGCCCGTTCATAATTACAAAAATATATTCTCCTCCTAAACTAACTATGGACTTTCAACAAAACTTCGCAGAAATGATCCTAAGGTCATGCTCTTTCAAAATACTCAAAAGAATTGAAATCCATGCGGAACTCTGTTTGTAATGGCAACGAAGTGAAAAAACTTGAAAAAACTTCTTCTCCCAAGCCGCAGGGCCTAGAGCTTTGATTTTTGGTACAAATCATCATCTATTGACCCTCTACCAAAATACTTCAAAGAATTACCGTATTCTGAAAATTAGCCATTTTCTGTGCAATTCCTGGTTTTACATAGAATTAAAGAGGGAAAACTTTAAAAATCTTCTTCTCCAAAATCATAAGGCCTAGAGCTTTAATATTTGGTATAAATAATCATTTATTGACCCGATACCAAAATACTTCATAGAGTTACCGTATTCTGAATATTAGCCCTTTTCTTTGCGATTCCTGATTTTATATAGAAATAAAGAAGGAAAGCATTATTTTTTTTCTTCTCCCTAACCATAAGGCCAAGAGCTTTGATATTTGTAGATAATCATCATCTATTGACCCTCCACCAAAATACTTCAAATAATTAATGTATTCTGAAATTAGCCCTTTTCTGTGTGATCCTCGATTTCACATAGAAATAAAGAAGGAAAACTTAAAAAAAACTTCTTCTTCCAAAGCATAAGGCTAACAGCTTTGCTATTTTTTATAATTCATCAGCTATTGACCCTCTACCAAAATACTCACAGAATTACCGTATTCTGAAAATTAGCCCTTTTCTGTGCGATCATCATCTATTGACCCTCATCTTCTCCCAAACCATAAGGTCGAGGGCTTTAATATTTGGTGTGTAATAATACCTATTGACCCTGTAATAAAATACTTCATAGAACTACTGTATTTTTGAAAAAAATATGCCCTTTTCTGTGCAATCCCAGAAAGGAATAAAAAAAAGGATATCATAGAAAATGTTCTCCTTCTAAACCATTAGGCCTAGAGCTTTGATATTTGGTATGTATTAATGCCTATTTACCCTCTACTTAAGTACTTAAAAGAATTACCGTATTCTTGGAATTAGCTCAATATGGTTGGATCTTCACTATACCTAGGATTAAAGGAGAAAATCGTTTAAAAATCCTCTTCTCCAAAATGATTAGGTGTAAGGCTTTGATATTTTGCATAATATATCATAAAGCCTTGGGCCATCATACTCAGGGGAGCGATATAGGGCCATCATGGTCCTCTTGTTTCTAGATTCTTTTGAAAAAAAAAACAGGTGAATCAATTAACTTTTCTTTTGAAATTCAAATAAATGTTTCGGTATATCTCAAGTCTGCTTTTCTGCTAGGAAATAATCTATATAGGAGTAGCAGTTAAATTTGAAATTTAAGCTATTTTATGATACATGTAGTTTGTTTTTTCTACCTATCTGAACCATTCTACCTATCTGAACCATAACATGAAATACATGCAACGCAAATGATGATTGTGAACAACTAGAACATGACTTTTTCTTATCTTAAAGAACTGGTGTCATACCTTAATTCAACAAGACTCATAAATGTCGTTTCATTAAATTTTTGGTTGAACATTCAAACTTCCATATCAAAAGGCATCTGTTTATGTCCATAAAATAGACAAAAGCAGGGTGCATGCGATATCGTTAGATCTAAAAGAACTTGGAATATATAAGGATGACAATTATACGGATTTATGAAAAAGGCCTTTATGGGGAAGATAATTCAGAACCTTAATAAAACCACATTTGAGGACCCTTTTCTTATAATTTCTGACATGCATAACTAAAAGCATCGATTATATGCTAAATATGCGGACTTTTATAGTTTATACCTATTTTCCTTAGTTCGAATGTGACAAAATCTTTAAGCTCATACACCCATAATTCTGATATTTTCAAGTCCTTGTAAAAGAAACAGTGACATAAACCCACTGTTGCTGGGTAGATAGGGTGTAGCTAATATATGTATTGTCCATAAACACACCTCCTCAACGGCGGGGCTTTACCTTTACCCTTACCTTAAGATCACGAGTCACCGATACCACTCGGTCATATAGGTATGTTATTGGAAGGTAAGGACACCTCCTGACAAAAAGTGTAAACCATCGTTAGACTTCGCGGACCGCACAGCCTGATCAGTGTCAAAACTTTTCCTTCTTTGTTCATGTATTCTGAAACCCTAAGAATTGATTCTTTAATTGACAGCCGTTATTGGTTAATAACACAGAGAAAATGCGCTTGCTGAAATTGAACTTCAATAGTTGTCTTCCATCTATTATTTGGTTGTCTTGAGAAAAGGTTAAAAAAAGAAAAACCTTTTGGATATTGTTAAATTAACTGAAAAGAAATATATAGTATATTTATTGAATCCTTGTCATGTTGAATTAAAATCCTATACTGATTTGCTTAAAAATCAAAGGACTAGAATGTCTAAATTAGGGTCAATATTCCCTTTGAAAATTGATTATTAAACAACAAATTGATTATTTAAACAAAGGGAACAATCAGGAGGTGTAGACCAAGATCAGACAGCACTTATGTGCAGGCTGATCTTTGTCTATACCTCCTGCAAAAACAGGAATATTCCTTCTCCAGCATGACATGGGTAAATTTTAATGTTTTATTACTTACTGACTATTGTTGAGTTACTTAGAGAGAAATATATATAATCATCGTATACGTTTTCAACGTCTTACTTTCTCTCCTATATTAATATAGGTGAATCATAGCAAAAACATTTCTTTTAATCAAAAGAAATTGTTTTCTTCGAATAATCTTAAATTGATTTTCAACCAAGTGCAAACGTCTTATGAACTGTTTCGTTCCAATTAATATCACATTGCGTAAAAGTGTTTTCCATAAAGTCTTGTACTTAAAATAATTCTTTCTATCAAACGCACGTGTGAAAGACGATTCAACCTGTACTGGTTATGATTGTTTGTTTGTTTGGTTGGTGCGTTTGTTAGCTAGTAAGTTGACTGCTTTCAGTTAACAGAACGAACGCGTGTGTCAATCAAAGAATCAATAGACAAAGCAAACAATCCATTTAGACCGGAAGTGAACGTCGAACTCCGACATTGGCCAACATTTAAGAGAATCGGGTTTTTTGGTTGGACGATTTAATACTTTCCTGTTTTTTACAATTTTAGATTCGTCCAAATTGAAAGGTTTTGCAGACAGCCATTTAAAGTCAAACTTAATTGAAAAATAATCATTCAGTAGGGTAGAAAACATTATGAAAAGGGAGAAATTGCTTGTAACAACCAATTTCTTCTTTATCCACAATGTTTTCTCAACTGTACAAATCAGGTTTTAAACAGGAAAGGGATAAACGTAGTAACTACAGCTAGTTCAAGCTGGCGAGGCCAGCAGTCCGTCACTTTGATCCAATTTTAGCTACATTAAGCTTAGACTGGGTTGAAAGCAGACTTGTTTTTAACATCGATAAATGTCTAGATCAACAACAAAAATTCGAAATTGCCGAGACGATATTCCCTAAAGGTCAGCCTAGCTGTTGTCGTTTTTTACCATTTTTGTTATTAGTCATACATGGTAGTCAAAACAAAACTATCAGATGGCGTGTCCTAGTTTCGACAACGGCCTAAAACGAAAGGCATTTCGTCGATTAGCTAACTAAATGCCATAACTACAGCTTGAATAAGCTGTTGTTACGGCTTTTAGTCTCCAAGTCAACAAATAATCACGAGTTAAACGCTTTTATGACAAAATAGTTTCGAAATTCTAGCAAAAAAGACATTATTGAAGTTTATTATACATGTAAACATAAGTTGGTTGCATACTCCAGTTTTTAATGTATGTAGTTCTAGTTTTGTGTGGGAATTATTCACTTATAGGGAAACTTCGCATCTTTTGACTTGTATTTCCTGTGTTATTATTTTCGAGGTCATTTTTTTTCTTTGGCCTGGTTAAGTTAAATTACTTGCAAGAAACTAATTAAGGCCTCTAAAGAATCACGACGAGACAAGAAAAGTCATACCATTTTTTTTAGCATTTTCCAGCAGTAATTCAAAAAGGCCTTATTTTATTTCTATAACATGAAAGACTTATTGCTATCTTTAAAATGTAGTGCAAACAAGAGTCTGATATAAATGGAAATACTGCAGACGTAAATAGCCAGCACGCCCTGCAAATTAATCCTAAATGTAGACATCTGAGCGCATCTTATAAAAGCAGGGATTTGGTGTAAAGATCACTTAATTAACGAGATTTCCTTTTCATTATTAACCCTTCCTGTTCAATTCCTGGTTTTTACGCCTCTGTGTGTTTTATACTTGAGAAAAATATGTGGAAAAAGAAGAAATTGCTTATAACAAGCAATTTGTCTTTTTTTCAACAATATTTTCTACTGTACCGAATGATTAGTTTTCATTTAAAACTTTTTTTAAAATGTCGTCTGCAAAACTTTTGATTTTGGACAAGTATATAATTTTGAAAAACAGTAAAGGGTTAAGAGTACTCCTGCTCTGTACTGGCTTGCTGCAACTGCTGTAGTTTTTCACTCAAATATATTCATTATAAAGCTGCACCGGGGGTCAATAAAAATTTAGAGGAAAAACAGAATGTTAAATATGCCACTTTTGTCTATTGTCAAGTGCCATTTTAAATTGAGTCGGAATCGCTTTGTACAAGTAATAGAGTAAGTATATTTTAAGGTTCATAAAGACATGATGTAAAATATTCATTCACATATTTAACGGACACGATTCTGCAGCGATATATATTAGCTTCCTCGTGAAAACGTTGCTTTTTATACTTAACCCCTGCAATGCTGTATAAAACCTCTTTCAAAATTGCATTAAAATCAAAGGGCTGAAAGCATTGCTGGTACTTGTGGTTCGACGATCAGTATTTCTTTTGAAAATTAATTTCATTAATACCTCTCGCAGGAAAAGTATAAGCAGGTGGTGTAGACAAAGATCAAACTGCACTTATGTGCAGGCTGGTCCTTATCTTTGTCTGTACCTTCTGCTAAACTTCCCGTTTAAAGCATGACAAGGGTTAAAATTAGTGCTACATCGTTTTTCCTTTGAATTATTTCAGAGAAGAAGATATTTTTTTGGAGGGGAGGGTTCACGGAGGTATGAACAAAAACACCTAATCACACTGTATGTGTTAAGTCTGACCAGGGTAAAAACTTTCATCCAGAAGGCCCAGTTTTTTCCTAACGGGTCACATATAATACTTTTATTTCAGAACTTATTCCAAATTCTACACTAAATCTAGCTGCCATATCGACGTTGAGCGACCAAAACGATGTATCTACAACGAGAATTAAGCTGTAGGTACCACGTTTTGATCACCCAAAGACGAAATATTAATTCTTTCTGCATATTTCCTGATTATGTTATTGACCCTACTCTTTTACGTCCACCAGAAATCAACCGTTGCTTGCAGTTTGACGGATCGCGATGGCAATAAAATGAAACATCGACCAACCAAGACTCTCATTTAGATAATGAGGGTTCTACAACGTTTTTTTTGAAGCATTTGTATTGTTTTTGCAAATTAAGCGTCTTTACTATAGCTTATTTAAGCCGTAGTTACGGCATTTAGACTGCCAACCAACCATTTTATATATTTGTGTTACATGTTACTGGCGCATTTAATATTGAGGTGGAACTCAGTGGGCGTGGCCAGCGATCCGTTAATTTTGTTAACCCTTTTTTCCAGGGGTGTCAAAAAGCGTCATAGTGCGGACATGGGTTAAAAAAAAACCTTGTGCGCAGGTTCGAATTGTGGAATTACGAATTTAGTGTTTAGTGCCAAAGTAGATCAGAGATTGAAAAGTATTTGTAGCGTTATTTTAAAATCAATCTGCTCTATGTATGTCATCTTTCGCAAGCATAGATTAATTAAATGATAAAAATATGGCTTTATCGGCTTCCGTGAATATGCTTCATCCTATTACAAAGATATTTTTCAGTAATACATAATTTTTTTCTAAAGAAGTAGGCTAAAAAATAAGCTAAAATAAATGTAGAATCTTCCCTCCACTTTAAAACGCGATTCGTAACATATTTTTTTAAAGAAGAAGGCTAAGAAGTAAGCTAACATAAACAGGGATTCTTCCCTCTTATAAAATACACGGATAAATTGGATATTTGTTTTTAACTTTTAACGTATATTCGTTATAAAGTAAGAAAGATAGTATGGCATTATTTTTTTTGGTATATTGGCACCCTATGAGTTGGATATTGAACATTGTTAGAGTTAGGCGGTAACACAATTCTCAACTATCTTTATTTGACTGTTAGTTTACTAACTTAAAAGATACTCATTAATATTTGTCTTATCTTTAATAAGTAAATTTAAATTTACAAAAAAGTACATCGTAAGGTTTAATAGTTCATAAAAGAATATTTAGTGATTCATAGCAATCGTGCACTGGGATGGTGAAGTCCGGATTTTCTCTGTTTGTTCTTTGACAAATGATTTTCGACCTGTCCAAAATCAAAATGAAATTGTCCACAAAACAAGGATAGATGAATGTTGAGAAATTATTGTTGTTAAAGAAGAAAATGATGGAACCTAGCATTTTCTTTCTTAGCACGCTATTGCCTACTCTACAATTTATGAATTAGGATGTTTTTCAAACATATGATAAGTTATTTTTGAGATCTTTTTGTTACCATTCCAAGGTTTGCCCTGGTATTTACTTGTCCCTGGACACGTGACCTTGAAAAATGTACTTGACAGCAAGTAGAAAGATCATGGCGGACAGTCCAGGCATGGGAATTAACCCATTACCACAATGTAAAAAATTTTGACAGCTCCAAATTCAAAGGAGTTGCATGTGACAATATAAAGTTTACGAAATGTTAGATTTTTCATTTACCTAGTTAAAAACCTTATGGAAAATGAAGAAAATTGCTTTAAGTAAGCAATTTCTTCAATTTCCACAATGTTTTATTGTAGGAGTCAAACAACGTCATTATGTGGGAATGGGTTAAAACGTATCACGACTTTGCGTCATTTAGAACACTCTGTCATCCATTGAATTTCATCGGCAATTTTTGTGCTGCATAGCTAACGTTAGGTGTAGCGGAATGGACAAAATGTGACAAATCCTGACCCCATCTCCTCCATAAAAATATACTAGTATTATGTCAATTAAAATGACCATTCAAGTAACGTTTCAACTTGATAATCGTAAAAGAAAGCTCATTTATACTGGAACACGATTTTTGTCTAGGACTGTAAGTCTTTTTTAGCCTTTCAAACTGTTTACCGTAAAAATAAATGTTTTAGTTTTTGTTGTATTTTGTTTGTGCGATTTGTCTGTCCTCTGATATTTTACACCAGCTAAAGTGAGGTAGACGGGAAAGAATTCGATTTGGCCTCCGGTTGTTTTATGTAGAGTTACCATGATGTACCATGCTGGCTTGTTTGTCCTTCATAGGATATGATTAGTTTTTCTTTAAGTGTGATCTTCCGGCAGAATGATAGTTTTTAGTTTTTACTCTAAACAGCTGCAACAACAATAACAACAAAGGCCTGAGTAAGCTGCAGTTGTAATCTGCCATAAATCGATGACGTCTTACTCTACATTGATAATATTTTATTTAGTCATATGTCTTGTTTGAATTTAACAGATCTAAGATATTAAGAGAATATTTTTTGTTCTCATTGAGCTGTAAAATCCTAACTATAATGTATGAACAACAACAACGACATCGAAATCGGATCGAGCCAATGCCAATCAGAGATAGTATCTCGATAATAAGCCAATGGTGAGGTGCAGCCGCCATTTTTATTTAAATATGCACAGAAAAAAAAATCTCGACCCTGTTCAGTTTGGGAGGTTATGAAGTTAAAGCAGAGTCGACGATTTTCGAACCAATTGTGAAGAAACTGTAACTGCATCTTTAGTTATAACTACGACGTTTTAGCCGCCAGACCAACGTAAACGTTCAAAATAGATGTTGGAGTTCAAAGATAAATTTCGGTCTAAATGAATGATTTGATTGGTCGATCAATTTTTTGATTGCCACACACGATCTGCCTATTATTGACGAGTAGAAGCGTTACCATGGTGTAGTGTTCGAGTATTACATGTATAATTTTTTATTTACAGCCACGATTCGGTAATTAATGACGAGTATAAGCATTACCAATCCGACGTGTTCGAGTATTACATGTATAATGTTTGTGTTTAAAGTGTTGCTGGTTCGCACACACCTAAGATTACAGGAGTTTTATAGGAACATAATTGCATAACGTCTTTGAAAATAGGTAATGAATTATATAACACACAATTAGTTTGATATTTCAGTTTTTATTGATATCGCATACCTGTTTGCATATACAAACATGTTGGAATTTATAAAACTCTGGTATACCCCAGGAAAGAATAGAAAAAGTGTACCAAACTAGAGACACTTGAGCGCATGTATCGCTCAATAGGCCTGAATGTACTGATCTAACGAACTAAGTTTTCAGGAATTTAATATGAACTGAATCATCTTTGCCATATAGAATCTTTGAAAAATTGGTAAATAAAAAAAATCTTGAAAATAGTTCTACAGAAATTGAAACTTTTCATTTGAAGAAAAGTTAAGTCAATTCATGTAAAATGTATTTACTTAGGAAGATGAAAGGTATATAAAACAAATAACACCATTTTTTGGTGCATGTTTTACATAAAAAAGAATATACTGGAGATAAGTATAGTTGACAGTATTAACACATTATTTTTTCATAGTATCTGATAAAGTTTCACCCAAGGATTATTTCTGTGAAAAATGATTCAAATCAAATTATAATTATTTTGAAAAGATTTTTATAGTTTCCAATATGTATTATATATGACAATTAGCCTCACTCATCAGAACCATGTCTTTCATCTGATCATTTTGCCATTCCATCTGACAAAGGGTCACAAAAGAACCATTTCGGTTTGGTAAAGTTCCTACCAGTGGTTTCTGAGAAGATTTTCAAAAATCATATACATTATATTGAAATCAGACTCGTCTATTAACACTGCGTAGAATGTCCGTAATGCGCCATTTTGGAACATCAAAAATCTTCATGTAAATTCGTTTCTTTCGATTTGCTAGCAGAAGATAGTAAAATGGCGTAATAAATACCTCATTATAATTATTTTCCTAATTTTGAACGGGGCTAAATGTCCTCAGGAAGAACGCTTGATATCACAGCGACATTTATTTCTAAATTATTCAGACACTTTCTTGATATGCTTATTACTGGGCTAAGATATACCTCGACAAAAACTTTGGATTCAAACCCCTTACCTTAACCCGACGAGAATATTAGGCTGGTCTAAACTCATTGAAGTGAAGATAATAATTTTTAGTCGGTGAAATTTGAATTGGCCTTTATCTTTTGTGGTACAAAACAATGCGGATATTGAAGAAATTGCTTGTATCAAGCCATTTCTTTATTTTCCAAGATGTTTTCCATGGTCATTTCTTGGTTGGTGTAAATGCGGGTTTGTGTGGTAATTGGTTAAAAGTCTCTCCAGAGATGACACATACCAAACCGCCTTATATCGTAGGTATATTGTTTAAAAAAATGATTTGTGGTCAATGTTAAAATAATACCAGTCTTAACTCCTGCCGCAAATGCACTTAATCACTCATGTTCCCTGTAACTGGTGTCTGAGAGAGGACTTATAAAAGCCATAAATCAAGATATGTCTTATTTAACACCACACAAAAATAGTCGCTTCATAACTTTGTAATTTTCTGAACCGTCTGCGATGTCTGTATTTAGTTTTGGTATTCCTGAATTATTTATTGCGACCTATTTCAATTTACTCACGAGAAACAAGTCTTAGGTATTACAAGAGAAATACTATATAGATCGAAATTTGAACTTTATACGAGCTTTATTAGCATGGTGTTTTCGTCAATAATCTATTGTTTTTGTTATTGATGTTGCTGTTGTTTGTTTAATGTTGCTGTTTTTGTTTATAGAAAAATAATGTTTAAATAACATTTTAATAGGTTCCATATCCTAACCTTGGCTGTAGTTAACCAATGCTGTATAAATTACCTTACTGAAATGCTGTCAAATCAAAGGGCTGAAAGCACTGATAGAACTTGTTGTTCAAAAATCAATATTTCTTTTAGAAATCAACTTCATAAACAACTCTGACAGGAAAAGTACCAACAGGAGGTGTAGACTAAGATCAGCCTGCACATAAGTGCAGTCTGATCTTAGTCTACACCTCCTGCCAAAACCGGAATATTCCGGGTTCAGCATGACAAGGGTTATTATTCTTATTGATTTGATTTATTTCTCGTATTTCCACAAGGCACTTTCTTTCGTTTGTTAGAATACAGAATTGATGAATTGCTTCTCTCAATCACAACATCGATTTTAAAATCTAATATTTCATTTATGCTGGAAGAGAACGATGAAGTGCAATGTTTATGCCAGTCCGTTTGGTTTGTTTGACGACTAAACCCTCGTAATTATAGTAGGTGTAGTTTCTATATTTAATCCTTTCCTGTTTAATCCCTGGTTTTAACAATGTAATGTACTCAAAAAGTTGAAAAAGTCTAAAATTTCTTGAACTGTAAATTGTCGTCTGCAACTCCTTTCAATTTGGACCAGTCTAAAAATTTGACGTCTGTTAATGAGTAAAATTCGTCCTTATTTCGTATCTTACAATCATTAAAACACATCATTCAGTAAAAATCCTAATTTTCAACAAACCACCACTACTTGGACGTGTTGATGGTCCTTTCTTTATGTAGGAAAAGGCCGGGACTCAAATCGACGATCTTATTAATACGGATCTTGGGGTTTTCTTCGTTCAATGTCTAAATTGACACTAAATCAATTTTACTTTGATATACTTTCTATGCCTTACTTTGAAACATCGGGCGAGGTCGCGTCTCTTCGGGTGTTGTCGATAACGACCGTATTGCTAGCGGAAGCTAAATTCGTAATTGATACGTCACGGAATCTACAAATAAGGTAATTTTCGGTGCAATGAGTGGATAACGTCTTTAAACGATGAATTCCGGTTTAAATTGAGTTGTACCTTTGCCTTTTTCGTGTCTCGTAACGCCAAGTATTTTTGCTTCTTTTCTTTCTTTCTTTTTTAAAGTAATGAACTGTTATTTTCATTTCCTAGTCGGCTAAATTACCTACTTACACATGTCCGAAAACATTCCTTTTTGGACATTTTAAAATTTAGAGCCAAAATGTTTCATTCATAATTTGTGCAAGAGCCGCTTTAAGTTAAAGGTCCGACGAAAACACAAGAAAAAGATTGATGCGTAATGAAACACACATTTTATAAGAACATAGCTGGTTGCACATTCGTTTGCCAAGGGTGGCGCCCACTACGTGTCTAGACACGTAATGGGCGTCACCCTTGGCCAACGAAAGTGAGCTAGTCGGTGAAAAAAATCACTTGGGTGTTGATAAAATGATCGTAATTGGAATTTTTTGTCATAGACTTTAGTAAGTATAATACATGATTTCAAATCCATTGTCCTCTAAAAATGACCAAAGTGTCCGAATGTCACTTCACTATTGTGGTTAACTTGCTAATTTAGAGGGGATTCTATATATTGACTTCTATCCACTATCCATTCAAAGATAAAGTATTAATCCAACATATATCTATTTCCGTCAAGCTTTGGACATAAAACATCATTCACATGGAAATTCATAGGCTCCCAGACAGTAGAAATAGAAAAAAAGTGATATATATGCTGGCCCGTATGGAGCACTTCAAATTTGTCATCACAAGTCATCACAACACAGTGAGTCGTTCCATTCTTGTAAAAAAGGGAGATGGCTTATTTTGGTTCATCCCATTTGGAAAGATACACTTTTATGTCCAATCCATTTAACTAGACGGTAACATAACACAGCACTATACGAACTTTAACCAAAACCCATCATCCATTAGCCCTGGCCTATTTCCTACGCGTTTAACTCTTTTATCCTCCCATATAAGCGAATAAACAACACATTGTTAAACAAATCCGATACTTACAAATATTTTGTAAAAGTGGAAAAGATATATAATGTATTCTTTTATAATAACTTGTATAATGATTGCCGTTATATACATAAGAAAAGGAATATCATCTTTTGTCAGCCCGATTAGCACAGTTGGTAGACCACTTAACCTTAAACTTCAAGTTCTAGGGTTCGAGCCCTAGGCCGACCTAACAAACTTGCCTATCGGATGAGACGTCAAACCCAGACCGCGTGTGACGATGCTATCCTTGAGCACTTGAAAGAACAAGGCGGAGCCCTCAGAAGTTTCGTCATGTATCCTTGCACAATCTCTTGTAACAACTAAACGTCCTCTGGAGGCGTCGCTCATATGGGCAAATGCTACGGCATTGACAATAGAAAAAAACATACATAATCATATACATTTGTCTTATTTTAAACATCAGATGAATTTATGTCGGTAAAATTCCTTCGATATCTACACATCCCCTGACATTTTTGTAAGTGATATAGTCGATCTTGCTTACCTCTAGTAAGAGACCACCTAAATTAAACGCCTACATTTGATATCCCCTTTTTATAACCAAAAGCTCCCATGAACAAGTGGATGCAATTTGCTAAAACATATCCAAACTAAATTCAAGGTTTTTGGTACTCAATTGAATCGGCTCGGTGGGACAAGTCCAATAGGTCCAAACAACATTGGATTTAGCAGAATTTTGTAATCAATTATATATACAATAAAAACAATCCTCCATATATTTCATAAACATATGTTTTAAGTGACCATTCTCTTAAGCGACCAATTTTTAGTCGTCCCATGAATTGACCACTTTATGGTCGTCCCATGAATTGACCACTTTATGGTCGTCCCATGAATTGACCACTTTTTGGTCGTCCCATGAATTGACCACTTTATGGTCGTCCCATGAAATAAACACTTTTTGGTCGGCCCAAGAGTGATCTCTTCATACAAGATTTTCTGTATTTTCATTGATTATTTTAAAAAGTACACGACCTTGCAGAAAAAATCGAGCTTCACTGGCTTTCCCGGATACGTGTGCACTCTGAAATATTTCGAGTATGTATGTATCGTTTTTTATTTTAACCCATTCCCACACAAGCCCTCCTTTTTACTCCCCTGAAAAAACGTTTTGTTAGTCATTGTGTAATCAAGCAATTTATTAATTATCCAATATTTTTTCTATCCTTACAATTTTAAAATTCTGTCGACTTGAAATTGTCGTCTGCAGCTTCTTCCAATTTGGACCGGTATAATTTTTATTGTGTTGGAATGGTTTAAATATGTTTTCTGGTGCATATAAAATATCTTCAGAGGATTGTATAACGGCATGTCATATATACAGAACTAAAACAGTCTTTCGTTGCAAGTTATCTATAAAAATAATTCCGCATGGAGTCTGCCGACATTCCCTAAGTTAATTAAGAAATGAAGAGAGTATTTTTTTTTCGCGAAGCGGATTCATATACATGTATTAGTGTTATTAAGTGTTTACGTTCATATCTCATTGACACTAAAAATATTTTTTCAGTTCTTATTATTTGGTGCCATCAAGTAAAAAAAAAAGCTTACATTTTCCTTTTTTCGAATTTTAACAATTAAAACAGATTTTTCGAAAAATGTTTACTATAAGATTTCAAATCAAGCCTTTTCCAATATATTACCTTAAAGCAGACATATTTACCGTTGAAAATATGTTCGGAGAACTTGTTGCTTTTCTTACTATTTAATGTTGTTGTTCATAAATTTTGTTAGTCTCCCAGAAATAACATACACAAAATAACAGAAAATAAGAATATCAATAAAGAATAGAGACGATTCAAAAGAGTACCCACAGCATAGGGTTTCGTTGAGAAATAAAGATTTTAGAATACCCTTCTTATTTAGATCTCTGAACTGGAAAAAAGGCTTTTGATGGCGGTTCTTCAAGTATAGGACGTATTGTACTATAGCGTAGACAACCTATCATCGAAATTGATGACTTCTGATTGTCTAAATAGTTCGCTTTATATCCCTATGAAATTAGAAAACCAAACTTTTCTGCAAAATTGCGCCTTAAGAAGTTTTCATAAAAACGGTCTCAAACTTGAAAAATATTTGCTTATTACTTAGTTTTTGTTTATAATGTATCTGTGACAAACGGAGATGACGTTTAGTTGTGCAAAGTGAGAAGAGCAGGGTTAAATCAATAAAAACTTTCAGTTTATTATTGTTATATTTTCACATGTATGTCGGTAAAATAACCCAACGACAATCAAGTGATGGAACCCAGACAACGCCAAAAGATCCCCAGTACGAAGTTCGACTTTGATGATAAACGACGTCACTTTACAGTATATGTGGTCAATAACAGACTGCTTCACATAAATACCTTTGGCGGAGTTAAACATTTGTTTACTGCTAAAACGAAATATTTGATTGAGTAAATAAATTTTTGATTGACAGTCGCGGT
This sequence comes from Fragum fragum, assembly GCA_946902895.1. NCBI lineage: Eukaryota > Metazoa > Mollusca > Bivalvia > Cardiida > Cardiidae > Fragum > Fragum fragum. The sequence continues at coordinate 568,766 of OX336374.1, read as the reverse complement.
CCAAGAAATATTTATAATCAATCGAAAAGCGTCACAAAGAATTTGCCAGCTTGATGTCAGAGATAAAAAAAAAACACTCAAAATTTAGAAGACTGTATGAAGGAAGTTGAAACAAAACGGGGGATTGTCACTAACTCTGTTGTTTGTCGTTATATTTCTATTTTTGATCGTTTCTGACACCTTCCGTCTCGAGTCTGTAGAAAGTCTAACTGAATAAATGTTATGAATGAGATCGTTTTTACTTACGAGGGTAGAGTGAAAATTACTCTCCCTTAACCTATTCCCACGCAATGACGTTTGACGACACCCTACAAGAAAAACAACTTGGAAAAAAATGTGTAAATTGGAGATATTGCTTGCAACAAGCAATTTCTTCATTTCACTCAATGTTTCTACCTAAAGAATTAAAAAAATCTATGAGTAAATATACTTTACACTGTCGCCTGTAACTCCTTCCAATTTGATTAGTTCAACACTCCTTAAGAAATTAATTGGGGATGCATTGTGTAAACGGAAGATATTACTCAATGTTTCAACCTAGATAAATGAAAAGAAATCTAAAGTCTCATATACTTTACATTATCGTCAGTAACTCCTTCCCAATTTGACCACTCTAAAATATTCAGTCTGTAAATGGGTGAAGCTTGCAAAACTCTATATGATAGACGTGTTCTTAATTGATTTTGTATTAATAATATTTAAATATATTTTCTCGTTTTTGTTAATCCAGAAGCATGAGAGAGTAACGACGTTTCTCTACAATGTGTTGCTTTTTATCCGTTCTGTCGATCTGTTTTAATTATTTCTTTTGCTTTCCGCAAGTTATTTATGTTTCAAGGTTTGGCTATGTAAGCGATCAGTTTCGTTCCCGTTCTTGATCGTTTCTGACACCTTCAGTCTACAGTCTGTAGAAAGTCTAAGTGAATTATTTATGTAATAAATGAGATTGTTTTACTTACGGGGATAGAGACAAAATTACTCTTCCCTATTCCAGACGGGCTCTAGGTGATAAACGTATTCTTAATTAATGTAGTTTGGATATTATTTTCACATAACTTGTCTGGATTCTGGGGTCCCTTTAGAATTATAGAACAACGACGCTCATACATTTCAAGTCGCATTAGTATTTTTTTTATGTCGATTATATACTTTTTTCAAGTATATTTTTGTATATAAAAAAGGGGAAAGCTTGACAACTAGCCTTGTTTAGGTTATGACTGAATAGGTTTGACTGAATAATCCTCAACCGGTTTCACAATACTCAACAGGAGAAACACTTTGTTAATATGGTTTTCTTTCACAGTTTATTTATTCTTTTTTATGTGTGTGTCTCTCTCCATCTCTTTTTCTCTAACACAATCTATCCCCCTCTCTCTCTCTGGCTGTTTCATCCCTATCCCTGATCGTGTATGACACTATCTGTCTAGAGCCTGTATAAAGTCTAAGTGAATTATTTATGTAATATATCAGATATTTTCTTCATTCAGTGATGGTACAGAAATAACTCTACCCTATTCCAGACGTGTATTTAATTAAAGTTGCCTATTCTTCAATTTAAATATTGTATTGCTCATTGTTTCAACTGCAGCGACATCATTTGTTTTTCGATGAGATTGTATGGTCTAGCATGGCTCATGGGTAGTGTACTCCAAATTGTGCTTGAAAAATGTCATGGGCGTCGATCTTTAACCTAGCCACCCCGATCTTGTGGATATGTCAGTAAACAAGAATGAGAGTAAAACGGCGTTGTCGTTCTAAAACGTCGTAACCACAGCTTGAGTCAAGCTGTAGTTACGACGTTTTAGAATGACAAAGACGAAAAGCGATATCACGAATGAGCAGGTATACAGTACAGTTCTGTCTTCAAATCACACAGGGACTGAAGTAACATCTTTCGCTAAGGGAGAGGAAAGATATTTCAATCAGTGATGACCTAATTTAAGTTTTATAGTTAAATAACTCACATACAACCAAAACCTAAAGTTGTCCTTCGTTTAGAACTTTGATATACTTAGCAAAAAAAATAAAAGTTGACATTCAGAAATTTTGCGACCGAACTTTTGATATATGATATACAGCCATGCCTTTCTTTGTGTATTATGACCACAAATATTTGACTGTTCGCAGAGGTATCGAGATTCCTCAGCGGTAAGGTGTTACATTGATAAACGTAAAAAAGTAAGGCAACTCTCAAAATTAGATTCATGGTCAAAAGATAGCATTTCTTTTTCAATTTCGATTGTGTCCACCTCTGGCATATCTAACAGCAATACAACACCTCCTTGTTGGGTGCGTTCAAGATTTCCTAACGTCTGAGGTAGATTGACTTGCTGACGCACACGGCGACCTAGCTCATCCCAGAAATGCTCAATCGGGTTGAGGTAAAGGCTGTGTGTAGGCAAACCTTAGACTTCAATACCAGCATTTCTTAGAAAGTCTTGCTTTAGAATGCTTTGTGTGGCTTAGCATTATCGTGCTGAAGCCTAAGACTAGGGCCGTATCTCTACATAAAAGAGACCAGACAAGGATTGAAAATCTAAAGTTGCCTTCAATAGTAAGGGGAGATCGTCATCTAGCATAAAAACATCCCGCCTCTCTGACACATGCTTGAGTATGACATTCTCCAGGCCTGCAGTACACACAAAGAGCAATGTGAATCACGATTCGTCACTACATACAATCGATTTTCGTTGCTTTATATTGAATCGTAGGTGCCATGTTACCCATGCCATTTTGTTGCGCCTATAATAAGGTGTAAGAATGGGTCAATTATGTGGCTTTCCAGCTCGAAGTCCAACTGCTAGCAAACTATTCATATCAGTTTGGATTATAACCCTACCAAAACGACTGGATGCTGCTGACGTACATGATCGCAGTAGTATTTCACGATCATTCCGATGTCGCGTAACTCGTACCGCTTCGGGTATCGGCCGGTCAGCAACTCATCCGGTTTGGTGTACATGAGTTCTAAAATTAACTATCGTTTGCAATAAGAAATTCATTATTCTTGTAACGGCGGTCACAGACTGACCAGCTAAAAGTCATCTATTGCTTTTCGACGTTGATCATTTGAAAGTCGTAGCAGTTTCACAATAGCTTCAAGGCCGTACATTCATTTTAATCTAACCTAACTCTAGGTTTATGATATGTACGCGTAAAAGCTAGAGGTCTTTTTTCACATTCTACACGTTAACGTAAAACAAATGCTTTTATAGTTCTAAAGATTTTATTTAGTTGTATGGTTTCTATGTGCTATATCATAGCTTCGAATGAAGAGAACAAAAATATGGGAATTTCCGATAGGTTTTCATTTTTGCTCAGTAAATTGTGCATGACAGGTTGATTGTGTTGCGACTAAAAAATCATCCGTTAATCCACCAAAAAATCCTACTAATACTAGTACTAGGCAGTGAATTCAAATATATCGCTTAAAGACATACCTAAATAACAAGTGTCACAATCTGGACTTGAACCCGCAGCCTTTGATCTCTCTCCCAATAGAAGTCCGCCGGCCTATTACCATTTATCATTTAGAGCCCTCCACGGATGCGTTTCGAAACCGCTGCCACTATCTGCTATGTAATTAAACTATCAAAGATATATATTGTAGCGGGTTTATACCATAACCTTACTTTCTATTCTAGACGAAATATCCTGCGTTCAGAGAGACGTAGTTTCAAAATTGATTCTACAAACAGAATCCACACTGTGTAATCGTGTGTTTAGATGTCGTCGTTTAATCAAAGTACTGAAAGTACTGTAAGCTAGCAAAGCATGGTTGAATTTAGAAAATCTTTCCCTCGTTGGGTAGAAAACATTGTGGACAATGAAGAAATTGCTTGTTACAAGCAATTTCTTCATTGTCCAAAATGTTTTCCAAAGTTTTTTTCTTTAGATGCTTAAAAAGCGGAATCGGGTGGGAATGGGTTAAATAGCACGCTTTTGACAGAGTTCTCTACAATTTCTCTACAATAGAGTTTGCAATATTCCTGAAATATAAGAGAACTATTTTTTATGGCGTAGGCATTCCAAAGATTTGGTGGTTAAGCCTCCAGTGGCGGTTTGCACTCGTTGAACTTTGAGACGACATCAAAATTTGTCTGTTAACTTAAGCTATCAAAGCTGACGCTTTGCTAGCTAAAAATGAATCTACACATAGAATTAATACCGAGTTATCGTGCTTTTAGATGATATCATTTCAAGATTGAATCCTCTCATAGAAGCGGTATCGTGTAATATTAATGAGGTCGTTTTAAAACTGACTCTGTACTCGTAAAATATAAAATAGACGGGTATTCGTAATAGCTTGAAAGTAGCTAAGTGAGAAAAAATGTATCGCATTGTGATACCTCCAGACACTAGCTCTCCATACAGAAGTATTTCACGGTCTATTGACGGTTCTTGTGCCACGCACACTTACTCAGACAGAACGTTCGTCTTCGATATCAAACGGCGTTTAATGAATGGCAAGTAATATATGGAATAAACACATTTTTGATTTGCGACCTAAATTTCGCCACTACTGTTTGAATAAGCTTTTGTTTCGTGGTTTTAGTCGCGAAAAAAAACACAAAAAAACAAGATTATGCTTCATTTCAATGTCGACGAATGTCGGTGTTCAAGTTTCACATGACGGTGTTCAAGTTTCACATCTGGTCTCAAAGTGCGATTTGACTGGTCTATTTTTTATCGACAGTCGTAATGCACCATTTCATATCGGCATACCTGTGTTGTAAAAAATTGAGGTCGTTCTTGTTTCAATGACGTCATCACGTTGTCTGGAGTTATCATAGACTTCTCCAATGACGACTAAAATCTAATAGAGTGGCCCTTTCTCCCGTGAGGTGGTAACAGTTTATTTTCCAAATGATCAATTTTGTATGACACGTTTATGATTTCCCATAATAACCGAAATAGCAGACATACAACCTCTTTTAGGTAATAACTTAATGCAGGGTATTCCTGTAATTAAGCTAGTCCTAGGGGGTCCTTATGTAATTCAATAAAAAAAAACTGGCAGCACGAAATGGAAATCGACCTCCTAGAAATACGATCTCTTTCAGAGGTAACATCTGTGATATATATGTGTGTACCTTTAAACGTTTAATAATGTGAGCCTATGCGTTACATTTCCAACCATTTCGCATGTGCGCCAAGTAAAGACTCGGATCAGCCTGTCCATCCGCACAGTCTGATCACAGTCTTCACTCTGCGCTCTGTAGATAGATACTAACCCAAAGCTTCTTTAAACAATCAGCGAATATTCTAATTACCCCGAATGGCTGTCCAGGGTGCTCAATGTGTGCGAGTCACGCACCTGCGAAATGGTTGGAAATGTCACGCACAGGCTCATATAATAGTCCAATCACGTCTGTCAACAAATTATAAAGTCGACCATTGAAATCATTCATTTAGACAAAGGTACCTCCAACATTGACTGACGTTTATATGTGAAACATTTTTGTTGATTTGACGACTTAAACGAAGTAACGACAGCTTATCAAAGTTTCGACGTTAAGGTCGCCAAATATCTAATCAATCTACTTTTTGCTACATACTACTGGCCAAAAATATGGCAAAATAATGCCGTTTAAAATCGAAATGGAAATTCCTGTCTGAGCCCGTAGGCGGGGTCAACGAATTAAGTGGGCGGGGTCAGCGATTGGTTTATTTTTAAGTTTTATACATAAATAAACGTTAAATCTAACCAATGATTCATACAAGCTCTGAACATGTTTCTTAAGAGTGATATATTATTTACACATGTATATATTCAAACACTTATCTTGTGCTGTGCTGTACAGTTTACACTTGATTGAGATTTATAACGGAAATGCTTTTGAACAAAAGATCGTAGGTTGTCGACTAAAAACGACCCTAGTCTAATTGCTCAGGTTGTAATGCAAAGACTTTTAAACCCGCTGAAACTTTAAGTTGTTTTTCTAGTTCTAATCTATACGGCCATGTAAGCCCTTGTCATGGTAAATAAGATTTTCTTTAGAATTGCATTAATATCAAAGTGCTGAAGATACTGGGTGTAATCGTCTCATGTTATAAATTCTTTTGAAAATGTATGTTATAAACAATTCTGACTTAAAAGGGATAGATAGGAGCTGTAGACCAAGATCAGACTGCACATTGTGCAGGCTGATCTTTGCCTATAGCTCCTGCCGAAGCAGAATTATTCCGGATTCAGCACGACTAGGGTTAAGATATCGTCTTGAAATAGTTTCCGGAATTTATGTCCAAAACTTAGCACAGCATATATCAAGAGGCGCTAAGGCGCGTCCCGGCTTAGGAAAGCCTTGCACTCTTTTCGATGGAAATATAATGCGTTTAAAGTTAACAAACACAATAAAACCTTCGTCAGACATACTATTTACTTTAGCGAAAAGTTAACAAGAAATTCCATCAACTTTTAACCCAGCCCTCGTATTGTTACAGGAAAAAATATTATTTCCCTTGGTAAGAATGTTTGATCACCGGCCCAGCGCTACTTTCGCAGGCCATACCCACTGACCCAGACAGAAAGTCCTGAATTCTTACGGCGCTTTTCTTCAAAATACATGACAAGAACCATTCACAAGTAAAACAGTTTGTTGGCTATCTATACGCTGCGCTGTAGCTTGAATAAGCTGTAGTTACGATATTTAAGTTTTCAAACCAAGAAAAATCCTTCATATAAATGTTAGACATTGTTGGAGTTGAAATTTAACTTCTGGTATAAATGACTGATTTAATTGGTCGATTAATACTTTAGTTGAGATTCGCGATTGATCAATTATAATTACCATCTTTATCCATGCTGTTACTTTTTTTCTTTCCGTTATTAGGTATTACTGGGTTAAGAACAAGACTGTCGTAAGTCGATATATAAATGAACGCATTTACGACAGTGTTGTTCTCAATCTGTACTTGGCAGTCATTTAGATTCTGAAATCGGATATAAACTGACAAAAATTAAGATGTATATAACAAATTTATCTCCCAGATACAAATGTCGTATAAAAGATTCCTTAATACCTGTCAAAAGCCAGCTTTAAGCCGGATTTTCTTCGCGATAAAATGCCATCTGTCTACTAGATAAAGGGTAGCATAACAAAAGGTATCATTTTCTCGATAAAAGTAAATGATTTATTTTCATTTTCGTCTTTCAAAATTTCTGAATTTCGACTGTCTAAAAATTCACTTTAATACGTCTACGAAAATAAATCGAATACGGAGCTATTTTATTTACATGCGCTCAAAATAGTTCCATAAAAACGTCTGCGTCGGCAAAATATTTGCTTGTTTGGTGTCTTTTTATGGCAAATGCATTGGTGATATGAGATTGTTAGAAAAGAAGAGAATTACTACTTTTTTCATTAATGAATGAAACTAATAGCCTAAAAACAACTTTGTAGGAACCCACTTAATACTTATATTGTAATACTAGCGTGTTATTTAGGTATTCTAATGAAAACAGAACAAAACAAAAAACGCCCTCGACGCTTAAATGAACGAGTTATAGATATTTTCCAGGTGAACACGATTTTACACTAGTCAGTGGCACTGGCCCATAAGTGTTCTCCTAAATAAACAATTTCAAATATTCTATAAAAGACCAATAGTCCAGTCTTTAACCCCAAGATACTTGCCTTTGACATCACTGAAACAGTCATTCTGGCCATTATTAGAGACGTTGGAATAAGACAACACACATGCTTTCTAGGATTTCATCCAATAATATGGGTTACAAAATATCGCACCTGTCTTAGATGTTATGGAGACAAATATTCTGACCAAGTTTAATGATATTTAATTAAGTGAGATAGCATTTAGAATGCACACAAGATGTCTATGCAGCCACAGAGCGCCTAGTGAATGCCGGACATTGTTAGATCCTATATAACACATAATGTCTTTGTGCGCGGTGTAAACTACCAGTAAAATGGGGTTGGTGCCCATTATGGTTTTATTGGCCAATGTTTAATGTTATACATGTACAAGTGTAAAAAGATATTTTCTACGGAGATTCTCAGTATTACACACTAGCAATAAGCTTATTTTATTGGCCAAATAAATACGCCTTAACGATTTTCATATGATTCTAACAGATGGAAAGGATAATTTCGCCATATCTTTATCAGAAATAGAAAAAAAATAAAAACGTCCATGTAATATTAAGAAAAGAAAATAACGATAAAAAGAAAAGAAGTACATGTTAAAGAAATCGAAAAGAAATCTGAATAAACAAACCGGAACACATAGATACATATCATCTATCGAAAATCCATAATTTTATGAAAGAAAAATGATAAACAAAACCCGCTTGTCTGATGGAGTAATAGCTCTAGATGTGCATCTCTTCATGCATTATATCTCCAGAAGAAAGGTCAATAAGAAGAGACAGCTAATCAACGATTATCGCTGCTCCTACAGGGAGTTAGATTCTGTTTTCAGATAGAGCCACTTTTCTTACATTCCAGGTTTTACTCACCAGGAAAAGCCAAAATGATATTACTGTTATAAATTAAAGTGCTACTAGTCACCAGTTCTTATAAACTGATCACACGAGTTTAGTCTACAAGAATTATGACTATTGGCAATTACGCCCTTTTCTTAAATTTAGAAAAGGGTTACTCGAAAAATGGTTAAATTGTGTTAAACATAAATGTATTTGTAAAATCAAGCGTTTTATTTATTTCATAATTCATTGGCCTCTTTGTGAACAGCGGATAAGGTTATTTTTCCATAGTTTTTTTCAAATTTTCATAGTTATGTATTCAACAACTAGTGAATTTGAGTTTACGTTTAGGGTAAAAAAGGATTTAAATGGGACCTTCACAATAGACAAATGATCTTGTCAATAGCATATCATTTATAAGTACTTACATTACAAATATAAACATCCCTGAAATACTTTCGAAAAAGCAGAGACATGCTAATGATTTTGGTAAAGTTTCTATTAAATATATATATGAAGAAAAGGTTTGAATATAACCTTGGCTTTTGAATACGGCCTTCATTCCACTTAAGATAAATAAGTAATCAATTCCGCAACATTTTCGAATTAACGAAAAAAAAAGAGTTTTACTTAATGTAACAATCTGTAGATAATCGCAAACCTTAGTGATATAGCAGCTGGAGGCTAGGGAAGGATGTAGTGGTGGTACTGGTGTGAGAAATACCAGGGATCCATTGTTAGGTGCTCCAGCCGCCGCGATATGATTGAAATACTGTTAAAAGCGGCGTTAAACCCCATTATATTAAAAAAAACTGCCGGTATTCAACCAATTTCTGCACAATGACGCTATTTGACGTCCCTACATATAAAAGCTTTGGAAAACATTGTGGGAAATGATGATGTTGCTTGATACAAGCAATTTCTTCATTATCCATAATGTTTTCTGTCCCAAAGACTAAGATCGTTTTAAAATTTTATTAAGAAAGAACTGTCGTCTACAAATTCTTTCAATTTGGACTAGTCTAAAATTCTGTAATCTGGTAAGCAGTTAAGCTTTGGTTTCTCATGTTGCACTTAGTAACCTATGATATGACCAGTTAAGAAAGCACCTAGAAATAATTTCTTTTTAATTGTCCAAAGAATTCTGTAACATTTGAATACACGTCAATTTGCACTCCGTAACACGGTAAATATTTAAACACGAATAGTTGGTAAAGATAGGTGTACAAAGAAATGGATGTAGAATAAAAATACTCTTAGAAATACGATTGAAAGATTAACAGACTCGAATATGGGATTAACATATTATTGCATACTACACTGAAATGTACATATTATACATGTTTAAATCTGCTACCTTGTCCAAACAAACAATCAATCAAACAACCAGTAAATATCTCACTATAGTTCATTTTAAAAATCGCTTTGTAGAAATTTATTAGTATCAGCCGTGTAAGTCGGGAAAAGAATGTACAGGCAGTACATTTTGTACAGGCAGGGGACAAACTGTCGCTACAGTTATATAGGAAAAATCATCTTGTTAAAAGAAGTTTTCTTCAGTATCATTTATACGACTAGGGCCTTGTTATTCAAAACCTACACACACACACATATATATTTATATATAACCGTTATATGACAGGCAAGTGCTGTCAATGTCCTAAAATGGCCGACCTCGAACGGACCAATTTTGTTTCTGTTCAATTGAGCTGGATGAAGCCAATGTGTTCACGAACAATAGACATTAACAAGTTCTATAATACAACGGGACATAGTCAATGGATAATTAACACTTTCTAGAAGTCTCTTGGTATTACGGAAAATTTTGTGTCTTGAAAAGAGGAGAGCCGCTGTCAATCAAATAGTTGTTTGACTAATTATATCAATCAGTTAGACCGGAAGTGAACTTTGAACTTCGACACTTTGGTTTGTTTCCCGACTAAAACGTTACACCGCAGCTTATTCAAACTGAGGTTATGACGTTTATATCGCGAACTAATGATTTGCCTTTTGTTTTATGTCCATATCAATATATTTGAAAAATAATGTCATTTATTACTTAGACGAATTGCGATGTCGGTGGCCAGTAAGGCCAGTGAGTAGGGCGGCAGTCCGTAAATTGGTGGAGTGCTGGCTACACCAACCGACTTCTCCAGGAAGTTCAACATCGATATTAAACGGTGTTATTTTGAAAACACAAATGTTGGCCAGTAACATACGTTAAAAAGTTGAATGGTAGGTTGGTGATTTAATGGCCGCAACAACAGCATGAATAAACTGTTGTTATGTCAAAGTTGAAACCAATTAAAAGGCTTCACAAAAGGTCGGCAATATCGGAATTCAATGTCCACTTCCGGTCTAATTGAAAGATTTGATTTGTCGATTCATTCTTCAATTGACATTACAGTTGGTCAATTGGCCAATCGCAGCTGTCAATCAAATAATCAGTCGAATGAAATCATTCTTTTAGACAAAAAGTTTTCAACTTTGACATTGGCCGTCATTTTTATAAACCTTATTCGTTGGTTTGGAGACTTATGCTGTATGCTACTGGCCCTAACATTTGAAAACTAACTGCTTGTAAAATCGAAGCGGGACTTCCTGCCCGAGTCATTGGGCCAACGGGGTAACTAGTAGGACCAGTGCTCGGCCATTTCTCGACAGACTGCATTCAAAGATACGTAGTACAAACAACACATACAAACGTGTATCAAACACCACTAACGCCCTTTTCCCTAGGTTTATTCCTCGTAAGAAACATGTTTAATGCCCCCTTAAAATATTTGTTTATGGTTTTAATATAGGTTATATATTGTCTTAATGTGGTCTGTCTTAAATTAGATGATTAACTCTATTCAAGTAGAATAGACTGAATCTATTACTTGTTTCACCTTGTCCCAGTATACAAATTCGTACGTATTATCATTCATTTGCACGTATATAAAGCCCGTTTGCAATCGAGAATCTACCCCACCGCCTTTTCTGAACATGCTGGGGGCAGGGACTCGGAAGTATACTGACGAATTTAGTTATGGGACTAAGTATAACAACCATGTATATCATTTCATATTGCCCTGGTAGAAATAAAATATTTGTTCTGTTCTGTTCATCACTAAAACTGATACAAAAATACCCTCCTTAATAAAAAAAAAGTCTTTGATATTATAAATAAAATATCATAATCGTGCTTATCAACTGCCGAATTTATTAAACTTGTCATCTAAAATATATTAAACTCGGTATAACCTCATTCTTGTCTATAAATATACGACTTAGTATGTCAAAACATATCATTTAAAACCCTCTAAAAAGATATATCGTCGTTGTCGTTCTAAAACATCGTAACTACAGCTTGATTTAAGCTGTAGTTACGATATTTTAGAACGACAAAAATGATACGTATGTTTATGTAATTGTCAACAAACAAGGGAAAGTAGCAAAATGACGAAGCGTTAAAGATTGAATCTAACATTGCTTGCTAGTGCCTCTAAACTTTAAACACATTGTGCCTTGTAATGTCGCAAGCTGTCTCTAAAAAAGAGTATTAATGGATTTGATATCCATTTGTAATTCCATTTACATCAATGGATCGCAGACAAGCTGTTGCTGACTTTAAGATTTATTTCGTAATAAAGATTAATGTTATAGGAGAAAAATCCTCTTTGTTCTACAGAAAACTAGAACATAATCGCAAGGTTCCCTTTATCTTATATTATTATGGCTTTGTGGTTCGGATTTTTAGTTTATACCAATCTATTTTAGTTCGATTTCGACGAAAGCTTTAAGCTATGAGGTCTATCTCGAATACTAACAATCCAGATGTTTTCACGTCCCTTACAAGAGAAGCAGTTGCTGTTACTGCTACCCACATTTACAGCTGGGTAAACTGGGGTTACTATTAAATGTTTTATCCATGAACAAATCCCGATGACGATGGGGCTCGACCCCGTGACCTTCAGATCACGAGTCAGGCACCTATACCGTTTAGTTACCGAGGCAGTTTTGTAGCACGTGGGGGAAAATCCATTGCGTTAGGGCCGAATGCACGTGCAATAAAAACGACATTTCAATACATTTGAGAAGGATAAAATGAGTGGTATATTTAAAAAGTCACCAGGGGGACCTATTTTGATCAACATTCCTTTTTTGTTTAGCAACTTAGATTGAAATGCCAATCTATGATTAGTTGGTTGGACAAAATGGACCTAGAATTAATAATAGGTACTCAAAACTGAACCACAGTCCTGGACTAATCAATTCAAAAAGTAGGTCAAAGCCAGAGTCAAAAGTTGACCTTGACGCAAGATGAAAGATTTTCTTTCCTAAAAAAAGATATTCAAGGTCAATACTGATAATTACCAGATCGTGAATGGAGAATGGAATTTATTAATATTAATTTAATCAATACAGTTAATAAAACATAACCACGCATAATAGTCTTAAAGAAAAATAGAAATAAAGGAACACAAATCTTAAAATTTACACAAAGTGCCACTTTCTACTCGAAATTGACACTAAAATCGCGTGAGTAAAACCTTACACCACTCCCCTCTGTTATGATCTAAGTGCCTTCTAATGTTTATTCGACGTATATATTTATATGAATTCTTTTTAGATATGTATAATTTTTAGACTAAAGCAAAGACAGAAAATGGCCGATAATAATTAAGAAATCAGGGAGAGCAGACCATCAATGACAGACGAAATATAAAAATAATATTCTACGAGAAGAAATAACAATGCATTAGGGAAATATTTCGTACTGGTGAGTTTGTACTTTTGATTTATGAACATCTCCGGGGATAAAGTGTTGGGCTCTTTCATATAAAGTACAATACATCATTCATTCATTCGTTTGTTCATTTATTCATTCATTCACTCATTTATTCATTCATTCATACACGAATGCTTTCACGCACGAATGTTTTATTTCATTTAGTCTTTTGTTTGTTCATTCAATCAATCAATTAATTAATCGATCAATCAATAGTATATTCCTTTGATGGTTCCTTCGTGCATCAATTCAATATTAATTCGTTCATTTATTTTGTCAGTTATATATTCAACCCTTCATTTATTTCGTATTTCCACCGTCTGCTCTCCAATCTAAATTTAATATCGCCCTTTTCATTCTTCTTCCACGCGTCTATAATAACAATAAAAGCATGAAACAATATTCTCATGAAACATTCTTTGAATGTGTAGGTCTGATTAATATTCAACCCCCGAGGGTTCGCGATCTCTAGCCAAGAAGATAACAATATGATACAAAACAGATAACGTTTGATATCTTCCTATTCTGTGATGAGAACAACATAACGATTGAAATATATAGGCAATTTTCTGTCGAAATAGTTCCAATTGTTCGTATTTAATCAAAGTGCTGAATTCCCGTAGGACATTTTTCGAACGATATAACGGTTGAAGGATAACGGGTTATTTTCTGTCAGAATCGTTGTCGTCCCATGATTGCATCAAATCAAAGGACTGGGGTACCGAAATAGAACTTTTGAAAATGGTAAGTGGTGTAATATAAAGGGATCGTTTTCCCGAGACTGTCGATTGGTTTATTCTCCTTTAACTTGTAGGTTTGTACGATGTCAATGTAAAATATAGAGCACAGTGCCAACATCTTTTCGCAGTCCCTCATGGGATATTTGTATATAATACCTAGCTAGTTTTTAAAGTGGTCCTGGAAGGGTGTTGTTGGTGGGCATGTAAGTAGATAGTTAAGATTCACCTTTTCACGTATATAGTTTTGATTGATTGATTTAATAGGGTTTAACGCCGCTTTTAACACAATATCAGTCATATCGCGCGGCTGGAGCACCTAACAATGGACCCCTGGTATTTCTCAGACTAGTACTACCACTACATCCTTTCCTAGCCTCCAGCTGCTATCCCACTTAGGCTTACGATTATCCACGTATTGGTGGGAGACAAATGTTGGAAAGGATATGTGCCGCCGCCGGAGATCGAACCCTTGACATCCCATGATTGAAGATTAGGAGACTGTAGCGCTACCGACTGCGCCATGACGGAGGCCAAAACCACGAGAAACCATATGGACTAATTCGATAGATTTACAAATAGTCATGAACTGCAAAGTTATATGTGATAGCCGCTCGGAAAATGATCAATGGCCGACCAGAGGGTAAAATAAGAAACCCTCCGAAGGATCCGGATTCAGACCAAGAGGGTAGGCGGGTCGGTTCCCCGGGAGGAGGGGAAAACTACAGGAGAGACTGTCGATAAATCGTAGTTATTGACGCACTCCCCTATTGGGTTTTGCAGGTTTGATAATCGAACCGAAGCTATTGCCTATGTGGTTTTATTTTCGTTTATTGCAAAAGATTTCATTTGAACCTGAATCCAAACTAAATTGAACAGTTTCTTTTCATTTTTCTCAACATTCATGGTCACAGTTATTAGAATATACCAACCACACACACACACACACACTAAAATTATCGGTCTTGATACATTTAGTAATATTTCAACGGTCTGAGCAGACCCAATGTCGGAAAAGTTTAAAATCCTGGTTTTTGATTTATATTTTTAACAGATCTAGATTTAATGTATAACAATACAAATGACCAGTCGCGGCTGTCAATCAAGGAATAAACCTACCAATCAAATAATTTATTCAGCCCGGACCTGAGCTTTACAACTCCGACATTTGCCGCTATTGTGGTTATCCTTTATTGTTGGTTTGGTGACATAAACGTCGTAACTACAGCTTATTCAAGCTGTATTACGACGTTAAGGTCAGCAACCAATCATTTCACTTTTTTGTTACATGCTACTGACCATAGATTGTGCAAAAATAACGACGTTAAAAATCGAAGCGGAACTTCCTGTTTGAGCTAATGGGCGGGGCCTAGGGTGTCAGTAGGCGGGGCCAGCGATTAGTCAATTGTTCCGATGTTAATTCAAGACTGTAAAAATAGTATGCATATTACGTAGATATTTTGATAGACCAATGACAGCAGGTAAACTGCACGGGCTCTACTTAGATCAACACAGAGACGAGAATTTCCAATCCAAAGGCTATTTTGTGTTACAATGGTAAATGAAGAAATGAAAAATGGATTAATGAGTTATTCTTAAATTCAATTTATAGACTTCTATTCATAAAAGAATTAAACAAACTGAGAGAATATATCAATGACGGTTTGTAAAGTCCACGCTCTTTGATATAAACAACCGTCGATCTAAACGAAAAGTATCATAGGTAGAGATATGTTTGGAAGAAAATGAAACACAACATATGACTTTTCCAGGAAGATTTTCCTTCACCCATCCCCAAACGACAAAATTCTAGACTTGTCAAAACTGAAAGGCGTCGCGGACGAAGATTTAAAGTTTGTGAAATTTTAGAATTTTTTTTCAGCTTTCTTGCTAGTAAACATTGTTTAGAATTTTGTTACAAGCAATTCCTTCTTTTACACAATGTTTTCCAAATTCTATTTCCATCGGAGGAAGGGGGGGGGGGTCAAAAAGCGTCATTGTGTTGGGATTGGTTAAGGGTCTAGGGACGAGTCAGATATTTTACTCCTAAAATAAGACAGCAAGAACCTCGTAACTACAGTTAGATTAAAGCTGTAGTTACGAGGATTTAGAGTTACACAGACAAAATTTTATCAAAAGGTAAAAGAGGTATGGGATAGATAAAAGGATACCGACAGACTGGATACAGATAGATTGGATACAGATAGACAGAAAAACAGACTGCTAGACAAACAAATTTAGGGCTTTAGTTCTAGCCGGGTGATTGTAGAAAAAGAACAATATCTAAATGTTAATATGAAAACACTACCTGTACAAGACAAGAGCGTGAAATTCCTTTTAAAAGGTTTTAGAATATTTTGAAAGAAAGACACAGCTACATGTAATTCTTAATCGACTTGCGATGTTTATAAATTGCTTGATCCGTACATTCCTTTACCTTTCAAGTGAAAATTAGGTCGTCGATTTGGGGTAGAAAATGTCGTAAATACAGCTTAATTATAGCTGTATTTACGACTTTTTGTACGCCCACCAACGATGTGATTATTATTTTCCTGTACAGTCACATATCTTTAATATTTTTTTTTTCGTATTGGGTAAAGTACATTTTCGAAAAGAAGAAATTCTCTGGAAAAGCCAATTCTATTTCCATTCTAAATGATTAGATGAAATCAGATGTTCTAAATACGTAAAAAGCTTTCTTCCAACATCGGGTAGGATAAAATGACATACCATGTGATTTTCATGATTCCTATTTTTATTTTCTCCGAAATGATACTTCAAAGATATACACATTGTCACAATACTAAAAGGTAATAGTTCAAAAAATATTAAATCACAATACAATTCTTCCCCTTCCAAATTAGATATGGGTATTTTATTATTATTGATACATTTATTTTTATATTTATTTTTATTCATGGCATTCATTTGGGGAAACACACACACACACACACACAAACAAAAACAACTTAGATGGAAATAGGAAATTTACCCTTGTTATATTGAAAATAATTCTTTGTATGTAATTGTATAAAAATCAAAGTGCTGAAATCACTGATAGGCCCTAATTGTAGGTCAATATTTATTTTGGTACATTATTTTATAAACAGCTGTTTATAATTTAACAACTTATATGCCATACAGGTTGTGTAGACTAAGATCAGCCTGCACATATGTGCTGGGTGATCTTAATTTATAGGTGATGCAAAAGCAGGAATATTCTTGGCACAGCATGACAAGAGTTAAGGTTAACAGTTGTATAAAAATGTCCGTAAACAGTCTGGGACAAGGTAAAAAATGGTATGTCTTTAATGGTTTCCAGGATTTATGTCTCACAGAAGAGGTTCAAAACAAGGTCAGACTATTTTTGATCAAATTAATTTCTCCTACTACATTATTTTAGCATCTGTTAACCACTCAACACTGCAGTATTGTATAAATAACACCGCGTAAGACGAACACCGCTTTGCTGTGAGAATGAAGAATTCACTGTTGAGTTTTCCACCATGTACACAGCATGGAATCCTATTTTCTTAAAACACTTAAAAACGTTGAGTGATTTAAAACTTGTTTCTCTTGTTCGATTAGTTCCAATAAAAGAACGTAAAAGTTATTTCAAGATTGTAGTGCTGGTTTGGAAAACTCTTTCAATTATTCATTTATTTTTTCTTTGGCAAACCATTTCACTTATTCATTTATTTTTTCTTTGGAAAACATTTTCATTTATTCGTTTATTTTTTCTTTGGAAAACTTTTTCACTTTCTCATTTATTTTTTCTCTTGATGACAAATGAATTAAGATATTTTCTTCGAGACAATTTGCTATCATGTAGCACCACCCCCACCCCCCAACCGGGCGTTCCTATACTGACCGTTCGGGTGATTATCTAACCGCTCGTTTCTACTGACCTAAGCGCTGCTTTTTACAAACCTCGCTCCATAGACATGAACTTCATAATTAGCAAGTTACGGATCGCTGACCACGCCCACTGTCCTCCGAGTAGGCCGTCCGACCCTAACCCTATCAAACGACGATAATTTTCTAAAATTATCAACAGAAACATGAAACAACATCAACAACAAAACAGTCGTCTTAGGGCTACTTGAAATGTCGTACATATAACTACAGCGTAAATAAACTGTAGTTACGAAATCAACGAAAATATATCAAATAAATATTGTAGGTCAATATTGTACTTGCAGTATAAATGAATGATGGGATCGTTCATTTGCGTTCTTGATTCACACCGGTGATTCTTACACTAGGAATGATATTGTGACATGGTATTTTACCCGGGACCTTCCGGGGAGTCCATGAACTCGTATTCTTAAAAGGGACAGAATCCTTCAGACTTGGAATTTGAAAGAGACAACGCAGTCTGGTAGAATGGTCATTTTACATCTATTAAGATTAGCGATCTAAAAGCGATACTTTCTGATGCTGTGGGCCCTACAAGCTGACCGAGTGACGAGTAACATATGTTACTTATCAAGCGAAAGGGACCTTCTTGTGGTTTCGAAAAACATACATAAAGAAAGAGATCAATTAGAGGTATTCTTTCAGAACAGATACATAACAAGGTAAAATTGATATTCCTGATATTTAAAAAAAAAAAAAAAAAATAGAGAGAAAATACAGAGAATGAAAATAATCGATCCGGGTTAGTCTGCGCAACCCGCGCAGACTGACTAAGGTCGATAATTTTCAAACTTCTCATGAGGCCCCTTCTAGTTTGACAGATCACTTTTCTGTGAAATAATAGAACAGATTCTAAAAATGCTGTAAATTGTTCGGTGCAGTATTGACCACAATCAGAGGAATAATTACAGGGGTTTTCTGACAGGCGGGACAGGATTTCATATTTCCGACATCTGTTTCCGAAAACAGCTAAATTCCGTAATCAATATCAGAGCTCTTTTGTTGTATTAATTGTTCACAGTGAATACGAGATTCTCTTATCTGCCGTGGTCGGTGGTGCACGAATAAACGATGTGTGTGTGTATGTTTTTGTTGTTTTAATACATGTTTCTCCTCTTTTGACTTCTAATTGATTTAGGGGGGTAACTAAAATGAAGAAGAGCAACTCCTTTTGTACGTTTTTTTTCAAATCTAAACATGCTTAAATATAATAGGTTCAGGACCGTACAGATTGAGATTTTATTCATGAGGCAATCTTTGAAGAAAGAACATTGTGTAATGATAGTTTTTATGATGTTTTTTTTTTTTTTTTTTTCAAGCAGAGCGTCAATTACATGTATGAGTCTGAACCCAGTTTCTACTCCTTGGAAACCTAGTCGATTTCGACACGAGTTACCAGATGATCAGATTAGCTTCTTAGTTAAATAGAACCTGAAACTGAACATGAAAGAAAATATATCTGCGAAAAGAGACCTCCTATGTAGTGCTTAAAATATCGACCCTGGTCAGAATGTGAAGAATGCTCAAGCCGATAAGGGTTGAAATCCTGCCTATTTAAAAAGATTTTCTGAATGGAGAATATTTTTTTCTATCTCTTTTTTTCATCCTTTTTTTGAAAATCCAACCCTTGTTGACCGTTGCTGGATGCGATCTTTTTTCAAATATTTGTTTTAATTGATTCCCTGGTGGTCCAATTTCGTTTAATATTTACTCATAAAGCGTAATGAGGACAATGACTTGGAATTCTATTTGAAAGAAATGAGTTCGAATGATGGAGTTTTGATTAATGAAAAACGGTTTACATTAGGTATCTTCAAAGCTTTAAAACATTTAGAATAATAGAAATTGATCAACTCCCGCTGTCAGAAATAATTGTTTTTTGAACGACTTGTTTGCTAAAATGAGTTTTCCCTCCCACCCTCATTTTTTCTAAGTTAACAGCTGCTATCCTACATTTGGTTTTAGAAAACAGCTTACGTTACAAAATGTTTGCAAACTAGTAACAATTTTATCATTATCAATATAATTCTTGTTTAGAAGGTAGGTAAAATAAATTAATAAATCAATTCAATCCAGTCTTCCCGAAAATTGTAAAATCTAAGGGGAGGGAGGGGGGAACTGGAGGTGGGGAGGAGAGGGATGATAAAACATTTCCTGGATTTACTTTAAATATGACATATAGTTGTTAGGCGTACAAAATGTCGCAACTACAGCTATGTTATAGCTCTAAGTACGACTTTTTTGTCCGCTCAACGACGATATGCAAACATTTACTCTACAAAGCAATGTGTTTGATCTTTATGTCATGAACGCACTTTTCTGCATCATCTAGAAAACTCAATAATCGCGACTGTCTATCAAAAAATTAGTCGACCAATGAAATCTTTCATTTAGACCAGAAGTGAATTTTGAACTCCGACATTGGCCGCCTTTTTTTAATAATTTTTTGTCAGTTTAGCATCTTTTTAAAGATGTAGTTACGACTTTTAGGACATCATCCAACCATTCTACTTTTTGTTATATGCCACTGCCAATAAACTTTGCAAATAACATCTTGTTGAAGTTAGTAGGAAGGTCATTTATGAGGTTGTGAGCGGCGAGTACAAACAAAACGTTTAGAGAAGACACTGATAGACCAGGTAATCCATACCGTGTAGTTCGAATATTTTCAGATATTCTCGAGAAACCAAGAGTGTGCTAACCACATATGTAAAGGCTTCAACCAGAATGTGGGGATATTTGACGCACTCACCTAGCCCTACGTTCGTCGACATCTGATAAGGTAGAATGACCACCGACAAGAAAGCAAAAGGCGTTATTCACCATGCAGGGTCAATAGCATGGGACTAAGATTGTTGGTCGGCGTTCTTAACGTCATAACTACAGCTGAAGTGGCCAAATCAACAAAATTGCTTCACACAAATGTTGGAGTTCAAAGCTTAATTTCTGCTTGATTGGTCAGTTTACGGAACGCTAGAAAAGCCCATTGAACTCCAACAAGACGTTCGTCTTTTATGTAAACTTGCGTTACTTTACAAAATTTATGGTCAGTAACATAAACCAAACTGTAATATGGTTAGACGACGACCTATTCATCGAAACTACTATACTTGAAATTACGATAATTAAGTCCCCAAACCAACAAAATGTTTAACATAACTGTCGGCAAATATCAGACTTTAAATTTCACTTCCGGTCTAAATCAAAGATTTGATTTGTGAATCGATGTTTCTGATTAACAGCGGCTATCCGTCAATAGCGATCTGTTGTTCATTATGAAAAGGTGGGACTATGTTGCAGAGAATTTTATAGTTTATTGTATTGTGTATTATTCAGTTTAGTGCTATCCAATACTTTATTTTTTTCTGGAATATCTATAATGGGTACTCTCTCTGAGTTTCTAGGTTGAAATGGGACCAATTTGAAACAAAGCCTGACCTTATTTCTTCATAATTGATCTTCAATTTGTAGAACGTAGTCTAACATTATTCCTATAGTAAACAACAAGGTCCCGTGAGGCGAAAAGAAGAATAAGACTACACAAATTTTGATATTCAATCGGAGTTGCAGATAAGAGGGGATGATCACAAAATATATCTGTTGTTTCTCCCTTAAACACTAAGTTGTGGATTCTCATTTGAAACAGCTTGACGACAGGATTATAATGATTAAACACAACACAGGGTTTGGTTAGCAACTAAAGCAATTTGATATTTCGAAATCGAAATCATTAACTCAATCATGATTTGTTTACGTCTTAGTGATATACATAAGAAAAAAATGTGGAAAAAAAAAGAAATGGTTTGTTTCAAGCTATTGCCTTTTTTCCAAATTGTTTTCTGTCTTATATGGCGAATTCTGCATGAATTGTACTATAGATGTACTTTTAAATGGCGTCTGTTATCCCTGGTCACAAGTTTTCCTCACCTTTAGATATAAATGATTCACATATTTCGCGACTGAAAAATTCGTTGTTAGAGTGGCAAATGACGAAGAGCTGGCCACGCTAATTGACCTCTGATATGGTTCTTCATTTGAGATAAAAACAAAACAAAACAAAAAGAACAAATCAAACAAACAAAAAAGAGAGAAACAACGTATCATGAAATATCTTGTCAGGGATTTTAAACGTATATCGGTCGAAAGAGATCTAAACTTGAATGTGCGGTAGAAAAGAAGTTTTGTTCTCAAAACCAACAAAATAATGAAAGTAAAAGGACGGAGTTCAAAGTTCACTTCCGATCTAAATGAAATATTTGTCTTGTCGATCATTTTTTCATTGGAAGCTGCGACACGTGGTCATGAAAAATGACGTAATGTGCAAGTCAAATGAATATATGTATAAGCAATAGCACAAAACAGACTCCTTCCTCATTGTTCCAAATTTCAAAACTTGTTTGTAAAGGACAATTAAATATATTATATGTGCATTGTGCCGAAAAGAGAAGATAGCTATCATCTTGTGCATGAGACTGGTTCGTAACCCTTGTCATGCTGAACCCGGAAAAATTCGGTTTTGGCAGGAGGTATAGACAAAGATCAGCCTGCACATAAGTGCAGTGTGATCTTAGTCTTTACCTCCTGTTTGAACATTTACTGTCAGAGTTGTTTAAGAAATTAATTTTCGAAAGAAATTTTAATAATTGGAAAATAGCTACTACAAGTGCTTTCAGCCCTTTGATTTTAATATCATTCCGAAATGGATTCTATACAGCAAGACAAGGGTTAATAAATGTATCGGATCATAACTACAACATTGCAGTTTGTGTATTTCTATTTTTAAACAGATTTGTTGCAGGGACAAATATTTGTTGTGTCAACATGACATCTTCATGTGTACGTTTAAAAATGTTTATTTTTCACAAACCTTCTCAGTTGGCTTAACGTTAGAAGAAGAAAAAAGGGCAGTCATCAATTTTGGTTTAATGCCTTATAGGAGAATAAGGGGTCGACTAATAATAAATCATCCAGGTTCCTCAGGAAAAAGAAGAAGAATTCAATCTAATTAAAGCCCGTATCTATATTTGATGAAAAATTACTACAGACAGCTAGGATGAAAGACACGTAAGAACTGCCAAGTAATGAGTTTGTGATCTGTCATGGTCTTTGGTAGTCAGTATATATACCGAAGGAACATTGCTTTATAAAGTGGGTCCCACCACATAATTGTCTGGCCCCGCCCACTGACCACGACTGGAAGTTCGACTTCTATATTAAACTACCCCTTTGCGAATTGCAACTAACATGTATCAAAAAATTAAAATGGTTGGTTTGCGATATAAACTTTAATAAGCTTTAGTTACAATGTTTAAAATACGAAACCAACAAAATGACTTACATAAGTGTCTGCCAATGCTTGAGTTCAAAATTTTCTTCCGGTCTAAATGGATAATTTCATTGGTTGATCGATATTTTGGTCGACGGCTTCGATTCGTTAATTAAGGAGAACGATTTAATCTGGCATATCCGAGTACTGGTATAGATTCTTAACAGCCAACGGCCAGACCAGAAAATAAATAAAATATGGGTATTCTAAATATGACTCTTGTTATGCACGTAGACGCTTATATGCTATATATGATCTTATCCTGCCACTCAATCTGATTAAATTCAGATACTATTGCTTCGTCCTTGCCCAGGGACATAGCGATAGTGTATTATTTTGGATCTGATTTTAAGTAATGGAGAGATAGCGTAGTGATAGACGATTTTAATGAATTTGCCTGCCACTAAAAGAGGATGAAATTAGAGTCCCCATATGGAAATATTTGCTAAAGAGAAATGATATAAAATTCCGTTATTTGGGGACCATATCGTCGTAACTTGACAAACTATATTTACAATTATTATTCGTCCATCGACCAATGTTGGTGCAGAAAAACGATAAAATTAGAGTCTCTAATGTGCAGATATTTGATCAAGAGAAATAATATAAAATATCGTTGCTTGGGGACCAAATCGTCGTAGCTTAAACAAATTGTAGCTACAATGAAATTTTTGCCCATCGACCAAGGTTGGTGTAGAAATATGAATATATACAATGAGAGAATTACATTTCATACCTAGGGAAAAAGGGGTCTAAATGGGTCTCAAAGGGGTGTAAAAGGGGTCTAAAGTGAACTTTTCGGCAATTATCAACTTGGGCGGTTCCAAACAGTCTAACCAGAAATAGGCCTAAAACTTGTTTTCGTAATATCATTAATGTCCCTTTTATCGTGACGGGTCAAACAGTTCTATTAACATTGCGTGTGGGTGGACAGTAGAAAAAACAAAACGAAGTACAAAACGATTTTCAGCATACATGATTGATTAAGCTTAATTGATTACTGGTTTTGTTCTATTCTACGTGTACATGAATAACATTGACGAAATATACAGGGAAAATAGTACCGCCCAGTTCCGAAAATAGAATGTCATTTTGTATCGATGCAAAAACGCTTTTGAGTCACGAACTAGCATGTTCTATCTTTAATTGAAATGAATTATAAGGCCACTGGCTTTGTTCTCTTGCGGAATCAGCTTACATGCTTTAAGTCTGCTATAAAACGAACGAGAAAATTAGTTCACTAGAATCTATGTTGTTTTCAAGAATATGTTTTATGAGCGAAATGTCGTAACTACAGCTTGATTGAAGCTATAGTCACGACATTTTTTTTTTTCTCGTGCACCGACGAACTATCTTTACTTTCATATTTTAGACAGTTTATTTGATATTTCAAGATATTTCTCGTGAAATTTCCAAATTTTCCTACACAGCTCGAATCCAACATAAGGTTTTGTATCACAACTATAACATAAAATCCGGATGTATTGAACCACTGTTCACGATATCATATTTGAGTTATAACTTGTCGGGTTATCCCTGACCGAGGGCTAAAATATGAGTACATGTGTGTTAAAGTCGTGTTCCTTGCATTACCATAAATAGCTTGAGATGAAGTTAACAACATCGAATCAATTTTTTTTAACATATGAGGAATTTGAATCTAGCCCATTCTAACACAACAAAAACCGAGACCAGTCCAAATTGAAAAAAAAAGCTGCAAACGACAATTTTAAGTTCATGGAATTGGTACTTTTGGGATAGAAAACAAGGTGAAAATGAAATAATTGCTTGATACAAGCAATTTCTTCATTTTCCACCAAGATTTCCAAAGCCTTTTTCTTTCGGGGCGTGAAAAGGAGGAATTGTGTGAGAATTGGTTTAATGGAGATAATCTTTAGACGCCATTCTATATCATTTCACGTCTTGTTTTAACCTTTGATGGCATTTTATCAATTAACTAATAGCAGCTGTCCATCAAAACCGATTGGCCAGTTAAATCATTCCTGCAGATCGGAAATGAATAGTGACCTGCGATATTTGTCAAACATTCTAATGCTATAACTATACACCTTATTCTAGCATTATCCCGCTTTTCTGTTGTTGCTTATTTTTGTTGACGCCCCTCAAGATTTAAAAAATCAAAGCACTGAAAGCGCTGAAAGCCTGAGATCTGCCAATTTGTGCTCTAGAGGACACAACCTGCCCGCAATAATTTTCATCCCGTTGAGGTACTGTAACGATATATTTACATGTATATATCGTAACATATTTTTCACCCGATCAAAATGATTTGAAGGGTCTGATAAAGGCCACTCAAGGATCCTTCCTGTGAATTATGGTTTAGTTTGGTTGAATTATGTTCAGTACTTTCTGAGAAGAAGATTTTTAAAGTAAGAGTCGACGGACTGACGGACGGACGACGGACACCACATCATGACAAAAGCTCGTTGGCTTTCAGCCAGTGCAGCTAGCAGGAGAGAGCTAGAGAGTGAGAGAGATGGGTAGCCAGGTTCGAACTAGGAGGCTCTTGCGTGCGATTCGAGTATTCTATCACATAGACCAATCTCGTTATGTAAATATGCTCTTTATAATCTCCAGAGAGGGCGGGCGGTCGCTGACCAGGTTAACATGATTATGTTCACCTCTCAAAAGCGGTTTCTAGACGTTGCATCCTTTGGGTAGAATTCGGAGGTAAAAAAAGTATATAGACACAAAGTCCGAGCACGACTAAACTGTTTTCAGACAGTGCGAATATGATCATATGAATGACCAATTAATTTGTTAAACAAAACATTCCAATCGTGCGTAAAACCGGCAGCTTCGCTTATAAGCTTTATACAGCAACTTCGTCTAACCGGACCGTTTTAACATTGTTACTCTAGAATAAGTAATATTATTTTGGTATGAAACAAAAACCTTTTCTTAATAATATGATACGATTATATATGTTTAAAAATTTCCAATATATTATATATCTCCTTTCCTTCTTTCAATTCACTCGTCAAGTTCTTTCTTTCAATTCACTCGTCAAGTTTTGATAATTTTGCAAAATTCAGACGGAAATACACGAAAGTACTGTACATCGAGCCGACAGCTTTCAATGAGTCATATCTCACCTTAGTCCTTCTCGCCTCAATCGGGCGTATTAATTTATGGTCAGATCCGATCTACTTTTCAAGCGACAGAAGATCACATTGGTTGCGGTAGGTGTTTTTACAATATGTTTTCACATTAAACTCTGCATGGGGTTGACTTTTTAGCATTGTAACTTTAGCCTTAGATTGCTTACGCAATCTCAGGCTAATCATTGTGGATAATGAATAAATTGCTTAGAACAATTTAAATGGATGATTTTATCGGTTGATTGATTTGACGAATCTGACTTGATATTTCATATAAGAACCAATTGCCATTCTTTGTAAGAACTAACACTTTCACATAAATTCATCGCAAAGTTATATTGATAAGTTTACCATGGATTTCTTTTCGGCTATGTGTTTAATGCAGGGCTCATGCTCGACTCGTTAACTAGAGTTTCGATCCTCAAAAATCTGAATATATCCTGTTTTTCCATTAGAAATTTTGACCCCCTTGAGAGAAAGGTTCCTAAGGGTTTAACCTGGATAATTTCAACCCTTTTAGTCATGCTTCTTAGCAGCTATAAATTAATTGCTTATTCATATAAAAAAATAAAAGTGATTATATTTTAGGAAGGAAATGCATAATCGTGATTCGGTATTTTTGTTTGATTAACCCCCATTAAAATCAGTTATGACTGCTAGAATTTCATGATCAAGGAGCCAATGACTTCTTAATCCAAAATGCCACCAAATTCCATGTAATGCACGAATCCCCTTTTTCAACTTGGGGCCGTCTGTTGAATAAGACCTCATATTGGCGTCATTAAATCTGCAGAGAAGGGGGGTGTATTCAGCTACTCTTTTTATAAGTAGGATTGATCTGTTCCGAACTTGATTATCTGGCACTTTCTTCTGACCGCTAATCAAGCTAATTACGCGATATAAACAAGCAAACATGCCTGTCTGGCTATGTTGGCGTAGACCTAAAAAGTGTCTAAAAAACGTCGACACGAAACAGAGTTAGCAGGCTGTTCCACCCACAAGGGTATTAGAATTAAAAACATCATGAAACGCACAAGGGAAAGGTTTTGGAATGGGATTGAATGTATAAAACGCGTGAGTTTTGAATGGTTTGTGCGTCTTGACCCATTCCCAGACAGTGGCGCTTATTGACTCCCCTCAAGATAAACCATCAGAAAATCATTATGTTAAGTGCAGAAATTGTTTGTAACATGCAATTTATTCATTTCACGCTATTTTTTCTACCCAGGATTTGAAAAGATTAAACATTTCTTATACTTTAAATTGTTGTCTGCAACTGCCTTCAACTTGTACCAGTCTTAAATTTTGTTGACTGGTAATGGGTTTAATAAGATGAAGGATGCCGTCGGTTAAATACAAAGTACTGGACAATGCAGCTGAAGTTACGACAATTTGGAGGTCATACCTAAGAAAGTATATCTATATACAGATTTGTTATATACATGTTCTAGTTAATTGTGGAAATGTACATTGTAGACGGACAATATCGGATTCGTCAGAGGACAAATACGTATCTGGTATCGTTAAATACGGCTCCATATCAGTTCGTCTTTCATTCTGGAGATGAAGTCATAATGCCAATAAACGTAATCAGAATGGTAAACAAGAATGAAAAAACAAGTAGAAAATAGATTTATTTTTTCTATTGTTTCATCGATTTTGTTTTATCAAAAATGAATGTATATAATAAATGGAATACTGAATTCCGGGAATATTATGTTCTGTCTCGTGAAATATCTGAGCTTCCCTAAGCTGCTTGAAGCAAATACAAGATGTTGTATCGCTATCATAACAGAATAATCCCTATTTATCAATCAGATCGGACCTACCCAATACTCAAATACCTAGATAAACCCAAATTGGGTCATTTGAACGATTTGAGTGGAATTGTGAAAAGGCAGTTTGAGATGACAATTAGTCCACTATACGTATCTTTATGATGTTCTTGAATGCAACTTTTCATCCAAAAAGGGAACATTATTCAGTTATTCATTATTGTTTACAAAATGTTCCACAATATATTACCTGGCACTTCACACTGACCGCTAATCGAGCTAATTACCCGAAATAAACAAGCAAACATGCCTGTTAAATATGTGCGCATTGATTTGGCATCTTTCTGATTTACCTTACAAGAAAATAGTTTAACCAACATATCGTTTGAGTGCGCGAACTCCTTTCTTTATTTTTTCCTACTATGTTTTACCAAAGAGACGAAGATGCTACAATAAAAAATAAATAAATAAATAAATAAACGATAACCATTGTGAACAGTCAACCAAAAAGCCAAACCGGAATTTCTGTAAAACAAATCATTTAAAAAACGAATCTAATACAACACAAGTGACTAGGAATTTGTACTCCGAAATTTGATTTAAGTAAGTGAGAATGACGACTCTGCATTTAGGAATTTAGTTTAAAAACAAAAGCATCTCTGACCAGTCTGCACCATCCGTAGAGATAAAAAAGTTGGTCATTTTTCAAACATCTGGGTACGATTTGAAATTTTCGTTGAAAGAGTAAACTTTCTTCTAAAACATTAACTCAAAGACGAGAATGAAAAATCATGGAATCAAAATAAACTAAATGATATCTTTATCATCAAAAGCTATCCTAAATCGAATTATAAGTGCAGATATTACTCACCTAATCTAATGCAGGTATTTTATCCATGTAAAATCACTGATAAGCCCGAGAGGCTTTTAAGGTCCACTGAAATAGATGAAAAGGTACGAATGATTTTTGAGTGCAAATCGTTCTTTTCAACCCAAGATCGGATTAGTTCGCCAATCCTTGTCTAAACTATCGTAAATTGTATTTTTCAATATAAGTGTTACATGCTAAAATATATCTACAATTAATTAATTAATTATTCAACATCACGTAAAGAAATGAATGTCACTTTTTCGACCTAGATCCAATACCTCAAAATAGCGTTTTATGGACATGCTTAAGAAAACTTTGTAAGAAAAGGAAATATTGAATGACCACTGGCTAGGTCCATCTAGCTCCGGTAGGAAGTAACGTCGTAATCACGGGTTAGATACGCTTCAGTTACGAGGTTAACCCTTTCCTGTACAATCCCTTGTTTTTAAGTCTTTGTGATTTTATACTTGAGAAAACATTGTGGAAAAAGAAGAAATTGCTTGTAACAAGCAATTTCTTCTTTTACCACAATTCTTTTTTAACCAGTAGGTTGGTTTCTTTTCGAATTGCACCCACTTTTAATTGTCGTCTGCAACCTCTTTCAAATAGGACCAGTCTAAAAATTTGAAGAACAGGAAAGGGTTAAACATCAAAAATGGCGACCAATGTTGTAGATCAAAACTCATGTCTTGTCTCAGTGAATGATTTAATTGGTCGACTGGTTATTTGATTGACAGACGCGATTGGTAAATTAAGATACATGTACATGTACATTGTATTGACTATTAGATAATATTTCGAGCTAGTATGTCGATTCTTTTTTAAATTATAAATTAATAAGACGTGTTTTCCGCATTAAACATGAGTTGGATTTAAGATCGAGGTATTGTGTCTAGTGAAATTTTTATTATCAATTGTGATTTAATAAGACGTGTTTTTTCCACAATAAAAATGATGTTGGGTTAAGATCCACCTGTTCGAGCTCTTGAGATTATATTAACATCTTTGTGAGAAAATGCTCGTAATATAGAAATGCAGATTGACTTTTCACGTAAAAAGGGCTTTTGTAGAAATTATAAAACATATGTGTACAGTAAACGCTTCGTCCCTTTAAAACTACGGGAGGGGGTGTCACATAATATGCTTTTTTAAATAATTGACAATCGTTTTTTAATTCGATTACACCCAGTTTGACGAAGGAGGTACAGTTAGATCTTAACCCTTTCCTCTCCAATTCCTGGTTTTTATGTCAATGTGAAATCGTATAGAAAATATTGTAGAAAAAGAAGAAATTGCTTGTAACATGCAATTTCTTCCTTTTCTTCATTACTTTTTACCCTACTAAATAGGTTTATTTCATATCAAACCTTAAAAAAAATCGGACAGGTCTAAAATTAAAAAAAAATGGAAAGGTTTAATAGAATATTGAATAAAAATTGGGTATTTAATCCAACTTTCTGACAGTTGGTATTAAACATGATGTGGGGTTAAGATTCACCTGTTCGAGCTCTTGAGATCACATTAACATCTTTGTGGGAAATTATCGAACACAAGCGTACGGGAAACACTTCGTTCGTTTAGGACTACGGGATGGGGTGTTACATTGTACTTATTTTAAATCGTTGACAATGCATTTTTTTATTAGAACAGAACAGAACAGAACATACATTTTATTCTGACAAGTACAAAGTACATAGTCAATGAATACATAACACATTACATCGTATAGGTCAAGGTCGCTCTTCTCTCTCATACACACAT
Source organism: Fragum fragum (assembly GCA_946902895.1). Classification (NCBI taxonomy): domain Eukaryota; kingdom Metazoa; phylum Mollusca; class Bivalvia; order Cardiida; family Cardiidae; genus Fragum; species Fragum fragum. The sequence goes on along the minus strand of OX336374.1, from coordinate 538,036 downwards.
ACACACACCTACAGAACCACACTCACCCTGCAAGAAAATGGCTTTTTTTACACTTAAACAGAAACGTTCAAACACATCATATGCTGCAAAACGGAATTTACCCCTTTTCCTAACGACGAAAAGCGGCTTAATCGTAGCACAAAATGCTTGTGCCAGAGCCAGTTTGGGAAAGAGATAGTTTCCGAAATGAGATTTTACGAATATAATGCGTTGAAACGTTCATTTAGTGCTAGTTTGATATACATAGATAAGTTAACTAAGGAATCTTTATCCGTACATGTAAGGAGTGATATTAATTTAAACATATTTGGCTTCCTGTAAAACTTTATATCAATATATCTTCGTCTTACGTTAGCATAACGAGGACATATTAAGATAAAGTGAAATTCATCTTCGATATCAGTTTTATTACAAAGCATGCAAACTCTTTCATTTCGAGGAAGTCTATTTGTTGAAAAACGACCTGCTTGAATACTAAGTGAATGTGAAGAAAGTCTAATTTTACTAATAAAAGAGCGTACTGTAGGATGTAAAAGATCTAGATACTCTTCTAGTTCAAAATTATGTTTGATTTGTCTATACAATTCCAATACACTACTACTGTTTATCTTTTCGTACCATTCCTGTTTAAAACAATCCGTCATTCTTTCTTTTAAAATTGTCAAAAAAGTAGTTTCGTCGTGCAATTGAGGATTTTCAAATACTTGTGAGAATCCAAAATTGTCTAAAATCTTTTTTACTTCGGAGACCCAATTTTTTGCCCCTGCTTTAAAAAATTTAAGACTTTGAAGATATGCACCTTTCAAGATAACATTTTCGGTCTTTAAGATACTTAATAATTCTGAAATTTCTATTTATATATAAGGGATAACGGCCTAATTCACCATAAATCGCCATTGAACTTGTACTTGTTCTGACATTGAGGATTCGCTTACAAAACTTTAAATGGATTCTTTCTAATTCCCTGGATTTACTATGGCAAAAGACTTCGCATGAATAATTAAGTATAGGACTAACAAAGGCGTCAAATAGTTGACACATCACACTTACTGGTAATTTTAACTTAAAACTAGATTACACATAGTTTGACGAATTACGTACAGTTACATCTTAGTGCTTTCCTCTCCAATCCCTGGTTTTTGTGTCAATGTGAAATTCGTATAGTTGAGAAAATATTGTAGAAAAAAAAGTAATTGCAAATTCTTCTTTTTTCTACAATATTTTCTAGCCTACCTTATAGATATATTGCAAATTAAACCGAAAACAAAGTTTCGTCTGCATAACCTTTGAATTCGGACATGTCTAAAGGTTTGCAAACTGGAAAGGGTTAAGAGGATATTAAATGAAATTTGGGTATTTTGCAGCTGGAGTGATGAAATTCTATTCGTGATTTATTTCAAAGAGTTCAGTTATTTCTTCATACGTTTCCGATCTTGCTGTATTGGTTCGTCGGATGTCTACAATCCAGTTTTAGACTGCTTGGATCTGAACTATTAACAATTTATTATGTGTTAGTGTGGCATCCATGATAACAACGGGGAATTCTATGGTGAACCTTTTGGGTCAAAAGTCATCTTTTAATCGTGTATTTTAAAATCAACTGGCAAATCAAATCATTTATTCGGCCCGGACTTGAGCTTTCAACTCCGATATAAGCCGCCATTTCTGTTAACCTTTTTATAGGTTTGGTGACTAAACGTCTTAACTAAAGCTTATTCAAGCTGTAGCCACGACGTTAAAATCGTCAACCAATGATTCTACTTTTTTGTTTTTGTTACAACCTACTGGCCAAAAATTTGGCAAAACAACGCCGTTAAATTCGAAGCGGAACTTCCTGTTGGAGTCAACGGTAGGGGTCAAAGGAGTAAGTGGGCGGAGCTAGCGATTGGTCAATTATCAAAAACAAAAACAACAACAACAACAAAAAAGTAATCGCAAACTTTCAGACTCTTACATATATCTGTGTATACGGTAGATGAAAGATTGATAAGTTCTACAAAGAGATAATTCTAAGCAGTATCTTTGTAGCCCTTTTCGGTCCTTTTGGTCTAACTTATTCGGAGCCAAACAATAATAAAAATTACCAATATGGCACAATCCACAGTACATTCCATTTGTACTAGGTTAAAAGTTTAATTAGTTCTACAAATAGATAGCTTTGCGCTCTAATATCGATTCACCTCTTCCTGTAATGTTTGGGATTTTATTGAATTATGCATGGAGAACGGTATTATTACGTCTATTAGGAGAAATTGTCAATTGGTTTATCGTAGGTCAATTTTTCGATGTTTCCGACAAGTTTTAAACCTGCCGAAGATAACTACGCCGAGATTAACTTAAGAAACATTATCAAATACACCTATAAAAACATAATTTACAGAAAGTTTATCTTTTAAAAGTCTTGAGATATCTCTTTCTTATGTGGCAACACTTAGATCGGTCCCTTCAAGGTCTGAAAACCATTACTACATGTATACAGTTCCTCATTTAGACACTCTGAACAACCAAGACTGCGGAAAACATTGTGGGAAAAGGCGAAATTGCTTGTAACAAGCAATTTCACCCTTTTCTCATAATATTTTCTTTACTTGTTGGCACTTAGTTTTCGATTATAACAAACATTACCCTGTCGTCTGCAACATCCCTGAATTCGTATAATTCTAAATGTTGTCTTCTTGAAAGTGAGCGAAGTGAAAACTAATTTGATACGGTAAGGGAAAAGAAACCGTCTAGAAACCGCGAACGTTTTAAAGATGGTCAGATTGCAAAGAATGCGAAGGAATCTTAAGTTCGTTTCTGGCCTTTCTGAAAGCAATTTCATGTAAATGGTTATTGTTTAATATGAGTTTCTGAAAAGTGATCCAACAGCAGTATATGCTATATACGTTCTCTCTAAAAATTCCTTGTTTTCTGCAGTCCCCTGATCGTACGCCATGCCAATATTAAACCTTTCCGGTTTCGCAAAACTTTATATCTGTCGAAATTTAAGGGTTTTGCAGACGACAATTTAAAGCCGTTTTTATTTGAAAAATAATTATTCAGAAGGGTATAGAATATTGTGGAAAAAGAAGAAATTGCTTGTCCACCATATTTCGCTCAAGTGTAAAAATACAGACATGTAAAAGCCGGGGATTGAAGAGGAAAGAGTTAAAGTATGTAATGTGGTTAGTTGTGGCGGTAAAGGTTATTTAAACAAGACGGATGTTTTAATTAGTATCCATTTGAACCATTGTAATGCTCTCTGCTATCGATTTGAGTCTGTTTTCTAGCGTTTAAAAGTTTCAATTGAATAAAATGTCCCATGCATCACTCGACTTCCCTAATGTTGCTTTTTCTGTTTTTACCTGCTTTGGCTTAAATAACAGGAACTGTCAGTAGACAGCACAGATAGACTTTTCTACTTGCTTGAGAGTAATGGCAATGTTATTAATTGTCGACACAACGTTAACATGATTTGCAATGACTTATGTATAAAGCTTTTACCAAGAATCCTTTAGTCGAAAATATGTTAAGATTAATAAAAAATGGATGTCAAGCTGGTGATACATGGTCAAAATAGCAAAACACAAAGTCCCGGAACAAAAGCAGGACAGAGGTATAACAGAGATATGCCAGTTGCGCGCCATACGTTTACCAAGAATTTTCAGTCAAAAGATGATTGCCAGACTAATAAATCTTTTCCTTGGGGATTATATTTTGGTCAGAAACAAGAACTCTCAGAGCAAAACCATTACAAGGCATGGATATATAACATAGATTTTAAAGTTAAACTTAATCCAAAATTCCAAGTCGAAATGGGGGATCATAATTGCACTAAAATAAATTTCAGAATAACGAATTATCGCTGAGGGGATGATTTTACGATCACATAGCATTACTAGAAGCAGGGATGTGAAACTTGCAAGAACAACTTTAACCCTTTCCTGTTTGAAAATTTTTAGACCTGTCCAAACTCAAAGGTTTTGCAGTTGAAAATTCAAAGTCGATTTTATTGAAAAAATAATCACTTAGTAGGGCGCAAAATATTGTGGAAAATGGAGAAATTGTTTGTTACAAGCAATTTCTTCTTTTCCTGCATTTTTTCTCAGATATAAAAACACAGAGACGTTAAAAACAGCTATTGAACAAGGGAGGGGTTAACAAAAGATTTACGTCGACGCACGGGTGGCCGGAATAGCCTCCCCCCCTCTTTCGGATACTAGTAATAGACCTAAAACTCGTTTGTGGTACACGTTTATAAATATATAGAAAGGGCTAATGTATAGGTTTTTTGAGAGTCCATTGATCGCGGCTGTTAATGAAATATTAAATCGGCCAACCAAATCATTCACCTAGAGCGGAAGAGAACGTTAAACTCCGACACAGGCACACATTTACTTTTTAGCAACAGTATTAATGTATTCTTAACATTGAATAGAGATGTGTTGGTGACACAATGATGCCCCGCCTCCTGCAAAACCCTGATCTTTTTTTACAGTTTGACCTACAGTTTCAGATTTACATTGTACCTTATAGAATAATCGTCAACTTGCCCTTCGGTGATACGTATCTAAATGTAAGAGTTTAGTCGGTTTCGCAGAAGTTTTGGGTTAATGATTTAACATAAATAACGTGACCTTCAGGACGTGTGTATTCATGCTAGCGAAAATAATTTAAAGTAACTAAGATACATTCCTCCTTTTTTTCGCCCATCAAAAAAAAGCTTTGGAAAACATTGTGGAAAATGAAGAAATTGCTTGTAACAAGCAATTTCGTCATTGTCCACAATGTTTTCTATCCAAAAAGACAAAGATTTTTGAAATTCCACCAAATTAAAACTACAGTCTACAAATTCTTTCAATTTGGACCAGTCTAAAATTTTGTCGTGTTGGAATGGGTTAAGTATTTATAGACAATTTCGGGACACGTTTTCTTTTTTCTTTTTTTCTGGTTTGGTCATTTGATCAAATCGGTTTATTTAGATGTATATTGATGCAAGCTGCGCCAAAACCAAACATTAAAATGTAGCAAAAATAATTTGGAATTTAAAGGAAATGATAAACGAAACAGACGGATGGACACCGGTTAAACAATACAACCCCGATCTTTCGGTACGAGAAAAAGATAAAGAAACAGAAATGAAATGAAGAACATGTAAGCTTTATGTGGCTTTATGGTCATATTTGTGTTAAGTGCAAATAAATTTACCGAACAAAAATGCTCGGATTCGGAATCATTCTCACTTCACCGCAATCTTATAGCTAAATGTTAAACTCATTTATATTTTATTTTATTGATATTGGTCTTCCGCAAATTCTTTCAGGTAAGAACAGTATGTAAAATTTACATCATTTTGACAATAAAGCATATTTAAGAAGTTCATTATTTTATTTGATATCACATAAAATCACTGTAAATACATGTATAGTTCGCAAAAAACCCTTAAATTACAATGTCCTAACATCTGTGGCACAAATTGACCCATCGCGGCTGCCTATCAAAGAATCAATCGACCAATCTCGGTATCTTCCGAATTTTTCATGTTGGCCTAAAGTATTAATAGAACAGGAAACAAACAAAAAATTAGTTTTAGAGTAAATCAACGACAGTATTCAACATTCGCTCTACGTGCGGTCTGACAAGGACCGACAACTTTTGTTGTCTCATGATTATTAATTAACTCGTGATTGCCAATAGTCCATCAGTTGGCGATCGAAAAGTAGATCGACTAAAACCGCTTTCTACGCCCCTTAACCCGTTGCAAAATTTTAGACTGCTGTAATCTAAAAGACGTTGCAGACGACAATGCAAGAGAGTGAAACTTGAATGAAACTATCCGATGTAGTAGAAATAGTGTGAGAAAGGAAGAAACTGCTTGTTACAAGCAATTTCTTCTTTTGTCACAAGATTTTCTTAAGAATAGAATCGCATGGACTTAAAAGTCAGATACCATAATGAAAGGTTTAATAAAAACGTCAAATAGTAACGAAAGTGGATAAATAGCTTGTCTCAAGCATATTTTTAAACATAATCAATATAAAATGGTCGTATGCAACTTAGCTTAGCTTGGACCTGGACTAGTCTCAATTTCCATCGTCAGGTGAAGGGCCAAAGTTGTAGAACAGAACGTTTTGATTGTCGTCGAATCATTTAGTGTTAAAGAACAGGGTAAGCTAAGACCAGCTTCTAGTCAATTAATAGTTCAAAGTACTCCACACTTTCCGATATCGCTTACTTGTTCAACATCAATTTGGCCGGAATGTACCATTGTTATTTGATTTGTACGTCAATTAATCCTTTTGTACAAATAACAGTATTGTAGCGTTTTACATGAACTCTTCACAGAGCTCACCGAAGTAAAAAAGAATACGTAGTCGTTTAATCGAGGGTCTGCTCTAGTGATTTCCACTAATGCAGTTCAGTCTGTATTAAACAAGCACCAAAGGGACATATAGAAGTCTTTGATTAACCCTTTCCCGATGTTCAAAATTTAGAAGATGCAGACGACAATTTAAAGTGGGTGCAATTTATAAAGTAGCGAATCTATATGTTAGAAAAGATGTGGGGAAAGAAGAGAGTGCATATTTCAAGGAATTTCTTCTTTTCCCACAATGTTTTATCAAGTATAAATCACAGGGACGTAAAAAACAAGCGAATTTACGATAAAGGGTTTCGATAGGTGTTTGCTTGAAATGGGTTTGTTCGTATCAATTTGCTCTCAATGAATGCTTGTTTAACACGGGTGGCCGCTGAGACAGGTTTAATGGTACTTATATATAGCATGCACTTTCATAATTCGTCTGTTTTTGTTTGTTTGTTTGTTTGCTTTTGCTTTTGTTTTGTTTTGTTTTTTTTTTGCAAAGCGTCAGCTTTGATTGCTTTGTATTGCAACTCGATTCAAATTGTAGGAAACTCTGTCAAAAGAATGTTTTTACCAATTCCCACTCAATTCTGCTTTTTAAGCATCTTAAAAAAAAGTTTTGGAAAACATCGTGGACAATGACGAAATTGCTTGTAACAAGCAATTTCATCAATGTCCAAAATATTTCTACCCAACAAGGAAAATATTTTCTCAATTCAACCATAGTTTGCTGGCTTACAGTCCTTTCGGTACTTTGATTTTACTAAATGTCCATATTATAGTTTATACCGGAGAAAAAAAAATCAAATTAATATCTAGTGACTCATAAGTCATTTGTATGGCTGGGTAGTACTCTTCATATGGTATTTCAACTTATTTTTCAATTAGTGTTTATATTATGAACTAGGTGTCACTTTGATAAAATATGAAACTTCTACTCTTACCTTAGAATTATTGTTTAGAATTCCACGATTTGCAGTTGTTTACGCTAGCTTTCAAAATGGCCATGTTAAAAATAATTAAATATAATATATTTATGAAATAAATATAAATTAATGAAACAAAATATATAATGCACATGCACTTTTTTACCACAACCAAAAAGTTCAATTTTTTTTTAAAAAAAAACGGGGTTTTGCTACTGAAGTCTTTTGTTCAACATACACAATTATTTGAGCAACAATCTCTTTTCTGTAAGTAGCTATACTTCTATTTTATTGCTAACATCACAAAAGAGAAAAAAAAAAACTCTTTTAAAAGAATATAACTACTGATTGTCTAAAGAAATTTGACTTCGTGATGATGTATAAAGTGCAAAGTGAAGACGCTTATCAGATTGCGCAGATACACGTGTTCATTTTTACTTCTTTTTTGTTGTTGTTGTTGTTGTTGTTGTCATTGATTTTAACACATTTTCGACTTACGGATCCTTGGTCAAAGCTTTTAATAAAAAAATGAATTATTAAAGCGAAAACAGAATTATTTTCCATAGCTCGCAAACCAACTTGAGTGTATACGGTTTAGGCTATACATTTTTTAATCGGCTTAATACTTCACAATAGATGACATTAAACAGATCAAGGTGTGTTGTAAATATTGGCAGAGGGTATCAGATATCAAGTTGAATCTGTACTGATATGTTCCTGTAATTTTACGGGCATGTCGCTTTAAAAAGACATCCATCTTATTTTGAGTTCCAAGTATAATAGGATATAAATTACGTATTTTACGAGAATTTTATAAGAGGAAGTAAAGTAGCCCTCATTTGCATTTTCTAAATGAATCTGTGCGTGGTATTTCAAACAGTTACAAATGTGTGAAAATCAAAGACAACGAACAACCCGCACAACCAGGCAACCAACATTTAGAAAATACAGTCAATCTTGCTAAGGCGACCACCTCTGTTAAGAGACAACTTTTATTAAGCGACCATAATCGAAAACGCATAAGCCTTTGATAAGTTGAGGAATTTACTAAAAATATAAATAGAGCCTATGCGTGAAATTTCCAACCACTTCGCATGCGCGTGCCTCGCACACATTGAGCACCCTGGACAGCCATTCGGGGCAATTAGAACATTCGCTGATTGTTTAAAGAAGCTTTGGGTCAGTATATATCTATAGAGCGCAGAGTGAAGACTCAGATCAGACAGGCTGATCTGAGTCTTTACTTGGCGCGCATGTGTAATGGATGGAAATGTCACGCATGCGCTCAATAATGATAAAAATGAAAAGTATCTAAACCATATGTTACTAGAACGAATTAGAATGATTTTGAACAATATTGGGTTGAGTGATGATTTGGCAATGATTTTTTAATGCAAGCGAATCGGTCCATCATAATCACGTCAAAAATTGTATTCAGCAACCATTCTCCCAAACGACCACGTTTTTGGCCTTTCCTTGGGTGGTCGCCTAATACAAGATTAACTGTATATCATCAGTAGGCGGCCAAAATATCATAAATGCATCTTTATTCAAGCTGTATCTACGATGTTTTGCTGATTTGATGGTCCTGTAAAGAAACTACCAAGTCAATATTCATATGAACAGAGCAAAAATGCAGACCCTACGAAGTGCTATACGCAAGTTTTTTTAATCAAATCAATTTTATTTCGTAAAGTGGTGAATTTAAGATGAAACAAACATTCACAAACAAACTATTAATTATTTGTTTATTTTAAATTTTATTTTTTAAAAAATATCCTTCTAAACTCTCTTCCTCTTTTTCTCTGTCTGCCAGTCGGTCAGTCACTCTCTCTCTCTCTCTCTCTCTCCCCTCTCTCTCTCTCTTTCTCACTCTCTCTCGTCTTCCTATCTGCCTTTCTCTTTCTGTTCACTTTTCGTGTTATATTTCAAATCGTACAAGTTTAAAGATGTATGACCATTTTTCCTGATTGCTTCTTTATAATTTGACATTTAATATAAAGGTGATATTTCCTTGAATCTTCATATTACAAAGAAATTTGTAAGATACAAAAAGATATTGCTTACCTTAATATGAAACATAATTCCCACAATAAACATAAAAATAAATCCGATTTCTAAAACACTGAAAATGTATCCTTTATTAAACATTTTTTTTTACAGTAAAAAAGAAAGTAACCACTATTGGTCGAAACCTTTTAACCAATTATTATCTTATTATAGATATTTTGAAACACTGCGATAGACCTGATTCTATAGCGCGATTTTTATGAAATGCTCTGTTGGATATCTTAGTTAAACACCATGTGCTGCAAGAAGCCTCGATTGGACCAATATATAGCTGAACAGTAGACGTTCTTGTAAGTTATTTTCGCGATAACGCAGAACCAATCACTACCTAAGACTCAAAAAGATTGTCTTGCAGTGTTTATATGAAATTAGTCAAGTCCTTTATCGGAAACTATTTTCCATTGATTAAAATAAGATTTTTTGTTCTGTTTTGTTTTCTTGCCCTCTTTAAGAATTTTCCTTCGATAAAAAGCAATGTATTTGTCTTTTGATAAAAATCAACAGATTAATGAAAAGTACAGCTGTGATTATTGCGCATATGTACTAGTTTTCAGAGTTATTATACATAACCGATTCCCGCATTTTTACGATCCTTAGATAGTTAAATCAAGAAACCATTGTGGAAAAAGAAGAAATTGCTTGTTACAAGCAATTTCTTCATTTCCCACAATGTTTTCTGCTCATGTGGTTTGTTAACTTCCACATTACAGCCACTTTGATGCGTCATCTTTCACCTCTTTCAATTTGGACCGGTCTACATTTTTTTCATCTGGTACGGGTTAATATCAAATAATCATTTCCAACTTTAGATTTATACATTCATACGTGCACCAATCCTAGGCCGTAAATGTTTTTGCCTTATTCAAAGGACAATTAACGCGATTAGTCAAGGTCCCCTGCTAGCTTGTAATGAATACTATTGTGTGGTTTTTCAGTAAACAACATCTGTACGAAAGTTTTTAATTGGGCCGATAAACACTATAACGTTGGCTGGCAACCAAAATGTCGTTAATACAGCTTTATTCAAGCTGTATTTACGACATTTTTGTTGTTAACCGACGATATAATCATAGGGACATTAATTTTCTTACTAACTAATAATACCTCGAAAAATTACAAATGATTAAAGTTTCTTTTTTATTGTTTCACTGTTGGTTTGTTGAATTTTTTCATCAAGCTATTTTTTTCCGGTTCAAGCGACTGGTCATCGTTACATAGACGTTACTTCTAACGGGGGGTTCCAAGGTTTTTAATTGAGCTTTTAGGAACCGAAAGTAAACGTTTTTTTTTTTTTTTTTTTTTTTAAATAAATCTGTTTTAAAGACTCATGGAATTGTCAGAATCTTTGATTTTTCATGGATTGTATTTTGCTTTCATTTTGACCCATTCCTAGATGCATTTTAAGCGTAGAAGAAATATAGCTATTGGTAATATTGTGAGAAAAGAAGTATTTAAATTTTATTCTTACCTATTCCCACATGCATTTTTAAGCGTCGAAGAAATATAGTCATGGAAAATATTGTGAGAAAAGAAGAAACTGCTAGTTTAAAGCATTTTTCTTTTTTCTCAAAGATTTTTTTTAAATCTCATTCGGCCCCTGTTTCTCAATTTAAACCATCTTTGTTTTGTTAGTCGGCGACCTCTTTGGATGTGAACTAGTGTAAGATTTGTCATTTTGAAATGTGTTAATCAGAGGGTACCTCAATTCAAAAAGAGCACCCTATGAGTACTTGTTGCTCAGTGGTCGTGTGTGAAAACTCTCAGTAGAAAATAAATGTTTAAAGAATAGATTGAGAATTCCTCCTATGTAGTATAGACTGCCCGTTTGATAGTGAATATATATTCCAAGTTTCAAATTAATGTTTTCAGTAATAACAGAGATATAACAAAATATAAGTTTTTTGCGCGACGACAATGAACAGATCTCAACTGTCATTCAAAGAATTATTCGACCAATTAACTTATTCATTTAGTTCGATAGTAAACTATCAACTCTAACATTTATGTGAAGCATTTTTTTATTGTTTTGGTGTCTTTAACGTCGGAGCTACAGCTTATTTAAATTAAAGTTATGCCGTTTAGATCACCAACCAACTATTTTACTTTTTTGTAATATGATGCAACCTATAACTTTTTCAAAATAACACCGTTTAATATCACACTGAAAATCATTATCGGAGTTAGTGGGCGTGGTCAGAGTTTCCTCGATTATGACAACAACTTTATGTATTAAGAAGACGACAGCGATACTATGACGACCCCGCCGAAATTAGCAAAGCTAAAACCATGAAGATATATGTACAGGTTAGTTGTTTCTTATTTTCATAGAAAAAAATCTTTATCTTTACGAGCAGTTCTTACCAACAAAGTATACACGTAGCAATTATTTTCTCAACAACAAACGAATAAATCCCTTTATCCAACCCCGCTAACAAGAATAAGGTGAAACACGCCTTCAATAAAAATTAATCACATCACTTTACAAGAGTCACCGGGAGACGTCTTTTCATCAACACTATTCCAAGCAAACATCTTATCGCCTGAATTGTAACACTATTCAAGGAATTCAAAAGCGTTTAACGACGGTTCACAACACGTTTTTGTATGAAAAACTCAGCGGGATATATATTAAGTTAAACAACATCTGCAACGAGTGTTTAAACTGGACCGATATTAAAAGTATAGTTTTTAATGTGTATGTTTGTGAGTATATGTGTGCGCCCAGACGTGCTTGTGTGTGTGTGTTCAAGATAAAAAATGCTGCCTAATTCTTCATTTGCGTCTTCGCGTTACAGACATGGTGTGCATTTTATTGCCGTCCCGGTAACGCCACGAGCACACCAAAAGTCCCTTTAGGCTATTCTTATTTCCGTCTCAACATTGTATTACCACGACCGAATTTAAAGTTGCATGTAATGCCGAGACTGAAATGAAATGTGATGTAACGTTCGAGCCCAACCATTCTTCCCACTTAGTAAAAGTCCCTGGGACTAAAGTAATTTGTCTCAAATTTCAATGAAAAAAGTGCTCCTAATTGGGACGAGAAACTGACAGCTCGAACTGAATGTTTTGGTGGTACTGGTGGAAGAAATGACATGACATAACATGGTAAGATAGACAAGCCAACGCGCTATAACTGAAAAATTGTTGAAAATGACGTTAAACCAAATACAACCACAGCAAACAGATTAAATATAACCAGCAAACTGTATATAAACAAATGCCCGAAAAAACACTAGTGAAATAAAGGCATGTAGTCGAAATGGTACATTAAATCCTAATTGTTGCAAAATACACCACTACCAATTCATATAGATTAACACAATTCTTATTCAATTCCAACTAAATTCTATTCTGTTATTCTAATCGTTCAAGCACAGTCAAGTATAAAACTGATATCGATGGCCGACCATCTGCCGTGTGAGCGAGTTGCTATCAGACCAATATTACCAGTAGCGGCCGAAACTCACTTGCTTTTTCGTCATATCATACGCTAGTTTGGATCTCTTATCAATGGATCCATATCATTATCTTACAGATCGTATATGAGGGCGATCCAACATGGTCCAATAATATAAGCAATCGTTTATACATGGACATGTACCTACTCGGTGCTGCACTGAACCAAGATAATCATAAGTGTAAAGGTTTGCTTATCGACTTTTGGTTGATCTTACCAATTTATACACGCAAATATTAGAGGTAATGGGCGATATTGAGTTTATAAGCAATTGCGTACCTTGACTTAACCCATTCCCAGACAATGATGCTTTTTGAAGCCCCTCAAGAAAACAGTTTGGAAAACATTGTGTAAAATGAAGAAATTGTTTGTCACATGCAATATCTTCATTTCCCTCAATGTTTTCTATACAGAATGTTGAAAAATTCTAGAATTTCATAAACATTGAATTGTCGTCTGTTAAAGCAGGCTTTGAGTGCACGGTTAGATTTATCAAAGGTAAATCACTCAAGCAAGACTATTCAGCCCCCACAATTACGTCCCTTATGTTTCACAAATTGGCTATATCAAGCAGAGAGAAACAGGCGATAAACGAATGGGACATTTTCATTATTTCAAGAAAAAAAAGAGAGAATTTAATTTAAAAGAAGTATCGGCGCCAATTTTGTCAAATTTGTACAACAGTAGTCAAAAGTACTCAGTAAAATAATTTCATTATATGATCATAACTATGTTTTTTTCACTCAAATTGAGCCTTGGGAATATATTCCATGTGCGTGCAGTCCACGATTAATCTACAATCATTCGTGTAATTGAAATGTACTCAATGTCACAGTTTAGCGATTCCAATCAGAATGGCAATGAGTTTGTAGAGAATGCATATACAGTGCTCAAGAAACGACTTGATCTTGAGACAATTACATGTAACTTATTGTGATGAAAATAGTTCGAATTTATCAAGAGCTAGGAGCATACAAATTCCTTGTATAGAACCATTCTATGCTTTACTCTAACCCCGTAATATACAGGGTTCTCCCCAGTAATTTTTGAAGGCGTAGTGGCAAATGCGGGCATAAGAGTCTGTTAACATTTGATATGACTATACAAAATAAAGGTTATTATAAGTGCATTTTAGCTTGTATATAAACATCTTGATTTTTGTTTTATAATATATATCACGTCGGTTTAATTCTAAAGCCTCGTAACTACAGCTTGATTCAAGCTGTAGTTACGAGGTTTGAGAATTACACCGACGCTATTCAATTTAAATGTTTAATCGAATTGAATGACCTTTCTTTTTATCAACATTTTCATTATAATGGTTATGAAATGGTTTTGTCCGTACTAACGCGTTATTGATGATGTATGTTCGTTCGACGACGAACCTTATGTGTTCAAGTCGAATCTCTGTATAAAGCTATGTCATATTCTGTTATTATAACTAATTGTATAATCATAATACTTTGAGTGAATGTTTCATTTATTAAATGCACTGGTTAGACAGTCACTCAGCGAAGTGATCGCCAGTATACGAAAGACCGGTGGTGTACCAGTAGTAACTGTTGTTTCCAGTTAGTGCACGTATCTGTCTTTAGAGCATAAAGTGAAAACTCTGATAAGATTGCTCTGATGGTTTATCTGGTCTTTTCCCCTAAGAAAATAACACCATATTCGCTTTAGCCCTGACTTATACAGAACTCTCTTAACCCTTTCCTGATTTGAAAATTTTAAGACCTGTCTAAATTCAAAGGTTTTGAACACGAAAGTTAATAGTAGATTTAACTTGAAAAATAAACCTTCAATAGGGTAGGAAATGTTGTCGATAAAGAAGAAATTGCTTGGTAAAAGCAATTTATTCTATTTCTACAATGTTTTCAAAAGTATAAAAACACTGTGACCTTAAAAACTAGGGATTAAACAGTAAAGGCTTAATTAACTATCCTCAAGACATACCCAAGGTAAACTACAGAACAACGAACCTGTACTGGAGCCGTGTATGCATTAGAGCCCTGTCAACCTACACGGCGATTGCACCGCGATTGCACGGCGCTCTAGCATTTTTCAGAGCGCCGTGGGATCGCTGGAAAACGTCAATAATTTTCGGGAAAATAGAGATACACGGTGACGCTACGGCTCTCCTACGGCGTTCCTTCGACGATTCTACGGCGATGTATCGCGTTCCTACGGCGATTGACTGCACTTCTTAAGCGCTTCTACCGCGCTCTTGGAGACGTCACGGCGCGTGCACTAGGCTCTCATGACGATTGCACTGCGCTAGGAGCGCAGTAGAGACGCAGGGGATGCGCATAGAACATGGTATAGTCGCCGTGCAAGCGCCATTGCCTGCCATGGCGCTCTGACTGCGCTCACATCGCGGTGTCGCGGCGCTCTTATGGCGTTGTAGTAGACCTCGTGGCGCTGCTAAGGCGACCGCACGACGTTCTTACTGCGCACTTATCACACCGCGCTCCCAAGGCGATTGTTTTGTGCATGTTCAAAGTGCGCGCCGTCCCACGCCGCTCCACGCGACTGCACGGCGCTCCCACTGCCCTCCCGCAGCGATCATGGCGATGTCACGACGTCCTCACAGCGCTCTGGAAATTTTTGGATCGCCGTGGGAGCGGCGTGGGATCGCCAACCTAGTGTGATAGGGGTTTAAGTTCAATCTGCCAGTAAGATTAGATCCCAACATAAGCAAAGTGATACACACGAGAGCCTGTCTAGGGTACAAAAATTATGAAATCGCCAACATAGTAGACGGAACGCGGCTGTCAATCAAACGCCGATAGACCGATCACCGGATGTAAACTTTGAACTCCTACTCTGTTCGACATTTAGGTTTTTGATGGTTTGGCGATCTAAACGTCATGGTCGTCAAACAGCCAATATATTGCCTTCATCTTTTATATGTTATTGACCAAAAGGGTTACAAAATAACACCGTTTGATATACAAGTCTAAGCTCAGTGAGCGGGGACTAGTAATCAAACAATTGTTTTTGGAGTTTAGAAATCATTTCTCACCGGTCATGACTGGCAATATCAAGTCAGATGGACCATTTTGTTCGTACCGACAAACCGATCAACCTGGAGCATAAACCTTGATAAGACAGCTATCAGCCTAAAAGATTTACTTTCGGTTTTTATCTGAGGTGGCTGGAGTATAGAGGGTCAGATGTACTTGCTTCCCAGGGAAGATGTTTAACCCATCACCCGATGATAAAATTTCAGACTCGTTCAAACAGAAAGAGTTTGCAGGCAACATTTAAAAGAATGTTTAAATTTAAAACGACAAATTAGGCAGGAAACATTGTGAGAAAATGAGAAGTTTCCTTAAGAAATTATTTTCTCCAGTGCTTAAAAAAGCGATCGCGTGCAGATATGTTAGAAAGCACTTATGCTGAATATCCTAGCTGTTCTGTACTTCGTTAAATGTTTTGAGTGCAAAGAGGTCGTTATACCGAGCCTATTAACACGGTATAGTAAGAATTCTTGATTTCTTGGTATCGCCGCAATTTTTACATTAACTTAATGCCAGAATAGCCATGAAATGATTGTAAATCATCACTTGGCGCTTATCAATTAGTGAAAAAGAGCAATCAACTTTACAATGGTTAGACCAAATGGCGAGTAATGACGATTGTGTTATTTCAGTAATTGAGAACCCTTGTAAGCTGGTTAATGCTTCGTCTACACTTGTTCAACATTTGAAAGAAAAAAAAAATAGTAAAATCAAAAGTAAGTGATTGAGGAATTTGAGCATTGCATACCCAAATACCAAACCGATATGACGCTTCAGAGGAATTTACGGTATTTAAAAATTGTAGGCACGTAGATAGAGAGCGTGAACCCAGACAACCAGAGAGGGGGTTGGTAAGAAAGATGGAGCACCGTCTTTCTTGTAAAGGATGTCTAACCCTCTCTTTCCCCGAGATAAATTTGATTATGATCCGTTACATCGTAATTAAAGCTTGAAGAAGTTGTAGTAACTATTTCTGACCAAAAATTGTTTTACTAAAATCGTGGGAGCTTCGGTTTCCGGTCAAGAGGTCCAGAGTTCGAATCCCGGAAGCGTCTATCGATCTTTGTTCTGTGATTTGTCCACATAATCAGCTCGAGATATTCTCAGAGAAGCAGAATCGAGAGGGATTAATCTACGTTGGAAGAACTTGTTTCCGATCCGTTTAAAATAAACAGGTTAAAACAACATAAATCGTGGAATTGAAAATTTGATTTGCGTGCATGCATGTTCTTGGTAATTTACGCCGAGTCCTTCGGGTGGTTCTTTTACATTTCGATCGAGGCATTCGACATCAAATGAACATAATATTCTCTTATTTTGATAACTTTTTATATCTTAATGTTTTGATCAAAATCCCGTGTCTTGTTCCGTTGAAGTTCACGTTCATTTGGAGTCTCAAATAAATTCTAGCAGCAGAAAACCCTCACACGACCTTGACTCGAAGACAATACATCTAATTAATTAATCGTCATTAAATTGCATTGTAAATGAATAACGTCCAAGTAGTTAAACAATACAACCTAACTTGAACTTGAACTCGAACAAAATCCTCCTGGGACCGTCTGACATGTCAGCGGCTGGCGTACAAAATATTGTAATATTTTACGGCATTTTGAACGCCGAATAACGACTATTAATACAGAAATTAAAGACCATAAAATCGTAAGTGCATCTTTTTCAAGCTTACGTACGACGTTTTGGTCGACTACGGACCATTCATTGTGGTTTTCGTAACACAGTCCAGACCCCTTCCTCCACAAGTTTTATTTCATGCCTGTGGATATAATGATATTGTGAATATGGTGATATTGTGGATATATTAAGATTGCGGATATGGTGATATTGTTGATATGGTGATATTGTGGATATGGAAATATTGTAGATATGGCGATATTGTGGATATGGAAATATTGTAGATATGACGATATTGTGGATATGGTAATAACATGGATATGGCGATATGGTGGGTATGGTGATATTGTGGATATGGTGACATTGTGAATATGGTGATATTGTGGATATGTTGATATTGGGGATATAGTGATATTATGGATATGGTGATATTGTGGATATGGAAAAATTGTTGATATGGTGATATTGTGGATATAATAATATTGTTGATATGGTGATATTGTGGATATGGAAATATTGTAGATATGGCGATATTGTGGATATGGAAATATTGTAGATATGACGATATTGTGGATATGGTAATAACATGGATATGGCGATATGGTGGGTATGGTGATATTGTGGATATGGTGACATTGTGAATATGGTGATATTGTGGATATGTTGATATTGGGGATATAGTGATATTATGGATATGGTGATATTGTGGATATGGTGATATTGGGGATATGGTTATATTGTGGATATGGTAATATTGTGGATATTATAATATTGGGGATATGATGATATTGGGGATATGGTGATATTGGGGATATGATGATATTGTGGATATGGTAATATTCTGGATATGATAATATTGCGGATATGATAATATTGTGGATATGGTGATTTTGTGGGTATGGTGATATTGTGGATATGATAATATTGCGGATATGATAATATTGTGGATATGGTGATATTGTGGATATGGTGATATTGTGGATATGGTAATATTGTGGATATGATGATAATGGGGATATGATGATATTGTGGATATGATGATATTTTGGATATTAATATTTTTGATATGGTGATATTGTGGATATTGTGATTTTGTGGATATGATGATATTGTGGATATGGTGATATTGTGGATATTGTGATTTTGTGGATATGATAATATTGCGGATATAGTGATATTGTGGATATGATAATATTGCGGATATGGTGATATTAAGGATATGGTGATATTGTTGATATGGTGATATTGTTGTAATGGTGGTATTGTTGATATGGTGATATTGTTGATATGGTGATGTTATGGATATGGTTATATTGTGGATAAGGTGATATTGTTAATATGGTGATATTGTGGATATGGTGATATTGTTGATATGGTGATGTTGTGAATATGGTGATATTGTAGATTTGGTGATTATTTGGACATGGTGATATTAAGGATATTGTGATATTGTTGATATGGTGATATTGTGGTAATGATGATATTGTGGGTATGGTGATAATATTATGGTGATACTGTGGATATAGTGATATTTTGGATATGGTGATATTGTTGATATGGTGATATTGTGGTAATGGTGATATTGTGGATATGATGATATTGTGGATATGATGATATTGTAGATATGGTGATATTGTGGATATGGTGATATTTTGGATTTGGTTATATTGAAGATATTGTGATAACGAGGGTATGGTGATATTGTGGATCTCGTGATATTGTGTATATCGTGATACTGTGGGTATCGTGATATTATTGATATTGTGATACTGTGGGTTTCGTGATATTATTGATATCGTGATATTGTGGGTATCGCGATATTGTAAACAGGAAAACATAGAAGGAAAAGAAGAAACCACTATGGTCCGGTTACCTGTTATGAAGTTTTAATCTAGCGAATTTTTATATACACCGGTAACTTTTTAGTGCTTATAAGCTCTATTGAGTTAGTGACCAGCCGATCTATCATAAAAATCTCTATTTCGGCCGTAGATACAATACCAACGGATCACTGGACTGGTAAATGCCATTTCTTGCATTCGATCCCACCCTATAAACAATAATTTGGTCAATGAATCTTATCAGCTTACGGTTCCTAGCGTTCCACTTTCTTAATTAACATACTCAGTAAGACCAGGTGAATTGAATTGTAAATAATTCAAGGCCGCCCAGGACTTCCCTTTATCTATCTAAGGAAAAGAGTAGCTAGTCTATTATGCTATTATGTTCCGTCACGCAAAAAGGGACATTCAGTGAAACATTTGGTGGATCGCGTGTGTCGATCAAAAACGATAAACCAATCAAATCACACATTTCGACGGTCTGGTAGCCAACCAATCATATTACTTTTAGTCCCATGTTACTTGCCACATTTTCGAAATAACGCTGTATAACATCAGGGTCGAACTTCCTGTCCTAACCCTAACCCTAGGGTCGAACTTCCTGTCGTAGCCAGCGATCCTTAATAGATAGGATCAAGCAGTGGATAACGTAGGACGGCATTTTAAAAAACGAACAAACAGTCTAGTAAACGCAGAATGCCCGTTTTGCAATCAGAATAAATCAACACTACAAAAGCATCGATCGACATGCGAAACCGGTGGAAACTACCCAAGATTGAACGTCACAGATGACCAGTGTTTTCCACATTATAGATAAGGCAATTCGATTTCCTAATTTTCATTTTTCGTCCAATTTCACTCGAGGAATAATCAACCATAGAAATGTATTTACATTGTCCGTGAAGGCTATGGTCTAATTTTCTAAAAGAAAAATAACTTTAATTTTTTACTAGCATTTCATTTGAGGTTATGGTCGTCTTGATAATTACTAGACAAAATGTCAAAACGTATGAAGGCGACAAAACTCATTCAAGTTGTAGTTGCGATGTTTCGTCGTCTTTCATGTCTAATTCATGAACAAACTGTAATTACGACGTTTAGTTCGCTATCCAACGATCTACTGTTGATTTTTATATTCCAGTACAAAATAGTGTATTTTATTTACCCAAATAGAACTGTAAATGACAGAGTTCGATGGCCGTGGAATGTAATCTGTCAAATACCTATACTAGGGGAATAAAGGCTACACTAACTCAAGCAACGATGAATTTGAATTTTGAAACCACCAGTAGATATCTCAAGTTTTACAGAAACTATAAAAATGTCTGTGTTCCACTACAAATTGAATTATTTAATTGGTTTTGCACTAATTCTCGTGTAGCAGACGAATAAAATCGTTCCATTGGAGTGATGGTATTCTGGATGCGAGTTGATGATGGTATTTTTATATAGATTCACGACGAAATAATCATCTAAAACGTCTACTCAATACTTCCAACACACATCATATGACACGTAAAATCGTCGTTGCTAGAGCGAAATGTCGTAACTACAGCTTTGATAAAGCTGTAGTTACGACATTTTTCTCGCGCGCCAACGAAATGATACCAACGTATACCAACAGCATACGCTTTAAAAAGCAAAACAACAATACAGTTTTACCATAAATTATTACCATAAAAATCATTTAAGAATGTTGTTTTGAAAGGAGTCAGAACCAAACAATTTATGGTCAACAAACGTAGAAAGATATATGAAAACAAACAAATACATAAATAACAATTGTATATATTGCTTTTGGAAAAAGGGAATGACCTTCAAAGTTTATGGTTTTGTAGATAAATAAAATGCCAATCAATCGACTGTGCCATCGAAAAGATGCTGCTACATTTTGTAAGAAAGAGTGCGTTGATCGCTGGCCCGCCCATTGACTCCGACAGAAAGTATCAAGGTGACATGACATACTTTTTCCGCCTTATGACTTTTTTCCACCCAACAAATGTTGCGGAATAGGCCTACCATGACTCGGAGTAGCACATAACATTTCAAGGTACCTTTCAACGCTAGTTTTGAGTCAGAGTTATTTGCCCTTGACTGGAATACGCTACTTTCAGTGAAAGCGGGTATATTAGCTTTACGTTATTTCGATGATTATCCGTGAAAATTGCGTTAAATAGGGTTTATTGTCGTAGACAAGACATATTTCCACACAAGATGGTTTGATTTAAACGTGTTTTCTTAAAAACAAAAAAGAACAAGTGATATGTCAAACATGACTAATGCAAAAAGTTGATTCAATCTGAGATGAAATATATCTGAATTTCGAAAATTCGCACAATGAATGTTTATTGTTACAAATATTTGTTTGAGCTTCCCCTCATCTCTACACATGCAAAATCAGAGCACCTTTAAGCGAAAAAAGGGAACTTCCGTATATCATCTTACCCCACCAACCTTGAAAGTAGGATCAAAAGTATTTTCATCATAATACGGAAGTTTCCTAATCACGATGCTGTATTATATAAGTATGTTATAATGTCTTTGTAGCGATATGTAAATTTCTCGTTCCAGTAATTTCCTTTATTTTGTAAATAAAAAAGGAGTTAACCCATTCAAACACACGCCCACAAGAGAAAAACTTTGGAAAATATTGTGGAAAATGAAGAAATTGCTTTTATCAAGCAATTTCTTCATAATCTACACTGTTTTCTTTGGCAAAAAAGACTTAAAGAATTAAAAATCCATCAACGTGAAAAACGTCGTCTGCAGCTTCTTTCAATTTGGACCTTGCCACAAAACGAATACTGTTAAAGACACAAATTGAATGTGTCATATTATCACGCATGTTTTGTGCCGATGGTGTCATATTATAAACACTCAACTTTTGAGTCGATGATGTCATATCATTAACACGATTTATTTTTGTCGATAGTGTCATATTTTTAACACGATTTTTTTGTGTCGATGGTATCATATTACTAACACGCATTTTTTTGTCGATGGTGTCTTATCATTTACACGCAATTATTGTGTCGTTGGTGACATACTAAGACACAATTGTTGTGTCGATAGTGTCATACTAACACACAAATGTTGTGTCGATGGTGTCATTTTATTAACACGCAATTTTTATGACGATGTTGTCATATTACTAACACGCAATTTTTTGTCGATGGTGTCATTATTTACACGCATTTTTTTGTGTCGATGGTGTCATATTATTAACACGCAATTTTTGCCACGATGTTGTTATATTACTAACACGCAATTTTTGTCTCGATGGTGTCATATTACTAACACGCAATTTTTTGTCGATGGTGTCATATTACTAACACGCAATTTTTGTCTCGATGGTGTCATATTACTAACATGCAATTTTTGTGTCGATGGTGTCATATTACTAACACGCAATTTTTTGTCGATGGTGTCATATTACTAACACGCAATTTTTGTGTCGATGGTGTCATATTACTAACACGCAATTTTTGTGTCGATGGTGTTATATTACTAACATGCAATTTTTGTGTCGATGGTGTCATATTACTAACACGCAATTTTTGTCTCGATGGTGTCATATTACTAACATGCAATTTTTGTGTCGATGGGGTCATATTACTAACATGCAATTTTTGTGTCGATGGTGTCATATTACTAACATGCAATTTTTGTGTCGATGGTGTTATATTACTAACGTGCAATTTTTGTGTCGATGGTCTCATATTACTAACATGCAATTTTTGTGTCGATGGTGTCATATTACTAACATGCAATTTTTGTCGATGGTGTCATATTACTAACATGCAATTTTCATATTACTAACACGCAATTTTTGTGTCGATGGTGTCATATTACTTACATGCAATTTTTGTATCGATGGTGTTATATTACTAACATGCCATTTTTGTGTCGATGGTGTCATATTACTAACATGCAATTTTTGTGTCGATGGTGTCATATTACTAACATGCAATTTTTGTGTCGATGGTGTTATATTACTAACATGCAATTTTTGTGTCGATGGTGTTATATTCTTACACGCAATTTTTGTGTCGATGGTGTAATATTACTAACATGCAATTTTTGTGTCGATGGTGTTATATTCTAACACGCAATTTTTGTGTCGATGGTGTTATATTCTAACACGCAATTTTTGTGTCGATGGTGTTATATTACTAACATGCAATTTTTGTGTCGATGGTGTTATATTACTAACATGCAATTTTTGTGTCGATGGTGTCACATTACTAACATGCAATTTTTGTGTCGATGGTGTCATATTACTAACATGCAATTTTTGTGGTGATGGTGTCATATTACTAACACGCAATTTTTGTGTCGATGGTGTCATATTACTAACACGCAATTTTTTGTCGATGGTGTCATATTACTAACACGCAATTTTTGTCTCGATGGTGTCATATTACTAACATGCAATTTTTGTATCCATGGTGTCATATTACTAACATGCAATTTTTGTGTCGATGGTGTCATATTACTAACATGCAATTTTTGTGTCGATGGTGTTATATTACTAACGTGCAATTTTTGTGTCGATGGTGTCATATTACTAACATGCAATTTTTGTGTCGATGGTGTCATATTACTAACATGCAATTTTTGTGTCGATGGTGTCATATTACTAACATGCAATTTTCATATTACTAACACGCAATTTTTGTGTCGATGGTGTCATATTACTAACATGCAATTTTTGTGTCGATGGTGTTATATTACTAACATGCAATTTTTGTGTCGATGGTGTCATATTACTAACATGCAATTTTTGTGTCGATGGTGTCATATTACTAACATGCAATTTTTGTGTCGATGGTGTTATATTACTAACATGCAATTTTTGTGTCGATGGTGTTATATTCTAACACGCAATTTTTGTGTCGATGGTGTTATATTACTAACACGCAATTTTTGTGTCGATGGTGTTATATTCTAACACGCAATTTTTGTGTCGATGGTGTTATATTCTAACACGCAATTTTTGTGTCGATGGTGTTATATTACTAACATGCAATTTTTGTGTCGATGGTGTTATATTACTAACATGCAATTTTTGTGTCGATGGTGTCATATTACTAACATGCAATTTTTGTGTCGATGGTGTCATATTACTAACATGCAATTTTTGTGTCGATGGTGTTATATTACTAACATGCAATTTTTGTGTCGATGGTGTTATATTACTAACATGCAATTTTTGTGTCGATGGTGTTATATTCTAACACGCAATTTTTGTGTCGATGGTGTTATATTACTAACATGCAATTTTTGTGTCGATGGTGTTATATTACTAACATGCAATTTTTGTGTCGATGGTGTCATATTACTAACACGCAATTTTTTGTCGATGGTGTTATATTACTAACATGCAATTTTTTTGTCGATGGTGTCATATTACTAACATGCAATTTTTGTGTCGATGGTGTTATATTACTAACACGCAATTTTTGTGTCGATGGTGTTATATTACTAACATGCAATTTTTGTGTCGATGGTGTTATATTACTAACACGCAATTTTTGTGTCGATGGTGTTATATTCTAACACGCAATTTTTGTGTCGATGGTGTTATATTCTAACACGCAATTTTTGTGTCGATGGTGTCATATTACCAACATGCAATTTTTGTGTCGATGGTGTCATATTACTAACATGCAATTTTTGTGTCGATGGTGTCATATTACTAACATGCAATTTTTGTGTCGATGGTGTCATATTACTAACATGCAATTTTTGTGTCGATGGTGTTATATTACTAACATGCAATTTTTGTGTCGATGGTGTTATATTACTAACATGCAATTTTTGTGTCGAAGGTGTTATATTCTAACTCGCAATTTTTGTGTCGATGGTGTTATATTACTAACATGCAATTTTTGTGTCGATGGTGTTATATTCTAACACGCAATTTTTGTGTCGATGGTGTTAAATTACTAACATGCAATTTTTGTGTCGATGGTGTTATATTCTAACACGCAATTTTTGTGTCGATGGTTCCATATCATTTAAACGCTATTTTTATGGCGATGGAGTCATATTACTAACATGCAATTTTTGCGTTGATAATATTATATCATTTACACGCATTTTTTGTGTCAATGGTGTCAAATAATGTACACGCAATTTTTGTGTCGAAGATGATAATATTAGAGATAATTTCCTCTTGTCAAAAAGTTCAGCAAGTAAATTGGTGATTTTTCTGAAAATAAAAATGTTCTTAGCTCACCAACCAGATACTCGTAAAATGTTTTGTAAGTGAAATAGATTTTTCTTCTCCAAGACTGGGAGACTTAAGATTCATTGATTGAGTGGGTTTAACGTCACTTTTAACAGTATTTCAGTCTGGAGCACCTAATCGTGGACTCCTTGTATTTATCACACCAATACTACGACTACATCCTTTCCGAGCCTCCGGATGCTTATCCTACTTTGGTTTACGATTATCCACCCATTGATTGGAGACTTATTTCTGAAAATATTCGACGCCGCCGGGGATCGAACCCGGACCCCTTGACTAGGACACCACGCACTACCATTGGGCTATGGACGAGGCTTGGATCCTTAAGAATGAAATGAATTTTATCCTCAACTTCAGAGTTACAAAATCTGCATATTCTATTGCCTTCTTATGTAATTTCACCCCTTCTCAATTTCTAAATTATGACCCAATATTCTGAATTTACATAGAATTTGTCTGTTGTTCTAGTCTGAAATGTCAAGGTATTTATCATGCTTTGTGTAACTTTAAAAGGTTTTATATGTTCTCAGTATTTTAGCAGTGTATGTTTTCTATTATAATCAAATAAATGTTTATGTCAGCTTATGATATAGAGAATTTTTAAATCATGCAGAAGAGTTTTCTCTCTCTCCTTTTTTAGTTCAAACTTATTCATGAAGCAGATATTTATATAAAATAAAAAAAGGATGGTTTTGATACATCCTACCCATGTATATTATCATTGCTTCGCTATCTAAGGCTTAAACATGTATCTTGGTCGTCAACCATTTCGATCGAAGATGATAACATATCACCGCTCTAATAAAAATGATGAAATTACGTATATATAACAACACTTAAACCGGCCAATCTCAATACTTGAAAATAAAGTAAGGTGTGTTAATTAACCCATTCCCGATCTGTGATGCTTTTAGACGCCCCCAAAGAAAACAACTTTGGAAAACATAGTGGAAAATCAAAAAATTGCTTGTTACAAGCAATTTCTTCATTTTTCACAATGTTTTCTACTCAGATAGTTGAAAAAATCTAATATTTCATAAACTTTAAATGACCTTCTGCAACTTCTTTCCATTTGGGCCAGTCTAAAATTTAAACGTCTGGTAATGGGTTAAAGGGTATGTGTTTATCAAAACACGTTACTTTCCCTGAAACGGTTTGTTTAAGGATCAAACTGTTCAATGGAGACATGTTCAGACTGATCTTTGCCTAGGCCTCCTGTCAAAACAGGAACACTCCAGGTTTAGCATGACAAGGGCTAAAATAAAACAGGAAAAGTACGGTTAAAGAGGCCACAAGCACGCCTAAAAAATGTATGTTAAAGCAAAAGACGTTTTTGAATAACAGCGAACATGCTTTCCATAGAGAGCTATAATTCAGATGGTTTCTAGTCGACTACCCTCTGACATTTGTAGCCTGTCGTTACATATTATCAGAAAGACACGTTATCTATTAATATAGCTTTTGGGGAAGGATAAAACAAATCAGTTCAGAAAAGTTGAAAATTGAAACTCATGCAACCACGAAATATACATATATGTAAATAGAGATTATAATTGCATGCGGGAGGATTTTGGAAAGAATAGTGTTTAAGAACCGTTTCAAAGTAATTATAAACGTACTGATGTACTTATACTATTTCTGAAAAAAAAGAACAAAAGCGTCGCAAAGGGATGACAAAGCTGCGTGAAAGCGTCGAAAAGTCGCATAATTTGATCAAAATGTATTAAGAGTTATCACCCTTATTGGTTAACGTATTTTCATACTTTCAAATGAATATGTTCAGTATTACCAGAGAAATTATAAAATGTACATGTTTCGGGCTATCTTGCTAATTCAATACTTCGAGCTTTCTCCGAAAAAATCCGAGCTTAGAAACGATTAAGGTTGTCCGACATAGGGCTCTGGATAGTGAATATCTTTTTAGTCGAAATAGGATCATAATTCAAACAACACATACAGTAATATTTATTCCGCATTGTTCCTATAGAATGCTGTTTATATGGTGGATATATTTAAAAGTTTTAAAGGTACCTGTTGAAAAAGCAATGATGTAAGAAAATGAACAAGTGTTACATGATGTCAACGACAAAGAGGGCAATGACGGTAAACATTAGTGCTTTAGTAATACCTTGGAAATCTCCAGAAAACAGCCGATTAATAACACTTCAACCCCGCGAAGCCAAAAACTATAATTTCATTCTAGCAGTTCCTGCCAGATTTTGGAAGAAAACCAACAGTAGGAAACATCAAAGACGAAAGGGTTAAATACTTGATTTCTGGTTAATGGAGATTTTATTTTCCATTCACTGCTTGACAAGGTGTTTACAAGATGTTTACAAAATAACGAGATGCTGTTTGAACGCTAAGTGCAGGCACTTTAATTCCACAGGCCCTGAACTCTATCATACACCTATTGATAATTCTGGAGAAACAGTTTTCGTAGCTTTTTTGGAAAATAAGAATACGCTGAAACAACCGAACGGTTATAATCCTGGCTTTATATGATTGAGGAAAAAGAAAACAATTACATAGTTATTGCAGGGACTTGACCATAGTTAAATTAATTTAAGGGAAATTTGAAAAAACAGAACAAAAAAAAACAAAAAAAAACACACACACACACACACACAAAAACCCCATAACATTAAAAAAAACACACACACAATATGTCAGTAAAACAAATACTTAATCAGTATTTGAGCCTGAATACGATATACAATGTACCAAACACTGCACATATACACAGTCTAATTAGAATCCTCTTTATCAAACCTTTAGACAAATACTGGCCCAAGGATGTTTAGACGATAAGCGAATGTTCTAGATGCCCTGGTCGGATGTCCAGACTGCTTAGAAACTTGCGATTTTACCACATTGTGAAAAAATTGGAAATACCATTCGCAGGCGTATTGTTTACTAGTATCGAAATGGCAATACAAAATGATCTTTCTGTATTCTGAAAAGCTTCCTATGGCAGGGCTGCTGAAATACAGATATTCTTCACTTGTCCCCGGACAAACAAGAGATGATTTTCTACTTTTTCAGATTCGAAATGAACTTACCCGCTAAAAAGGAAATAGATAATTTGTTTCGTTTACAAGCTTTGCTCTGGTATTTTCTTGTCTCCGGACAAGTGACCTTGAAAAACGTACTTGTCCGCTAGTAGAATAGCCAATGACGGACAGAACGGGCATTGGATTTCCACATCCCTGCAAGGTAAATATTTAGACCAAGAATATTCTGTACATTCTGAATAGTCTAACAAGGGTCGCTATTTTAGTTCTTCCGAGATGATTTTTTACGAGACATATAACTATCATTTATAAACGCTTTTAAATGCTTTGGTGAATCTTAGTTTATGGTTGCACATATGAATCTGAAGTTTAATTGACCGATAATATATAAAATATTATAAAAGTTGAGAAAAAAACGAACTCAGCTTTCGATTGTTTAAGTCATTTCTTTGACCCTTTCTCATTTTGTAAAGTCATAAACCTATCAAATTCAAAGGCTTTGCAAACGACAATTTAAAGTCGAATTTCTTTAGAAAATAACCATTCAATAGGATAGTGTATATTGTAGAAAAAGTGGGATTTTTCTCAAGTATAACAAATTAGGAACGTAAAAACCACAGGATTGAACAGGAAAGGGTAATAGGTTCGTTGACCTCTGCCCTAGCCGTTTCACCTAGCCCTTACGCAGTTTGACCTGAAACATGCCCCAATGTCAAAAACAGATTTTTTAAACCCTCATTTATATTCATGATCACGAGGAATGTCCTGATATGTAATAATTTCGCAGCATTCCACGAGTTGCTTTTTTCCTTTACCCCTTAAGATCCTTTAAGTAAAACAAGAAACAGATATAGAAGAAGCGCTTTATATTGATGTTTTCCTAGCTAAAACTAAATCATCTGTAATCTTCATGGGTTTTTGCATAGACCAAAAATCACAATAACAAACCCCTGCTCTCTCTTAGTCTACAGACATTTTTGTCTCTTTAAACCTAGTATTTTGATTCTAGATGCAATATTCTTGCTATGTTTTAAAACGGTTTATGTTTTGTTTCGATCATTTTATATCTGAATCTATGAAAATCCTGATCAATTCTGTTATATTCTTTTACAAACGTATTTAATGCTTACATCCGACGAAGAATATGATATTCAGTCTGGTAATATTTTGTGACACATGCGTTACCACAGAGAGATTTACTGCACAAGAAAAGTCTTTTTGGTAGATAGAGGCTGTTGAAATAAGATGCCTGCCTGTAAATGCATATTTTAACGGTTCTCCTCTCCAAATAAGAGGCGGATTAACCTAATTAGATTTGCTGTTGCATTGCAAGAGAATGCTGATCACATTGGGTGACCCCATTCAATAAGAATTATGGCAGACTAGCGAGAGAATGCTGATCGCATTGGGTGATCCCGTTTAATAAGGAGTATGGCAGACTAGCGAGAGAATGCTGGTCACAGTGGGCGTTACCGTATTACTGCTTAACCATGACAGTTCAAAAAAGCCTTGATCGTGCTAAAGTGTCTGATCCAATACGTCTTTTGTGATTTTTTGATGGATTCAACACAATCTAAGCATGTATGTAAAATATATGACAGAGGCGATAAGTGTAATGTTAAAGTTTGTACATGGTGCTTGAATTATTTTCTTTCCTAAAGCCTTCATCAAAACCTTTCATCAAAAAGTGGACATCAACTTCTATCGTTACTTTTGCACGTATATCGTAAGTAAGGTTATCAACTAATTGTTAAGCAATCAATCTTTTGCGGAAGTCATGTTCTCTTACAGGTCTAGATGGTCCTCAGTCACATATACAGCGGTTGGACGCAGCGAAAACATATTTCTAAAGTGTATGGCCATATTTCAGCGCGAATTGTCAAAACTTATTGTTATCGCTATCATAAAACACTCACACACACACACACTTACACAATAAAAAAAACACTAATGACGGACGTGTCACTTTAGAATTTCAATTGCTTCAATAGCTTCATCAAAATCCAACAAGAATTCTAGAGATAGTTCCGCACACAATATTTTGGACAATAAATCTCCTTTCTCAATGAAGCATCTTTTAATAATAAAAAAATGCTGATAATATAAACGAAGCCACAAACATTCGGTGAATATTTCACCTAGATCAATAAAGAACTGTAAGAGTGGCTGCCCACACAAGATAAAGTTAACGCCCAACCAGGCAGTTGACCGACCGACCACCCGACATTCACCAAACTGTTACCAGATTTTTCCTTAAAAAAAGCAAAAAGAAAAAGTTCCAATCCGACATTGAATAGGCTTAAATGAAAATTTGTTTTGGTCAGTTATACGCAATAAATGATAAAACTACAATCTGAGCCTGTCGTTGCGACGTTAAGGTCTCTTTTTTTATGTATGGCTGATCGCATTTTCGGTGTATTGGCGGAGCTTTGTGTCTATAGCTAAATTGGCTGTGGTTACGAGGTTTTGTCGCTCACAAATAATGTATTAGGTAGTATATTCAAGCAACTGCAATTAATTTGTTTCGTACCTTTCATATATAAGTTTGATGAAATCATGGTGGCTTCATGGGGACTCGCTTGTTACAAGCGATTCCTTAGCCTTCTACTATGTTCATTAATTCTGAACCGTTGTACTCTTGGCCGGCTGTAGCGTATTTCTATCGGTTTAATCCCCGTATGGCGGGATAATCATGACGTTATCCCGGGTCGTCGTATCATATTTAAGTGACGTCAGCGTTACCTTGACGTTACGTAAACAAACATATTAAATCATAGGATTACAAATAGGATTATACTGTGCCGCTGAAAGCTTGTGATATTTACTTTTCATATTGAATAAAATCCTCTTCAGAAATGCATTAAAATAAAAGGACTGGTAGTACTGGATGCAATTATTTCGGGTTAATAATTCTTTGAACAAAATATGTTATAATCAACTCCGATTTTAAATGACAAGCAGGTGGTGAAGACTTTGATCAGACTGCGTATATGTGCAGGCTGACATTTGTCTTTACTTCCTGCCTAAACAGGAATATTCCAGGTTCAGCATGGCAATGCTTAATATCAAAATCGGTGGCATTTGTTTAGCGTTTCCTCGTTGATTTATTTTCCTCGTAGGAGGCCTTGGTTAAAGGTCATATGGAGAGTCTAATTTCTTGAAAATATGCATTTATAAATAAATAACTTGACAAAGACAGTTGATGCACAGTCGACGAAAGTTGCTATTTCAAAAAATGATCACAAATATCATTCAGCGCAGTCTGACCAGGGTCGTCACTCTACACAGTTCTCGAGCGGTCCTTTTTCACATATATTTCATTGTTACGAAATTTGTCGTTTTTGTAACTGCAACTTTTTATCATCTTTGTACTCAACCATACATATGTATCTATTATTATTATTATTTCAATTGAATATTTCTTTATAAGTGAATCTTTCTGTCATTTTATTTATTGGTTTGAGAAGAGGGAGAAGGAAGAAGCGGAAAGAAGAATGAGAGGAAGAAAATTGTTGCAATAAAATGCATTTCGATAGTTCAATAGTGAAATCCTATGTTCACCCTGTTCTAAACCTGACCGGTAGAAACAATGTGCTGGGGAGTTTAGCCCCCCCCCCCACACACACACACACACTAATATTTTCAAAAGACTCTTAAACTGAAATATTATTTCGTATTGTTTTGCTTATACCCACTAAGAAAATCCCCAAACTGTGTGGTTACCCCCCCCCCCACACACACACAAAGAAAATCCTCAAACTCTGTAGTTATCCCCCCCACACACACCAAGAAAATCCCCAAACTCTGTAGTTACCCCCCCCCCCCCCAATTCTTGAAATGCCTCCTACTGGTATGTCAGGAAAAGAGTTATAAAAGAGTCTAGACTATCATTCCTATCATTCCAGCCGGTAGTCGTAATAATCAGTCAATATTTGGCTTAAAATCGCCGAGAGGATATATATTATTCAAAAGTTTAACTTTTAACTGTTTCATGTAGCTGCCGGCCAAATGAATAATTCGAGTGTTTGGCGGGCATATATCTACATGAAGGGCTTTGGGAAAAAAACTACTACAACAACAAAACCACAAGAAATTGTTTGAGATATCGCAAATTGATTCAAAAGTTTCATACTATAGACAAAAATTGTATCAGAAATAAAGAAAGGGTGCCGCTAGAGAAATGTCGGGAGGTGCCTAAGTCTACGGAATCTTTTCGTTTTTGAAACAAGTAGCTGAAATTCTGAAAGAACTATAATGCTAACTAACGGGCCACCCATTATTTTAAGGTTTTTGATTGTTCTGAGACCAACTTGTAAAACCCTAAACTGGAGATTGCCTTGCCGCAATTTACCAAAACTGTCTTTAGCCTAACTGGACGCAAACAATAGACAGATTTATAAACAAATTGTTTCCATTATTGCTACTATCTGAAATTCCTTGGAGATTTAGTCAATGTGTAATCTTCTAGTGAGTTCGATAAAGGGTTGAACACTTGATGCTGACGGGTAAACAGCAAATTATCATTGTATTTTACAAGTTAAAACTTAGCAAAAGGGAGTAAATGAAAACAGGACGATCACATGATTCAAACAGGCTACAGGGATTTTGCACTTTATAGTGAAAAACACGTCAACGAATTATGTGACAAACCCATCCGGCGTAGCATATCAAAGTGTTAAAAGCAAGAAGAAAACGAATCCTCATAATGGACGATACTGACATATAATTATTCTCTAACCACCGTTTGGTAAAACAATATTCAGGAATAGGCCGAGCAGTCCTAATCTACCGACATGTCGAAGGCTAGAGTAGATGCATTGGGTCTAGAGTAATGTAAAACAAAGGAGTCGCATGACGAAAAAGTTCTCTTTACGTATTACAAGTAAAGGTTATCTGTACTGACTATATAACGAAAAGAAGTGTAAAAAATCTGGTTTAACACGAAATTTATTATTCTCGGTTCCCATTTTGCTTTTGAAAACATAACTATAGAAAAAAAGATGCCTGATATCTCTGAATTTTGTACATTGCCTATAAATGATAATGGGGCCTTTTATAGGTTATGATATATTATTACGGACCGTTCAAATTTAGTATTATACACATTAATAAAGTGAATGTTCTAAACTTTACATGGAATTTTCCCGGGACTTTGACAATGTTCGGATTAAGGTCTTTTGTTCGTATTTAAAAATATCAGTTCTAATTAACATTTACGGAAATATGGTACACCAGAATAGAACCCCCGGGTCGTTGAAAGTAATGTTTTTTAAAGTTATTTTTTATCCTAATCTCAAGGTCGGAAAGCAACGGTTTGTCCAATTTTTCAGTGTCGACAAACTACAGTACTTACAGCACTTTGATCTTATATTCGGGCATAGAACTAATGCAGCTTACAAGATGAATTAACTCGAAAATGATGGCTGATAACCAGTCTTTTTAAGAAGGTCGTTATATTGTCAAGAAACTAAATTAGTGAGTAAACGATAAGTTGGTCCTTTTAGTACATTGGAACTGTCATCACTTATCGAAATTTCATAAAATCAAAACACAAACACACACACACAAAAAAAAAAAACACGATTTTTATCACGAATCCTTTGCTTTGCTAAGTTTGTCGTATTAGTGCCCCCAAAAACTCCCACAGTTCATCGCGACAAACAGGCGGATATTGTGTTATCGACATTATACCATGATGATTATGGTAATTAATCGAGAAAAGTTTACGAGTTAACACAAGATAACCGCCATTTTCTCTAAGAAGTTATGTAATAAGTCGTGACATTTCTTCGCCCATCTGCAACTAGCCATTCATGTTGTCCTTTCGTCAAAAAGTTTATCCGGGTCCTATCTGAGAGTATAGAAGATATCAAAATGAAATTTTATGTCTTAATAAATCTCAAAGAAAAAAAATTACAGTGCAAGAACCATAATTCTGGCTGCCTAATTTAGGGTTATGGTAATTTCCCTATGTGCATAGAAACAGTATTGTGGCTTCCTTTCTAATAATGTTATTAATTTGATATACGGAAACTGTTATTGAACATATTTCTGAATGTTTACAAGCTAACAACTTTAATTTTCATGGACAGAGCTCAAGGACGAAAAACTGTGCAGAATCTGGCTTGCCCGATTCTTCAGTTATTTCTCTAAATATAATTTCAGAGGTGTAAGAGTGCTGTTGTTTCATTATAACCTACACATTGAGGAACTTCTCGCCCTTATTATCAGTCTGTTTTGGCGATAAATGGCCACATCTGCGTGGTTCTTGTTTATGTTCGCGTAGATCAATAATGTTGGCTTTTAGGGCATGTAAACGATATCAAGTTCAACCCACATGACAAAATTTTAAACGGGTCGAAATTCTAATTCAAAATTTAATCGGTTAACCCATTACAACACAAGTCCTCCTTTAACGTCCTTCAAGAAAAGTTTTTGAAAACATTGTGGACAATGAAGAAATTGCTTGTATTAAGCAATTTATTCATTGTCCACAATGTTTTCTACCCAAATAGAAGAATAGACAAATAAAATTTCATTTACCTGAAATTGTCGACTGCAGTATCTTTCAATTGGACAAGTCTAATTTTTTGTTGAGTGGGAATGGATTAACGGACTTTTTCCCTAAAAGCAATGAAAAATAGATAAATAAATGATAAACATGCAATTATTTTGTATGCTTGCACACAAAAAAACTGAATGATTTTTTTTACCTCAAAATAGTAAAAGAATTGCTTTGTTTTTCTTGGTGACAATTATTTATGAGACATTAAGAGAATCTTCAGTGCGGTACGAGCCTAAAATCTTGGTAATACTAATGGACGAATATATTTTGCGTATTCATACAGCGTAACAAAGTTATTTACGTTCATCTCTTAAATGAAAACTAAATATTCTCTTAATTTATAGTTAAAAGTTGAAGTTATGATTATATTCTATTTCCGTGTTTAGCGTATTCCACCGACCTGATCTATAACTCCAAATAATTGAATAACAAATCGGCTTTTATCATGCTGCACACCTGGCAGCCACAACATGCCCCTCACGCGTACCCATTTGTTCACCTGGGTGTAGAGAAGAGAAATATTCCCACGGTCGATTCCGGATCCTCCGATCCCGGGGTCCGCGTCTTCCTACTAGACCACGGACTCCATTTCATAATAAAGTACAGAATTACAACTTAAAAGTTTTGTACCGAGAAGCAAGTATCAAGCGCCTTCACACATATATTCGCTGACATGTTTTATGTATTTCTGTTGTTGTTTTTGTTGTCTGTGAACGTTCCTTTAATTCGCACTGTTTTCTTCAACTGATAGAATACAGCGTTATTAAAGTTTATGAAATGATGCATGAAGGGTCTGATCGTATTCTACCTTTATTGAATGTTCAGACGTCAAAGGTTACCGGATTTAATCTAAGGGAATATTATGTTAGAATAGCCATACCCGATCGAGCTGAATATCAATTTTTTTCCCTGCAGCGAGAAGCAATTTCTACAAGATGGTGTAAAATTATCGGAATTGAGTTACCCATTTATCATAAACATACATTTCTTTTTTGTTAAATAAATTTGATAAAATAATAAATGATGTATTTGTACATGTATTTCCCTTCTTCTTTACAATTCTGTTAACGCGTATTCGAATTATGACGTCATCTACAGAATGAAAATGACGTCATATTAAAACCGTATTTGACACTTGGATAAACGGATTGTTTTTCTGATGTTGTTCTGTCACAGTAATTTGAGTTTTGGTTAAATTAGGTCCGTAGAATAGTCAAGGTCATAGGTTATAGAAAGTTGTTTACTTTCAATATAGAAATTTCTTTCTGCGAGGCACATATAGACTAGGATCTTGACTTATCTTGATTACTATTTAGAGTATTCTGGCATTTCTATATGCACATCTGGTAACAGGCTGTTAATATGTCTATTTTCAGCTTTTTACCTCCCGACTCATCATTAGAACATGAAATAGACACCAAGGGAGTTTGTCATGAATCTAACAATTAGAATTAAACTAGAAACCTAAAGGACTTAGTCATTACAGATGTGTCCGATTTGTCTGTAAAGAATGCATTGATTTCAAAAGAAATATTTATTATAGGGATGAGTGTATTTTTCACTGCGTTTATTGGAGTATAAAGTGCAATTGCCTTAGCACATGGCAAATAACGCCCGTAGGGCGTTATGTTTAAGCCATGTGCTAAGGCAATTGCACTTTATACTCCAATAAACGCAGTGAAAAATACACTCAGCCCATATAATTGCAATACGTCTATTTTCAAATCCGAAACGGATAGAGAGATGAAAATAAAAACAAATAAACGAACTGAGGGTGGAGTTACTTTTTCTTTGACAGGCGTATGGATACATTGACACAGTTTATCGCTCGAGTCATTGTAACGGCGGACATTTTATTTTGTCGCTTGGGTTTTTTGAAATGGAAATTCGAACATTAGTTGGATTTATTTGGAATTATTATGAGCAAATACTAACTTTAAACTCTGTAAATTATGATATCTGGGTCGATAACAGTTAGAATTATGAATAGATGATTTGTAATAGACAAGAAATATAAACCTACCACATGGACACGATGCATGCTGATGTGGTGAAGCCGATTCGACATCTCGGATTTACGGCTAATAAAGGTGAGTTATCGAAATCTTCATGTTTAAAACGAACATCATAATTGTTATAAGGACACTACTTGTTTATCTATTTATTGAAAATCCATGGACGTATAAAGGAATTCGAGGAAATTGAAATTCAAAAGGTGATGACTATAAATAGTAACAAAACAAGTTGGGTATTTCTTGGAAGTGAATTCCCAATATCGGAAATCCCTGACCTTGTTTTGTTTCTATTTTTGTCGAAAATAGATCTGTCTTTTATCGAGGTATAAAAAGCAATTGATTTGATCACGTGATACGATTTGGGCCAATGAAAATACTCTATTTTGAAGTATTGCAATTATAGGTATATAATAACAGATAATAATCCACATGGATACAGTGATTTGATTAAGACATTCTGATTTACCTACACAACGACATGACGTCGTTGGGCGTGCAAAATGTCGTAACTACAGCTTGAATAAAGCTGTAGTTACGATATTTGCACGCCCAACGACGATAAGATGTGTTCTTTTCATGCACTTAAAGCTCATGTTATATAAAACTTGTCGGTTTTAGCGATAAGAATAACATCTTTTCTGTGGATTGTAAGAAAATAGGGGTAGGAAATATTCTAACCTAAATAATAAAAAATCTTCTATACCAAAAAGTTATGACGTATGATACATGACAAAGAAGAAATGCAATCAGCTTTTTATTTCAATTTCGTGCAAATAACTGCTGAATTTATTGATATTTGTTACGAAAAATCACATCTTGTTGCGTGCCAGACCTCTATTTCTAACACAATGTACACACTTTGTTTGTTGGAATTTCAGTACTTCGTGTAAAATTGATATTATCTGTGAACCTTTTTTGTTTGCAGTCATGTTCACAGAGTTTAGTTTATTGTTATAATTTTCAGTGGTAATGATAAACAGCTAAAGTAGATATTCGTGAATGTATTGAGTATTTTGGAAAACAAAATTTAAATGAGTTCTGTATTTATGATCTGATTAATGTTACCCCAATTTCACTTTTTGACGCCCGTCAAATAAACAGCTTGGGAAAATATTGTGAAAAAAATGATGAAATTGCTTCATGAATAATGTTTTGCGACCAATCAGAACGCCCGTTTTTTGATAGACGAAACTAAAAGTTAAATTATTAAAGGTTGGTTTCAATACCGAATAATTTAATTTTTAGTTTCTTTATTTAAAAAGGAGCGTTCTGATTGGTCGAAAAAATTGATTCATAACACCATGAACAAAATTTTGAGCACGCGGCGATTTTGTATGCTTCCGCAGAAAATAGTCCCATACAAAAAGGTGTCAAAATTTTTAAAAAAAACGTTTTTTTTCACTCAATGCTATTAAATTATAAGAAATGAAGATAATATTTTTTGTTTTTATGGAGGTATGAACCGAAAAACATCACACAATGTATGAAGCCACTTCGCGTATTCATACAGTGTGATTAGGTTTTTCGGTTCATACCTCCATGAAAACAAAAAATATTCTCTTCATCTCTGAAATAATATACTGTCGATATCTATCAATCGACCATTATCAGTTTGATCCTTTCAAATAACACGAATGTCTAGAAACTGTCGTTAGGACTTTTGTCGCCTAAATATTGTGTAATTGGTACAACACGAATCGCCTCAATGAGATAATCCCAGTTATTTGCAGCAACAAGGGATGTATCATAATGTTACATCTTGAAAAAAAAAGTCCGTGTTTTTACAAAAAAAAATAAGCGATAAATATTCTTTTAGCTAACAAAGCGTCGGCTTTGATAGCTTATTTTAACAGACAAAATGTTGAGGTCGTCTGAAAGTTCAACGAGTGCAAACCGCCACTGGAGGCTTAACCAATAAATCCGTTAAATGCCTACGCCATAACAAGTAGGTCTTATGTATTTAAGGAATATTGCCAATTCTGCCTTCATTTCTAGGTAATTTTCCCTCACTTCAGCACATCGGGTTAAAATGACTCTGATCAGATTCTTCAAAAAGTTGCAGACGACAATTTTAAATTATTGAAAATTTTAAAATATTTATCTCTATGGTAGTAAATAATGAGGAAAATGAAGAAATGGCTTGTAACGAAGCAATTTCTTCATTTTCGACATTGT
Source organism: Fragum fragum (assembly GCA_946902895.1). Classification (NCBI taxonomy): domain Eukaryota; kingdom Metazoa; phylum Mollusca; class Bivalvia; order Cardiida; family Cardiidae; genus Fragum; species Fragum fragum. Next base: position 498,725 of record OX336374.1, on the reverse strand, counting down.
TTTTCACAACTGTCTTTTTAAGTGGCGTAGAAAATTAGGGATTGTGTGAGAATTGGTTAACTCCTTGGTTATTTTAACGTCGTTTCATTAACGTGATAACGTTTGACAAAGACGGTTATTGAACAAAACAATGGTTTGCTAGCTTACAGTACTTTTCAGTACTTTGATTTAAATCGTTGTTGAGCCTTCATATGGATAGCCAGTTTGAATTAAGTGTAAGTGATATAACAGTGTACACGAACTATTTTGTGGTATGTCACGTGCCTAGAAGAGCACTTAAGAAAGGGAAAAATAAACTAACATTTTCTCTCATGTATGTTTGCAACATATGTTTTTCAGAAAACATCAGCATATGTCTCCGACTTTCGGAAAGCATCTAGAACAATATATTATCACCATTGGTGGATCACCGCCGTCAATTAAAAATCGATTGACCAATCAAATCTTTCATTTAGACCGGAAGTGAATGGTGAACCCCAACACTACTTCTATAGCTTTATCGACTACTTATCGACTACAGTGATAATCGAAGCTATACAGTCACAATCTTGCGATTTTACTTTTAATGTTATTTGTCCATATATGCTGCTCACAATCGCCGAATCGCCTTCTCGGAGGCCAATAGGCAAAGAAAGCCATCCGTCATTTTCTAAAATGAACTTTTTTTTCTACTTTTTGTTCAAGCTCGTGTTTTTTTTGTTTTTTTTTTTTTTTCAAACAATAAATCTATATACATTCGAATTTAGCGGGTTTTTTCTTTTTGTTTTGTTGTTGTTGTTGTTTTTCTGAAAAGGACGATACAGGACCAAATTCTACTCTATATTGAGGCTTTGGGCCGTGAAAACTTTCGAGGTTAAAAACCTTTGCTTGGGTATTTAAGCAGACATTCTCGTGACAGAAAACATCGTAAATAAGACCAGATATACTGGTCCTTTATGTAAATTTTGACAGATATCCTTTTATTTTACGAGGTAAAGTGTAATTTAGACGACAAAATTGAAAATAATTCCATTTGATTTCCATATTGTATTGAGAAGCTCAGACGTTAAATCCGATTTGGCAGTTTATTCTATGCCCTGAAAGTTTTGATATTGACCTGATGTAAAAGGCACTGGACATAGGCTTTTAAGTTTTTGAAAAACCAAATACCAAATGAAAAACTGATATTAAGATATTGTTAAACCTATCAAATAATGAAAATACGAGAGATAGAAAAATGCAGTGAAACTTATATTAACCCTTTCCTGTTTGCAAAATTTCAGACCTGTCCAAATTCAAAGGTTTTGCAGAAAAAAAATAAAGTGGATTTAATTTGAAAAAATAACCATTCAGTAAGGTAGAAATGTTGTAGAAAAAGAAGAAATTGCTTGTCACAAGCAATTTCTTGTTTTTCTACAATGTTTTCTTAATTATAAAATCACAGGGTAGTAAAAACCATTGATTTGACAGGAAATGGTTAAGCTACCACTCAGGGAACGATCAAAATCTGATAGTTTAAGAGAATGATCGGGCCGACTGGTATTCGGACTTGCAACCCGCGACTTCTCGCAGAATACAAATCCGCTGTCATTAACACTAAGCCATGCAGGACCAACCCTTCCCCAAACAATTGAATGTCGAATATTTTAACTTATACACTCACACGTCAAATGACTGCATCATGACCACAAAGCTCATTACCATGAATCCATGTAAGTCCCCCAAATTGAAATTCGGATATTTTACCTTATTCATAGATGAATAAACTTACACGTCAAATGACTGCATCATGACGACATAACCAATTACCACACAATGACGCTGTCTGGTGCCCTGAAGAAATAAAGTCATAGAAAACTTTGTGGGAAAAGGAGAAATTGCTTGTCACATGCAATTTCTCATTTCATCACAATTTTTTCTACCCTCTTTGGAACTTATTTTCCATTTTTGCAACTCAGCAACTTCTTTCAATTTTGACCAGTCTTAAATTTTGTCATTTTGTAATTGGATAAAAGTGCATAGCACGATAATGCGGTATGTCGTTAGTCATGATGGTGTTATAATGATTTTAAGAGTTTTCTTTTCTTTTTTTAAATTTAGAAAATAATATGAAACCTGATTTTCTAGTTAACGTTCTCTTCTGATGGTATTCAGCTCAAGAAAAGAAAATGTTACAAGTATACCCTTAGTCTAGCTACCAGACTCTTCTTAGAGGGAATTAAATCTTTCCATAGCTTGACAAGGATGTCAACTAAGTCCTCTGACTCCAAAAAGAAGAGATTTTGTTCAGCACTAGCCACAAACATTAACCCATTCCAACACAAGCTCTCCTTTTTACACTCCTCTAGAAAAAAGCTATGGAAAACATTGTGGATAATAAAGAAATTGCTTGCAACAAGCAATTTCTTCATTATCCACAATGTTTTCTATAAAAAAGACGAAATAATTTAACATTCCTCAAACTTGAAATTATCGCCTGCAGCTTCATTCAATATGGACCAGCCTAAAATGTTGCTGTGTTTGAATTGGTTAAAGGTCCAAACAAAAACGACTGCAGCCAGTCTAGTCTACCTTACTTTCATACCAGTACAGATGAAATTGTGCTCCATTGAAAACAAACTTCGCTAAAAACTCTATAATCAATTTAAAAATAAATAATTTGGAGCAAATTTTCCTTTTTATATTGTGACTATCCAAATTATAACCGAAAAAAAGAAGAAGAATTAAGTGAGTATATTTCTAAGAAATAAAAGCCACTTTTTTGGCAAAATAGCAATTCTATCGAAAAAAATTAAACTAATGCAGAATGATGCAAAAATTGCGTTTTTTTTTTTTTTTTTTTTTTTTTTTTTTTTTTTTTTTTTTAATTTTGTGACATTAAGATTATTCTCTAAAAGTTTTTTTTTCGGTAATAAACTTTTAGCAAAAGACTTATAAGTATAGGTCACAAGGTTTGTTTTTCTATAAATCAATTCTTAAGTTTTTTTGGTCAGGCACTTTGTTGAAGAGTTTAATATCAATGTTCCTTTTAAGACATTAAACGTTCACATTACCTTCATTTCTTCGAATGACCACCTAAATGTAATAAATTGCAACAAGAACGTTTGAAAAACTTCCTAGGCTCTTTTTTTTTCAACAAAATGATCTTAAGGTTTATGTGTTATGAATAAAATTAAAATTGACACAAAAACCCTTCATAAGTTATACACCTGGAAATTTTAATCTTTCCTTTTTTGCAAAAGTCATTGGTTTTGCAGGCGAAAATTCTTAGTAGATTTAATTTGAAAAAATAAATATTCAATAGGGTAAAAATATGATGGAAAAAGAAGACTTTGCTTATTATAAGCAATTTCTTCTTTTTTCACAATTTTTCTCAATCATGAATTCTTAGGAACGTAAAACCCAGGGATTGAACAGGAAAGGGGTTAAACGTCCACGATTACCCGTGTATTTAAGTTGCTTTTAAAATCAATCTTAAAAAAGATCCTACATTTGATATTTTAAGAAAAAAACTTTATTCGACAAAAACTTGCTCCAAGTCGTTTCTAGCCTGAGATTCCGTAAGCAATCTGAGGCTAAAGTTACCATGCTAAATTTTCAAACCCATGCATAGTTTAATGTGAAAACATAATGTAAAAACATCTATCGCAATCAATGTGATATTCTGTCGCTTTAAAAGTAGATCGGATCTGACAATAAATTAATACTCCCGATTGAGACGAGAAGGACGAAGGCGAGATATGGCTTATTGAAAGCTGTCGGCTTGATGTATAGTACTTTCGTGTGACTGTTCTGAATTTGGCAAAATTATCAAAACTTGACGAGTGAATGGAAAGAAAGAAAAGGAGATATATAATATATTGGAAATTATTAAACATATATAATCATATCATATTGTTAAGAAAAAATAAGGTGTTTGTTTCATACCAAAATAATATTACTTATTCTAGAGTAACAATCATGTGGTAAGTTTTTACAAATCTTAGTGTCTATGTATGCTAATATGAACAGTTATGAACGCATAAACAATAAAATGACAGATCGGTTCAGATGTAATGTAGGTACTCGTCAGGGAGATATTTCAAGCAACATAATTTTCAATCTTTATATTAATGACTTATGTACCTTGCTTAGAAATAAGGGACACAGAGGTATCTTTGTAACCGATAATATCCCAAACATTATGTGCATTCTTTTCGCAGATGATGTAGCCAATTGCGCTGAAACTGCTATAAGCTTACAACAGCAACTAAACTCTGTCCATGAATATTGCACCCAATCTGGAATGAATCAAAATAAAACTGAAATAATGGTATTCAGAAATGGCGGACCCTTACGAAGCTATGAAAAATGGTTCTTTGGCGAAAATCAAATAAGAGTATCTTCATTTTATAAATACATGGGACTACTTTTCACACCTACTTTGTCATGGTCAAAAGCGACAAATAAATTAGCGTGTCAAGCAAGAAAGGCCATTTTTGCGATCAATTCTTACAAAGATAAATTTGGAAATTTTGGATACGAAGATTATTTCAAATTGTTTGACACAATGGTAAAACCTATCCTACTGTACGGATTAGAAATTTTTGGAATAGAAATCATGGAAGAAATAGAGAGAGTACATATTTCCTATTGTAAATCCTTCCTAGGTGTGAATTCGTCAGTCAACGATTGTATGGTTCTAGGAGAATGTGGGAGACTACCTTTATATGTAGAATATCATTGTAAAGTTATCAAATACTGGATAAAACTAATTCAAATGCCAAATCATCGATACCCCGCAAATTGCTATCAAATGAATAAAAGATTAGACGACATTGGACGAAAAACTTGGGTTTCATCAGTCAAACAATTGCTATACTCCTATGGGTTTGGAATTGTTTGGCTGACCCAAGAAATCGGAGATCTAAACATGTTTCTTTCTACATTTTCTACACGTGTGAAATACTGTGCTCTACAAAATTGGAATGATAAAATACATAACTCTAATAGATGTCTGTTTTATAAAGAATTCAAATCACTACTTACGCCAGAAAAATACCTGTGTATGGGCCTATCCTACCAATTGAGAAAACAGTTAGCAAGATTTAGATGTAGCAGCCATAAATTGACCATTGAAGTTGGACGTCACCTGGGAATTGTCAGAGAAGATAGAATCTGTACATCTTGTTTTGATAATTATAATTCAACTTGTTTAGAGGACGAATTCCATGTATTTTTCCAATGTTATCGTTTTAACACATTAAGAATCCACTATCTGTACAACTGGTATAGGGGAAACCCAACAAGGCAGGATCTATATTACATCATGTCAAGTACGAATGAATCTGTTTTAAAGAAAGTCGGAATATTTGTATATAAACTATTACAGTTGGACGAGTCTGAAAATTTGGCGTGACATGGACCTAAATTTAACCCAGTCTAAAATAAGTCCGAATCTTAACATGTGTGGCTCGCGATGAATGACCGCGCAGAGCATCCCAGCCTTTGTCTATGGCTGCTCTGCCGGGTCAATTATCGTGAGCTATAAATGCATTGTAATATAATAATCTGTGTTAATTCATACGCAACTCTGTTAAATAAATGTTAAACTTTGTATATCATTATATGTATAATGGGCCGGTGGCCTATATGTACTTGAAATAAACTTAACTAACTATTGGAAATTATTAAACATATATAATCATATCATATTGTTAAGAAAAAATAAGGTGTTTGTTTCATACCAAAATAATATTACTTATTCTAGAGTAACAATGTTAAAACGGTCCGGTTAGACGAAGTTGCTGTATAAAGCTGATAAGCGAAGCTATAGGTTTTACGCACGATTGGAATGTATTATTTATCAAATTAATTGGGCATTCATAGGATCATATTCGCACTGTCTGAAAACAGTTGGGTCGTGCTCGGACTTTGTGTCTATATATTGTTACCCCCGAATTCTATCCAAAGGTTTCAACGTCTGCATACCGCTTTTGAGAGGTGTACCTAATCATGTTAACCTGGTTAACGACCACCCGCCCTCTCTCGCTCTCTTTACCTGGAGATTATAAAGCGCATACTTACATAACGAAATTGGTCTATGTGGTAGAATACTCACATCGCAAGCAAGAGCCTCCTAGTTCGAACCTGGTCACACGCTCCATATCCCTATCACTCTCACTCTGTAGCTCTCTCTCGCTAGCTCCACTGGCTGAAAGCCAACGAGCTTTTGTCATGATGGGGTGTCCTTCGTCCGTAGTCCGTCCGTAATTTTTAATTTAAAAATCTTCTTAGAAAGTACTGAACATAATTCAACCAAACTCAACCAAAATTAACAGGAAGGATCCTTAAATGGCCTTTATCAGATCCCTTCAAAGCATTTTGATCGGGTGAAAAATATGTAACGATGTATACATGTAAATATATCGTTTCAAAACCTCAACAGGATGAAAATTATTGCGTGCAGGGTGTGTCCCCTAGCGCACAAATTGGCAGATCTGCGCATAATCGACAGTAGTTTTGGGTAGAAAGTGGCACCTACGATAATCCGACCATCAAACTTTTTCTGCCCAGATTATATATCTCCTGTGTACATATCTCAGGCTTTCAGCGCTTTGATTATTGATAGAAAAGTTGAAGGCATGTTCCCAATTTTAAATGAGATATATCGGAGTATTACATCAACGATGAACGTTCGCTGGATGACAGATTGACAGACCAGTAATTAGCAGCTCCTAAAATACCTCCCACACCTGGTTTTCCTGGCTCATTATTCACTTACCGACAAAAATAAATCAGAACGGGGAATTCGAAAAGAAAATCTTGCACTCTTGCTATGGAATTCTAAGGCATTAAAAAAGAATTGGTCAAATCGACCTTTAACAGTTACCAAATTTTAGACTGGTCCAAATTTAAAGTAGTTACAGAGGATAATTTAAAAAAAATGGGAGGTTACCTTTTGGGAAGAGAACATTTGGGATAATAAATAAATTGCAATATCTTCATTTTCCACAATGTTTACAAAGTTTTTTTTTCTTTTCTTGGGGATGTCTACAAGCATAAATGAGTGGGTTAAACTAACAATGGACGATACATCTTTTCTATATTATACACACTTGACGAAAACCAATGGAACTAAAATTGATAAGAGAAAAAGTTTTACACTTGAAACAATGGTTATTCCAAATTATGAAAAGAACATCAACAGATTCCAGCAACTGAAAATTGTCGTCTGCAGCTACTGTCAATTTGGACGAGTTTAAGATGTTGTGTGGGAATAGGTTAATCTGTTAAGCTGATAAGCCATGTTCTTGGAAATACAGGAATATGCCACTACTCGAGTCCCTTCGTTTATAAATATTTACGCACTAAAAAGTCCCCTGAATAAGATAACCACACAGCCCTACGTTTTTTATTTTACTCCAAAACAATCTCTAGTAAATACACATTGTCGGTGTGATAGCAAAGTGTCGTAACTACTGCTTTGATAAGAAAAAGTTACGACAGTTTGCTCGCACAACGACGACTTTTCGAGTAAGCCTTTTGAGATATTTTTTTAATCCGTTCCTATAGTTTTTATTCGTTTTTAGCTAGCAAAGTGTCAGATTTGATAGCTTAAGTTAACAGACAAAATTTTGAGGTCTTCTTTAAGTTCAACGAGTGAAAAATGCCGTTGGAGGCTAAATCCATAGAATGCCTACGCCATAAAAGCAGTTCTTATGTATTTCGGGAATATTGCAAACTCTATTCAAACCGTAGAGAACTCTTTTGAAAGCATGCTATTTAAACCATTCCCACTCCATTCCGTTTTTAAGCATCTCAAGAAAAAGAGCTTTGGAAAGCATTGTGGACAATGAAGAAATTGCTTGTAATTGGGTAGAAAACATTGTAAATAATGAAGAAATTGCTTGTTACAAGCAATTTCTTCATTGTCCACAGTGTTTTCTATCCAACAAATGATAGATTTTCTAAATTCAACCAACTTGAAATTGTCGTCCGCAACTTCTTTCAATTTAAAGTAGTCTTAGATTGTGTCATGTTGTTATGAGTTTACTCCTGGGTTACTTTAACCTCTTTTATTTATCATGATAACCTTTGACAGAGAAGATTTCTTAACAAAACTATGCTTTGCTAGCCTTCAGTACTTTGAGTACTTTGATTTTAAGTTGTTTTATAGCTAGTATTCTTTTCACTGGAGAGGATGACAAGTTTCGTCTGTCTTTAAACAGTTTGGTGTTTCTTTAGCTAGGTTTGTATTTTTCTATTCATTTATTTTTATTTTTCTTGGTATTATTTATGTTATGATCTGAAACAATTCCAAGAACCTAAAAATGAGAACAATGAACACCATTTTACAAAAAAAAGACGGAAAAAAAATGATGTAGAAATGGTGCAATAAATGATTTGGTATACTTTCCGAGAAATTATTCCAAAACATGCTTAATTAGAAAGAGAGGGATAGAGAAAGGGAGGGAAAGGGGGGAGAGAAAAAGTGAGATAGAGGGTAACACACACTCACATAAAACAAAAATAAACAAACAAACTACATTTGTTACAGTATAACTTTTGAAAATCACAAAAAAGCCCAAAATATTACAGATTTCTCACAGCTATCTAGATATCTATAAAAGCGCTGACGCTAGACGAAGTGATAATCATATTCATACACAATTTGGTATCGCTATGAAAGCCAACAGCCTTATACTGAAATTTCCTTTAAAATGCAAATTAGACTATAGACCAAAAACGAGTCTGACATCGAAGTCTGTAATTATTGTCAAAATAGTCTACGCTTGTGCATACTTTACAGAAGCGTATACAAAATTAATCAAATTTCCATGTAAAAGGAACTAATCACATACATAACAAAAATACAAACCAATCTTTAGATAAATATGTTGAAAAGAAGACATGCCTTTCTAAAGAAAATATCGTCTGTGAGCAAACAAAATGTCGTTACTACAGCTTTACTTTTATTTCAATGGATTTTACTACATACGTGAAATGGGTGATTTGCCTCATAGTAGATTATCGTAGATTTGCGATCATTATAACGACGTAACTACAGCTTTGATAAAGTGCAGTTACTATATCTTGATCTTACAACGATGTTATGTGCGACTGACCACTGGTAAATTAACAACAAAAGATTCTGTGTTATTCTTATTTCGTGAAACATGCTTACAACAGAAAACAGTGTGCGTTCAATTAAGATGTTTGAAAATGATAAGTGGGTAAAAAACTTGCTAAACTGTTTTTATCGGCCTTTTTACAAAATTATGTTGTTTATACCCGCAGTAAAACTACCATACCGGCTTAACGATGGGTTTTCAAGTAATAATATTCTACGATTTTTAAAACTCTTAAAGCAAAGAAGTGAAACAATCAAAGGGAGGTAACTACATGTATTTCCATAAAAAGATACAAGTATAAAGATACACGTAGGGCATTGATCTAACGTAGAAACTCTCCTAGAAATGCCTTGCCATAAATCAAGAAGAAAAAAAAGAGAAAACGCTTGAGGGGCTATGTTATAAGTTTTTTTTTGTGATTGATTCTAGCTCTATTCGCATAGTCAAAATTACTGTTTTCGGTAGACTTTAACTCTTTTCTTTCTGATTTCTCAAAAAGTTATAAGATGTTTAACAACTTTAGTAATTTTGAATAAAAAAAAACGCAATGCGATTCAACACAATCCAAGTGTTTGGTACAGAAGAGCGTCAATTTAACGACGTTTTCAACTGTATCTATTTATTTACATCCATCGCAATATGTTCCAGTAACTCTAAAGATTATAAGTCACTTCCTGCCCGATTCATCATTTTAAAGGGAGGTATCGATATTTTTTTTTTGTGTGTCTTTTTTTTTTTTTTTTTTTTGAGGGGGGGGGGATGTTTCATGTCATAGATTTTAACCATCTTTATTCCCTCTCATACAGTATTTGAATACAGTATTCTGAAAAGTAGTTTTTCGCGAAGATCGGAGATCGTTCATCTAAATAAATGAAGGTACATGTATTTCCCTAATTTTCTACGTCGGCTTTTAATCTATTTTAGATAACGCCGCGACATTTGAATGAATATTGGGTCATTCAAGTGATGCATATGCCCGTATGATTCATTAATTCAGTTTGAATTTGCTTAAACCAACGTCATCGAGACGTCATCGAGAGTTTATTCGTTAGCCGATTTTCAATTTTGTTAAGATCAAATCGAAACTGTCATACGTTAATATAGATATATACACTAAACGCAATTTTGCGCTGACCACTTGATGTGACATAATTCAGGGCTTTGGTTGTTTCCCTTTTCCACTTTGATATCTTTAGTTGAATTTTTGGTCATTTACAAATGAGGTCATGCGATGTCGACAACATAATGCCGTGATTTCTAAAATTAAGGCGGATTTCCACTTAACCTTACTTAGATAATCACAAATCTATCAGATTACTGTGAAGGCAATATATCAATCATATTCAAGTATCAAATGTTCGATTGAGTGTAGTTTTTGGGCAAATGGGAAAGTTTTCCTGCCTAGGATTCAGAAACACGAATACCCACTTTAATATTTAATTGAATTATAATTAGAAATAAGCGTATGCGTGACATTTCCAACAATTACACATTTGCGCCAAGTAAAGACTCAGATCAGCGAGAACGCAACTGCTGTTAGCTATGTTATGAATGCCAGTTATGACGAATTTTGTAAAGAAGTCATTAGAAGTGCCATAATGCTTAATTGTCTTATGTTATTGTTTTCCTGTTGTGATCCTTTTGTACTCCTTTTTATGCTCCTCTAGAAAAAAGCTATGGAAAACATTGTGGATAATAAAGAAATTGCTTGCAACAAACAATTTCTTTATTATCCACAATGTTTTCTATAAAAAAGACGAAATAATTTAACATTCCTTAAACTTGAAATTGTCGTCTGCAGCTTCATTCAATATGGACCAGCCTAAAATGTTGCTGTGTTTGAATGGGTTAAAGGTCCAAATAAAAACGACTGCAGCCAGTCTATTCTACCCTACTTCCATACCAGTACAGATGAAATTGTGCTCTTTGGAAAACAAACTTCACTAAAAACTCTATAATCAATTTAAAAGTAAATAATTTGGAGCAAATTTTCCTTTTTATATTGTAACTCACCATATTATAACCGAAAAAAAGAAGAAGAATAAAGTGAGTATATTTCTAAAGAATAAAAGCCACTTTTTTGGCAAAATAGCAATTCTATCGAAAAAAAATCAAACTAATGCAGAATGATGCAGAAATTGCGTTTTTTTTTGTTTTTTTTTTTTGTATAAACCCTTCATAAGTTATACACCTTGAATCTTTTAATCTTTCCTGTTTTGCAAAACTTTAGACTTTTCCAAAGTCATTTGTTTTGCAGACAAAAATTCTTAGTAGATTTAATGTGAAAAAATAAATATTCAATAGGGTAAAAATATGATCGAAAAAGAAGACTTTGCTTATAATAAGCAATTTCGTCTATTTCCACATTTTTTTCTCAATCATAAATTCTTAGGAACGTAAATACCAGGGATTGAACAGGAAAGGGGTTAAACGTCCACGATTACCCGTGTAATTTAGTTGGTTTTAAAATCAATCTTATTAAAGATCCTACATTTGATATTTTAAGAAAAAAACTTTATTCGACAAAATTTTGCTCCAATTCGTTTTTAGCCTGAGATTGCGTAAGCAATCTGAGGCTAAAGTTACCATGCTAAAATTTCAAACCCATGCAGAGTTTAATGTGAAAACTTAATGAAAAAACATCTACTGCAATCAATGTGATATTCTGTCGCTTGAAAAGTAGATCGGATCTGACCATAAATTAATACGCCCGATTGAGGCGAGAAGGACGAAGGCGAGATATGACTAATTGAAAACTGTCGGCTTGATGTATAGTATTTTCGTGTGACTGTTCTGAATTTGGCAAAATTATCAAAACTTGACGAGCGAATAGAAAGAAAGAAAGGAGATATATAATATATTGGAAATTATTATACATATATAATCATATCATATTGTTAAGAAAAAATATTGTGTTTGTTTCATACCAAAATAATATTTCTTATTCTAGAGTAACAATGTTAAAACGGTCCGGTTACACAAAGTTGCTGTATAAAGCTGATAAGCGAAGCTATCGGTTTTACGCACGATTGGAATGTTTTGTTTAACAAATTAATTGGTCATTCATAGGATCATATTCGCACTGTCTGAAAACAGTTGGGTCGTGCTCGGACTTTGTGTCTATATGTTGTTACCTTCGAATTCTACCCCAAGGATTCAACGTCTACATACCACTTTTGAGAGGTGTACATAATCATGTTAACCTGCCCTCTCTCGCTCTCTTTATATGGAGATTATAAAGCGCATATTTACATAACGAAATTGATCTCTGTGGTAGAATACTCACATCGCACGCAAGAGCCTTCTAGTTCGAACCTGGCTACATGCTCCATTTCCCCATCTCTCTCACTCTCTAGCTCTCTCTCGCTAGCTCCACTGGCTGAAAGCCAACGAGCTTTTGTCATGATGTGGTGTCCGTCGTCCGTTCGTCCGTCCGTCAAATTTTACTTTAAAAATCTTCTTCTCAGAAAGTACTGAACATAATTCAACCAAACTCAACCAAAATTCACAGGAAGGATCCTTATATGGCCTTTATCAGATCCCTTCAAAGCATTTTGAACGGGTGAAAAATATGTAACGATGTATACATGTAAACATATCGTTACAATACCTCAACAGGATGGAAATTATTGCAGGCAGGTTGTGTCCCCTAGCGCACAAATTGGCAGATCTGCGCATAATCGACAGTAGATTTGGGTAGAAAGTGGCACCTACGATAATCCGACCATCAAACTTTTCCTGCCCAGATTATATATCTCCTGTATACATATCTCAGGCTTTCAGCGCTTTCAGCACTTTGATAGATTCTTCTCAAGATTTCAAATCTTAATGTATATTTTTCTTCACGAATTTAAAGCGTTTTAATTGATAGAAATGTTGGAGGCATGTTCCCAGTTTTAAATGTGATATATCGGAGTTTTACATCAACGATGAACGTTCGCTGGATGACAGGTTGACAGACCAGTAATTAGCAGCTCCTAAAATACCTCCCACTCCTGGTTTTCCTGGCTCATTATTCACTTGCCGACAAAAATAAATCAGAACGGGGAATTCGAAAAGGAAATCTTGCACTCTTGCTATGGAATTCTAAGGCATTCAGAAAGAATTGATCAAATCGACCTTTAACCAGTTACAAAATTTGAGACTGGTCCAAATTTAAAGTAGTTACAGACGATAATTTAAAAAAAATGGGAGGTTACCCTTTGGGAAGAGAACATTTGGGATAATAAATAAATAGCAATATCTTCATTTTCCACGATGTTTACATTTATTTCTTTTCTTGGGGATGTCTACAAGCATTAATGAGTTGGTTAAACTAACAATGGACGATACATCTTTTCTATATTATACACACTTGACGAAAACCGATGAAACTGAAAATGATAAGAGAAAAAGTTTTACACTTGAAACAATTGTTATTCCAAATTATGAAAAGAACATCAACAGAATTCCAGCAACTGAAAATTGTCGTCTGCAGCTTCTGTCAATTTGGACGAGTTTAAGATGATGTGTGGGAATAGGTTAATCTGTTAAGCTGATAAGCCACGTTCTTGAAAATACAGGAATATGCCACTACTCGAGTCCCTTCGTTTATAAATATTTACGCACTAAAAAGTCCCCTGTATAAGATAACAACACAGTCCTACGTTTTTTTACTCCAACACAATCTCTAGTAAATACACATTGTCGGTGTGATAGCAAAGTGTCGTAACTTCTGCTTTGATAAAATAAAGTTACGACAGTTTGCTCGCACAACGACGACTTTTCGAATAAGCCTTTTGATATATTTTTTTAATTCCTTCCCACAGTTTTTATTCGTTTTTAGCTAGCAAAGTGTCAGATTTGATAAATTAAGTTAGAGACAAAATTTTGAGGTCTTCTTAAAGTTCAACGAGTGAAAAATGCCGTTGGAGGCTAAATCCATAGAATGCCTACGCCATAAAAGCAGTTCTTATGTATTTCGGGAATATTGCAAACTCTATTCAAACCGTAGAGAACTCTTTTGAAAGCATGCTATTTAAACTATTCCCACTCCATTCCGTTTTTAAGCATCTCAAGAAAAAAGAGCTTTGGAAAGCATTGTGGACAGTGAAGAAATTGCTTGTAATTGGGTAGAAAACATTGTAAATAATGAAGAAATTGCTTGATACAAGCAATTTCTTCATTGTCCACAATGTTTTCTATCCAACAAATGATAGATTTTCTAAATTCAACCAACTTGAAATTGTCGTCCGCAACTTCTTTCAATTTAAAGTAGTCTTAGATTGTGTCATGTTGTCATGAGTTTACTCCTGGGTTACTTTAACCTCTTTTATTTATCATGATAACCTTTGACAGAGAAGATTTCTTAACAAAACTATGCTTTGCTAGCCTTCAGTACTTTGAGTACTTTGATTTTAAGTTGTTTTATAGCTAGTATTCTTTTCACTGGAGAGGATGACAAGTTTCGTCTGTCTTTAAACAGTTTGGTGTTTCTTTAGCTAGGTTTGTATTTTTCTATTCATTTATTTTTATTTTTCTTGGTATTATTTATGTTATGATCTGAAACAATTCCAAGAACCTAAAAATGAGAACAATGAACACCATTTTACAAAAAAAAAGACGGAAAAAAATTGATGTAGAAATGGTGCAATAAATGATTTGGTATACTTTCCGAGAAATTATTCCAAAACATGCTTAATTAGAAAGAGAGGGATAGAGAAAGGGAGGGAGAGGGGGGAGAGAAAAAGTGAGAGAGAGGGTAACACACACTCACATAAAACAAAAATAAACAAACAAACTACATTTGTTACAGTATAACTTTTGAAAATCACAAAAAAGCCCAAAATATTACAGATTTCTCACAGCTATCTAGATATCTATAAAAGCGCTGACGCTAGACGAAGTGATAATCATATTCATACACAATTTGGTATCGCTATGAAAGCCAACAGCCTTATACTGAAATTTCCTTTAAAATGCAAATTAGACTATAGACCAAAAACGAGTCTGACATCGAAGTCTGTAATTATTGTCAAAATAGTCTACTCTTGTGCATACTTTACAGAAGCGTATACAAAATTAATCAAATTTCCATGTAAAAGGAACTAATCACATACATAACAAAAATACAAACCAATCTTAAGATAAATATGTTGAAAAGAAGACATGCCTTTCTAAAGAAAATATCGTCTGTGAGCAAACAAAATGTCGTTACTACAGCTTTACTTTTACTTCAATGGATTTTACTACATCAATGAAGTGGGTGAATTGCCTCATGGTTGATTATCGTAGGTTTGCGATCATTATAACGACGTAACTACAGAGAACTAAAGACAACGAAGTGAAACAATCAAAGGGAGGTAACTACATGTATTTCCATAAAAAGATACAAGTATAAAGATACACGTAGAGCATTGATCTAACGTAGAAACTCTCCTAGAAATGTCTTGCCACAAATCAAGAAGAAAAAAAAACGCTTGAGGGAAATATAGACGAACTCTTCGTTTGTTTAAATCAAGTTTGGGCTATGTTATAAGTTTTTTTGTGATTGATTCTAGCTCTATTCGCATAGTCAAAATTACTGTTTTCGGTAGACTTTAACTCTTTTTCTTCCTGATTTCTCAAAAAGTTATAAGATGTTTAACAACTTTAGTAATTCTATATAAAAACGCAATGAGATTAATCCGCTTCAACACAATCCAAGTGTTGGGTACAGAAGAGCGTCAATTTAACGACGTTTTTAACTGTATCTATTTATTTACATCCATCGCAATATGTTCCAGTAACTCTAAAGATTATAAGTCACTTCCTGCCCGATTCATCATTTTAAAGGGAGGTATCGATTTTTTTTTTTTTTTTTTTTTTTTTTTAAGGGGGGGTGGGGGTGTGTGTGTTTCATGTCATAGATTTTAATCATCTTTATTCCCTCTCAAATAGTATTAGAACATAGTATTCTGAAAAGTCGTTTTTCGCGAAAATCGGAGGTCGTTTATCTAAATAAATGAAGGTACATGTATTTCCCCAATTTTCTACGTAGGCTTTTAATCTATTTTAGATTACGCCGCGACATTTGAATGAATATTGGTACATTCAAGTGATGCGTATGCCCGTTTGATTCATTAATTCAGTTTGAATTTGCTAAAACCAACGTCATCGAGACGTCATCGGAAGTTAGCCGATTTTCAATTTTGTTAAGATCAAATCGAAACTGTCGTAAGTTAATATAGATATATACACAAAACGCAGTTTTGCGCTGACCACTTGATGTGACATGATTCAGGGCTTTGGTTGTTTCCCTTTCCACTTTGATATCTTTAGTTGAATTTTTGGTCATTCACAAATGAGGTCATGCGGTGTCGACAACATAATGCCGTGATTTTTAAAATTAACGCGGATTTCACTGAACCTTACTTAGATAATCACAAATCTATCAGATTACTGTGAAGGCAATATATCAATCATATTTAAGTATCAAATGTTCGTCCGAATGCAGTTTTAGGCAAATGGGAAAGTTTTCTTGTCTAGGTTTCAGAAACACGAATACCCACTTTAATGTTTAATTGAATTATAATTAGAAATAAAGTTTCGTTATCAAAAGACGGGTCTCTTGCCCCGCAAACAGTTTTCGCCGGTCACAGTTCTGACACCATCAGAGTTTAACTTTGATACTAACCAGCGTTCGTTTTAGCTCACCTGAGCACAACAATATAGAAAGTTCGACTTGGTTTTTAAACGGCGTTATTTTGAAAAATATATTGCCTGTGGCATATAGAACTACATTATGGTCGGTTGTCGACATAAAAGCCGTAACTACAGTTTGAGTAAGCTGTAGATACGACGCTTATGTCGCAAAACGAACATTAATGCTTCTCTTAAATGACGGCCAATGTCGGAGTTCAATCTGCACTCCCGGTCTATATACTCGTAAATGATTCGATTGATCGATATTTTGTTTTATTGACAGCCGCGACTGGCAAATTCAAATAAATTTCAAGTAGTGTTATTTTTCTATTACAGTACATAGTATATGCATTTTTGTTTATTTACAGAAACTATTTTTTCCGGTGTCTTCATTTCCCTGATAACAAACATGTGTAATATGATTTTTTCAAACTGATTAGAGATAATCGTGTCTTTTTAGCAAGCAAAGCGTCAGTTTTGATAGCTTAAAATAACAGATAAAATTTTGAGGTCTTCTCAAAGTTCAACGAGTGCAAACTGCCGCTGGAGGCTTAACCACCAAATCCATGGAATTCCAACGCCATAAAAATAGTTCTTATATATTTGAGGAATATTGCAAACTCTATTCAAATTGTTGAGAATTCTGTCATGCTATTTAAACCATTCCCACTCAATTCCGCTCTTTAAGCATCTCAAGAAAGAAAGCTTTGGAAAACATTGTGGACAATGAAGAAATTGCTTTTAACAAGCAATTTCTTCAATGTCCACATTTTTTTCTACCCAACAAGGGAAATATTTTCTAAATTCAACCATGCTTTGCTAGCTTACAGTACTTTCAGTACTTTGATTTTAAATGTAAGATTGTCTGCCTATTATACTCTCTGGTACTGTATACCATATGGGACATACTTGATGTATGTGTTAGGTCTGTTCGGTCATAATCTAAGAAAAGTCGAGGGTTGCGGGTTTGAATCCCAGTCGCGCTGCTGGTCGGTCGGGTATTTCCTTTCTCAAAATACCAAGGAAGAACAGGAATGAACGAACTTAGTTCTGATATAACTGAAAAATTATTCAAAGTGATGTTAAAACCAATACAAATATACAAGTCACCGTATTTCCCTCTTTCCCAAAAAAGATTTTTCAACCGCATCAGTTGGTATGAATAAAAGAACAAGAACAATATTGGAATACTCAGCTTGGGTGACATTTTAAAAATGGACGTTTTACTACATAATCAAATGGTCGATGTAAGTAATGAGACAAAATTCGTGGCCTAAACAATTTAAGATTGTACTTCTAATAAATGTTTACGTTATTGCAGTTATCTTTTTTCTTTATCAAATTACCAGTACACATTTGTATAAGAAAGAACGAACCAAAACTTAATAGGAGTCATCTTGATAGAGGGCATAAAGAATATTATATAAATATATATATAAATTTATATATATATTTATAATCTTAAAGCAAACATACAAATAAACATGTTAAAAAAACACATGATAACACCAGTTGAATTCACTGAATACATATATTCAGTGAATTCTACTGGTGTTATCATGTGTCTTTTTAACTTGTTTATTTGTTTGTTTGCTTTAAGATTATTTGCCACTTTAAACAAATTTCCAGTTATATCACTGCAAAGTTCCCTTTTGTGTATGTGTTTCCTAGCTGTAAATCAGTCATCTGTAAGACCACTGAAATTCCTTGTCCAAGAATTAACCAAAATAACCAGTAGCGTGGCATGGATTTGACTTTACCTATTGGTGATATTTGAACAGGACTAGAGATAATTATTTTAGTTCAGTAGTTTTCAAATGCATACAAACGTTTCATGTAATTTTACCAAATGAAATATAGGTTTTAACTCGGTTTTTCTACCGTCTGAATGACAAAGAATGAAATGTCCGTACATCAAAAATGAGAGAAAGAGATATTATTGAAGTATGTTTGATTATCGCTTATTGCAAGTCGACTGTTTTCTGAATTCAGGTTTGAATTAATTTTACTACTTTTCGGAGGTGGATGCTAAAAGATCTCAGAAGGCGCGCGTGCAATATACAGTAAAATGATAACGTCATCAGAACCTTTGGTTCCTCTTATATGACGTTCGGCGGAAAAGTTATAAAATAAGGTTAGTATAGAGTATCTACTTAATTAGAAAATGATAACAAGGCAGAGCAACTTTGATTATCATTATTGACTAAGTAGCTCATCAAAAGCTATTTAACCCATTACCACACAATAACACAATTGACGCGCCAAGGAAAAATATTTTGGAAAATGAAGAAATTGCTTTTTTTTTTTCATTGTCAAAATGATTTCTACCCAAAAAGGCACATCTTTTAAGTTTTTATCAACTGAAAATTGTCGTCTGTAACTTAATTGAATTTGGACCTGCCTAATATTATGTCGTGTTGGATTGGGTTAAGGAAAGTACAAAGACAAACTATATGCTAGAAAGTAGTTATACTGGATTTTCGATATTCATTCCCGGAAACTTCATGTTTCAAAAGTAATTGTATCAGAGTTAAATCTTTCGACAAAATCTACACAAGCGAATCTCATGGGTGTCTCTATCACATCCAATTACAACCCCTGGAAATCCATTTGATTCGGAAATCCATCGGATTTTAAACAAGTAATAAACCTAGATATTCATTTCGTCAAGTGAGGTGATTAATTTACCAAGAAGTATTGTGCAAACAATGTATCCATTTATTAACGTTATCCAGGAGTAGATGTCGTAACATTTGTGTTTAAATAACATTGTTTTCTGTATGACTGCTGCCCTATATGTTCTATGAGGTTGGTAGGATAGTATCATGTTTTTTCTCCACAGGGATAACTTTCTTCTATTAGTGTATATCCGGGTATTTCCGTGAATCCGGGGTATTCCCCACATTTTGGGTAAATACTGTTTTTGTCTCTCGAGTCTGATTTTTTTTATTACGCAAAACTTTCTGTCATTGGCGTCGCGATTATTTCCAAATAATTTACATAGAAAATAACATTTGAAATTTCAAAGTAAATTTTATTTCAGATTATTACAAGCAGCATAGAATGAGACGAATGTAGAATTAATTGCAAGTTTAAAAATACAAACGATCGACCCATTGGACAAATAGACAAAGATAAGTGCCATGCTGACAAAAGCAAATTGGTATAAGAAACGAAAACTATCCCATGTATTTCTTTCTGATTTTAACCCATTCCCGCACTATGACGCATTTTACGCCCTAAAGAAAAAATGTTTGGAAAGCATTGTGGAAAATGAAGAAATTCTTTGTTACAAGCAATTTCTTCATTATCCACAATGTTTTCTACCTAAAATAATCCAACAAATTCATCAGCTTTCAGTACCAATGTAGTTTCGACAAGAATTAGACCAAATTCGTAGGCAACGGATGAAAGAGAAAAATTTGGAATATCACATACGTGTCCATGAAATCCCGAATTTTTGGCATAGCCTCCTTTTTTCTGTTTAAAGATTACTCAATCATTTAAAAAAGTCGGGAATTTAATATCTTCTATGTATTAAATATGAGACTGGCAATTAACTAATAACATTTTCACCTACAGGAACAAAAATAAAAAGCCTTCAAAACAAAGTTTTCTGTAAATTAAGATACGTTTAAAAGAAGAATTGCTTCTCCAGGCTTCGATTTCACTTGCGTGCAAATAACTGCTGAAATGATTGAAATTTGTAACACAAATTACGTTTCATTGCGTGCTAGACACTTATTTCCTACAGAAAGAACATACTGTGTTTTTTTCTATGTGTGGGAACTTCGGCAATTTGTGTTACACAGATATCCGTCTGTGACTTAACCAACCATTTTTTAAAATCTAATTATATATCTATTACCATATTCACCAACTTTTAAATTTTATTTAGGTTTTATTTGTAAATCTCTACTATGCCTTTCACAAAATAACCGCAATGTTGAATTTTGATATCAAGCATTTTTGAATTGCAAAAATAAATATATTTTAGAAAAGACATAATCTATTAAATAAGAACTCGCTTTCGCATTTTTTTTTTCACTAATTGATGGAAGCTCAGCCAGCCTCCACACGAATTACTTTGCTGACATTTAAATGTTAAAGGAATCACGACTTTGGTGTAAGGAAATGTTTCGTTGAATTATAATAACGATAGAAGTATGACGTGAATATGCCATTCTCCTTTGAATGTAAATGCTTGTAAACTGATCAAAATGGAAACTTGACTCTATTGGGGTTTCCCATATTTTCGTTCTCCTGTATAAAAAAAAATCTAAGCTATGATGTAGCAAAAAGGAACCATGTGACTGCATATATTCTTTAAAATCATAAAAGCACATGCTTTCCGTTGCCATGCAGAATCTGAAAAAACGGAAAACAGCCATTGCACGTGTATACCTTAAAACTTGCTGTCATGTAGTACAACTTTACCTTAATTTAGAGTCGATATCACTCCCAATCTGGAAGAATAATTTCATTTGTGGATTGATTCTGTGGTTGGCTGGTGCAACTGGTCATTTTAGAAAATAGATTCTTTTCAAGAGGAAACATAACAATTTCAATTATTTATGCATGTGAGTTATAATTTGTTGTTGGTGTAAGTTAAACAACTACAGTGTTTCGTGCACTTGAATCACGAAGAAAGATTTCTCCGTATAGTCTTCGACACCATCACATCTGCGCCATAAGTAGACGTATTAAGGACAGGAAAAGTTTCCAAAAGTCTCTATTGTTTGGTTTGATGAATCTACGCCGTGATATAGGACATTACGGGATATTTACGTTTCGTCTAGATTAATGTCACAGAAATCATACGATTAAACCTTCTGTATAGAACGCGGCTTTTTTTCATTTACCGTCAGGAACTTAAATTTACCTTAATCAAACACATCTGGATAAGCGAGAACACAACTGCTGTTAGCTATGTTATGAATGTCAGTAATGACGAATTCTGTAAAGAACCCATTAGAAGTGCCATAATGCTTAATTGTCTTCAGTTATTGTTTTCCTGTTGTGATCCGTTTGTACTCGTTCAGGAGTTGTTAGATTATTCATTGTTTTCTGGAACAAAAGGAAAGGTAAACAAGAAACAAGGTACAAATATATTTGAGGATAAGTCTTCGTCAGGAAGAAATATTCACAAAACACGATCCCCAAATGGCTATTCTTAGAAATGTTACCTTTATGTTTGGTACTTTAGACGACTTTGACTTTTTTCAGATGGCCACAAGGGGATTGCCACATGAAAAACTCCAGCAATAACAATTCAAAGTATTTTGCTGAAATTTCAATGTTTGTCTATGACACTGATTTAAAAAAATGTCGTCGACCGGTGAC
The DNA here is from genome assembly GCA_946902895.1 of Fragum fragum. Taxonomy (NCBI): domain Eukaryota; kingdom Metazoa; phylum Mollusca; class Bivalvia; order Cardiida; family Cardiidae; genus Fragum; species Fragum fragum. The sequence goes on along the minus strand of OX336374.1, from coordinate 476,628 downwards.
CGAATTGCCACATTTTTACCAAAGTTTCAACATGTCGCTAGCACACAACTGAATGATTCAACAAAGATGTCGAGATAAACACCCGCCTCGGGAAGAATTTGATTGGTCAATCATCTAGTTTTTAGCTGACCTGTGGACGACCATTCTTTATAAATTTGATCGAGACACGTTTCGATCTTTATAAGAGTACACAAACCGTAATACTTATACCATACATAAAAGTGAACGTTGTGAATAGAGTATATGAATCTAGCATCAAAGTACTTCTATAGATTGAACGTTCTTCGACATCAATCAAAGCTTTACCCTTATTTATTTCCCATCCAGCCATTTTTTTAAACAACTTTAAGATCAGATATCTTGATATGGCATTTATTGCGTAAACAGCTAACAAGGTTTATTATATACCTATAAAAGATATGAATTAAAATCTGGCTATCTAATACAACTCGACAAAAAAAATCCGTATTCGTCGAGTACCATTAAACAGGGACTACTGTCGGTCTCGTCCGATGAAAAATACCTACACACGATTCTCGAACACGATAACAATAAATAGAAAAACACTCTGTTGTTATATGCCCTATATATGAGTCTTCTTGAAGTACACTTATATTTGGAGAAAAAATCACTTCTTTGCTTATTCTGTCATGTTTCTTTTTTTTTTTTTTTTTTCAATTCGTGTACTGATTTATCTATTCTGATAATCTAGTCCTTCAAATGAAATCTTCATTAACCTTTTCCTGTTTTGCAAAATGTTAGATCTGTCCAAGTTCAAAGGTTTTCCAGACGACAATTAAAGTGGATCTTATTTGAAAACAAATTATTCAGTAGGGTAGAAAATATGGTGGAAAAAGAAGAAATTGCTTGCGACAACCAATTTCTTCTTTTGCTACAATATTTTCTCAAATATTGAATGATTGAATGGGTTTTAACGCCACTTTTAACAGTATTTCAGTCATATCAAGGCGGCTGGAACACCTAACAATGGATACCTGGTATTTTTCACACCAGTACTACCACTACATCCTTCCTAGCCTCAAGCTGCTATCCCACTTAGGCTTACGATTATCCACGTATTGGTGAGAGACAAATGTCGGAAAGGATATGTGCCGCCGCCGGGGATCAAATATAAAACCACAAGGACGTAAATACCAGGTATTGTACGGGAAAGGGTTCATACTTTCCAACAAATCCCACAGTACATGTACTTATTGTATTATGTATTATATGTTTTGGTATTTCATGACCCACCGATTCAGTATTATCTATATGTGCGTTTAATCAGTGATACTGAAAGAACGTTCCTTGCAATTTATATTTCATTCCTTTACTGTATAATCTCTGGTTTTTACGTCCCTGTGTTTTCGTTCTTAATAAAACATTGTGGAAAAAGAAAGAATTGCTTGAAAGAAGTAATTTCTTCTTTTTCCACAATATTTTCTACCTTAGTGAATGGTAATTTTTTAAATCCACTTTCAATTATCGTCCGAAACCTTTGAATTTGGACAGGTCCAAATGTTTGCAAAACAGGAAACTTTAGCCTAAAAGAACATTTTTACTGGCAGTGGGGTGAACAATATAACACTGAACTCGTAAATTACCAACTTCGGTAAAACAACAAATAACAAAAATGGCATTGATACTGCGATACAACTGATCGACGATTTTTTAACCTCTTACCAGACGGCAAAATTTTAGGCTTGTAAAAATTGACGATGTTGCAGAAGACAATAGAAAAATAATAAAACAACTTAATGTAACAAGCGTTTTTGTCTTTTTACACAATGTTTTCCTAATTGTTTTTCTCGAGGGGGTTCCAAGATCTTCGTGTGGGAAAGGGTTAAACATCCATCGATCTGAAACTGTAACGATTTTTATCCATTTCTAAGCGACCCCATCTTTCTTCTAATATTTTATTAATTTTCTTTTTACAAATTTCTCATTTGAACTTTCTATAAACTATTTTTTGACTCATCGTGTTATAAAATACCAAAATATCTGATGCAATTTTTGGCGTTTGTCAAGAAATCCAGACTGAGTGGAAATCCCATGTTATTTTATAAGTGCAGTTTCAGTAATATAATAAGTTTCTTGTTGTCATTAATTATGGAAATGGTCCTTAAATATTTCCTGTCAAGTCGAATATTTGGTGATGCAATTGTCCTGTTGTCGAGTAAATGGTTGGTTGGAAAACGACAAAATAAGACTGGTCGAAATTTAAAGGTATTGCAGATGACAATTCAAAGAATATTGAACTCCATTAATAAGTACATAATATGATAGAAAACAATGTGAGAGAGAAAATGATAAGTTTTGTGTCACAAGCATTTTCTCCTTTTTCCACAATGTTTAAGATAGTTATTTCCCTTGAGTGAGACAAAATGCAGCAGTTTGTAGAGATGGGTTAAGTAGCCATAATGGCAAATAGCAAAATACACAGAAAATGATAGCCGTGAATTAACACTATGTGTCCTATTAAATAATTTGAATCAGACTGAAAGGAAATCTAATAAAAAAAAAAAAAAAAAAAAACACACACACACACATTTAAGCGTCTTACCGACAGGGTTAAATCAAAATGAACCAAATGCTTTCCGTTAATCGCCTGATTGCGTTTGCCATGATATCATGTCATCTGACTTATGACGTAAGTATTCATGCTATCCGTGATGTCATACTTATTCAAAGGATACTTAGGGTTTAATAATACTATTTCAATTGTAGGTTCCTCTGTCAATAATCAGGCATTTTGATTGGCTGTTTTTCTCCTCACATACTTCCATGAACAGCATTAAGATCACACAGCTCATTTGCATGCTTGCTCACAAAGTAGATCCATAAATTTTACTCAAAGCTCGTTTTTCTTGATGGCATTAAATTATATAAAATGAAGAGAATAGTTATGTTTTCATTGAGGTATGAGGCATAAACCTAATGTATAAAACCACAGCATGATTTAGCTTTTATTCTCATATCTCAATGGATGAAAGTACTTAAAATAATGTAAGCTAGCAAAGCATGGTTTTGTTAAGTATATGTAACCTTCTTTGTCTTCTTTGTCTTTTTTAGGGTAGAAAACAATGTGGGCACTGAGGAAATTGCTGTTACAATTCCTTAATTGTCTACAATGTTTTCCAGAGCCTTTTATTGCGATTCTTAAAAATTGGGATTGACTGGGAATTGGTTGTATAGAATGAATTTGAATGAGTTCGCAACAATTTGAATAAAGTCAATTCAAGCGGCCAGTCATTTTTTAACCTAATATGCTCAAGCGAGCTAAAATTATCTAGCCTAAGATGATATTGCAGGCAGAGTTTGCAATATTCTCGAAATACACAAGAAGTACTTTTTTGGCGTAGACATGTAATGGATATAGTGGTTAAGCCTCCAGGTGCAGTTTGCACTCGTTGAACCCTGAGAAGACCTCAAAATTTTGTTTGTTAACTTAAGCTATCGAAGCTTAAGCTTTGCTAGCTATATATATCTTGAATAAAAAAATATGTTCTGTTCTATATATTATCTTCGTCTATTAAAGTTCATGTTTCTTCATTATCATTACAGTGGTTTTCTTTGTTAGCTTCTTTCGTGTAGTTAATTATAATCAGATTGAATAAAATTTACTCTTTTTTTCAAATGCCCTAAGTATTTAGTTTAAAACTCTGTAAGCAAGTGTTTTGAAAATCTGCTGGTATCTCCCGAATGGGTGGGTCAGGCTTTGATAATGTGAAAGGTCCATCAAACTAATTTCTAAAAGAACTCATAATATGTGTTCATGAAACCTTTGGATTGTTTTTGTTCAAATATCTTGAAATATATGATTTCTGGCGATGTGTATAAGTTTAAGTATTGCAAGTGATAAACGCCACCAATTATTCTTGGTATAAGTTTATTTCAAATGGAACTGAGATCTACGTGTATCTAGAAATAACACCTTTGTCAGAGGTTGTTTCGATAACGTTTGGTTACATTGTAACTTATCTGCATTTTATTAAGGCTCTTTTTCGTATTTATCAGACTCCATGATATTTCTTTTTAACTGTCTACACCTTTTATTGAGTTGATTGGCTTGTACTTACATTGTGAACACTATGTAGACTGCATTTAGGGATCCACTGTCTTGAATCCTTGTCCTGATGCTTGTCTTGGACAAGTTATTAAGGGCCAAAAGCATATATCACTAACGTATTTATCAGATGACTTTCAGGACAATCAGTCCTTTATTAAAAAAAGAAAACATGAAAATATCATAAGGTGATTTATGCCCGAATTATATAGACTTGAAGTGTCTGGTCGAAATAAATAAGTTTACAGATCGATTGATTGATTGATCCATTGACAGACTCGATCCGTCAACAGTGTGACATTGTTCATATTTCTTTCGTTATTGTCATAAAACAAAGGCATCTTCTAACAACACACACACACACCTAATTTCAAACAGAAACGCATTTTGAAATTCAATTTTATATGCATTGTCTTGTGGCAAAGGCAATGTGTCAGGCCAACTGTGAGCAGTTTTCTTAAACTGAAATGATTTGAACTTACAGTATTCGCCAAAGACGGCCAAATTGTCATGCACTTTATATTCAGATATTATCAAATCATAATATAGACAGTCGATGTCTGGATACTTTATGTACGTGTAGTATGGTTTAATTTTACACTTTCACCTGGGATGGAAATCGAATCTTACAGAGCACATACGTTCATCTAAACGTTTCGAAAAATAGACGTCGTTCTCTGTTGAGAAGAATACAGTAAGAGGTCACTTATTATTTTCATATTACACCACATATAAACGTATAGACAAATGAAAACAAAAGAGGTTCCATTGGTGATTTCTATTATTTTGAATTAAATTTGCAAGCTACTTCTAGGTAGCAGAATGTTAATTTCATTTTTTGAATTGCGTTTAACACCACTTTAAAAAAAAAAAAAAAAAGAATCAGTAATATCGCGGCGGCTGGGGCACATAGCAATGGATTCCTGGTATATCCCGCTCCAATACCACCATTACATGATTAGAGACAAATGTGGCAATGGCATTCTTTACCAAACTGGGAACGAGCTCATGACACAAGAATAGAAAATATCCTGTATTACCTATTAAGCTAGCCGGGGTAGACGAGACTTTTGCTTGAAGCAGAAAATCTATCTCAAAAAATGCCATTGTCTACACCAAAATGGACACATCACTCTACTATTTCAAAAGGGCGTCCACCACCAGTGCTTTGATGCATATCTACTATATGAATTAAACGTTACATTAACTTTGCGTGGTTTTTCATGATATCGTTACATAAATTGTATTTTTAATATAGATTTTATCCGAGAATGTATCTGTTTCTTTCCACAGTGAAGATCCTTAAGCCATTTATTTGACAAATTTATTGCAGGTCTGAGGAATGAATGCGCGCACCCGGTTGAAAAAGTAAAGAAAGTTTAATTAAAAAACAGATGAATTGATTAACATATTTACATTTGTCTGAACTTTTTGATAACCACCTCATATGACGTTTGAGTTTTGATAACACTTTTTATCTCTCTTTTGGTTTTAAATGAAAGACCACTTTCTGTTTTTAAGATTTAAGTATTAAAATTTTCCTTATTCTCCCCATGATAATGTTTCCATCTCATTACTATTTTCTATGTTTCTATGATAACGTTCCTTTCAAACAAACGCTAAGTTTTAACGTTTTCAATAATAACATTTTCTTTTATAGTTTTTTTTATTTTATATAAGTTCGTTTGGTTAGGTCTAGAAAAAATAAGTAACAAAAATGAAAACCAAAAAATATCTGTATACCTGTTTTATATACTTGTGTTTCAACGTATATTATGTTATGCTAATACATGACTTTGTATAAATATTGAAGTTGACACATTTTTGTATTATTTTTTTTTTTTCACCAGAGTATTACAATGAACAGAAATATAATAGCAATAACAAAAAGATTCTGACATGATACGTGTAAAATAAAAAACTTCACCTAGCTTTTTGTTTCATTTACGCTCGAATAAGTGTTGTTATTATTGATAATTATGAGGAAAATAATAATTCCTTGCGTGTCAGACGCTATTTTTTCACAAAATTTACGCGTTCTGTTTGTGTGAATTTCAGCAATTCTCTTTACATTGATACAAGCTATAAGTTTCTAATCATTTTCATTTATTATCATATTAACCGAATATCTTCCGAAATAGAAGCAGACTTGCTGATTACGTTGGAACTAATCTTTCGAATTGGAGTAAGGTAGGTATATCTCACTCGACAGAAAAGCGTGAATGAGAAAATGTTACTTCAAAGCTTAATATTGGTATAGTGAAATACATCATATTCATCCAGTTTGTCTAAATATATTGTATTTGCAAACTCTGTTTTCGAATCAAGTGTGTGAGTGTGGGTATGTTAGTGTTTTGTTTTTAAATTTGCTCTATTTTTATATGGTTCTGTTTACTCCTTATCCTGTTTAGTTAAACATAGTGACATATAGTTAATCCCTATATTCATGTTTTTTCATAAATTCAATTTTTGAATAGTGACAGGTCTTTTGAGCACATGATTTGGTCCTCGTTATATCAACAGCGGTAATGAATCTTAAATTTATATATCCAATGTCTTTATTGAACATACTGAATCTTACATGGTACAAAGACGTTCATTTATAACTGAGGATCTTTGTGTAATACAGTTATGATGCACAACTCGAGCGAACAGTGTCACCTGAATCGAAAAGGAAACTGTCCAAATTAAGTAATAGCTCAGTCCCTTCCTGCCAGGTCAAAGATTACACATGAGTATTGAGGCGATTTACTCTTTGAAAAGCCGGCACAATTTAACCCATTTCCAGACAACAATAATTCAGAGTAGTCCAAATTCAAAATAGTATGAGAGGAATGTCTTTATTATCCATGGTGCTTTAAAGCTTTTTTTTCGCGCAGTCGGTAGGGCGTCAGGCTCCTAATCTACAATAATAGGATGTCATGGGTTCGATCCCCGGCGACGTCGAATATTCTTTCCGACATTTGGAGGCTAGGAAAGGATGAAGAGGTAGTACTGATATGAGAAATACCAGGAATCCATTGTTAGGTGCTCCAGCCGCCGCGATATAACTAAAATACTGTTAAAAGCGGCTTTAAACCCATGCAATTAATCAATTAAGGCTTTTTTACATGGATCCAGAGTGTTTTGGAATGGTCTAAATAAACATAATTACTATTGTAAAAGGCACAATTTCTTTAGGCTGAAAACAATGTTGGAAAAGGCAATAACTGGTTATCATACTTTTTTTTCTTTCCTTTTGTAGTACGCTTGTTAAATTACCGTCTCTTCCGTAGTATTTACCAATACAAGCGACTACCCGAGAATTCGGTTAGTTACGGGAAAAGTACAAGGATACAAGATGAAACTATTGGGCGTTCTACATGGTTCTGTAACGTGTTCGGGGAATAGCGTCATCATTTTAGGCTTTGGTTTAACTTTTCATCGGGAAGATATTAAGTTTGCCCTTTAGTTCCGTCCTGGCCTCGAAAACGCTTGTTCCAGATTCATTAAACATCGATAAACGATCCTTTTGTATTGACTGTTTGTTGCTTAAACTGTAATCAAACCACCCTGATCTGTCATTGTGCAGGTTAAAATGTTTATGTGTTACAGCTCATATAGCACCGATCGTTTGATTTATTTGTTTCTAATATTAGAAACAATCTTTGCGCGTCTCGCTTTCCAATAAGTAGGACAAAACCGAATTGAAAAGGGAACCAGCTCGCTTCTATTGATCATTTTTAAGGTAAAGTCGTTTATAAGATCGCATTAATGTATAGACATGTGAATTTTTTGGCGAATGGGAATTTAAAATCGATTCCCTTAACGGATTCTTGGTCGAAAGAAAAACAGCATTGAAATAGTGACACCATCTCCCGCACTCGGTTCATTCCCATTCACCTCTGTAATTGGCTCAGTAAATAGTCCGCCAATACGTCATTATTTCATCATACACCTCAACTGATTTCCATTTAAAACATGTCGCATGACTATGACAGGTTTTCCGAAAGCTATTCAGACGATTTTAAACAAGAGTAGTTCGTTTGTTTACAGGTAAATTTTCAAGTGTTGATACGCAGATAATGTAACTTGAATCATATTTATTATGTCCATACAGTTTTATTTCTCGCGAATTGAAGTTTTCTATTACTTAGTTTGACAATAATCGTGTCATTTAGGCCATTGCAGAGGTGTTTGGTGAGAGTAAAGAAAGACAACTCTTCTTGGAGATTAAGAGTGACAACGTGAAAACCTTTGACATAGCTTATATGGAATTACCCATTGTAAAAGACGCTTTAAGACGTTGCTAATTGAAAATGCCGTCTTAATGTTTTACCTTCTGAAAAGAAAATAATTATTATTATACTCGGGATTGAAGTACATCATAATATTCAAACCTTTCACAGCCATTAACTAAATTATTTCACGATTTCATTATCAGCAGACTATGAATTTGTACTGGTAACTATGACTTGGTTGTCCCACTTTTTGAGATTTGTGTACAACGTTTTACGCGACTCATTTAGCCTTAAAAGGTCATAGACGGTCGCTGCTTAGCCGAGGAAACATCGTAAGTAACCGATAGGCGATAATAAGTTATAACAACACACTCTCAAATGTTGTGGTTTCAGAGGCTTTGATTGTAAACAAATGACTGTTATCCCCGGTGAAGTATACAAGATGAAATACATCTGTCATTGTCCTATTAAACTTTTTTACCGCGACCATAGCGCAGTTAGCACTGCACCGGACTCTCAACCATGAGGTCCAGGGTTCGATCGATTGATGAGGCAAATATCATGTCCTACTTTTGATTCCACCAATGGTTGGATAACAGTAGATCTAAGTGGGGTGAGCAGCTGGAGAATCGGAAAGGATATAGTGGTAGTACTGGTATTAGAAATACCAGGAAATCGTGGTAAGGTTCTCAAGCCGCCGCGATATGACTTAAATATTGTTTAAATTGAATGTGACGTTAAACTCCATTATTCAAACAAACAAGTTAAATTTTATTTCAAGCCGCATTACAGATCTATTTGCAGATGCTCTCAACACTGTATACTTCAGCAAGATATCTTTAATATCTAGCTAACAATTACACAATCGCGGCTGTAAATAGAAGAAAACAATCGACAAATGAAAGCAATCATTGAGACGAGAAATGAACCTTTTTTGTTGGTATCGCAACTTAAACCTGGTAACTACAGCTTATTCAAGCTGTAGTCACGAGGTTAAGGTCGCCAACCAACCATACTACTTTTTGTTACATACTACTGACAATAGTTTTTTTTCCAAAATAACGCCGCTTATAGTCTAAGCGGAACTTCCTGTTGCAGTCAATGGGCGGGTCTAATGAAGCAAGTGGGGGGGGGGGGTAGCGATTTTAGATTACGGGTCTGGATGTACTATTTATATCACTTGAATACATGTACCTCCATGTAGGGTATGCGGATTTGATCGCCGTTATATTTCTACCGTTTTTTAGTGTAAATTGGAATTTGGTTGTATAATTCTATAATTCAAACGTAAGACTTTGCAATTGAAAGTGTTGGATTTCTAGGAGATCTTCGGCTTGAATTTAGAATTGTTTTTTTTTAAAAGCCGAGACTTGTTATAAAGTGGTTGATTATTTTGAGATTTGTAAACAAAAGCAGCCGATTTGTAAAAAAAAATCTTTCTACAAATTTCATTTATATCCCTTCAGTAAATGGGGCTTCTATAGTTTTTATTAAAGAAAGTTCAAACTGTTCTTTCCTTAAATTAAACACGCAGTTAAAAATGCCTGTTTTTGGCAAGTGCTTCAACCAAAGCAAATTGGCTACAACTCGTTAGCGAATAATCGCCGCTGGATTCTCTATAATAGCTGCACCATCTTCACCAGCTGCTCGGCCAAACTTTACAGATACGTGTGGTGTCAGCAACGGTTAACGACTTATTGTCAAATATTTGGTTAAATGCTGGTTTAAACACATTGTATTTCAAAAATGAAATGAGGTCGGACTACAAGATCAAACGACTATATCAGGGTTAACCGTTATGTTGTAAACTTGTAAAATTACTGAAACTTCATTGATACTGAATAACCACGGCCTGATTTCCATTATTCATTAAAAACACGATTGTCAAATCTCTACAAAACCGATTGTCAAATCTCTACCAAACCGATTGTCAAATCTCTACAAAACCGATTGTCAAATCTCTACAAAATCGATTGTCAAATCTCTACAAAATCGATTGTTAAATCCTACTGATTTTCATAATCCTATTTCTATATGGTCCTGTCTTTCGACTGACATATTTTTCATATCCTGTGACATATTTCTCATTTGAATTATCCTCAGACTATTTTAGATCAATCATGGTATACAATGTCAAAACGTCTGATGGAATTCTGGGCGTTTGTCAAATATTCCAGACGTAGTTGAAATACCGTGTTATTTCATAATTGCAATATCGGCAATATAATAACTCTCCTGTCGGCATTACTTGTGACAATGTTTCTAATTTATTCTGTCAAGTCAATTTCTTGTTTACTCACTTGGTCGTTGGACGAGAAAAATATCGTAACTACAGCTTTCTTGAAGCTGTAGTTACGACATTTTCCACGCCCAACGACAAGATGTCGAATAGAAAATTTAGTATCTCTATAATAATGGCTTAATACTCCGAATATTATAGTATTGAATTGTGTAGATGTAATCAAACATGGGCTTGATTGCATACCCATCCCTGTTTATTTTTAATATTTCAAAGTGCTTCCTCTAATTCAATCACGCTCTTGCACACTCTCCTAGCCACTATATGATATCTATCCGAACCTCTCCCCGCTCTTCTCCCTCCACCTTCTGTCTAGACTCTTTCTCTTTCTCTCAAATATATCTCTCTTCCTCTCCTCTCTCTTCTCTCTCTCTTTATTTCTCTCTCTCCCATTTTCGCTCTCTCTTTCTCTCTCTCTCTTTCTTTCTCTCTCTCTTTCTTTCTCTCTCTTCCTCTTCCTCTCCTTACCCCCTCTCTCTCTCTGTCTCTCTCACTCCTCCCTTTCTTCCTCTCCTCTCCTTTCTCTCTCTCGCTCCTCCCCCTCTCTCTCTCACTCTTTCGTTTCTTTTACCGTGAAATATTCCGGTACCACAGTCTGGATCCGACCAGCACATCGTCGGTACGCTAGCGGAATGTCGTAGCTACAGCTTTATCAGAGCTGTAGGTACATTTTCCGCGCTCACTGATTACATGCACAATCCCGATATTAGTTACACATATTGGCAATATGAATTATTTCACAGGACATTTACCTGGCGTATTATTTGTCTTTGATTGACAATGATATTGGAATCCCAGAGTGTCTATATTACCGAACAGTTTTATCCATTTGTCTGCGAGTCTAGCTTTAGATTATGTTGCCAAAGTAATCATTTCACACCTTTTCCAGTAACGTTTCCATCGTGTGGAGTATTCACGCTTCCATACTCTGTCTTTGTGTAACCCGTTGAACAGCTTATAGTTTTGTTTTTTGTACATTCCATTTTTTCAGCTGTCCCTTAGTGGCAACACCGATGTGCACAAACTGTTGTTGCAATTAATTAGAACTTGCCATTTAAAGAGGTTATTTTTTCTTATGTTTGTGCTTAAAGTCAGTTGCGATTAAGTAGTGACTTGCTATTTTCAGGATTGCAAATAAAAGAATTTACTTGCACTAATAAATGGTTTCCTTAAAATTTCAGCACTAAGCAGGGAAAGGCATTTTCTGTTTTAGTTACAGTTTATTGCTTCTTGTCTCCGCTCTTTTTCTCAGTTAGTTATTAAAGTATAGATGGAAAGGGAAACATGACTGTTTTATGGATTAAGAAAACCTTTTTATACTGTAATTCATTAACGGATCGTTAACCAGGCCCATTGAATTCCGAGAGGAAAATCGATATTGAACGGCGTTTTTTTTTTTTTTTTTTTAAATATATAAGTGTGTGAAGTTGGCAGGACATTAGACATTAGACATTAGACATTCGACCGAATGTCTAACTGGAAAATTAGACATTCAAATATCAATGTCTAACTGCCCAATTAGACATTAGACATTCGATTAGACATTCGACCAAACCCGTTTTTGAATGTCTAACTGCCTAATTAGACATTAGACATTCGATAAGACATTCGACCAAACCCGTTTTTGAATGTCTAACTGTCCAATTAGACATTCGATTAGACATTCGACCAAACCTGTTTTTGAATGTCTAACTGCCCAATTAGACATTAGACATTCGATTAGACATTCGACCAAACCCGTTTTTGAATGTCTAACTGCCAAATTAGACATTAGACATTCGATTAGACATTCGACCAAACCCGTTTTTGAATGTCTAACTGCCAAATTAGACATTAGACATTCGATTAGGCATTCGACCAAACCCGTTTTTGAATGTCTAACTGACCAATTAGACATGAGACATTCGATTAGACATTCGACCAAACCCGTTTTTGAATGTCTAACTGCCCAATTAGACATTAGACATTCGATTAGACATTCGACCAAACCCGTTTTTGAATGTCTAACTGCCCAATTAGACATAAGATATTCGATTAGACATTCGACCAAACCCGTTTTTGAATGTCTAACTTCCCAATTAGACATTAGACATTCGATTTGACATTCGACCAAACCCGTTTTTGAATGTCTTACTGCCCAATTAGACATAAGATATTCGATTAGACATTCGACCAAACCCGTTTTTGAATGTCTAACTGCCCAATTAGACATTAGACATTCGATTAGACATTCGACTAAACCCGTTTTTGAATGGTTAACTGCCCAATTAGACATTAGACATTCGATTAGACATTCGACCAAACCCGTTTTTGAATGTCTAACTGCCAAATTAGACATTAGGCATTCGATTAGACATTCGACCAAACCCGTTTTTGAATGTCTAACTGCCCAATTAGACATTAGACATTCGATTAGTCATTCGACCAACCCAGTTTTTGAATGTCAAACTGCCCAATTAGACATTAGACATTCGATTAGACATTCGACCAAACCCGTTTTTGAATGGCTAACTGCCCAATTAGACATTAGACATTCGCTTAGACATTCGACCAAAGCCGTTTTTGAATGTCTAACTGCCCAATTAGACATTAGACATTCGATCAGATATTCGACCAAACCCGTTTTTGAATGTCTTACTGCCTAACATTAGATCAGATATTCGACCAAACCCGTTTTTGAATGTCTAACTGCCAAATTAGACATTGGAAAATAGGAAGACTTAACACTTTTGAAACATAACATATCAAAATTCCTTTGCGTATGGCATTAAATACACTTTAGTTTCTTTAATCAAATAAACGTTCTTTTAAAGATGTTTTTAAGGGATTGAAAGATAAAATTATTGACTTTCAACACTTTAGATGTCTTTTAACTCATTCGTTCTGATGTCAGTTTGACGCTGATTTCATCTACAAATTGATTGTAAATTTTGCCATACCCTATACCAAACGGAACATTTTGACCAAATCGATAATTTAATCCAAATTACCGATTGATTGTTATTGTTTTCCGATGACAAAGATGAACAATTTATGATTAGAATTTCAAACGGTTTCATTCAAAGACTTCATAATTATTTTTAAATCTATCATTGCACGTCGAAAAAACTGATAAGTAAGCTGATCAATGTCTAGGCCAAAGATATGGTCTAGGTAACCTAACAATAGCCCCTCCGGACAATATCCCCTTCTATGTTTTTTGATATGGCGGACATTTTCCCCTACCTAAATTTAACAGGGCGGACATTAGCCCCTTCGCCATTCTGACAGGGCGGACAAAATCCCCTTCCTCATATTAACAGGGCGGACATTATCCCCTTCATCGTTTTACTACTGCGGACAAAAGCCCCTTTCTGTAATATATCACAGACAATTCACGGTTTCTGGATTGGATATAATTCCGGTAGTTCACATGAAAACCAGTCAAAGATTGTAAAAATTATAATAATAATCAATGATATACTCTGATTCTACTGTCGACTGATATGTTGTAAAAAAAAAAAAAAAAAAAAAAAAAAAAAATTCATACAAAATTGTAGCTACGATGTTTCGGTCTCATACCAACACCATGTATACAAAAGAGAAAAAGATAAGATCATATGGAAAAGGTAATAATATAGCTAATATTCAGCATGTTCTATTTTGTTAAGTCGGATTTAAATCTTCGAGTGTCAGGACAACATATTTCCAGATGGCTTCGAATAGTAAAAAGTTAACACGAGGTTCATTTTAAAGAAACACGCTGGTAAAGACGGACAAGTTCGTCTTTGCCTTTACCATGACGTTTTCTAGAATACAAATTTTATGGAGTCGCTCGCATAGAAATGTGCAAAAGTATTCAGTTAAAAATTGAGCACTGGTTTATTATTCAATAAAAAAAAAGAGTAAAATTTATATTAATCTGGGCTTATTGTTCGTTTCGTTACTTAAACCCGAAGAAACTTGGTACAATTTTACGAAGGGGATAATGTCCGCCGATCGAGGGGATGGTGTCCGCCATGCCCAATTAGACTTTCGAATAGACATTCTACCAAACCCGTTTTTAATGTCTTACTGCCCAATTAGACATAAGACATTCGATTAGACATGTTATCATAAAGTTAAAAAAATACGAGTAATCAAATAAAGTCAACATTATATCGAATGTCAATTTTTTCATGAAAAAACAAGAAACCCGTTTAAAACAACAATAACAACAACAAAACAAATGGACATGCTTCTGTTTCAGAAAATTCTGTTCAAAAATAGTTTTTTTAAATTTCACAATATATAATATATTTTTCCACTGCTTAAAGTGAAAAACAACATAATTAACACAATTGTCGTATTAGAATATATATACATGTAAATATGACCAGCTGATGGTAGAAAATCATTAAGTAGAACGGTGAAACCCTTACCAATTTTCTGTTAAGTTTCTGTCAAACTACAGCGTATAGCACCAACGTACGCCGACGTATGAGAAATTCAGTGCATACGTTGGGCATAAGTTTTGCATACTACTCTTAGTACGCTGTCATATGCTGGCATACGTCGTCGTAAGTCGAGTATGTTGAAAAATTTTGTGCATGCACAAAATTTCCAACGTATGCCGACGTATTGATAGTACGTTACTCATAAGTTTCATTTACGCTACTTATAAGTAATGCATAGGTTCATGTACGTTACATGTAAGTTACTCATACGTTCGCATACGTTGCCATACGTAAAAGTCCGTTGGACGCTTGTGTAACGTGTGCTTAGCGTATGCATAACGTGTTTGTAACCTACAAGCAACGTACTCCTAACTTATGGGTAACTTATTCCAAACGTTCATCGACGTATTGAGCGTATGTCCGACGCACTGGGAGGGTACTCAGCGTACTTTGAACGTATGTAGAACGTACTGAACGTATTTGTAACTTACGGGTGGCGTATCTGCAAGCGCTCTGAGCTCATCTTGTACAAATTTGGTACACATGAGTAAATCATACCACTCAGATTGGTGAGAAATGGAAGACCATGAGAGACTTAGACGAGAATATCAGCTAGCCATATTGAATCACCAAAATAATGTGATTGAAGCTGCTTTGTATGTGGCTAGTAGGATCCGAAGAAGAAGAGGCCAACGCTTCTGTCTGTCGTTTTGTGTATGTGACGAGTTCGAGTCAGACGGAGCAATAGAGACTACAGTTTCGTTCACAGACGCCACTGAAGAAGCATTTGAGTCCGAACGAGGGCGGTTTTGATCATCGTTGTCCGAATGCTGGTTATTTCCGTTATCGTCTGTCTGTTTAGGAGACAGGGAAGACGCCGAACGTGTAGGCGCTGAAGTTTTCTTTGCGCAGCCTCTTCCCGGGTTTTCCTTTGTTTCTTTAGGGACATGTTTACCGATCTTCAACTACATAAATAATGAAGACTGGGTAGCCAAGAGATAAATATCATACATGTATCTGACGTCACGAACGTCACGTGCACTACAAGCACGCTGTGCACAAGTTTGGCGATCGTTGGGCATACGTTCCTCATAAGTTCTTCATACGTTCCTCATAAGTTAAGAACGCTAGGCAAACGCTGGACGTAGGCTGTTGTACGCTTTCATAAGTCATGTTACGCCAGAGGTAAGCAATGCATAAGTTATTCATACGTTGGACATGCGCTTTTCATTCGCTCAGTACGTTGCACGTACGTTTTACATAAGTTCAAACAGAGGCTTTCTCTCATTTTTTGTGACTTTTCTTCAGCGTATGACAACGTATGACAACGAAATTATTTCTTTTCATGCGTTCGGCGTACGTTGGCTTATACGTTATAGTGTGACAGGGGCATTAAATACTGAAATGCTTCCACACGCCAGGAACGCGTTAAATACTGGCCAGGCACACATTCTGTGTAACTTTTAGCCAACGTGTTTCTAGCGTGCTCGCAGCGTATGTGAACGTGTACATTGGCTGTCTCTAGTGTACTGAACGTGTTCGGAACGTATTTCAACTCGTTCGTAACACACTAAGGAATTGTGAGCATGCACGACATCTGTCGATATACTCAGCGTGTAACAACGATGTCAGTGTGTCGATGGCGTGTGTGGAGCGTGTTGTTTAAAATCAAACACATCCCGAACACGCTGGCTAAAACATAAAGGTGCTACTACAGCACTATTACGCTCTAACTATTTCAAGAAATAAAATGAAGTGATCATATAAATAATGGAAAGCTATAACATTATAAGGTGGGAGTTTTACAGTGAAGATTTTACTCAGTACAATATACGTGTGTTCTCGGAGTAGACAAGTAACTAAAGCAAAAGATAAATATAGCTTAAGTAACTAGGTTCTGGTTGTTTGGTTGAAAACATTTAACCTCATGTTGGCCGCTTTTAACATCAAATAAATAATTTGCTTTGTATTGATTTTTTATGTTTTTTTGTTGTTTTTTTATGGGAATTTACACCGCTTTTGTCAATCTTTCAGTCATATCGCGGTGACTGGAGCACCTGACAACGGATTCCTTGTATTTCTCCTACAACTACAAACATTTCATCTTTTCTTGACCCCAGCCGCTACCCCACATAGGTCTACGATTATCAGCCCCATTGGTGGGAGACAGATAGTCGGAAAGGATGAGAGACCTGTAGATTGACAGTTCGACGCGCTACTAACTGCGCTATGACGATGGCTTGATTTTTATTGTATTTGATGGCAAATTAGTTGCAAAGACTATATAATATGCATAGCGTTTACGAGGACTTTTAACGATTAAGGAATAGGCCGATCAAAGTTGAGAAAATTAAATTCGATGATCTGTTATTTGTATTTAATTGATAAATAATGTACATTCGTGTATTCATTTTAAGTCTTTGAGAGTAGGGCTGCTTCACCATATGATGTATAATTTCGAAAGCTGTTTGGTAGTCGCCAAAACATGGTAACGGTAAGGTCAGGCCAATCTTATGGGTATCAAATTATGACATAGCAAGTGAAGGGATATAAATTAGTGGATTGCTGGCCCCGCCCCTTGGCCTCCGTCGAGACATAACAACTCAGAAATTTTATAAAATGTCACTATACTCTTTTATTTTGATTAGGACATAAACCAAATACAAATCGATGTTGGACCTTTAGCACGTCTTGGCTACAGCTTATTCAAGCTGTAGTTTGTTTCGACGATCAAGTCACCACACATATATTAACTTTTTCTCAAATGATATGTTAGAAAAATAGAACGTTCGTTGTCTTTTGCACTTACAGATTTATCGCGAGATGATTTGGTACTTGTAAACCCCTACATAGATCATACGACATTTTACGGCTGATGTCAACTATTCGACGCACACTCCTGGTCTCTGTAAGGGGCATAAGCGATTACCTTGCTATTTGATTTTAATCTCAATGCTGGATTTTAATGTGGTTGGTTTTTCAATTGTATCGTGGATTACATAAATGTACAACTCATACACTGAAGGACTAAAGAAACGCAAATTTCAGTTTTGGTTATTTTTATTAGCCTTGCTGGGCGATGTTGAATCCGTTGTAAGGGTTTACAGTTAAGTCATTACATTTGCAAAGATTGTTCTAAATAACTACACGCCTAAGAGCAGTGGCATTTTAAAAGTATCTACCCCTACTACGAAAAAAGACTAAAAAAAATTAATAATAATAATAAAGTCACCGTTCTTTGGCAAATCAATGAAAGCTCAGTAAATTCAAGCATATCTAGATTTTTATAACATCTGAAAATGAAACTCAACATTTTGTCTTGAATTTTTGTAGATATTTCCATCTTTCTGGGTAGAAAACATCCGGCAAAATGAAAATATTGATTGTTACAAGCAATTTTGTCATTTTACACAATGTTTTCCCAATTATATTTCTTAAGGGGCGCCTAAAAGCGTCATTGTGTGGGAATGGGTAAACCAATTTAAATCAATCAACCTGCACAAGCTTTAGCATCTGATGAAAAATTTATATTTTCTATGTAAAATTTATTCTTGTTAACCCTGGTTTATACGTCCCGGTGGCTATCAAATTGAGAATACATTGTAGAAAAATAATAGGCAAATTGAGAATGTATTGTAGAAAAAGAATAAGTTTGTTGCAAGCAAATTTGTTCCCTTTCCACAGTATTTCTACCCTATTGAATTCTTTTTTTTTTTTTTTCAATTGTTTTATATATCATTTCATATATTTAAGTATTTGAGAAAAAGTGAGAAATAAAAAAGTGGAATATAAAAGAGATGACCGTAAGAAGTGTCACAAAGATCTAACTAAGACAATCTTTTTGAACGTGTTAATCCATTCACCAAATTCTTATTACTATATTGAGATATATCATGCAATAACATATATGATACAATGTATGTAAATCTTTTGTTGTAATTTTTTTTTTTTTTTTTTTTTTTTAGATTTTTCTTACTTAAACATTTTTTTCCAAATTTTTCTAAATGAGAAACGTTTTAAAATAGATTTCCTTTACCTCTTGCATTTATAATCCTATCTAAAATGTACAAACTCGTAATTTCCTTAGAATTAAAGGGAATAGCAAAACGACTTCCTTTGTTACTTGTAATAAGGGGAATCGGGTGAAAATCAAAAGCAAATAGCCGATCATTATGAGATATATCCAGTGTACATCCAAAATACCACCCGTGGTCTATTACGCAATCAGACATAACGATCAGAAGCGTGTCAGTTACTTGTATTAAAACAGCACTTTTAAATTTGATTTACCATTAACCCTTCACAGAAAAAAAAATCTCAGAACAAAAGAGGATACGAACGAAAAATTAATAGCCATGTGTACCGAAAATAATGGATCTTTCAAATGTGGAGAAAATCGGCGTAAAAAGAACTCTTTATCGCAATATGGTTATTCTTAGTTGTTGTTGTGTGGTTTCCTTGTTTTAATAAGTCTTTTCAAGTTAAAGAAGTAAACGCAATGATTTCCTACAAAGGACGCCTTTGCTAATTTTGTTTCGAAAATGAGAATTAAAATATGATAACTGGACGAGAATGAAATTGGTTCCTAGGTCGGGAGAAAAAAACGATTAAAACGTGTCAACGTTAATATTAACTACCACATCAATTCCATATTCTAAGAGAATTTTAAGAGTACTCAACATTCCTCTGTATTGATTTCTGAAAAAAAAAATCTGATTCTACGCAAAATAGGAACATTTAGTCTCAGCCCTTATATTCTCTATATAGCAAATTTAAACCGGAACTACCCAGTTAATTAAAGGGAGTTAATTATAGGGCAATTTTCAGGACAACTCCGTATATCGGTAGGGGCCCATTGAACCATTCTCGTTACAAACATTTGTGGAAATTAATATCCCGCATTAGACGACCCGTATTTTTTTAATTATTACTTTTCAAAATAAAATGCTAAAAAAGATTGTCCGTAAAAAGTTTAAAAAATAGAATATAAAATTTATTATTTTAGCTGAATCCGCAAATTTTTGTTCGCCAAGCATGAGTTAGAGCGTAATTTTCCTATTGAAACCGTCACGACAAATAACGAAACATCTATCAAAGCATGAGAATGGTCAAATTTGCTCCACCTTTTTGTTTACGTCGCTTTTATTTAAGAATGTATGACGCAACAAAAATGACCGACATCATAGATTTACTCGCGACTCCGTGAATATAGCGTTATTGGATAAAAATTTAAGTCGATCGGTAAAACAGTTATTGTTTCTATTCTAACAATTTACACGAATAAACTTGCGCTCCGCTTATGTTGAATCGCGTAAATTGTCAGAAATGGACTATAACTATTACTTCTTTTAGGCCATGAATCTAGGACAATAGCCCCTCCGGACAATATCCCCTTCTATGTTTTTCGACAAGATCGACATTATCCCCTTCCTAAATTCAACAGGGCGGACATTTGCCCCTTCGTCATTCGGATAGGGCGAACGAAATCCCCTTCCTATTATTAACAGGGCGGACACTATCCCCTCGATCGGCGGACATTATCCCCTTCGTAAAATTGTTCTTAGTTTCTTCCGGCTTAAGTAACGAAACGAACAATAAGCCCAGATTAATATAAATTTTACTCTTTTTTTATTGAATAATAAACCAGTGCTCAATTTTTAACTGAATACCTTTGCACATTTCTATGCGAGCGACTCCATAAAATTTGTATTCTAGAAAACGTCATGGTAAAGGCAAAGAGGAGCTTGTCCCTCTTTACCAGCATGTTTCTTTAAAATGAACCTCGTGCTAACTTTTTACTATTCGAAGCCATCTGGATTTATGTTGCCCTGACACTCGAAGATTTAAATACGACTTAACAAAATAGAACATGCTGAATATTAGCTATATTATTACCTTTTCCATATGATCTTATCTTTTTCTCTGTATACATGGTGTTGGTATGAGACCGAAACATCGTAGCTACAATTTTGTATGAGTTTTTTTTTTTTTTTTTTTACAACATATCAGTCGACAGTAGAATCAGAGTATATCATTGATTATTATTATAATTTTTACAATCTTTGACTGGTTTTCATGTGAACTACCGGAATTATATCCAATCCAGAAACCGTGAATTGTCTGTGATATATTACAGAAAGGGGCTTTTGTCCGCAGTAGTAAAACGATGAAGGGGATAATGTCCGCCCTGTTAATATGAGGAAGGGGATTTTGTCCGCCCTGTTAGAATGGCGAAGGGGCTAATGTCCGCCCTGTTAAATTTAGGAAGGGGATAATGTCCGCCATATCAAAAAACATAGAAGGGGATATTGTCCGGAGGGGCTATTGTCCGGTTACCTAGACTATATCTTTGGCCTAGAAATTGATCAGCTTACTTTTTTCGACGTGCAATGATAGATTTAAAAAGAATTATGAAGTCTTTGAATGAAACCGTTTGAAATTCTAATCATAAATTGTTCATCTTTGTCATCGGAAAACAATAACAATCAATCGGTAATTTGGATTAAATTATCGATTTTGGTCAAAATGTTCCGTTTGGTATAGGGTATGGCAAAATTTACAATCAATTTGTAGATGAAATCAGCGTCAAACTGACATCAGAACGAATGAGTTAAAAGACATCTAAAGTGTTGAAAGTCAATAATTTTATCTTTCAATCGCTTAAAAACATCTTTAAAAGAACGTTTATTTGATTAAAGAAACTTAAGTGTATTTAATGCAATACGCAAAGGAATTTTGATATGGTATGTTTCAAAAGTGTTAAGTCTTCCTATTTTCCAATGTCTAAATAGGCAGTAAGACATTCAAAAACGGGTTTGGTCGAATATCTGATCTAATGTCTAATGTCTAATTAGGCAGTTAGACATTCAAAAACGGGTTTGGTCGAATATCTGATCTAATGTCTAATGGCTAATGTCTAATTGGGCAGTTAGACATTCAAAAACGGGTTTGGTCGAATGTCTAATGGAATGTATAATGTCTAATTGGGCAGTTAGACATTCAAAAACGGGTTTGGTCGAATTTCTTATCGAATGTCTAATGACTAATTGGACAGTGAGCCATTCAAAAACGGGTTTGGTCGAATGTCTAATCGAATGTCTAATGTCTAATTTGGCAGTGAGACATTCAAAAAGGGGTTTGGTCGAATGTCTAATCGAATGTCTAATGTCTAATTTGGCAGTTAGACATTCAAAAACGGGTTTGGTCGAATTTTTGGTCGAATGTCTTATGTCTAATTGGGCAGTTAGACATTCAAAAACGGGTTTTGGTCGAATGTCTGATCGAAAGTCTAATGTCTAATTGGGCTGTGAGACAATCAAAAACGGGTTTGGTCGAATGTCTAATCGAATGTCTAATGTCTAATTGGGCAGTTAGCCATTCAAAAACGAGTTTGGTCGAATGTCTAATCGAATGTTCAATGTCTAATTGGGCAGTTAGACATTCAAAAACGGGTTTGGTCGAATATCTGATCTTATGTCTAATGTCTAATGTCTAATTGGGCAGTTAGACATTCAAAAACGGGTTTGGTCGCATGTCTAATCGAATGTCTAATGTCTATTTGGGCAGTGAGACAATCAAAAAGGGTTTTGATCGAATGTCTTATCGAATGTCTAATGTCTAATTGGGCAGTTAGACATTCAAAAACGGGTTTGGTCGAATGTCTAATCGAATGTCTAATGTCTAATTGGGCAGTTAGACATTCAAAAACGGGTTTGGTCGAATGTCTGGTCGAATGTCTAATTTCTAATTGGACAGGTAGACATTCAAAAACGGGTTTTGTCGAATGTCTAATCGATTGTCTAATGTCTAATTGGGCAGTTAGACATTCAAAAACGGGTTTGTTCGAATGTCTAATCGAATGTCTAATGTCTAATTGGGCAGTTAGACATTCAAAAAGGGGTTTGGTCGAATGTCTAATCGAATGTCTAATGTCTAATTGGGCAGTTAGACATTCAAAAACGGGTTTGGTCGAATGTCTAATCGAATGTCTAATGTCTAATTAGGCAGTTAGACATTGATATTTGAATGTCTAATTTCCCAGTTAGACATTCGGTCGAATGTCTAATGTCTAATGTCCTGCCAACCTCACACACTTTATATATATTTCAAAATTGAATGATTACTACCACTACAGCCTTTCCTAGCCTCCAGCTGCTATCCCACTTAGATTTACGATTTTCCACCCATTGGTGACAGACAAATGTCGGAAAGAATATGTGCCGCTGTCTGAGATCGAACCCATGACATCCCATGATTGAAGATTAGGGGTCTGACGCGCTACCGACTGCGCTATGACAGTGGCTTTTCGAATTTGAAATAGATTTTTGGCGACCTGAATGGTATAACTCTACTTTAAATAAGCTGTAAATACAGAAAAGCTTCACATAAATGTCGACCATTGTCCGGATTCTACGTACACTTCTTGTCTAAATGATTCGATTGGTCGAACGATTCTTTGATTAACATCCGCGATCAAATCACAAATGAAAGCATCTGGTCTTAGTCGTAATGTTTTAAACCTTCTCTTGATAAACCCGAAAAATTCCTGCTTGAGCAGTGGGTATAGACGCAGATCATACTGCACTCATGTGCACTTATCCTACACCACCTTCTTATCCCAGTCATACTAGAATTTGTTTACAAAGTCAGCTTTCTAAAGAAACATTGATCTGCAACGAGTGCTTCAATAAGTTCGGGTCAAAATTTGTAAAGCTTTTGTTTTTTACGCTCGATGCTTTTAAGTTATAAGAAATGAAGAGAATATTTTTTTTTGTTTTCATGGAGGTATAATTTAATTTTTGTTTCGTCTATCAAAAACGAGCGTTCTGATTGGTCGAAAAAAACTCCATGAACAAAATTTTGAGCACGCAGCGATTTTGTATGCTTCCGAACAAAATAGTCCCATACAAATGGTATCAAATTTTGTAAAGTTTTAGGTTTTTTTCGCTCGATGCTATTAAATCATGAAAGATGAAGAGAATAGTTTTTGTTTTCATGGAGGTATGAACCGAAAAAACTAATCACACACTGTATAATTGAATAATTGGTCACTTGATATTGTGATAGACATGGAAAATTGGTCTCCGAAATGTTAATGAATTTTGATATCTAAGTGACGAAATTGGATAACAAAATTTGGTGATAATGGACATAAACCCTTATGGATTCTGATGAGTATAAAAACTTTTTTTTAAAATGTGTATTGTTGAAGTTATACTATTTTTAGATGAAATTTCCCCAATGATTACCCCAAATCAAGTCTTAATATCGGGTACTTACGCCAGTCCCGAGGCCAGTGATGTCGTTAACAGTATGGGAGATAACTCACTACAACCTTTAACGATAGATGAAAACACTGGGGTAAAAGTACCAACGGACAACAGTTTAGATGAAATTTCCCCAATGATTACCCCAAATCAAGTCTTAATATCGGGTACTTACGCCAGTCCCGAGGCCAGTGATGTCGTTAACCACTCTGATGTAACAGAATATCATGTCAATCAACAAACAATCCATCAACAGAACAAAAGTGCCACTGTCTGTATTAAAAGAAACAGTAACTAGTTTGAAAGCCTACATTCTCTCAATAAAACAGAAACAAGTAGCCTCTGATAATTTGAGAAAAGCTTCAGAAGACTCTACAAAAGATTGTATAAGATCCGTACGTGATCAACTAACATCGGCAATAGGCAATATCAATAGAGAAATATCAACACTGAGGTCCATTGTTGACCTACACTTTACGCAAAATAAAGTTTTATCATCTACACTGTCTACGGACGTCAAAGCTCTAGGTGTTAAATTAACGCTTGTTTCCAATGACGTTGAAAATATACAAAACTTGCTATCAACAGATGCCACCGTGAGTACTCTACAGAATAATACTAACTCTCAACTGACAAATAAACAGCTGACTTCAATAACATACAATCAGTTAACGTATCTGAAGCCTCTGTGGGTAACTCGCTAGATAATCAGATCACAAACGGAGATATTGGCGATGTTACTACAACAAACTACACTACAATAAACTAGACTAAGACCAGTGATAAAAACTCAAATATAGATGATCATAAGACCATAAATGTACCTATTATACCCAATGACAACATGGAGAACGATAAAATGTTTGGAAATATGAAAATACCGACAGTGGTTACAGCTCGTGAATCCCAACCAAAGAGGGACAGATATTATCCACATAAAGCCCATGGCAAAACATATATTGGTCGAAAGGTAAATTTTGCGATAATAAATGAGGAGCTTCAAAACAGGAAACGTCAACGCGAACAAGGTATTCTTCGCTCCAAACACAGCTACTCACCACAACCAGAGACATTGGAAAACGTCAATGACGTCAATTTTGCCGATTTTGAATATCATATAAAACGCAAGACCAAGGAGTACTTTTTGAATGGCTTTATGCCGTCAATTACCGAGCAACATATAGCACAATACGTGAGTGAACGCAATTTGAATGTTAAAAGAGTTTATGTTTACCGTAATCATAAGTACCGCACAGCCTCGGCCAAAGTGGTAGTAGAGGACAACGGAAATAGTGACTGTCTCACGAACGATCCTTATTTTTGGCCATGGGGTGTAAGTTGTCGCCCTTGGATAAAGCAACGAAGAGATCGACGACAATCGTACTTTAACAGATACATAGACTCAATGTACAACGATTATGACCATACTGATGATCAGAATAGATACGGTGTGCTTTATAGCGAGCAAGAGGTAGACTAATAACATACAAACTATCCCTTCTCTGCAGTGTCTAACTATTATACATACCCTTAATATGGATAAATCACAGTTACTTAATATTTCTACCTGGAACGCAACTGGCATTATGTCGAGTTGTAGCTATTTAAGTACTTTTCTAGATAAGAATGATATAAACATTTGTGGATTAAGTGAGCACTGGTCATTTAGAAGTAATATTCATCTGTTAGAATCAATACATACGAATTACTCTTATCATGCTATTTCAGATCCAGATTTAGATTTTCAGAATAATCGCAAAGTCGGTAAAGGTGGACTTGCTATAATGTGGAAAAAATCGCTCAACAATAGTATAATACCACTTCAATTAAATAGTAAGTATATTATAGGTATTCAGTTAAGATGTAACGCAGGAGAGTACTTATTAATTTTCCAAGTCTATTTTCCCTGTAAGAATTACCTAATAACTGAGTATCAGTCCTGTTTGGAACAAATTGAAAACGTTCTATATTATCAAAAGGGTCTAGGCGAGATCATGATTATGTGTGATTTCAACACCGAGTTTCCACCCTTGAACTCTTTCGGAATTGAACAACTGGACTCGAGGGGTAAGCTTCTCTGTCGATTTTTAACAAACCACGAGATGATTCCTGTGAATTACCTCCCTTTTCGTAAAGGACCAGAATTCACTAATATTCCATTCAATACTGATAGACAAACGATTATTGACTATTTATTTGTCAACTACAATTCGGTCAAGAATATAATCGAGTGCTCTAAACATAACGATGATGCCTTAAATGTCTCAACGCATCGCCCTATATCCTGTCAGATGAAAATCTTGAATCAGACAATAAACTCAATTTCAGAGTGTGTTGATGTAATCTTGTGGAAAACCTTGAATCGTGAGCGTATATCTGCGTACACTCATTATATGACACATAACCAAACTCTAGAAAGCTTGGCATCATTTGAAATAAGTTCAAATCAAGGTATTACGAGAAATAATACGAGAAGCCAATCGCAAATGTATACCAAAACCAAAGTACAAGCCGTACATCAAACCGTATTGGACAACGGAATTGTCTTCTCTTCATAAAACTATGCAAGAACTACGATCCCAATGGTTACTGGCTAGTAAACCACGCATCTATAATGACACGTTTCAAAAATATAAATCTGCAAAGCGCGAGTTCCGAAAAGCCCATAGACGCGCTGTTCATGATTATTTAATAAAATCGAGAACGAAATAGAGTTGTCGGCAGAAACGGACAACTGTTTATTCTGGAAAATTGTCAATAGGAGATGTAAAAAACAGAAAGTTCCGACTTTTGAAATGTGTTTTAAAGGAAGTGAGTGCAAATCTCCAGAGTCAATAAATACCGGTTGGATGGAATATTTTCAAGAGTTATACTCTTCCAACGTAACCACCATCTCAGAACCTACAGACCCTGTCCCAGTATATCATAATGGAGGCCTTCATCAGCAAATTGTCTTCTCTACGGACGATGAATCTTCAATTTTAAAAACATGCAAAAGAAATAAAGCTTGTGGCCATGATGGTATTTATTACGAAAACTTACTATTTGGTGGGGATTTACTCTTAACAGTATTAACGAATCTTTGTAATGCGATGGCAAAATTAAGCTACTGCCTCAAAGGGAGGTAATTACAACCCTATATAAGGGAGGTAATAAGAAGAAAAAATGATCCCGATTCATACCGGGCAATTTCACTTTGTTCTACTTTACTGAAGTTATACGAAAAACTAATTCTCAAGCTCATCGGCCATAATTTAACATTCAATCAGTTACAGGGTGGGTTTCAAGAGAACATGAGTTGTACTTTTACTTCGTTTGTTGCAAAGGAATCGATTAACTACGCAATTGAAAACAATTCAAAACTATACACCTGCTACCTTGACGTAAAACAGGCATTCGACCACGTAAGCCATTCCTACTCTTGTCCAAATTATCGAAAATGGGAATAGACAACCGGTTAATAGGTATAATAAAGAATCTATTACTTGAAGTTTACAGTTGTGTCCGTACTGACGGTATATATTCGAAATGGTTTCCTATAGAACGGGGCGCCAGACAAGGCCAAATTATAAGTTCTACAATGTATCTTGTATACATAAATGATCTTATGGACAAAATTGACGAAAGTAACGACTGTTTTCAGCTTCAGGGAGTACGTTTCGGCTGCCCAACAGTTGCCGATGACATGATGCTGCTTTCCTTTACAAAAAATGGGCTTCAGCGCTTAATTGATATATGTTATGCTTATTCCTCAGATAACCATTATACTTATAACCCTTCTACATGTAAAGTAGTTGTCTATAATGAATCGATATCAAGTTTTTCAAAATCGGCAAGGACATGGTTTCTCGGTGAAAATACGGTTGAAGAGACTGACAAATTTATCCATCTAGGTGTAATTTCTGAAAAAAATGGTCAAAATAATGAATCAATTCGGCAGTGTTGTAATAAATTACGGAGTACTTATTTCAGTCTCAATGGTTCTGGAATAAATCGGGATTGTTTACACCCACTTACACTTAAACGTATTTACGAAACAGTTGTCCTTTCAAAAGCTTTGTACGGCAGTGAATTGTGGAGTGGCCTCTCCGACACCCAAATTCTATCATTAGAACGCTCTCATAAACAGTGTCTTAAACACATTCAGGGAATGCCTATGTGTACACCTACTCCTTTAGTCCTCAGTTGTCTAAAAATGTTCCCCCTTGAATCTTATATAGATAAGAGAAAACTCATTATATTTGGTCAATTGTGTAGAATCACCACAGATAAGAAATTGAAAACAATGTTTGTCGGTAGATTAATTTCGTTTATGGACAAACTACGAAGTCTAATCGGATTCATGCCTGACATATATCGTATTTTGGGAAAATATAATTTAACTAATGTTTTATACAGCTATTTAAATGATTCAGTATTTCCATCCAAGTTTTGCTGGAAACAGATCGTGAAAGGGCGATTGAAACTTATACAAAATATCAGTTAATGTCAACAATAGTAAATAATCAAAGTCTTACGCATTTTACATTAGTTCACAATGACTCAATCCATGTAATTTGTGGATTTTCAGTAAGATTTACAGGAGTCAACTAATATATTGTCAAACTGCTATGAAAGTACTCTCCTGGTTATTTATTGCTAAATACCCAATAACATGCACTCAATGTAATATTACTGTAGAATGTATACCAACACATTTAGTTTTGTTTTGTCCTATCCGCGAAGACTTAGGTGAGCAAATGTGGGTAAATCTACTGAAAACCCTTGGACATGAGAATTTCTCTAAATTCTGTGAACTATCCCCAAATCTACAATTGATTGAGCTGCTATCAGGTTGTATTGCGTTTAACTTGTCCAATGTTGATCGAACACATAATTTCTAACAAGTAATAAAGCATATTCATTTACTAGCTATGAGTTTGAGCCTTTATAGAGGTTAATCGCACTCATTCTGATGGTGTATAAACGTTCGTAGATAAGTAGCAAGTATTGAAAATATGAAAATATATATCTTTAGTTAATTGTTCGCATCAAGTGTGTGAAGTTGGCAGGACATTAGACATTAGACATTAGACATTCGACCGAATGTCTAACTGGAAAATTAGACATTCAAATATCAATGTCTAACTGCCGAATTAGACATTAGACATTCGATTAGACATTCGACCGAACCCGTTTTTGAATGTCTAACTGCCCAATTAGACATTAGACATTCGATTAGACATTCAACCAAACCCGTTTTTGAATGTCTAACTGTCCAATTAGACATTAGACATTCGATTAGACATTCGACCAAACCCGTTTTTGAATGTCTAACTGCCCAATTAGACATTAGACATTCGATAAGACATTCGACAAAACCCGTTTTTGAATGTCTAACTGCCCAATTAGACATTAGACATTCGATTAGACATTCGACCAAACCCGTTTTTGAATGTCTAACTGCCCAATTAGACATTAGACATTCGATTAGACATTCGACCAAACCCGTTTTTGAATGTCTAACTGCCCAATTAGACATTAGACATTCGATTAGACATTCGACCAAACCCGTTTTTGAATGTCTAACTGCCTAATTAGACATTAGACATTCGATTAGACATTCGACCAAACCCGTTTTTTAATGTCTAACTGCCCAATTAGACATTAGACATTCGATTAGACATTCGACCGAACCCGTTTTTGAATGTCTAACTGCCCAATTAGACATTAGACATTCGATTAGACATTCGACCGAACCCGTTTTTGAATGTCTAACTGCCGAATTAGACATTAGACATTCGATTAGACATTCGACCAAACCCGTTTTTGAATGTCTAACTGTCCAATTAGACATTAGACATTCGATTAGACATTCGACCAAACCCGTTTTTGAATGTCTAACTGCCCAATTAGACATTAGACATTCGATTAGACATTCGACAAAACCCGTTTTTGAATGTCTAACTGCCCAATTAGACATTAGACATTCGATTAGACATTCGACCAAACCCGTTTTTGAATGTCTAACTGCCCAACTAGACATTAGACATTCGATTAGACATTCGACCAAACCCGTTTTTGAATGTCTAACTGTCCAATTAGACATTAGACATTCGATTAGACATTCGACCAAACCCGTTTTTGAATGTCTAACTGCCCAATTAGACATTAGACATTCGATTAGACATTCGACCAAACCCGTTTTTGAATGTCTAACTGC
The DNA here is from genome assembly GCA_946902895.1 of Fragum fragum. Classification (NCBI taxonomy): domain Eukaryota; kingdom Metazoa; phylum Mollusca; class Bivalvia; order Cardiida; family Cardiidae; genus Fragum; species Fragum fragum. Next base: position 446,160 of record OX336374.1, on the reverse strand, counting down.
CCAATTAGACATTAGACATTCGATTAGACATTCGACCAAACCCGTTTTTGAATGTCTAACTGCCGAATTAGACATTAGACATTCGATTAGACATTCGACCGAACCCGTTTTTGAATGTCTAACTGCCCAATTAGACATTAGACATTCGATTAGACATTCGACCGAACCCGTTTTTGAATGTCTAACTGTCCAATTAGACATTAGACATTCGATTAGACATTCGACCGAACCCGTTTTTGAATGTCTAACTGCCCAATTAGACATTAGACATTCGATTAGACATTCGACCAAACCCGTTTTTGAATGTCTAACTGTCCAATTTGACATTAGACATTCGATTAGACATTCGACCAAACCCGTTTTTGAATGTCTAACTGCCCAATTAGACATTAGACATTCGATTAGACATTCGACAAAACCCGTTTTTGAATGTCTAACCGCCCAATTAGACATTAGACATTCGATTAGACATTCGACCAAACCCATTTTTGAATGTCTAACTGCCCAATTAGACATTAGACATTCGATTAGACATTCGACCAAACCCGTTTTTGAATGTCTAACTGCCCAATTAGACATTAGACATTCGATTAGACATTCGACCAAACCCGTTTTTGAATGTCTAACTGCCCAATTAGACATTAGACATTCGATTAGACATTCGACCAAACCCGTTTTTGAATGTCTAACTGCCCAATTAGACATTAGACATTCGATTAGACAATCGACCAAACCCGTTTTTGAATGTCTAACTGCCCAATTAGACATTAGACATTCGATTAGACATTCGACCAAACCCGTTTTTGAATGTCTAACTGCCCAATTAGACATTAGACATTCGATTAGACATTCGACCAAACCCGTTTTTTAATGTCTAACTGCCCAATTAGACATTAGACATTCGATTAGACATTCGACCAAACCCGTTTTTGAATGTCTAACTGCCCAATTAGACATTAGACATTCGATTAGACATTCGACCAAACCCGTTTTTGAATGTCTAACTGCCCAATTAGACATTAGACATTCGATTAGACATTCGAGCAAACCCGTTTTTTAATGTCTAACTGCCCAATTAGACATTAGACATTCGATTAGACATTCGACCAAACCCGTTTTTGAATGTCTAACTGCCCAATTAGACATTAGACATTCGATTAGACATTCGACCAAACCCGTTTTTGAATGTCTAACTGCCTATTTAGACATTGGAAAATAGGAAGACTTAACACTTTTGAAACATACCATATCAAAATCCCTCTTCGTGTTGCATTAAATACACTTATGTTTCTTCAATCAAATAAACGTTCTTTTAAAGATGTTTTTAAGCGATTGAAAGATAAAATTATTGACTTTCAACACTTTATATGTCTTTTAACTCATTCGTTCTGATGTCAGTTTGACGCTGATTTCATCTACAAATTGATTGTAAATTTTGCCATACCCTATACCAAACAGAACATTTTGACCAAAATCGATAATTTAATCCAAATTACCGATTGATTGTTATTGTTTTCCGATGACAAAGATGAACAATTTATCATTAGAATTTCAAACGGTTTCATTCAAAGACTTCATAATTCTTTTTAAATCTATCATTGCACGTCGAAAAAAGTAAGCTGATCAATGTCTAGGCCAAAGATATGGTCTAGGTAACCGGACAATAGCCCCTCCGGACAATATCCCCTTCTATGTTTTTTGATATGGCGGACATTATCCCCTTCCTAAATTTAACAGGGCGGACATTAGCCCCTTCGCCATTCTAACAGGGCGGACAAAATCCCCTTCCTCATATTAACAGGGCGGACATTATCCCCTTCATCGTTTTACTACTGCGGACAAAAGCCCCTTTCTGTAATATATCACAGACAATTCACGGTTTCTGGATTGGATATAATTCCGGTATTTCACATGAAAACCAGTCAAAGATTGTAAAAATTATAATAATAATCAATGAAATACTCTGATTCTACTGGCGACTGATATGTTGTAAAAAAAAACTCATACAAAATTGTAGCTACGATGTTTCGGTCTCATACCAACACCATGTATACAAAAGAGAAAAAGATAAGATCATATTGAAAAGGTAATAATATAGCTAAAATTCAGCATGTTCTATTTTGTTAAGTCGGATTTAAATCTTCGAGTGTCAGGACAACATATTTCCAGATGGCTTCGAATAGTAAAAAGTTAGCACGAGGTTAATTTTAAAGAAACATGCTGGTAAAGAGGGACAAGCTCCTCTTTGCCTTTATACCATGACGTTTTCTAGAATACAAATTTTATGGAGTCGCTCGCATAGAAATGTGCAAAGGTATTCAGTTAAAAATTGAGCACTGGTTTATTATTCAATAAAATAAGAGTAAAATTTATATTAATCTGGGCTTATTGTTCGTTTCGTTACTTAAGCCGGAAGAAACTAAGAACAATTTTACGAAGGGGATAATGTCCGCCGATCGAGGGGATGGTGTCCGCCCTGTTAATAATAGGAAGGGGATTTCGTTCGCCTTATCCAAATGACGAAGGGGCAAATGTCCGCCCTGTTGAATTTAGGAAGGGGATAATGTCGATCTTGTCGAATAACATAGAAGGGGATATTGTCCGGAGGGGCTATTGTCCTAGATTCATGGCCTAAAAGAAGTAATAGTTATAGTTCATTTCTGACAATTTACGCGATTCAACCTAAGCGGAGCGCAAGTTTATTCGTGTAAATTGTCAGAATATGAACAATAACTGTTTTACCGATCGACTTAAATTTTCATCCAATAACGCTATATCCAGTGAGTCGCGAGTAAATCTATGATGTCGGTCATTTTTGTTGCGTCATACATTCTGAACTAAAAGCGACGTAAACAAAAAGGGGGAGCAAATTTGACCATTCTCATGCTTTGATAGATGTTTCGTCATTTGTCGTGACGGTTTCAACAGGAAAATTACGCTCTAACTCATGCTTGGCGAACAAAAATTTGCGGATTCAGCTAAAATAATAGATTTTATATTCTATTTTTTAAACTTTTTACGGACAATCTTTTTTAGCATTTTATTTTGAAAAGTAATAATTAAAAAATACGGGTCGTCTAATGCGGGATATTAATTTCCACAAATGTTTGCAACGAGAATGGTTCAATGGGCCCCTACCGATATACGGAGTTGTCCTGAAAATTGCCCTATAATTAACTCCCTTGACTTAACTGGGTAGTTCCGGTTTAAATTTGCTATATAGAGAATATAAGGGCTGAGACTAAATGTTCCTATTTTGCGTAGAATCAGATATTTTTTTTCAGAAATCAATACAGAGGAATGTTGAGTACTCATAAAATTCTCTTAGAATATGGAATTGATGTGGTAGTTTATATTAACGTTGACACGTTTTAATCGTTTTTTACTCCCGACCTAGGAACCAATTTCATTCTCGTCCAGTTTTCATATTTTAATTCTCATTTTCGAAACAAAATTAGCAAAGGCGTCCTTTGCAGGAAATCATTGCGTTTACTTCTTTAACTTGAAAAGACTTATTAAAACAAGGAAACCACACAACAACAACTAAGAATAACCATATTGCGATAAAGAGTACTTTTTACGCCGATTTTCTCCACATTTGAAAGATCCATTATTTTCGGTACACATGGCTATTAATTTTTCGTTCGTATCCTCTTTCGTTCTGAGATTTTTTTCTGTGAAGGGTTAATGGTAAATCAAATTTAAAAGTGCTGTTTTAATACAAGTAACTTACACGCTTCTGATCGTTATCTCTGATTGCGTAATAGACCACGGGTGGTATTTTGGATGTTCACTGGATATATCTCATAATGATCGGCTATTTGCTTTTGATTTTCACCCGATTCCCCTTATTACAAGTAACAAAGGAAGTCGTTTGCTATTCCCTTTAATTCTAAGGAAATTACGAGTTTGTACATTTTAGATAGGATTATAAATGCAAGAGGTAAAGGAAATCTATTTTAAAACGTTTCTCATTTAGAAAAATTTGGAAAAAAATGTTTAAGTAAGAAAAATCTGAAAAAAAAATTTACAACAAAAATATTTACATACATTGTATCATATATGTTATTGCATGATATATCTCAATATAGTAATAAGAATTTGGTGAATGGATTAACACGTTCAAAAAGATTGTCTTAGTTAGATCTTTGTGACACTTCTTACGGTCATCTCTTTTATATTTCACTTTTTTATTTCTCACTTTTTTCTCAAATACTTAAATATATGAAATGATATATAAAACAATTAAAAAAAAAAAAAAAAAAAAGAATTCAATAGGGTAGAAATACTGTGGAAAGGGAGCAAATTTGCTTGCAACAAACTTATTCTTTTTCTACAATGCATTCTCAATTTGCTTATTATTTTTCTACAATGTATTCTCAATTTGATAGCCACCGGGACGTATAAACCAGGGTTAACAAGAATAAATTTTACATAAAAAATATAAATTTTTCATCAGATGCTAAAGCTTGTGCAGGTTGATTGATTTAAATTGGTTTACCCATTCCCACACAATGACGCTTTTAGGCGCCCCTTAAGAAATATAATTGGGAAAACATTGTGTAAAATGACGAAATTGCTTGTAACAATCAATATTTTCATTTTGCCGGATGTTTTCTACCCAGAAAGATGGAAATATCTACAAAAATTCAAGACAAAATGTTGAGTTTCATTTTCAGATGATATAAAAATCTAGATATGCTTGAATTTACTGAGCTTTCATTGATTTGCCAAAGAACGGTGACTGGTTTATTATTTTTTTTTTTTTAGTCTTTTTTCGTAGTAGGGGTAGATACCTTTAAAATGCCAATGCTCTTAGGCGTGTAGTTATTTAGAACAATCTTTGCTAATGTAATGACTTAACTGTAAACCCTTACAACGGAAACAACATCGCCCAGAAAGGCTAATAAAAATAACCAAAACTGAAATTTGCGTTTCTTTAGTCCTTCAGTGTATGAGTTGTGCATTTATGTTATCCACGATACAATTGAAAAACTAACCACATTAAAATCCAGCATTGAGATTAAAATCAAATAGCAAGGTAATCGCTTATGCCCCTTACAGAGTCCAGGAGTTTGCGTCGAATAGTTGACATCAGCCGTAAAATGTCGTATGATCTATGTAGGGGTTTACAAGTACCAAATCATCTCGAGATAAATCTGTAAGTGCAAAAGACAACGAACGTTCTATTTTTCTAACATATCATTTGAGAAAAAGTTAATATATGTGTGGTGACTTGATCGTCGAAACAAACTACAGCTTGAATAAGCTGTAGCCAAGACGTGCTAAAGGTCCAACATCGATTTGTATTTGGTTTATGTCCTAATCAAAATAAAAGAGTATGGTGACATTTTATAAAATTTCTGAGTTGTTATGTCTCGACGGAGGCCAAGGGGCGGGGCCAGCAATCCACTAATTGATATCCCTTCACTTGCTATGTCATAATTTGATACCCATAAGATTGGCCTGACCTTACCGTTACCATGTTTTGGCGACTACCAAACAGCTTTCGAAATTATACATCATATGGTGAAGCAGCCCTACTCTCAAAGACTTAAAATGAATACTCGAATGTACATTGTTTATCAATTAAATACAAATAACAGATCATCGAATTTAATTTTCTCAACTTTGATCGGCCTATTCCTTTATCGTTAAAAGTCCTCGTAAACGCTATGCATATTATATAGTCTTTGCAACTCATTTGCCATCAAATTCAATAAAAATCAAGCCATCGTCAAAGCGCAGTTAGTGGCGCGTCGAACTGTCAGTCTACAGGTCTCTCATCCTTTCCGACTATCTGTCTCCCACCAATGGGGCTGATAATCGTAGACCTATGTGGGGTAGCGGCTGGGGTCAAGAAAAGATGAAATGTTTGTAGTTGTAGGAGAAATACAAGGAATCCGTTGTCAGGTGATCCAGTCACCGCGATATGACTGAAAGATTGACAAAAGCGGTGTGAATTCCCATTTAAAAAAAAAACAAATTATTTATTTGATGTTAAAAGCGGCCAACATGAGGTTAAATGTTTTCAACCAAACAACTGTAACACAAACAACCAGAACCTAGTTACTTAAGCTATATTTATCTTTTGCCTTAGTTACTTGTCTACTCCGAGAACACACGTATATTGTACTGAGTAAAATCTTCACTGTAAAACTTCCACCTTATAATGTTAAAGCTTTCCATTATTTATATGATCACTTCATTTGTTTGTTTGAATGGGGTTTTACGCCGCTTTTAACAATCTTTCAGTCATATCGCGGCGGCTGGAGCACCTAACAATGGATTCCTGGTATTTCTCACACCAGTACTACCATTACATCCTTTCCTAGCCTCCAGCTGCTATCCCACATAGGTCTACGATTATCGACCCATAGGTGAGAGACAAGTAGTCGGAAAGGATGAGTGCCGCCGTCGGGAATCGAACCCGGGACCTCTAGATTGAAAGTCCGACGCGCTACCAACTGCGCTATGACGGCGTGATCACTTCATTTTATTTCTTGAAATAGTTAGAGCGTAAAAGTGCTGTAGTAGCACCTTTATGTTTTAGCCAGCGTGTTCGGGACGTGTTTGATTTTAAACAACACGCTCCACACACGCCATCGGCACACTGACACACGTTGTTACACGCTGAGTATATCGACAGATGTCGTGCATGCTCACAATTCCTCAGTGTGTTACGAACGAGTTGAAATACGTTCCGAACACGTTCAGTACACTAGAGACAGCCAATGTATACGTTCACATATGCTGCGAGCACGCTAGAAACACGTTGGCTAAAAGTTACACAGAACGTGTGCCTGGCCAGTCTTTAACGCGTTCCTTGCGTGTGGAAGCATTTCAGTATTTAATGCCCCTGTCACACTATAACGTATAAGCCAACGTACGCCGAACGCATGAAAAGAAATAATTTCGTTGTCATACGTTGTCATACGCTGAAGAAAAGTCACAAAAAATGAGAGAAAGCCTCTGTTTGAACTTATGCAAAACGTACGTGCAACGTACTGAGCGAATGAATGGCGCATGTCCAACATATGAGTAACTTATGCATTGCTTACCTCTGGCGTAACATGACTTATGAAAGCGTACAACAGCGCACGTCCAGCGTTTGCCTAGCGTTCTTAACTTATGAGGAACGTATGAAGAACTTATGAGGAACGTATGACCAACGATCGCCAAACTTGTGCACAGCGTGCTTGTAGCGCACCTGACGTTCGTGACGTCAGATACATGTATGATATTTATCTCTTGGCTACCCAGTCTTCATTATTTATGTAGTTGAAGATCGGTAAACATGTCCCTAAAGAAACAAAGGAAAAACTCGGGAAGAGGCCGCGCAAAGAAAACTTCAGCGCCTACGCTTTCGGCGTCTTCCCTATCTCCTAAACAGACAGACGATAACGGAAATAACCAGCATCGGACAATGATGATCAAAACCGCCCTCGTTCGGACTCAAATGCTTCTTCAGTGGCGTCTGTGAACGAAACTGTAGTCTCTATTGCTCCGTCTGACTCGAACTTGTCACATACACAAAACGACAGACAGAAGCGTTGGCCTCTTCTTCTTCGGATCCTACTAGCCACATACAAAGCAGCTTCAATCACATTATTTTGGTGATTCAATATGGCTAGCTGATATTCTCGTCTAAGTCTCTCATGGTCTTCCATTTCTCACCAATCTGAGTGGTATGATTTACTCATGTGTACTAAATTTGTACAAGATGAGCTCAGAACGCTTGCAAATACGCTACCCGTAAGTTACAAATACGTTCAGTACGTTCTGCATACTTTCAAAGTACGCTGAGTACCCTCCCAGTGCGTCGGACATACGCTCAATACGTCGATGAACGTTTGGAATAAGTTACCCATAAGTTAGGAGTACGTTGCTTGTAGGTTACAAACACGTTATGCATACGCTAAGCACACGCTACACAAGCGTCCAACGGACTTTTACGTATGGCAACGTATGCGAACGTATGAGTAACTTACATGTAACGTACATGAACCTATGCATTACTTATAAGTAGCATACATGAAACTTATGAGTAACGTACTATCCATACGTCGGCATACGTTGGAAATTTTGTGCATGCACAAAATTTTTCAACATACTCGACTTACGACGACGTATGCCAGCGTATGACAGCGTACTAAGAGTAGTATGCAAAACTTATGCCCAAAGTATGCAACGTACACCAACGTACAGACTGAATTTCTCATACGTCGGCGTACGTTGGTGCTATACGCTGTAGTGTGACAGAAACTTAACAGAAAATTGGTAAAGGTTTCGCCGTTCTACTTAATGGTTTTCTACCATCAGCTGGTCATATTTACATGTATATATATTCTAATACGACAATTGCGTTAATTATGTTGTTTTTCACTTTAAGCAGTGGAAAAAAATGTTATATATTGTGAAATTTAAAAAAACTATTTTTGAACAGAATTTTCTGAAAAAGAAGCATGTCCATTTGTTTTGTTGTTGTTATTGTTGTTTTAAACGGGTTTCTTGTTTTTTCATGAAAAATTTGACATTCGATATAATGTTGACTTTATTTGATTACTCGTATTTTTTTAACTTTATTTTAACATGTCTAATCGAATGTCTTTTGTCTAATTGGGCAGTTAGACATTCATAAACGGGTTTGGTCGAATGTCTAATCGAATGTCTAATGTCTAATTGGGCAGTTAGACATTCAAAAACGGGTTTGGGTGAATGTCTAATCGAATGTCTAATGTCTAATTGGGCAGTTAGACATTCAAAAACGGGTTTGGTCGAATGTCTAATCGAATGTCTAATGTCTAATTGGGCAGTTAGACATTCAAAAACGGGTTTGGTCGAATGTCTAATCGAATGTCTAATGTCAAATTGGGCAGTTAGACATTCAAAAACGGGTTTGGTCGAATGTCAAATCGAATGTCTAATTGGGCAGTTAGACATTCAAAAACGGGTTTGGTCGAATGTCTAATCGAATGTCTAATGTCTAATTGGGCAATTAGACATTCAAAAACGGGTTTGGTCGAATGTCTAATCGAATGTCTAATGTCTAATTGGGCAGTTAGACATTCAAAAACGGGTTTGGTCGAATGTCTAATCGAATGTCTAATGTCTAATTGGGCAGTTAGACATTCAAAAACGGGTTTGGTCGAATGTCTAATCGAATGTCTAATGTCTAATTGGGCAGTTAGACATTCAAAAAACGGGTTTGGTCGAATGTCTAATCGAATGTCTAATGTCTAATTGGGCAGTTAGACATTCAAAAACGGGTTTGGTCGAATGTCTAATCGAATGTCTAATTGGGCAGTTAGACATTCAAAAACGGGTTTGGTCGAATGTCTAATCGAATGTCTAATGTCTAATTGGGCAGTTAGACATTCAAAAACGGGTTTGGTCGAATGTCTAATCGAATGTCTAATCGAATGTCTAATGTCTAATTGGGCAGTTAGACATTCAAAAACGGGTTTGATCGAATGTCTAATCGAATGTCTAATGTCTAATTGGGCAGTTAGACATTCAAAAAACGGGTTTGGTCGAATGTCTAATCGAATGTCTAATGTCTAATTGGGCAGTTAGACATTCATAAACGGCATTGGTCGAATGTCTAATCGAATGTCTAATGTCTAATTGGGCAGTTAGACATTCAAAAACGGGTTTGGTCGAATGTCTAATCGAATGTCTAATGTCTAATTGGGCAGTTAGACATTCAAAAACGGGTTTGGTCGAATGTCTAATCGAATGTCTAATGTCTAATTGGGCAGTTAGACATTCAAAAACGGGTTTGGTCGAATGTCTAATCGAATGTCTAATGTCTAATTGGGCAGTTAGACATTCAAAAACGGGTTTGGTCGAATGTCTAATCGAATGTCTAATGTCTAATTGGGCAGTTAGACATTCAAAAACGGGTTTGGTCGAATGTCTAATCGAATGTCTAATGTCTAATTGGGCAGTTAGACATTCAAAAACGGGTTTGGTCGAATGTCTAATCGAATGTCTAATGTCTAATTCGGCAGTTAGACATTGATATTTGAATGTCTAATTTCCCAGTTAGACATTCGGTCGAATGTCTAATGTCTAATGTCCTGCCAACTTCACACACTTGTTCGCATCATGTAACTACATAAAGCAGAAATTGCAGTCTATCGCTTGTCTGTACGTATTTACTGACTAGTCTTAGTCTAAATCTACAATATCAAAATAAAAAAAGGAAGTTGCTTAAATGGTAGCCGATTGAAATAATTTTCGAATCTATCAATCAATTATATGTATATAATTAATGTATTATGCCTGTAGATATGTATTTATACGTACTTTACACTGACTTTATACGACATTTATACTTGGATGCATGTTTTCTTCATAATATGCGTATGATAGTCATGTACTCTTCAATTTTGGAGGAATAAAAGATTATCTACAAAATCGATTGTCAAATCTCTACAAAACCGATTGTTAAATCCTACTGATATTCATAATCCCATTTCTATATGGTCCTGTCTTTCGACTGACATATTTTTCATATCCACTGACATATTTCTCATTTGAATTATCCTCAGACTATTTTAGATCAATCATGGTATACAATGTCAAAACGTCTGATGGAATTCTGGGCGTTTGTCAAATATTCCAGACGTAGTTGAAATACCGTGTTATTTCATAATTGCAATATCGGTAATATAATAACTCTCCTGTCGGCATTACTTGTGACAATGTTTCTAATTTATTCTGTCAAGTCAATTTCTTGTTTACTCACTTGGTCGTTGGACGAGAAAAATATCGTAACTACAGCTTTCTTGAAGCTGTAGTTACGACATTTTCCACGCCCAACGACAAGATGTCGAATAGAAAATTTAGTATCTCTATAATAATGGCTTAATACTCCGAATATTATAGTATTGAATTGTGTAGATGTAATCAAACATGGGCTTGATTGCATACCCATCCCTGTTTATTTTTAATATTTCAAAGTGCTTCCTCTAATTCAATCACGCTCTTGCACACTCTCCTAGCCACTATATGATATCTATCCGAACCTCTCCCCGCTCTTCTCCCTCTCCACTCTTTCTAGACTCCGTCTCTTTCTCTCTCTCTATCCCCTCTCTCTCTTCCTCTCTTTCATATTCTATCTCTCGCCCTCTCCCATTTCTCTCTCTCTTCCTCTTCTCTCTCTCATTTTCTTCCTCTCTCTTTCTCTCTCCCATTCTCTCCCTCGCTCTCTCTCGCTATTTCTTTCTCTCTCTCTCGCTCCCCTTTTCCTCTCCTCTCTCTCTCCCTATATCTCTCGCTCCTCTCTTTCTTCATCTTCTCTCCTTCCCCCCTCTCTCTCGCTCCTCTATTTCTTCAGCTTCTCCCCTCTTCCCTCTCTCTCTCGCTCCTCCCTCTCTCTCCCTCTCTCTTTCTTTCTCTCTCTGTCTCTCTCAAGTTTCTTTTGCCGTGAAATACATCAATATTCTAAAATAATCAATGCGAAGATTGACCGACCACAGTCTGGATCCTACCAACACATCGTCGACACGCGAGCAAAATGTCGTAGCTACAGCTTTTATCGCACACTGACGACATGCACAATCCCGATATTAGTTGCACACATGGGCTTTTTGAATTATTTCTCAGGACATTTACCTGGCGTAATATTTGTCTTTGATTGACAATGATATTGGAAACCCAGTATGTCTATATTACTGAACAGTTTCTTCCATTTGTCTGCGAGTCTAGCTTTAGATTATGTTGCCAAAGTAATCATTTCTAGACCTTTCCAGTACGCTTTCATCGTGCGGAGTATTCATGCTTCCAAACTGTGTCTTTGTGTAGCCCGTTGAACAGCTTATAGTTTTGTTTTTTGTACATTCCATTTTTTCAGCTGTCCCTTAGTGGCAACACAGATGTACACAAACTGTTGTTGCAATTAATTAGAACTTGCCATTTAAAGAGGTTATCTGTTCTTATGTTTGTGCTTAAGGTCAGTTGTAATTAAGTAGTGCCTTTCTATTTTCAGGATTGCAAATAACAGGATTTCCTTGTACTAATAAATATGTTTCAGTCAAACTTCAGGACTAAGCAGGGATGGGCATTTTCTGTTTTAGTTACAGTTTATTGCTTGTTGTTGTTGTTTTACAGTCAAGAAGTTTTGATTCTGAGTTCTGAATTCTGAATTTTTGGTGAGTTTCTAATCCGCTCTTTTTCTCAGTTATTTATTAAAGTATAGATGGAAAGGGAAACATGACTGCTTTTTGGATTAAGAAAATCTTAATATGCTGTAATTCATTTACGGATCGCAAGCAACGCCCATTGAATTCCGAGAGGAAATTCCACTTCGATATTGAACGGTGTTTTTTTTTTTTTTTTGGGGGGGGGTGAATCGAAAGGACGGTAATATGTTTCAAATTTGAATGATTGATTGAATGGGGTTTAACGCCGCTTTAACAGTATTTCAGTCATATCGCGGCGACTGGAGCACCGAACAATGGATTCCTAGTATTTTTCACACCAGTACTACCACTACATCCTTTCCTAGCCTTCAGCTGCTATCCCACTTAGGTTTACGATTATCCACACATTTGTGAGAGACAAATGTCGGAAAAATATGTGCCGCCGCCGGAGATCGAACCCATGACATCCCATGATTGAAGATTAGGAGTCTGACGTTCTACCGACTGCGATATGACGGCGGCTTTTCGAATTTGAAATAGGTTTTTGGCGACCTGAATGGCATAACTATACTTTAAATAAGCTGTAAATACTTTTTTAAAAGTCAACAAATCAACAGAAATGCTTCCCATGAATGTCGACCATTGTCCGAATTCAAAGTAAACTTCTTGTCTAAATAAATGATTCGATTGGTCGAATGATTCTTTGATTAACATCCGCGATCCTTCAAATCACAAATGAAAGCATTTGGTCTTAGTCGTAATGTTTATCCTTTCTCCTGATATACCCGAAATATTATTCCTGCTTGAGGAGGGTTTATTGACGAAGTTCATCCTGCACATGAGTGCATTTACGCCACCTTCTTATTCCTTTCATACTAGAATTTGTGTAAATTAATTGATTAGTTTTCTTAAGAAATATTGATCTGCACCGAGTGCTTCAGTAATTTCGGTCCTTGATTTTAGTACAATTTAAAAGGGGTTTTATTCAACATGAAAAGGGTAAAGGATTGTTGGTGTAACATGGAAAGCGATCAACACTCCACTGGCTACTGCTGACCAGAATTGTTGGTCATATTTACATAATTGAATTTAAAATTAATTTCTATGTATGATGAAAATTAATTTCTTGATTTGTAATAATGATTCAACAACATCTAAGAATCAAAATGGAAATAAGAATTCGTCTCTGTTTTGTGTTATCCCTGGTGCGTGTGTCTCTTACATATTTATATCATGAACCAACCAGTCTTTTTTTAGTTTAAAAAGCGACAGTTTTGATAGTTTGAGTTAAGAGACAAACTTGTGAGTTCAACGACTGCAAACTTCCACTGGAGGCTTAATCACTAGAATACTTGAATTCCTACGTAATAAAAAGTAGTTCTTATGTATTTCAGGAAAATTGCAAACTCTGTCTGAAAGTACATCTCCTGTGTATTTTTAGCTCACTTGGGCATAATGTGTTCAATATGAGTCTGATCAAATTCTACACTAGGCGCAATACTTTGTATGACCGAATAAATTAAAACTTTATTCAAATTGTAAAGGTAAAAACTCATTCTAAAAAAATGTAATTTAACACATTCCCACTCGTTACCGCTTCTTAGTTATCCCAAGATAAAAATCTTTGGAAAACATTGTCGATAATATAAAAATTGCTTGAAACAAGCCATATCTTCAATGCCCACATTGCTTTCTATCTTACAAGGCAAATATTTTCTAAAGTCCGCCTACTTGAAATTGTTGTCTGCAGCTTCTTTCAATTTGAATTGTCATGTTCTGGATGGGCTATTTCGTGGGCGACTTTAACCTCGTTTATTTATCATGATAACCTTTGACGAAGAATATTAATTCACAAAACCATACTTTACTAGCTTACAGTATTTTCAGTACTTTGATTTATTCTATGGTACTTGCAGTAAAATTTCGCAAAAAAATGCCGTTTAATATCGAATAGGACCTGACGGAGTCAACTGGCAGGTCGAATGGAGTAATTGAGCTGGGCCAGCGATTGGTCAATTGGAATATTTAGACAAGAAACCAGATCAAGCCGAGAATAACAAAGATTTTATTTTAACTTTTGTAATGCTGATCCCTGAATAATCCTGTTTTGACAGGAGGTACAAAGATCAGACTGCTGATCTTAGTCTACACCACCTGTTTATGCCAATTATACCGTTGTTGTTAATAAGAATTACCGACCCGCAATGCATCCATCAGCTGGTTCGGTTCTTGATTTCTAATGCAATTCTGAGAAAGAAATTTAGTCAGAATGACAACAGTTAAAAACTTATGTGTTGTGAGATAAAACGAATATTCCTTATTAAGGAAATCTGACAGTCTGCGCAGATTGACCGGAGTGCATACTTTGCGAACTTCCGCATTTAGCTTTTGGGTCACAGTTATTTATGATAAATTACTTTATTTGAATGGGTTTAAAACCACTTTTGACAGTTTTTCAGTCATATCGTTGCGGCTGGAGCATCTAACCGTAGATTTCTTGTATTTCTCACACCAGTTCTACCACTACATCCTTTCCTAGCCGCCAATCCCATGTAGGATTACGATTATCCACCCATTGATGAGAAGGAACTAATTAAGAGTATTTATCGCAAGATGGGATCGAACTCTGAACCCTATGGTTGAGAGTCCGACGCGCTACCAACTGTGCTATGGACGCAGCCTATGTTAAATAACGAGAAGAAATAATTCTAGATGTGTAAAGGAGTCGAGCTTGGCCAAGCAGCGCGGTTTGGATCGAAATTATTCAATTTATGTAGATGTTCTGACTTATAACTATAATTGCCAATCCATGGCCTGTGTTAGATGAGACCTGTCGTTGTCGCGTGACTGATCGCTCATCTGTAAATAATGATACAAACATACATTTCTGTTTATACATACACACAAAATTAACCTGGAGACGAAAACAATTTACGTTTTTGTTACTCAACTGAAACTTTGATTGATTGAATAGGGTTTAACTACACTTTTATCAGTATTTCAGTCATATCGCGGCGACTGAAGCACTTAACCATTAATTTCCCACACCAGCACTGCCACTACATATGTACTACTTTCCGAGTCTCCAGCTGATATCCCCCTAAGGTTTACGTTTATCTACCCACTTGTGGGAGACAAATATCGGGGATCGAAGCCTAGACCTCTTGAATATGAGTCCTGTGCGCTACTACTAGTTTTTGAACATTTGAACAGAGACTTTAAAGCGGCTAGTGGACATACTTTCACGGAAATGTGTTTGAAATCTGCTTTTTCAAACGCTTTAAACGTGATTTTCACAATAAATATTCATTTGTCGTTTTATATTTACTGAATACACCATAACTTTAAACTAATGTGATATATTCTATGAATCTTCGGGATTTATCGGCTGAGGTCGTAGTCTTGTGATAATATATATAACGACTAAATTGCTAGCGGAAGCCAAAGACGTAATTGAAACTTTAAATAAGGCAATTTTTAGTACAATCGATAACGTATGTACCCGATATATTCCGTTCCATCCGGATTATGATTCGTTGACTTATTTGCTAAGTGGTTTTGCATCTTTCATTCTTTCTATGGTAAGGTCCTCCAACCGCCGCGATATGACTAAAGTACTGTTGAAAGTGGCGTAAAACCACATACAAACAAATAAACTTTTGTTCTTTTTAATGAATTCCGGTTCAATTCGGCTTGTACTATGTTGTTCATTTGGCGAAGTGGTGCGAAGTTTGTTTTTTTCTCCTTTTTTAAGTTGTGTACAGTTATTTTCATTACAAAATTAAATTAACCATCTTCTTTTAAACATTACAGTTAGAAATTTGAAAATTGAAAGCCAAACTTTTTCTTTGAAATCTGTTCTAGAGTCGCTTTACAAAGACTCTGACAAGGTCAAGAAGTTGCCGGAAATTGTTGCTGGCCTCGCCTACTTTTTTCCAACAGGAAGTTCCGACTAAAGGTGATAAACGGTGTAAATTGCAAAATGTATAGCCAGTTACATGTATCAATAATCAAAATAAATGGTTTGCCGGCGACCTAAACGTCGTTACTACAGCTTGAATGAGTTTTTTTTTTTTCGACGCATAAGTAACAAAACCAACAAAAATGCTTGATTCCAATATGATAAAGACAAACCGCTGATCTTGTCCGCTTTCTCCGTTTGCTCCGCTTATTGTCCCCCCGACAGGAAGTTCCGCTTCGGTATCAAACGGCGATATTTTGTCAATTTATGGCCAGAAGCATGTTACAACAAGAGCACCGCCCATGGATGCAAACGCTCGGCTACAGGTGCTGGATAATGTAGAAAATCTAAGTCGAAAAGGGGCATAATTCTTACAAAGACGCTTTTAGAGTTATCCCCCTTCATAGTCTAGATAGCTCTTGTGATGGTCACAAGATATGACCAAGGTTAAAGTTTGTCGCGCCAACGCCGACGCATACGACGCCAAGGTGATCACAATACCTCGGGTTTTCTCCGAAAACAGACGAGCTAAAAACGTAAAACGGTTGGTTGGTGGAATTGTCTGTAGTCACGACGTTTAAGACGCCAAAACGACAAAAATGCCTCACATTAATGTCGATCATTGACGAAGCTCAATATTCATATCCAGTTTAACTGAATGATTTGATTATTCTATCAATTTTTTAACGACTTAGTCTGCCAATTCTAATACAGTACTGCTTAACCCATTCCCACACAATGACGCTTTTCGACGCCCCCTAGAAAAGAGTTTTGGGAAAAATATTGTTACAAACAATCTCATTGTCATTTACAATGTTTTCAAACAAAAAGGAAGAGATTTTCAAAATTTCACAAACTAAAAATTGTCGTCTTCAGCTTCTTTCAATGTGGACCAGTCTAAAATGTTGTCGTCTGGTAATGTGTTACCCATTGTAAACAGCAATTTCTTCTTTTTCCAAAATATTTCTACCCTACTGAATGGTTATTTTTCAAATTACTTTCACTTTAAATTATCGTCTGCAAAACCATAAAATTTGCAAAACAGAAAATGATTAAAAGAAACAAGTTCTTACCTTTGTCAAAGAGCAAGCAAGTTCCAAATCTCAATCCATTTCCTTATAATCTCACTCCACAGTAGCAATTATATTCCAACCAGTTTGTATATAGATTAAAAAAGAAATTTTTCTGACAAACGAAAATTTTTTTATATTAACTCACAAATAAATAAATACACAAATCAACATATAAAAAAAACAGTGAAAGTATAGCAAGAAATTGAAATCAAATTACCTTTATGTAAAAAGAAGTAAGGTGTGAATGTGAAGCTAAGGGATAAAAAGTTAAAATACCGTAAATTGTGCAAACAACAATGTAATAGGTGTATAAATATTTATCAAATTGTCGTGAACAAAAAGAGAAAAGTCACTTAAACGGTAGTTAGATCCCAGCCTCTAAAAACATCCTTAAAAAAAATGAATCATACTTCGAGTAAACGTTGAACTAAATTTGTGTTAGGTTGGTTCTTGTATAAACAGTGCGTAAGAAAAGATCCGTCCTTATATCGATGGGTCAGCGCGAAACACTTGTAACTGCCTATAAAAATTAAGACAGTTACAACTGTCGAAATACTCAAAGCACTTGCGGACTTGTATTTGACTCTACGAATTTACCCATTCTTTCGTTGTCTTAAAATGACCATAATTTATATCGTCGTTGGTTGTGCAAAATGTCGTAGCTACAGCTTGGATAATATGTAGTTACGACATTTTGAACACCCAACGACGACATATGATTCGTTTGGCGAAAAAGGCGTGAGAAGTACGAAAGCATTGACATCGGCCAGATTACGCAAAATGGCCAAGATAGTTATTTTTCTGTTTTTGAAGATAGTTTGAGTTTATCTATCGTCCATTGACGGGTCGCAGCTATCAAAGAAAAATCGATTAATCGATCAAATCCTTAACCTATTCCAAAACTTTGACAAAACTTTAGACTGGTCCAAATTGAAAGAAGCTTCAGACGACAATTTCAAGTGAATAAAATTTCTTTTTTTTATTTTTTTTTTTTATTTTTTGGGGGGATAGAAAACAGTGTGGATAATAAAGAAATTGCTTGATAAAAGCAGTTTCTTCATTTTCCACAATGTTTTCCCAAGTTTTCCTCTTGAGGGGCGTATAAGGAGGGAATCAGTAGGAATGGGTTTATTAAGACTGGAATGAACTTTGTACTCGACATTTCTTTCAAGCATTTTTGTAGCTGTGACGTCGTAGCTACTGCTTATTTAAGCTGCAGTTACGACGGTTAGGTCGCCAACCAACCACTTTTTATTACCTAATGCTCAACATAAATTTTTACACAATAACAATGTTTGATATCAAAATCGAAATGTCTGTCTGTGATCTGTGGTCGTGGCAAGGGACCACTATCAGATCATATTCATTTTTTTCATCGTTTTTTCCCTTGGGCTTCTTTTAGGTTCAATTTGTACACGACGGAAAACAAACTTGTACAAGGTCCACACATGTTTAAGTGGCTGTGTGGACCTTTAACCAGACAAACTCTTCATTTTTCTCGCATAGAAATTCTTTGATTGTATGGGGTATAACACAACTTTTAACAGTATTTTAGTTATATCACAATGGCTGGTGCATCTAACAATGGTTTCGTGTCGTTACTCCGATCCGCACAATCACAAGTTTCTCTGTCGCAGCTCGATAGGCTGTCTACTTTTTTTACATCTACTCATATAACAAAATGTCAAGATTTCGATAGAATTCAACCTTGTGTCAAAGAAGGGTCGATCCCCCAGCGATGAATATAACATTTGTATTTCACCAATGGGTAGATAACCGTAAACTCAAGTGGGATAGCAGCTGAGGGATAGGAAAGGGTGTAGTGGTAGTACTGGTGTGAGAAATACCAGGGATCTATGATTAGGTGCTCCAGCTGTCGCGATATGATTTAAATACTGTTACAAGTGGCATTAAACCCCATTCAGTCAATCAATCAATCAAAGAAGGTAAAAGAAACGACTTTAACAAATCACGAATATTAGTGGAATTTCAAAAAGTAAAACGTGTCTGTGGTTGTCATAAGAGACCAAATTAGATCTAGCGATGAATTAGTTTCAGCATCTAAATCATTTTTATTTCTCTTATTTCATGAAATTTTCAAAGCCTATCATGAAATAATTATGTTGATTCCGGGTATATGGAGAAAATAGAAGATTCCAAACGCATCTCTTCTTAGGACCATATCGTTTGTGTGCAACAAATATGTCGTAATTAAAAGGTTTATTCAAGCTGAATCTATATTATTTCATTGGTCCATTGAGGAAATAGGATTATTTTGACATGTTTTTCTTTTATACAATTGAAGTTTAAAAGAATTCTCTCATTCTGTTTGAACCCCAGAAACGAAAAGTTCCACGATTTACAGAATGTACTAACATAACCTAGTGAATTTGTGGGTTACTTTATTGCTGCTACCAAGCGCTCCAGAAATAGTAAAACTGTTACATCCATCTAGGTCATGTCTATCCAAATTCCTTTAAATACCAGACATCCTAGAAACGGCTGAGTATATCTACTTGACCTTTTCCGACTGACCGGAAACTGTCCACGCCTTATGGCGATAAGCTATTGAGACATTCCAGATCGTGTTTACCTTCTAACAGAGGACCGCTTGGCTCATTATCCGAACGACAGAATTATACAAGACCGGTAATGTATTCGAAAAGAATACAAACGAAAATGAAAATTACGTGTAAATTGATTGATACATTTTAGCTCGGGACTAAACAGAAAATATTGTTCAAATAATTGAATAAATATTCTCTTGTAATCCCATAATGTTTACGTGTTATTTTTCAAAAGCGTCAAAAAGCTTTCGGACTATCATTCAAAATTCGATTAGCCAACCAATTTATCTACTTAGACTGGATGTGAAATATACTTCAATTTTGATGTTAATCAATTCGTTCGCTTGGTGACATAAACGCCATAACCATAGCTTATTTAGAATTTTCATTTAGATCGAAAGTTGACTTTGAACTCCAACTTTTGTGTAAAAGCATATTTGCTGGTTTGGCGACTGAAAAGTCACAGCTTCACCTTATGAAATCTGTAGTTACGACTTGTAGGTCGCTAACCGACCATAAAAATTTGTATTACATGTTTCTGAAAGTAAGTTTGGTAAAATATCGTCGATTAATAAATATGTCGAGCTTTCTGTCGGAGGCTAGTGGGCTAAGTCGGAGATCCGTAAATCATTTTATCAATTCGACGGTTACCAATGGACTCGCGATATATTGTTAAGAATTCTACGACGGAACATGCGGGATAGTCGAAATTCAAATTTCACACATATTTTCTTTAGGAACTCAGTATTTTATATGTAATTGAATCAGGAAAAACGAACAATCTTCACATTAGAGAGACCCATTTTTAAGAAAATAAATGGGTTATACATGGATCATAGAGGCTGCGGGTCCCCTGTAAACAAATAAAAATATTATCGATGAGGAACAAAATGTTGCTAAAACAGTTTTAATTTCACTGTAGTTACCTCGTTTTGACCTTTCTTTAAACACTCTACAATAGCATAGATAACATTTTTATTAGCAATGTTGCGTTTATAAAAGTATTAAAAATGGTAGTTTTAATTGTAGTTGAACTAGCCTTTTTTGATAAAGATCGGTCTATAAATTATCTTGTATTATGTTCGTAATCGGTTAGTGATTTTTACTATCATCTACCCAACGTTGAAAAACTATTTTGTAAATGAAGGATAGTCTGTCCATTTTCTTTTACACCGTACTGTACAACTAAAGATGTGTACTTCCACGGGGCTTCGTAGATATGTAACACGATAAAGTGGGGAAATTGAATGCGTTTTAACCCCCTTATTTTAACAGAATTTCAATCATATCACGGTGACTGAACCACCTAACCATGTATTCCCAGTAATTCTCACACTAGTACTACCCTATATCTTTTTCCAGCCTCCAGCTACGATTATGGTGGGAGAAAAAGGTGGAAAAGTTATTCGCTGCGGCCGGGTTCGAACCCGGGACCCATATTAAGGAGTCCTACCAGCTATGTTATCCGCGCTATCGGACTAGGTAAGACACTTTACTCTCATAGAAGCTTACATTTTGACTAACCGGACGTTCTATATACAACTACTAGTTTTCCTGACCAAAATGGAAATATTCTTAAGAAATCAACGTCGAATACCAGGTTTTTTTTTTGTAACGAAAGTTTTCTTCGGGTCCTTTTCCAAGTCGTCTGCAACTCCATCCATTTGGACTAGTCTAGAATATTGTCGCCTGGGAATGTTTAATCAAACAAATGAGAATATTTTTTTTTTCGAAATTGGGTACATGTTTTCCCTCTATTTGAACGGGGGCGGGAGAGGAGAGAAGCGTCGCGGTATTTTTATGTTTGATATTCAATGCTATGATTTTTATTGATTCATAATAAAACAATAAAAAGCTATTAATAGACAAATGATGTAAATTGCAGCTTTTTGATAAACATGGGCACCCCACTATGCCCCATTAATCAAAATGAAAGGCGATATTAATACCGGTTGGTTTTTTTTGTACAATAACGGGAAAAAAAGTCATCTCTTCAGCTCTCCCTTTTTCCTCTTAAGCTGTGAAAGACGTTAAACAGACTCTTGAACATATTTTCATTAAAAAATTTGTTTGAGGTAAACTATCTGCTTTTCCAACAGTTATTAACGTCATTTTCATGATAAATATCAAGATATCAAGATAACATATTTACACGTTGAATTCCGCTTCCATTGGGCTGTAATTCGTTGACTTATTTTGTGTCAAATAACGAGAATTTTTTTTCTTCTTTTCTTTCTTTTTATTAAAAAATGTAGAGTGTTTTTTTTTCATGGAGGTATGAACCGGAACCCCTAATTACTTTTACGTATGAATCCCCTTCGCGAAGAACCGAAAATCTAACCAGGTTTTTCGGTTCGTACCTCCATGAAACAATTTCTTTTTTTCAATTTCTTAGCGACAATCAGAACGCTCGTTTTTGATAGACGAAACTAAATTTTAATTATTAAGATATATACTGTCATTTTCGTCATATAGTCAGCTATATTACATTCTTTCTTATGTCTGAAAGGATTCCAGTCAGAAATTAAAAAAGTTGAGAGAAAATGGTTTTCCTTCATACTCTGTGCAAGATCCGCTTTAAATCTGGTTACCCACACCACCAAGGAAAACGGTTGTAATACGATTCCATCTGGCCGATCGCTGTATCCGCCAAATGACTCTGCTGGCCTCGCCAAATAAATCCGACAGTAAGTCCACTGCAGTATTGAACGGCTTTGTTTCAAAGACAATAAATTGGTTTGTAGG
Organism: Fragum fragum; assembly: GCA_946902895.1. Classification (NCBI taxonomy): domain Eukaryota; kingdom Metazoa; phylum Mollusca; class Bivalvia; order Cardiida; family Cardiidae; genus Fragum; species Fragum fragum. Next base: position 423,665 of record OX336374.1, on the reverse strand, counting down.
TTGGCGACCTAAACGTTATAACTACAGCTTGAAAAATCTGTAGCTACGACTTTCTGTTTTCGGCAAAATGTGCCACTTGCCGAACTCAGCATGGTCTCTAACCGAAAACCATGGTAGTATTTTCTCGATTTTTGCCGAAATGACGTTAAGAAAGACTGAATGTGATATTTCTATTGACAAAGGTGCAAAAAAGCTTAAGTGTTTGTCATATTTAGATCTACTTTGTGTACATATATTTCCTCAACACACACCAAAATAAACAAACAAACAAACAAAAAACATGTAGTGTAGATGAAGATCAGACTGCACATCTGTGCAGACTGATCTAAGGCTATACAACGTTCACAACTATTGTCAAACAGGAATATTCAGAATAATCAGACTGCAAAAGGTTAATAATACTTGTAACATTTAAATATTTGCTTGCTCAAATTGGGTCCATTTCACGCTGTCAATCGTCTTTCTCGATCATTTCGCCCATACAGGTATTTTTTCCAAACATGGACATTTAATATATTTATTTACACTTTACGTGTCGCAGCTTTTAATTGATATAAACCAATCATATCATACATTCATACCGGAAAAGGACTTTGAACTTTCACACTGATCGACATTTGATTGGCGACTTAAACGTCGTAGCATTGTGCATTAGGACGCCAACCAACCATTTTGCTTTTTGGTTCCATGTTCCTGGCCATTTTGAAAGAAAAGGAAAAGAAAATAAACGTCGTTCAATACGGAAGATGGGTTCGATCCCCGGTGGCGGCACATATCCTTTCCTACATTGGTCTTTCACCAATGATCGGATAATCGTAAACCCAAGAGGGATAGCAGCTGGTGGCTAAGAAAGGATGTAACTGTGGTACTGGTGTGAGATATACGAGAAATCCATTTTTAGGTGCTCAAATCGTCGAGATATGAATGAAAATTGTTAAAAACGGCGTTAATCCCTATTCAAACAAACAAATCAAAACAGAAGACGGAAATCGAACTTCCCACCAGTGGCCGTCGATCGACCAATTTATCCATTGTGTCAGAAATCAAACTAATCCCATTTCTGATCAAAAGGCACAAGAGACTTAGGAATATTTAGAGGCCAGACTTTAGCGTGGATCCAAAACCCTCCATAATAACTTGAAGAGGAAGTCTATACACCCAAGCTTCATCTTGTCTAATTGTCTTTCCATAACGTATTATCTTGATAAAATCATTTAGCCCATGCTGTTTTCATTAAAATGAAAGTCACATTTCTACACAATGATATGAGACAAAAGACATTGTTAATCGTCATATAAGCCTGCCTCTAAACTTCTAATACAGAATAATTCATCAGCTAATTAGCGATTCGATCAAAGTTGGTGAAATTATATCACATGATACAATAAGCCAGATGAGAATGGTTTAAGCCAAGTCAAAGGTCATGACAAGAAGGTTTTGAAAAGATAATCTGAAAACGCATAATTCCCTTAGTTTGAACCATTGGACAGCGTATTGTTTAATCTCTGTCAAGGAAGTATCCTTTGATAGTTTATTGAGTATATAATCATTAGTAATACATACCAAATATGAAAGTCCGATTCCTTGTAAATATCTGCGACAACAATACGTTGGAAATCGTTGGCATTGAGAGTTTTCCTGGACCTTTGGGTTCTTGGCTGGCCCATTTTTGTCTATTAGACGGTCAGATCTAAGGCATTCATTTAACCTTTTCCTGTTCAACACCTGGTTTTTACGTCCTTTTGTTTTTATACTTGAGAAAACATTGTTGAAAAAGAAAAACATGCTTGTAACAAGCAGTTTCTTCTTTTTCCATAATATATTCTATCCTGTTGAATGATTATTTTCCCAATAAAATCGGCTTTAGATTGTCTGCAAAACCTTTTAAGTCGGGCAGGTCTAAAATGTTGCAAAACAGGAAAGGGTTGATTAAAGTTACACTGTTTATTACGAACGTATTAAATGTAAAAGCTTTTTGCTTACATTGGTTTATTCCTTTAAAATTCTCTAACTTTCTAACTTTTGGTGATAATTCATAAAGATATGGCTACTCTTTCTAATTATATCCGACAAGAATATTTTTAGATAGTTCTGCACGAAAAAATTCAAATCGTTGACTAGATAGACAGACCAATCAAATCATACATTTAAACCGGAAGTGAACTGTGAACCTCGACATTAGCCGGCATGTACCTAAAGCATGTTTGTTTTGTTTTTTACTGAAACGTAGAAACTACAGCTTTTTTAAAGACAGAAATGTTTTTACATCAGTATTGTAGACTGTCCAACCTGACAACGCTAAGCTCTGAAAGAAAGTTCCACGGCATTAATTGCAGAATTTATTTCCTGTAACATGTAACCATTGAGAAGAATGTATGGTCGATGACATAAACGTCTTAAATACAGCTTGAATAAGCTGTGGTAGCGACGTTTTAATGGCAAAACAAACGAACATGTTTCACATAAATGTCGACAAATGTCGGGGTTCAAAGTTCATGAAGTGAATGATTTGAATTGTCAGTTGATTCTTTGATTGACAACCATCAATTAACTGAGAAAAACTAAGTTTAAGATACCCTGATCTAGTACTTTGAGAGAATTAATTTAAATGCAGAGGTCAAATGTTACAACTCCTGCTTTTTGCACTACTTCGGCTAATGGTCTGGAAATATGTTGGATTTCATAAGAAAATAATCTAGAAGTTAACCTAGAAGAGTAAAATCATGATTCATTTTTTATCACCAGAAAAGGTTAAAATACGAAACACTCACAAGCATACACTTACACTGTTTTTAGTAATCCAGTGTTGCTTTCCAATAAAAAAAATTAACACACAAAAACAAAGGCATCGCAATTTTTTCATGTTGACTCTTATATTAATCAAACAGACTCAGTAGTTCATTAAGGGACAAAATAATCAATATTAATAAAAAATAGACATTAAACACTGCCCCGCAGAAGGATGAAAAAATCAACAACAAAAGACAGAAAAAAACCCCGAAAGACAACTTGGGCGCAACGTCCAACCTCAGGATGAAATTTATTTTAAACCTATTTACTTACTGTAAAGCTCATATTTCGGCAATCACACCTAAACTGATTGTTTAATTACGAGCAATGGAATGATTTAAAAAGCTCCAAGACTTGAATTCTCAAAACATTTCAAAATGACGCACACCCTTAAACGCATGCAGGATTTCCATGTGCGTGTCAATGTTGGGTCTACCCGTCATACACGGAAGATTATTATTTGTAGGTCAAAAAGACATTAACAGAGAGAATTCTCAATTAGAGAACACATTTTAGATATGTTTTCTATATTGGAATTCTCTGCATAAACATATTCCTTTAAGAATGTTTTTCCCTACAATTTATGTCCAACGAGGAAAGACTACCAGAAGTTTTGGTCGAATATTTGCTACACATAACCTTAATTTTTTGAATAACTAGTATATTGTACATTGAGGACAATAGCCTTAGAACAACTAGTCAAAATGAACATCAAATTACTAGTCCGACCATAAAAGATAAAAGGGTTAATGAACGGTTGACGGGCATTTGACCAAGACAAGACGGTTTAACGGAATTGTTAAAGTTATTGTTTCATTTTTCAGCATTCATTAAATCAAACATGTATGTCTAAAGCATCTTTGATTCAAGCGAGCTCCAAAAACAAATTAAGATATAAATGAAAGCCACCTCAAAATGAGGTAGTCGAAAATTATTCGTTCTTATTTCACGCCCGGTAATCTCGGGCTCCATCTCTTTTTGGAGAACAGTGCAAAATGGAGACAATGATACTTCCGATATGGAGCCAAGGACCGGAACTGAACAGAAAAGGTAAATAATACAGTGCACCTCGCGTACAATTTAGTCTCCTATTAACCTATTATACATTTCCTAAAACGTCCAGAGTTTCATACCACATAGAAATGATTATATTATCCGTTGACGGTGATAGATTTCAAAAATGATTCCGTTTGTGAAAAGAAACTTGAATCAAAGTTTGGACATCGGACCCGATCAAACACGAAAATGCGTGTTGAAATCGTTCAAATCCATGTAATCAACAGTTCTTAAAGATTTAAGTGGCAATAACTGTGAAATGAATGTTAACGTGTTGATATAAAATAATGTTTCCACGAAGAACTGCGTTTTCCTGCCCCTTTTGCGGATTTTCTCAGATGAGAAGGAGACCAGGATGCGGTGCGGGAGACAAGATTCAGAGGGAGAGGCGATGCATATATAAATGTATTGTAAACTTTCTAATAGGACCCCATACTCTTATGTAACCCCAGCCCCTCTTCGGACGTCAAAGTCGACCCTTTTTGTGTGATTTTCGGAAAACTTATAACCTGTAATAAACCCCAATCCCCAACAAATCAATGCCACAATGAATTCAATAGAAGGTGAATGTAACTGTTCTCAATCAAATGTCCCCTTTGTGATGGTTAAATGCTTAGATAATTGGTTTGCTTAAAGCTTTTTTTCTTTATATTTAGAAGGCGCTTTATCCTAGATTATGTCAAAAGGTAAAAAACTTCACTGCTTAAGTTAATAACACCGTGAAATTGACAATCTTTGGATGATTTGGGAATGATTTAGGAATGAAATCGAATGAGTGGGAGGAGCGAGTTTTGAATGAAATTAAAAGTATGTAATCCAAGATCGCTAATTTCGTCCAATTTGCAATATTTTTATCTCCTTCCATAAAAATATACGTGATTCGTGTGTCTTCACGGACCAATCAGACGCTTTAAAACCTACAGCTGCCAGTAAAAATTGTGGAAAATTGTTATCGATTTGAATGAAATGCTGCTCATTTTGGACGGTTTTAAATATTTTTGAGCTATTTTGAGCGTTTTTTAATAGTTTGAATGTTTGGAATGAATGATTGGAGCGATGTGTGAGTGGTTTTGAATGGTTTTGATCAATGTAAATGTCAATTTCACGATGTTACTAACTGTATACTATGTATACTGTAAATTCATTCTAGTCATGAACCACCTGCTCTTTGCAGTCGAAGTAAATCTTCGCCGCCCCCCCCTTTTCCGTCTTAACATCTGTAGCCTGTAATTAACACCCACCCCTTTTTAAATAAGTGTGAAAATTCTAATTAACCACAGGTGTTGTTATAGAGCTTTTACAACGTATAAGGCACAGAACGTCCGTTTATTGCAGATCTGAACTCCTTCCGCGTAACATATTTCTAAGAACCTAGCGTATTTTTCAAATTTTGTGATGACCTGAATTCTCAAATTAGCTATTTGTTTTTCTTTGGAAATGTTTCGTTAGAATAGATTTACAAAAATTATTACGCGTTCACTTTATATTCACCATTGTGGCCCGGTAAGTCAGTTTGGAGAAAGGAGAAAAATATAGACCAGATATAAATATGGCTGTTCTAGAGAGTCTGGGAGACACATTTGCTGTGTAAAAGGGAAAGAAAAAGTGTCCTGTAATATGCATAAAGTTACAGTCCTAGAAAATCAGTCACTGTATTCCTTATATGCATCGCCTCTCCCTCTGAATCTTGTCTCCCGCACCGCATCCTGGTCTCCTTCTCATCTAAGAAAATCCGCAAAAGGGGTAGGAAAACGCAGTTCTTTGTGGTAACATTATTGTATATCAACACGTTATCATTCATTTCACAGTCATTGCCGCTTAAATCTTTCAGAACTGTTGATTACATGGATTTGAACGATTTCAACACGCATTTTCGTGTTTGATCGGGTCCGATGTCCAAACTTTGATTCAAGTTTCTATTCACAAACGGAATTATTTTTGAAATCTATCACTGCCAACGGATAATATAATCATTTCTATGTGGTATGAAACTCTGGACGTTTTAGGAAAATGTATAATAGGTTAATAGGAGACTAAATTGTTCGCGAGGTGCACTGTATTATTTACCTTTTCTGTTCAGTTCCGGTCCTTGGCTCCATATCGGAAGTATCATTGTCTCCATTTTGCACTGTTCTCCAAAAAGAGATGGAGCCCGAGATTACCGGGCGTGTATTTGAGACAAACTATTCGCAAAAAGACTCGGCACATGTACATATTTTTTATAAGAAAGATAACTGTACTTTGATTGAAAGCAATTATCGAAAGAGTTACACATCCTTGTGGTAGCAATTATTGATTCATAGGATTATTTCAATAGCGCTGCTACCACTGGTGCATCTATCCATAGCTTTCTGTCGCTAATTAAAGAATCACGAGTGTCAATCAAAAATCGATGGACCAATCAAATTATACGATTAGGCCGGCAGTGAACTTTGAACTCGAATATTGGTCGACTCATTGCACTTTTCTTTTAGATTATTGGTAGTTTCAAGCTCGAGTTACGACGTTTAGGTCGTCAACTGATCATTTTACGTAAATGTCAAATGTTAGAGCACTGAAATTTGAAAAAATAATGTATTTTGTAATCTATAAGTCGAACTCTGTGTCGGGGGTTGGTGGGCGGAGTCAGCGATCCGTCTTAGTATACCAGCTAAACAACGTTATTTGGTCGAGATAACTTTTGACCCGTTTTAATTTAAAAACCTACCTATGGTTAACTCGTTGATAAAACTTCGAGATAAAAAAATAAAACAAAGCAAAAAACAAAACAAAACAAACCCAAAAAAAACAAACACGAAACAACAACAAACAAACAAAATCAAATCCTACATGTTTACTTTTGTGCAAAGTAAGACTTAGTTCAGTCTACACATACGAACTCTTATCAAAATGTTGCCTAAGCACTATGTTGATCTCTTACGTCGTTTGGCGCACAAAATGTCTTTATGTATTTATTTAAGCTACAGTTACGACATTTATCACTCCAAACGACGATTAGCTACTGATGGCAGATAAAAAACATTTCGTGTTTCACGTACGATACTACAGTCGATCAGTTATATGTTTAAAATTTATTATTACTTTACTGTCAGTCAGTAAAGCTCGGCTATTGGGTGCTGGATAGTTAATTAAGTGCATCTGGAGTGACCCCTCTTGGTAGTATAGGTTGCTCTTTTGATAGTGAACAAGTGTGCAAAGTTTGAAGTAAATGCCTTTAGTAGAACCAGAGATATCACAAAATGTCAACATTTTAGCACGACGACGACGACGACAACAACGGCGTCTGGCAATACGTCTGGTTTTCTCCGAAAAGTCGAGCTAAAAATCATATTTCCGTTTAGCAGAATCAAGTGACCGATCTTAAATTTGTCATAAAATCGCTTCGCATTACATCACAACCATCAATAATACTTCAGGACTGATAAGTGTTTCCTATAGAATTTTCCGAGGCCAATCCCTCTGACTTTGTCACAGCATCATAGAAATTAGTATATTCATCGATTGTACGGAAGTCCTGTCATATCGGGTTGCCTGAAACACTACAAGTAAACATTGGTATTTGGTTGACCTCGTTATTTCTACCAAAGAATCCTACCAATACCTCAAGATCATTCCCCTACACGAGCGTTTGTTAAACATATAATGAGATAGGCATGACTACGTGAATGACGGACAGAATATTAAGAAGGAAAGAACTCACGAGCGCTACTTACAACGCCTGGCTGCAGTCAGAAAATCGAAGACAGTGGAAATGAAATGCATTTTAGAATCCGGTGTCTATATGTAAGCTCTTCGACAAAAGGGTGTATAAGAATCTGTTTTAATTTTTTCCTTTTAAATTTATTTTGTTTCTATATTCAAAGGTTTTCTATTATGACTTTGTCATTTGTTCTTCAATTTTCGACATTATCGTAGCAACAATTTCAACAATATTTTTATCAAAATGGGCCAGATGAGTCTTTTTATATGCAGCTGATGTTTGAAATTTTTAGTTCTTTTGGATATAACTTTCTTATCTATATTACTTTTTTAGCTATCAAAGCTGACGCTTTGCTAGCTAAAGCTATAGACAAAAAATTTGAGGTCGTCTCAAAGTTCAACAAGTGAAAACTGCCACTGGAGATTGAACCACTAAATGCATTAAATGCCTACACCGTAAAAAGCGGTACTTAGGTATTTTTAGCTTACTTCAGCACATCGTGTTCAAAATGACTCTGATCAGAGGCTTCACAGAAATTGCAGATTACAATTCTAAATTGTTGAAAATTCTTAAATATGTATCTCTTTAGGTAAAAAACAATGTGGAAAATGAAGAAATTGCTTTTAACAAGCACTTTTTCTGTCATTTTCCACATTGTTTTCTACAACTATTTTCTTGGGGCGTAAAAATGAGGGATTATGTGGGAATGGGTTAACTCCTTGGTTACTTTAACGTCGTTTCCTTATTATGATCACGTTTGACAAACCAGATTACTGCACAATGCTTTGCTAGCTTAAAGTGCTTTTCAGTACTTTGATTTGTAATTCTACAATGTTATTTGTTTACCATGTAAATGTAATCCGCCAAGCCAAAGGGGACCCTCTGGGACTCTGGTTAGTCTGTGCGGGTCGATAAATATAGATATCTATTAACCCTTTGTCATGATGAATTAAAATCTCATACAGAATTGCTTTAAAGGACTGACAGCACTGGAAGGTCTTAATGAGGGCCAATATTCCCTTTGAAAATTGATTTTTCAAACAACTCTGGATGAAATTGGACAAGCAGGAGGTGTAGACTAAGATCGATCAGTCTGCACTTATGTGCAGGCTGATCTTTGACTATACCACCTGCCAAAAAAGGATTAATCCGGGTACAGCATGACATTGGTTTACATATAGTAGGTTGCTTTTCCCCGAAGAGTCATTTATACATGCACCCTTAATTAACTATCGCTTGCCCCGCCCACTTACTCCGGTGTCCCTTTCCAGGCATTTAATTTTCATTCAGTATTTATTTAGGCGTTATTTTGCAAAATGTTTGGCCAGTAATATGTACCAAAAAGGTAAAAAGGTTGTTTGGCGACCTAAACATCGTAACTACAGCCTGAATAAGCTGTAGATATGACGTTTAAATCGTCAAAAGACTTAGATGCTTCACCAAAAATCTATAAATGTCGCCATTGACATATTATCTTTCTCCTTCCACTGAATTGATAATATGCTGTTAAATCTCTGTAATTCGTTTCGCAAAGATCTAGGACATTATATACGCACTGACGAAGCAAGGGGAATGCAGAATATCAGATATTTGTGATATACTTAATCAAAGATATTCATGATACTCGCAATCAAGCATAGTCTATAGTTCCCTCTAGTTGGGGTTTGATTCGGCATATAATCTGAATGAATTTTTCACAAAGGTCTCAACAGATTGTTTGCGAAGATTAGTGAAGGACAGTACTAATTAGAAACAATCATATTATCATCATGTTTAAACGTGCTTTTGTGTTATTCAAACAAAGTATGTATTTGTTTTCCATCCAAGACGATGAAATTTATGATAAACTGTTGTGAAGAAATAAATAGAAATAATGCGGTTTCGTGATCTAAATTACTAGCAAAATAGCATTTAAAGGAAATCTTTATAGCTAAAACCTTCAATTAACTAACCCACTTCCCCCAATAAATAAATAAATAAATAAAAACAAAATAAAGTATTCAATTCGTTGGGTTCAGTGTTCCAAGCCAGCTTCTATCAAAAAAGTGTTTTCTTAACTGATTACAGGCATTAAATTCATAAAATACTTCTATGACAAATATTTAAGTTTTCACAAATATTGCAATATCTTTTTTTTTTTTTTTTTTTTTGTCTATGCAGTTGGGTCTTCCTTTTTCAATAACGACTTCTTGAGCTGAGCATCTTAAAATATTTGAGCGTACTTGTTATATTTGAAGCCCACATCGGTATTTAGGTGTAATTCAGGTGTTAAAAAAGATTAAATAAAACATACACTGATATTGTTTAGGAGAATTGTTAATTTCAGAAAACTATTTTTGCGTGTAACAATCTTTAATTCTTTGGGTGAAAGTCTTGAAAAGTTCATATTTATTTCCTACTGTTTCAGAAATCAAAACATGGCCGAAGCCGTAAAGGTGAAAACCAGGGTTTAAACAGGAAAGGATTAATCCATCTTTAAATTTAATGCAAGGCATCAACTACATGTTACAAATTTTGGATGTATACCTGAACGTCTTAAGGAATCCCATAATTTGTCGAGTTTAATACAATCAAAAGCTTTGGCAAATTCATTGAAAACTCACTAAAACAACCCCTATGTTAAGAAAGGTAATTTTGACCTTAGGCCATTTTAAAAGCCTTCTGTAGGTCGTAGAATGGCTTTTGCCTAAGCGTGCCTGCGATTCGTCTTTCACTAGTACTCCATTTTTTCTCACAAATCAGATATGAGGGTTATGAACAAAGACAAGTAGAATCATTTTGGGAAAATCTGCGATTTATTATTTGGGTCTTTTGTCTTTATTTGTAGTATGTGTAGACAATATAGACCAATTTCATGTTTAGGATCCTTGTCTCTGAGTAGGATAGTTCTGTCTACCAGCTTTCTACGTTACAATAGTCAGGTACAAACTCTGCTTCTTTGATCAATCATTACGTTATCCTCAAAAAACGTGGTAATCAATCGATCAAAAAAGTAAAAAAAAAAAATAATAAGTAAGACAAAACTTGTTTTGGCAGCTTATGCAGATATTTAGTCATCGGGATGCTTTCTAAATGAGTCTTACTTTTGAATACACCATAATATCATTTAATTTCTCATAAAACTGTAAAATATGCCTTATTCTCTTAGACATTGGTTAGTTGTATGGTGTTCAATTATACTTTAGTAATTGAACTGAAATTGGGGCGGCTTAAAATATTCTGAATGTACAGGGACATTATTTAAAGTTCTCAGTATAATGTAAAATGTTCATTTTCCTAGTAGAGATTGATTGTTATTTCGATCAAATCGGGCATGATTAGTCAAGGATTGTAACTAACGATCTAAATCTGAAATATTGCTGAAATTAGCATAGAAAGCCACCGCAATGCTCATACGAGACACCGATAACAAGTCGCCAATCTTGTCCATTTGCGATGACTTCCGATATAATCTGAGCCAAAAGAATATTACGTGTTCCATTGAAGCCAGCACCTAAAATAAAGGTAAAATACAGCTGTAGTTACGATGTTTTGGATTCCCAATGAGTTTCATCGACGATATAAACTAAAAACTCCATATAGAGCTCCACCGTGCATAAAAGCCGAGCTTTACGTCTGATCGAAAATTCGTAAATGAAATCGGAAAGAGAACCGTACCTGACAAAAGCATTCAGTTCCAATGATTGGTAATTAACATTTCACCATATCTAGGAATGAGCTTTGCAATAAAAGGAGTTTTGCAATAAAGTATTGCAAAAGTAGTTCCCATGACAAAACCCTTATTACAACGACATTTGCAATAAAATCGATAATACCGGGTTACAGTTCATTGCGCATAGAGATTCGCAATAAAAAATTAAAAATTAAAGATGCAACAATTTTTTGTATATGTATAGTAATATAGATCTCCACAATTTGCTTAGCTCTTTCCTGTTCAAATCAGGGATTTTACGTTGCAGTGATTTTATACTTGAGAAAACATTGAGAAAAAAAAGAAATTGCTTGTAACAAGCAATTTCTTCTTTTCCACAATATTTTCTACCACACAGGATTGTCGCGTCTGTCGATGAAATAACCAGTCGACCAATGAAATTATTCATTGAGACCAGAAATAAGTTTAATCTCCAACATTGGCCGACATTTTTGTCTACCTTTTTTTGTTACTGGCCAAACATTTTTTCAAATTAACGACGTTTTAAAAAGAAGTGGGACTTCCTGCCGGAATCGATGGGCGGGGCTAACAAAGCAAGTGGGCGGGGCCAGGGATTGGCCAGTTCTAAGTCACGGTACGTAAAAAGATCTTAATTGTCGGCTGGAATCTCCAACAGGAAGTTCCGCTTCGATTTTTTAATGGCGATATTTTGAAAAAAATATGGCCAGTAGCATGTTACAAAAAGTAGAATGGTTGTTTGACGACCTTAACGTCTTGACTACAGCCAAACCAAAACCATTTACAAAAATGGCCATCAATAACGGAATTTAAACTGAACTTCCAGTCTAAATGAATGGTTTCATTGGTCGACCGATATTTGATCGAGAGTCGTGATTGATAAATGGATAGATGAGTTATCTGATGATTATTTATTGGTGTTTAAATGGCATGAAAAATGATTTTGTGGTCTAGACCGATTGGTATTTTGTTTGCTTCAATTTGGCTTCATCCCACTTGAAGCAGTATTTCAGTCATATCCCGGCGGCTTGAGCACCTAAACATGGATTCCTGGAGTTTCTCATACCAGTACTACCAGTTCATGTTTTTCGAGCCCCCAGCTACTCAAACACTTAGATTTACGATTATCCGTCCATTAAGAGGTGAAGAGAATATTTTTTGTTTTCATGGAGGTATGATCCGAAAAACCTAATCACACTGTATGAATACGCGAAGTGGATTCATACATTGTGTGGTTAGGTTTTTCGGTTCATACTTCCATGAAAACAAAAAAATATTCTCCAGAAGGGATCTATTCAGGGAAAGTTCCTGGCAAAAATGATCACCGACCAATAATCATCTTCAGAGAAGATTGATACATATGTATAAAGATATGAATATATTTTTCCCACGCTATTGTACCATTTAATGCTGACTCGACAGCCCATAACACTTTTGTTTTCAGTCCGACTTGAATGTAACGAAGAAATCTGGAATAACTTGATGATCACTCCTGTGAAATTTAGTTAAAATCTGTCCTGTAATTTTGTAGAATATACTTAAATAGTACACACGCACTCCGGTCACAGAGCCATTACAAAATTCCAACAGGTCCTTGTCTCCCCTTTGTTCGCATCGTAAATATTAAACTTTCCTGGCCTTCAGTACTATCAGTATTTTGATTTTTTTGCCAGACTTATTATTCTTACCAAATATTATCATAAAGGCATTTAATCCTTTCAATCAATTTATATCTAATTTGTTATAAACGTATTACCCTAAACCAGTAGGTCATTTTCTATTTAACTTTGCAGGCAAGCTTGTAGGGGAATCGTCAAGTTATCTAAAGGATCTACGGCTCTCGTAGGAAGAAGGTTTCTCACAAAATAGAATCCTGAAATGTTCTTCGTTAAAATAGTTTACAGACCCCCTCTATCAAAACTTTATCATATATCACAAGCCTTTTATGAAAGCTGAACAGAAAACTAAAAATGAATTCTCAAAATAAGTTTTTAATGGCAAGGTTAAAAACACAATGGTAAACGTTTCTAATGATTCTTCACAGACTATTTGTGTTACTGACTTGCAATACCCCGGACAAACGAAGATATCTCTCTGCGCACTAGGTGCGGGATAAATAACATCAACACATCGCATTTATTTGTATGCCAACCATCATATATACATATAAAGTCACATTATTGTGTAGGATGAAGTAATACTTATAAACGTTATATTATCGGTCATACTTATGACCCACGCGGTGGAGGAAGGGAGGTGGAAGTAATTTAGGAATTAACATGAGCTATTTTAGACTTGTGTTTCATAACTTAAGGCAAATAAAAAATGAGGGTGGTTAGTGAAAGCTATGCATTCATTCGCCAAGAGTTACTCTCATGCTGACCGCTGATTGATCAGATAAATTGAGCGTTCATTGGTCAGTAAGGCGACCCTATGGCAACGTTCATTGGCCACAGAAATCATGTTCTGATTGGCCGGTAACCGTAAGCCGCCGTATGATTTCAATCCCTATTAACTACCTTCATCGATATAAATCGTTTTACTTACATAAAACATAAAGCAATAATTCGAACTAACGAAGATAATTCTCTGCGAACTATAGATATTAACTCTTTGATGAATAATAGCAACACATCGTATTTGATTGGATTGAGCATTTATGTTTATGCCAACCATCATACATATTTTTCATTTAACAATGAGTGGAAACTGAATATAATTTATCCCATATCTGGACATTGTAAACCGTCATACACGCCGCCAAGATGCCACAATTTAACATGAAATATTTTAGAGTTGTATTTCATAACTCATGGCAAATGAAAAAATGCTGGTCGATAGCGAAAGCTGTATATTCATTGGCCAAAAGTTAAGCTGGTGCTGACCCCTGATTGATCAAATAAATAAGTGGTCAGTAAAGTGCCTCTTTGGTAACATTCATTGGCTACAGAAACCATGGTCTGATTGGCCAGTAACAGTAAGCGTCTTAAGGATTTGCAATCTTTTTTTATACATACATCCAAGCAAATTGCTTTACTTGCATAAAACATCAATCATGTCTTTATCAAAAGTCAAGATTTTTAAGAAGACAAATCAGTGTGAGGAATAAGAATTACCCGATATAATCTATACTGATGACACGACATAAATTAATAAAATATCGTCATAGTCAATTAGAAGATGACAAGTTCCAGAATTTCTTTTAGATATTGCATAACAATCAGAATGTGATTCCAATTGATTTTCATCAGACGTGATAAAATCATTTTGATTGACAATGTACATAAATATTTATTTGAATAAGCGAAAAACAATATTTTATTTCAAGTGATAAGAATACGGTTATACGTTACTTGAAAAAAAGAGGATTTAATCGAAGAGATAATCTTAATAATAATCGAAAAGTTACAGAAAGTTTCCATTGAAAACGCGACATTTCAACGATAAGGACGGGTTTTTTTCGCTGCTGTTAGTTTTTTCTTAGACAATTCACTCGTGATTAAATTGAGACGTGTGAACACAGACTCATTTCAAAAAAAAGAGAGAAAAGAAAAAAAGACAGAAAAAATGTTACCTAAATTTGTGACATTTCTGATAATAACATCTTTTTTTTCTATTTGTGAAGGTTTATTTGGACCATACCTTAAAATTCACGAAATTGACGGCCTAAATAGGGATTCAAATTATGCAGCCATTTTCGATGCCAAGAGCGTGCTTCATTGTGCTTACAAATGTAAAATGAAATTGACTATCTCCCTGTTTTACACCGAGGCGGACAAACTATGTTACTGTAACAACGATACAGACTCGCCTTCTAACGACTCGCACAAAGAAGACAGTGGAATCATTTATGGATTTTTCATCCCGGTATGATTTTATTGTGTCTATTGTTATACATATAAAAAATCGTCAACATTTTATTATGGGCCTTTTTTGAAAGCACGCGCAATGACAGAAATCTATTTAAAGCTCTCTATACATTATTTGTTTTTATTTATCTATTCATATTATTTTATTTCATTATTATTTTATTTTAGAAATTCCTACCATACAGATATACAAAGCAATAATTTTCTATTCGAATCGAGGTAAATGAATGAAAAAAAAGAAAACCTTTATTCATAAATTTACTTTTTAGAATATCTGCCTCGATAATATTAGATTTTTAGAATTCAAATTTTCGCAAAAGTGAAAAAAATCCTAAGTTTACTCCATACAAAAGTCGTCTGAATTCGTCTGAATCTCAAACCACGAAATCTACAATGCGAATCATTTTCAAAAAAATCAAATTATTTCAACTTCTTTAACATATGTGAAGCTGGAACCTATAAACTACATGAAAAACAAATTAAGGGGTCAATTGTAATTGTTATTGCATCGATGCAAGAATTTCTAGGGTACCAAAGGATCCCATTCACTATAAATATTCCTAAAAAATGGGTCAATATATTGAACAATCTTCAATATCTCACACACACTGTAAATTAAATTGACAGTGAATGTTTTTTGCGAAAGTGTGAATTATTGTCAATAAAATTGATCGATAGATAAAGGGGCGTAAGTGATTAGTATTTGTCCTTATCACCTTAAACTGAAATTAAATGGCCAAGTTTTATGACTTCAGCCCTTTTTCAAAGAATGACATTTTGGCAGTTGAAGCACATAACCATAGGATACAGATATTTCTCACAATAGGGCTTCCACGAAATCCTACCCAAGCTTCTAGCCGCTCATCGCTTGTGAGAGACAAAGCCTATGACATACGTATGTGGGAATGTTGTTTGTCGTGACAGGTTTGAACCCGTGCCAGATAATTTTTTTTCTATTGTATGGAACACCACTGCTGTATTTCTGCGCACGAAACTTTTACATGTATGTTCTTAAATTTTTATGTTTTCCGGGGGTTAGAAAACAACGCTATTGTGTAATGGCGATAAATTGTTAACAATTAACCTTAACATATTACCACACGACCAAGATTTTAGACTTGGCAAAATTCAAGAAAAGTTGCAAGCGACAATTTCAAGTCCATGGAATTTGAAAACAAGAGGACCATGACGGTCCTAAATCGTTCCCCTCAGTATGATGGTTCATTGATTTATGATATAAACAAAATAGCAAAGCCTTCTGTTTAATTATTTTGGAGAAGATGTTTAGGGATTTCTCTTTTAATCCTAGGTATATTGATGATCCCACCATAAAGCACTAATTTCCTGAATATGGTAATGCTTTGAAGTATAGACCTCAATACATACCAAGTATAAAAGCTCTATGCCTAATGGTTTCGGAGAGGAAGGTTTTCAAAGATATAATTATTTATTTCTTACTAAAATTAGGGATTGCACATAAAGGGCTAACTTTTTTAAGAAATTTGGTAGAGGGTCAATGGCTGATGATTTGTACCAAATATCAAAGCTCTTGGCTTTATGGTTCGGGAGAAGATTTTCAAAGATTTCCTTCTTTATTCCTTTGTCAAATCAGGGATCGCACAGAAAAGGGCTAATTTTCAGAGTATGATAATTCTTTGAAGTATTTTGGTTCAGGGGCAATAAATGATGATTGTACCAAATATCAAAGCTCTATGCCTAATGGTTTGGGAGAAGAAGATTTAAAAAGATGTCCTTCTTTTATTCTTTGTAAAATCAAGGATCGCCCAGAAAAGGGGTAAATTTTTAGAATACAGTTATTCTTTGAAGTATTTTGGTAGAGGTAAATAGATGATGATGTATACCATATATCAAAGCTCTAGGCCTTTTAGTTTGGGAGAAGATGATTTAAAAAGATTTCCTTCTTTTATTCTTTGTAAAATTAGGGATCACAAAGAAAAGGTCTAATTTTCAGAATACGGTAATTCTTTGTAGTATTTTGGTAGAGGGTCAATAGATGATGATTTGTACCAAATATCAAAGCTCTAGGCCCAATGGTTTGAGACAAGAAGATTGTTAAAGATTTCCTTCTTTTTTTCTATGTAAGATCAGGGATCGCTCAGAAAAGAGCTTATTTTCATAATACGGTAATTCTTTGAAGTATTTTGGTAGAGGGTCAAAAGATGATGATTTTTTACCAAATATCAAACCTCTAGGCCTTATGGTTTGGGAGCAGAAGATTTTTAAAGAGTTCCTTCTTTTATTCAATGTAAAATCGGGGATCACAAAGAAAAGGGCTAATTTTCAGATTACGGAAAATCTTTAAAGTATTTTGGTAGAGGTAAATAGATGATGATGTATACCAAATATCAAAGCTCTAGGCCTTATGGTTTGGACAAGAAGATTTTTAAAGAGTTCCTTCTTTTATTCAATGTAAAATCAGGGATCACAAAGAAAAGGGCTAATTTTCAGATTACGGAAAATCTTTAAGTATTTTGGTAGAGGTAAATAGATGATGATGTATACCATATATCAAAGCTCTAGGCCTTTTAGTTTGGGAGAAGAAGATTGTTAAAGATTTCCTTCCTTTATTCTTTGTAAAATCAGGGATCACAAAGAAAAGGTCTAATTTTCAGAATACGGTAATTCTTTGAAGTATTTTGGTAGAGGGTCAATAGATGATGATTTGTACCAAATATCAAAGCTCTAGGCCCAATGGTTTGAGACAAGAAGATTGTTAAAGATTTCCTTCTTTATTTCTATGTAAGATCAGGGATCCCTCAGAAAAGGGCTTATTTTCATAATACGGTAAATCTTTGAAGTATTTTGGTAGAGGGTCAATAGGTGATGCTTTGTACCAAATATCTAAGCTCTGGGACTTATGGCTTGGGAGCAGAAGATTTTTTAAGTTTTTTCACTCCGTTGCCATGGCAACCAGAGTTCTTCATGGATTTCAATTCTTTGAAGGATTTTGAAAGAGCTGGACCTAAGGATCATTTCTGTTAAGTTTTGTTGAAATTCCATTGTTAGTTTAGGAGAAGAAGATTTTTTGTAATTGTGAACGGACGGACGGACGGACGGACAGACGGACGGACGGACGACGGACGATGACCGAGCACAAAGCTAATAAACCTCAGTGTTTTCTGGGTTAGAAAACAGTGTGAATAATAAAGAAATCTTTTGTAACAAGCAATTCCTTCATTTTCCACAAAGTTTTTCGCATCGTTTTTCTTGAGGGGTGTATAAATCGTCACTGTGTTGGAATGGTTCAATAGATAGTGTTATATTGTAAGGGAGGTGTGTTGTAAGTCTGGTTTGCCACGCTATTGTGTAAGAAACAAAACTTTGCTGTAATTGCGATGAATTGTTAGTCTTTTTCCTTATATTGTAAGCTTAGAAAACATCGAACCATTGTGATGCGGATTCTGTCTGCTGTCGGGTAAGAAAACCATGATATAGTGAGTGAACGCGATTAATTGTAAGAAAATAATTCTATGGTGTAATTCCAATGAATTGTTTTTGATTTTCCCTATGTTGTAAGCTTAGAAAACACTGAAAGATTGTAATTGTAATTATATTTGGTCGATTCTTTATGCAATAGTGTCAGAAATCATGTTATGTAGATAAATGAAGAAAAAAATGTTTTTGGAGATATATTGTTAGGCTGTTTGTTCATCTGTTCTTAGAATAGAACCTTTTAATTTTGAACTAGGGAGACATGTTGTAATGGCTTTTCTTTATGTTGTAAGAGTAGAATTTTTTTATGATGTTAAAGAGGCACACTGTTTGACCGGTTCTTTAAGCTATATACTTGATGTTTAGAACACAGTGTTTTGTTGTAAGAAAACATCTCGTGTTGCTAGGTGACTTTTTCTTTATCTTGTGCATCATGGGCAATAACCCGTTTTTAGGGCGACGAAAACCAGAAATTTACTACTGCCTTCCCCAGTACTCCTTATAACTCCTGGATTGCAACAAGTTGGTGGTTTTTATTCCAAAGCGTAAAGGGTTAACCACAATGGCTTATTTGAAACCAGTTGATCGTGTAACTACATTCAAAATGAAGTAAGAAAACTAAAGGAGTGAAATTTCTTATGCTGATAGGTCAGAAATAAATCTTACTTGTATGTAGGTCGATTGTAGTGTCTTAAGGAAATGATAATAATTATGTTGTTTAAAACCGTGTTATGGTGACTATGGATCTTGTAGCCAGGTTTATGCGATATATTTACTAGTTAAAAAACGAGTATTCCATTTTTAAAAAGGTATTATAATTTTCTTCATTTATGAGTTTTTGAAAGTCGAGAAAACCCATGTTCCTTCGTGATGAAATCAAACTGTATAAACTCTTGTGCCGTTCTTTTCTTATCGTCTATACATTACTGTTTCCACACATCCTTTTAGCCCTTGTCCTGCTGAAATTTTATCTTTTCTGCACAAAATTTTGAAATTTTGTCAAATTTTGATTTACAATATATTCAAATATTTGCTTAACACTAAAAGAACAAGCAGGTAGTGTAGACCAAAATCAGTAAGCACCTCTGTGTAGGCTGTTTTTAGTGTGCAACAGATATTGTCTGTACAAGAATATTCCGGGTAAAATTCAAACATACTTGAATTTTAAAAAATAATTTGTATATTCATTCGGCGCTCTGAATGAACTCAGTTGTCGATGCGTCGCTAAATCACATTCGTAGTTCAACATTTTACTTCCGATAGAAGTGTTTTATTTGTTGAATGTCAACGTCAATTATCCCGATTGATTATTTTTCCCTTTCTGCAAGTACACGAAATCTAGATGGTCGATAACATAGAAAATTGGTGTAACCCCTAAAAATTCCAAGAACTTTAGAACACAGAATTTAGATTTATAATTAATCTTGAAATGTATTAAGAGCGGGGCAAATAATATTGCTATTGAACATAGTTTGAGAAGATGACAGTGGCTGTTTACCTTAGCGTGAGCACCAATGTTGTTTTTATTGATGTTTCGCTTTCCTTCCCAATGACCTCCGATAGGGAGTTCTACTAAGAAATGAAAGGTGTTAGTTTGCAAGCAATATTAAACTCGTAATAAAATAGAAATAAAATTGTTGGTTGGTCGTAATTACTGCTTGAATAAGTCGCAAAACCATAAAATACTTATCATAAACATCAGAGTTAAAAGCTCACTTCCGGTCTAATTAAATGATTTGATAAGTTATTTGGGTGTTTCATTGACAACGGAGATCCGTCAATTTGTTAAAGAAGATCCGCTTGTGGTGCATGAGACAGATTTGGGCCCCGTCATGTAAGAAAGCATTTCCGGCAGCTCTTGTTGTCAATGGCGATACAGTGCGCGATTTATTCCAAGGCTGACACGAAGTACTGCGAGGCTCGAGAAACTCAAATATAGGCATGTACTCAAATGCGCTTCAAAATCTTGGTCGAAAAATCTCTCAAACCACAACACGTCCAACAGATTTCCCGGGTATTACGAGCTAGCGCCCCTGATCCCGAAACAGCGCCTATTTACATCGTGTCTGATAAAACTTTGGACCAGGAAGGAGGTGAATGACTAGAGAGGAACCTGGTTATATGGGTCAACTCAACTTCGGAATTACTTACGGGTGGTTGTAGAAAATTTGGTCTCCTCGTTTTGTCATGCTGTTATAACGTTTAACCAACAGCAAGTTGCTTGATGTTAGGTTCCTCAGAATGAGAGATCACCGCTGCATGTCATACATGTGATTCAAAGCATTTATCTGGGAACTATTTCTTGTAGAAACTGACATTTGAAGGTGGTACCCTACAAGACTTTCACTTCTGAGCATAAAGAATTTCATGTGTTGAAGTGCAGACTGAAGATTTGCGAAAACAATTATCCCTAATTGATACCATTTTCCTGGCCTGTAATTCAAGACCAAAGACTGCTTTTTAAAACGGACTAAGATTTAAGGCCTAACGAAACTTTTTGGAGGAGCTACATATTGTGAAAATGGGCCCTTTTTGCTCTTTATTCGATGAGGCAAAAACGGACAGGAGTGTAACTTTTAAATGACAAGTTCATCCTATCTTCTACAACCAAAACACGTCTAATAAAACCTAATCGGCTAACCATGATGTCACCAACAGTATGTTAACAGAGTATTCTCCGAAGCGAGTTACCTAGGGTCACGCGGGGAATGTGGACTTTTGAGAGGAATGTGTCCTACTTTCGTGTTCGTCAAAACTTTGCATTGTAAACACACTTCCGCTTTATTTGAACAACACCCAAAAAGTACTCATGATCCTGTATATCATACGGCTTTTCCCGCCCATAATTCAAATACTGCAGTCGAACCTGATGTGTTTATATCTAGATCTGAAGATGAATATTTTGACAGTGAACGTTGCCCACAAAGTCCTAGCCCAGCCTATCGTAAAAATACAAAACTGAGCATTGCCTCTCTAAACGTTTGTGGTCTAAAAACTAGAAGTAATTACCAGATTTTATAAGCACAGTTATGCAGTATTCCATTTTCTCTGTGTTAGAAACTAAGTTGAGTAAATATGATAATATTCAACGTCCCAATTATGATTTTTTCTGTCTTGAGGAATAGGCTTTTTTGTCCATAAAGTCTTAAGCAAGTTAGTTGAAGTCATTCAATCAGATTGTAATTATGTTCATTGGTAAAAATTTCTAGACCAGGACCAGAAGTCACTTTTAGACGGTGGTACTTACAATCCCGCTTTTATAGCGAACATGAAATCTTTAAATTTGAGTGTTAAATAACTAGTATATGTTCAAAATTTGAAAGAGTTTTATTTATTGGTGTTATGAATTATCATACCTCAGATTTGCCAGACTTCGAGTCGAATGACGATTCTCTATTCAACATCTAGATATCGGTTAAGATATAGCAGGTTTATTTGATACTGCATTCTATCTAAAACATGACCATTGCTAATGGTAGAATAGGTAACGACCGTGATGCAAAAAATTATACATTTAAAGAAACTTCGGTCATAGAATACGGGACAGCATCGCCATCCCTACTTAGTTGCTGTTCTAACTTTCAAATTCTTTATACAGACGTCATTTAATCAGATGGACAAAGTTAATTTCCTTAGAACTAAATTTATTTAGTATTGAAGATGTTGTTGTCGGAATTCAAGATTATACCAACAAAAGCAACAAGAAAGATACAGTCACCAGTTTTGTCAAAATAGATATTAATCAAGTTTCCCAGAATATTTAAGTTTAATATATGTGCATATAATAATCTGAACGGGGTTCAAACCTTTCCCATTGTTCAAACTACCTGTTTCTATTTACTTTCTAGCTTACATGTATTTACATATTGTATCAAATGCATTTGTAAACTGTGAACAAAATGAAAGATGTTGTATTGTGATCCGCTTGTGTCACTGTCATATCAATTTATTAAACGTGGCATTTCTATTTAATGAAAATCCTTACTAATTCAACGCAACATTCAGTTTTCATCATAACTTCTTAAGGGTGAGTCAGCTATTTACCCGACAAGAAAGCCACTGAAAAAGCCACTGAAAAGTGGGCCACCAGCTAGAGAAAAAGATTATACATTTTCAAATTTGGCTAATTTCGTACAATTCAAGATGAATTTGCATCTGAAAAAACTGAGTCAAAACATCCTTAAAATATAAGTATCCAAAGGAAATAAATCGGAAGCAAATGTTGACTCTTCCTGTTGCTTTTAAGAATCAGGTGCCAATATTACGGTAAATTTACAATATAATGGAAAGAATGCAAAATAATGCGAAATAAGGCAACACCTGCTATTTAAGTTGGAATGCGGAGCAATTCAAACTTAGATTTAACGAAACCGCAAATGAACACAAGACAATTTCATTTCGGGTTTCTTGATAACACATATCACGTGATCTCTTAGATATGAATACACCTCGGGTTACTTCTCATCTCAACTTGCCACGGACAATCAGTTAGTTGTAGCCGAAGACACTTATATGGCACATAATAAGGTAATAATAAGCGCAGTTATTTGTTTTTATGTGTTTCGCCGTCCCGTGTTTGGTAATCAAGTGATCTCACGTGACATATGGAAGTATTGTGACCATAGATAGGCAATGTTTACAAATATGGCTCAGGTCTTAAATGCATTTTTACAATAACCACGCCGCCCGATGCTTTAAAACATTCTAAAGCGATTAAGGGCGTCGTAGGCATCAAGCTAACGCGATAATTATGGGATTTACAGCTTTTACTCAATAAAAATCAAATAGATGCAAAACGAAAGTAGAAGATTTTGAAAATTAGAAAGTAAACATATCAACTACAACATATCAACCGATTTCTACTTATTTACAAAATAATAACGCTTTATTATATCGTTATTTACAAGTTTAAATCAATAATAACACATCAAACCTTTAACAAGTGTCATCTAGCTTTCAGCTTGGTCCTTTTTACTTAAGATTTTTTACGGTTCTATAGCCGAATAACGAATAAGGAAATCGCTCGACTACAAGGCGTCGAAGATAATTTGATACTATCTTCATCATAGTATAGGAATTTTTAGGAAAAGGTCAAAACGACCATGTGCAAACAATAACGTAACAATAACGTTAACGTCTTCTTTTTTATTTAAATTTTACTCACAACGCTTTAAATATTCTTTTTCCTAAGTCTAAACCGGAATTTCAAATCGATCACACTGAAACAAGTTTCCGCGCATTTCTGCAAATCTCCACGTATACTCATAAACTAGAAGTGAAAATTTACGTGAGTTTTGTATGGTATACAGAAATGGCCGAGTTGAGGGTCAAATAATAATCGAGATCATTGATTTCTTACTGTATAAGCTGTTATTCTCTGTTTTCAAGATTTTAAAAGGAGTTCACGTATTACAGTTGATCAAAAGGAGAATGTTATGCTTCAAATTCTAATTTTGCTGTGCATGACACGATTTTATAACCCATTCCAACACGATAAAATTTAAGACCAGTCCAAATTCAAAGAAGTAGCAGACGACAATTGTAAGTTGATAAAATCTTTAAACTCCTTGTCTTTTTGAACAGAAAACATTGTGGATAATGAAGAAATTGCTTGAAACAAGCTATTTCTTTATTTTCCACAATGTTCTTCAAAAGCTTTCATAATGAGGGTCATTTAAGTGTCACTCTCTGGGAATGGGTTAAGACAATGCTAGTTTTTGACTTCTGTGTGAGGATTTATGTATTTGTGCGTTGTTCACGCACATATTTACACGCATGGGAATGCTTACACGAAAATTGATAAATGAATTTGAACCGAATTCAACATTTTTGACCCTTTCAGTGCATCCCAACTTCTCAGTACTTTCAGTCCTTTGATTTTAAATGGTGTAACAATTATACTTTTACTATTCCTTCAAAATCTATTTAGGGAATAAGCCTCTTAAGATTTTTTAAAAAGTATAGATCTATTTGCTTATTTGTTTTCAATAAAACGGTTTATAAATTTGGGGACAAGGAACTTTGTTAAAGAGATTGATAAACAGAACTCATTTTGATACTAAATTTATGACTTTACACATTTACATTTCAATCAGTTATTCAAATGACCACCTATAGGTAATAAATTGCAATAAGAAAATATACATGTACATCATAAAAGGCTTGTTCTTCAATAAATAAAGAATTTAAAGTTTGAATGTTGTGAACTTTATAAATTCCCACAAATACTTACATAAGTAATACATTTTGAGTCCTTAAGAAATCCTAAGACTGCTCATTTAATCTAGTTGATTTTTAACCGTGTTTGAATAATCTGAATCTTAAACACTCACTAGAGTTGCTGATAAGCCGTTTGTCAAAACGTCGAAATTAACTTAAGCGATCGTCCTAAAGTTCGTTTCAAATTAACAAACAAAATCTCTAGATATTTAGAGCAAATTCCAATTCTTAATCCGTAGCAGATATATCCTTTATAAGGTTTTACGGAGTATTAATAACATAAAATTGTTTCTTTCATAACTTGTTTTATTTTCGTATTTGTGAGTGTCACGATTTATAGGAAAATGCACCATATCATCGATGTGCGAGCAAAATGTCGTAACTACAACCTTATATAAGTTGTTACGACACAGACGATATTTATATGTTTATAGTGACAAATGTGTGAAATTATTTTTCTATCTTCCGTTGTAGGACCCAATAGTTACAATAACTAATCGTGACGATTGTTCAGAACATTATTATGCTGGTTTAAGAGAAAATGGCGACTACCCTATCGTCATAGACGGTAATCTTGTCCTTGTTTGGTGTATACTTAAGGACTCCTATGGACCAATGACTGTTATACAGTCTAGAGATGGAGGCCTTGAGGACTTCTATAAAGGATGGTATGAGTATGTTGACGGATTCGGTGATTCATATGCTGAACATTGGCTTGGTCTCGACTATATTAGTAGGCTTACAAGCGATCAGTCGACTGGACTTTACATATACATGGAACCATGGTCAAATGATGTTTTCCCATTGAATGCTACTATCACTTATTCTTATTTCAAAGTGGACAAGGATGCGGGTTACAGAGTAACAGTGAGTGGGATGACGAGCGATTGCGTGAATGAGCAATACCCCATTAACTTTGGTGATGGTGAAGAGTTTTTAACTTATGACAAGCCGGGAGATGATTTCATTTCTGCCAATTGCAGCATAATTCCTTGGTGGTTCGAGGACTGTGACCAGTTTAACTTGAATGGGCCTATTTCTAACGATTCAAATCAGCTATCTGTCGTAAAAAACAAAGCCTGCTGGGGTCCAAACATGACTCTTTCGAAGACGATAATGGCTATTATTCACATGCCATGGACATTTTAAGTGTTTTAGAAAAGGCTTTACTTTTAGACGTGATTTGTCGCTGATTAGTTAATATCGGAGTGTTTAAAACAAAAGTATATCAGTAACTAGCAAATAGCATAATCAGATATTAGTAGGGTTAACCAGAGACATTTGTGAATTTAGATGAACATTGACCTCTAGTATTTTTTGATGCCACTCACACAATGAACCACCATCTTAACTTTTCCATTAAGAGTGTTCATACAGTGCTCGCTCTAAAAAGTGTCGTGCAGAATGGACTTATTATTGGATACGCCAGAGGACGAAATGTAATTGACCAATAGCAAATTAAACGACCTATTGAATAATCCTTAATTTTGAACTCTGATAATAGATGAAACTAAGGTTAAGCACTTTTGTTTGTTGGCGACTTGAACTTCTTAACTACAGCTTTTTCAATTTGTAGTTTCGACGTTTAGGTCGCCAACCCAAATTTTGCTTTTTTATAAAATGACCAGCGATCCGTCAATGATCGATGAGTAGGATCTTTTAACATATTTCATCATATTTTTGACTGAACTCCTGCAAACCCAAACGTGTAATGCGTCTGCTTGTTATGCTTTTCCTGAGCAATTCAACGTTTTTACGACCCTCACAAAAGGGTGAAAATAAAGACATGTCTTCTCACGAACAACTTCTTTACTTATTTTCTTATCATGTTTTCAAATCTACTAACCAATATATGTCTGTATTTTGTGCTATTGTGAACAATCATTGTGTACATATTCTCTTTATTTTGAGTAGTCATAACCTTTGTTGCTTGGTAATTGGTTAAGAAATTAACTTAATCTGGATAAGGTTCCTAGACGAATTTGATGGTATCGTTGACGATTAATTAAGAAGTGATCAACTGTTTCAAGCTGTCCACATTGACTTATAAATTTCTTCTGTGTAAATCATAGTTCAGAGAGCTACATCCAAGTCGCAAGCTTGTATGAAGGATTTGACATTTACAAGTGCAAAAGCAGAATAATGAAGATCATCTGGTGCGATTGTTGTTCAGGCGCGACATTAACTGTTCGATCGATGAAGGGTGTCTTGTACTTAAGGGTAATGAGTTCCAGTCTCGAACTTCACTTGGCAAAAAAGTAGATTTTTACATGTTTGTGTTTGTCGTTTTGTTGAATAAGTCCTGTTAGGCAGTAAGGGAAAAGCTCATTCATCATCTTGTAAAACATAATGAGGCAGTGTTAATTTCTTCTATCGGTTAGGGTTTTCCATTTTAGTTCAAAGAGTAGTTTTTAAATGTTAAAGTATTTACAGACACCTGTTACGATTCTTGCAACCTCGTTTTGTACAGCTTCAAGATTATGCTTGAGAGTCTCGCTGATGTTATCTTAAACTATATCAGAATACTTCAAAAGCGGTTGAATAAAGAGAAGTAAACACCTTTAAGACTCAAACGGTTCAATAAAACAATTAAGGTTCTCATCAAACCTATTTTCTGCCACGCTTTACCTATAATCAATATAATTAATGGGGTCACCATTCTGCGTCCTTACGTTAGACCGAGATATTTGTGTGTAGAGGCAGATTCAATAAGAGTCTGATTCATGTACGGGATGGATGGGCAGCATCATTACTTTTCTATGGAAAAGACATGAAGAACGCTTTTGACGGGTTAAATGTGACTAGCCAAGATTCAGACCAAGAATATATGGTATCAAAATCGGCATTCAACTATGACATAAAGTTTTGTATCATCAGAAAAAAGACGAATGTTAGAATAAATATTTGTTACAATGCAATGAATATAAATGCGAAAAAGAAGAGACCCCAAGAAAGAACATTGAGGAACTCCAGCGTTGATCGTGGACCAATCTAAGGCGGCGGATGCGAATACGATGTGTTGCTTGCGAGACGACAAATATGATTTAAACCGTTGTGAAAATTTATCATTAATGACAAGCGAAAATAATTTATTGATTAGACCATGGTGCAAAACCCTGTCAAAATACAGCTCTGATCTTAAACACGACAATTCTTTATTAAAATTGGCCGAGTGGTTTGGGAGGAGGAGGTCAAATTACTTTTCTTGCAAAATAACAAGGCTTTACGCCTTCTGGATCAGGAGGAGGTGATTTTCAAAGATTTTTTTAAAACTCTGGTTTTGTTGCCATGGCAACCAGACTTTTCAACGGATTTCAATTCTTCAGCAATTTTTAAAGGGCAGCACCTAAGGAACATTTCTGCCAATTTTGGTCGAAATCGGCGCAATGAGATGTCGTTTTAAAAATCCTTCTTATTTCTTAATACCCCCCCCCCTCCGCCGCGGGGACCAAAGGGTGCTGATTTTTGTAATGTAAAAGTAGTCAATATACTGATGCTTCTTGCAAAATATCAAGGCTTTACGCCTTCTTGGTCAAGAGGAGAATTTTTTTCAGTTATTTTGACAAGGCAACCAGAGTTTTAAATGGATTTCAATCTTTTAGCAATTTTTAAAAC
Organism: Fragum fragum; assembly: GCA_946902895.1. Taxonomy (NCBI): domain Eukaryota; kingdom Metazoa; phylum Mollusca; class Bivalvia; order Cardiida; family Cardiidae; genus Fragum; species Fragum fragum. The sequence goes on along the minus strand of OX336374.1, from coordinate 395,293 downwards.
GCTCCACCTGAGGATTATTTCTCTTAAGTTAAATTGAAAATGGCCAAGCGGTTCGGGAGGAGATGTCGTTTTAAAATTGTTGTCACAACGGACGCCGCACGACGGACGACGCACACCGCACGCCGGACGACGCACAGTTTAGTCAGAAGTAAGACGATCTAGTTCAAAGCGGTATACGACCAGGCTGGTGACCAGTGTCGAAGTTCAAAATCTCATTTCCGATTGCAATTGAATAATTGTTCGACCACCTAAGCAGCCTAAATCTCCGACAAGTTGGAATGTCCCAGTAATCAAACAATTCCATACAATATTTGTATCAAGTAATGTAAAATAATGATAAACCAATTTTTGCAAGATCAAGTGTAGTGATTATAATACTATCTGATGTACTGTAGCGAGTATATTTTACTTACAGCATGTAAAATCACGCGCAAAGGCTGGGTACCATCCCTGACCTTTTCGCAAGCATTGAAGTCTTGAGGACTGGACCTCGTCTTATATCAGACAGAATATAATATTTCGGACATCAAACTAGTTGTAGTCGTTCAGCATTCGACATGTAACATCTGTAGCTTGATTAAAGCTTCAGATGAGACGTTTCGGTTGTCCACAAATTCATTTCATTAGGAAAAGTAAGTCTTTTGCCGACGGTATAGACGTTGTATTTACAGCTTTGTCAGACTGTAGTTGTTGCGTGTATTATAATAGCAATAAATCATTCGTATGACCATCTTTAATACCTTTATTATTTAAAAGTCTGCTTAGGATTGATGGGTCGCCAGACTCTCTCCATTCAGAGTCTTTCAGTAATCAAATGCTAATGTCTAAAAAGAACCGAAAAAAAAACCAACAGATAAAACCATGTGTGGACGGCAAATGTGTCGTAACTATGGCTTGAATAAGCTGTTTTCTGCAATGCATTGGTTACCTACTTACCTATGTAAAGTTGAAAGATAAACCACAGAAAAAATAAGTATAATGACTTCAGCATAAGTGATTGGTTTAATTGGTAAGCTGACTATTTGGTGGAAACGGCGTTGATTTAGCAGATCGGAGCCCAGACCCTTTATCTCCGTCACACACTGCTTTAGAAATTAAAACGTCATTCGGCTTTGAGACCATCATGAAATAAATTTTTAAAAAAAACATGTAAGGCTAGCGACCTGGACGTCGTAAAAACAGCTTATCCAAGCTTTGTTTGCAACGTTTAAATTGCCAATACACGAATATGTTTGAAGCAAATTGGCGGAAAATTAGGGCGGTAAAGAGTTTTCCTATTCTTCCGATTGGTCAATCGACTGTTTGACTGAAAGCAACGATCTGTTAATTATCTATTAAAATTGTTAATAAAATGTCGAATAGCATGATACGCCTATGACAAGGAACCAAACAAATCAAATAACGCAAGAGCGAAGTCGGACATGGCCATTATCCGTTGTAAAAACTTCGATAGTAAACTGCGTTATGATTCTTGTACACTGCACTTCTACTCAATGAGATCTATCCACCTAAGAAGTTTCAAGTTGATAGCATTTATATTACAGGAGATAAGCTCCGGACAGACTTAGTGACGGAATTACGGAATGACGGACGGAGACCATTACTTTATCCCATTCGCCGAAACGGCGGGGGATTAAAAACTTGTCGTAGACAATTTCATTAGACAGTGGCTACCAAGTTTGGGTCACCAATTCATAAAATAGTTGAAAGAGCTGATGTCAACGTATTGGTTGTTCTTAAAACTTTCCAGATTTTTTATTCAAAATACTCATCTTGCTCACAAATTAAAGACATTAGCGGAAGAGAAGAAAAGGGTGCTTTACTTATCAAACTCGTCCAAATTGTAGTAAAGACTATGCGGTGCTTATAGTGCTATGGGTCAGGCAATAAATTTTAACCCGTTTCCACACATATTGTTTTAGACTTGTCGAAATCAAAAGGAGTTACGAACGATAATCTAAAATTCGTGATATCTTGTTTTTTAACCTTCTGAAGAAAGCATAGCGGATAATGAAGAAATTGCTTGCAACAAGCGGTTGTTTTATTTTATACAATGTTTTAAAATTGTTTTTCTTGAGGGGGTCCAAAAGCGTCATTGTGCGGGAATGGGTTAAACATTCTAATAACGTCTTGTTTAATAGCCCACATGTGTTTAATAACGAACATGTACATTATAGATTTGTGTATAATTTTTGTCTTGTATATTGAAATATGTTAAAACAGAGGATGCATAATGGGTTACTTCTTTTTTGACACGAGAGTGACCTCTATGGAAATTCTTTGGTTTTATGGAACGATAACTCACACATTTTACAACATACAAAAACATATAAGATTCAGTAAGTATTTTATTCAGATGATATTGCCTGTAATATGTCGCCGAAAAATTTAAACAAAAAAAGTTTACATTAGTCTAAATAACAGAGGTCAATCTATGGTCATTAAATCTGAATTATACTGTATACCTGTATTGAGGGACAGGAGAATCGTCGCATCCTCGTCTTTCTAGTCTACGGGTTAGATGTTTTGAGATCCTTGCTTTCATAACTTATATGCAATATGACTGAACGTAATCATTTACGATAATTTTTTTATTCGTGATTAGATGCTCAATGATCAATAACATTGAAAACTGTGTGGAGGCCCAGTGTTACAAGTTATAAAACAAACTATGACTAGAATGATTAAAGATCAAGTTACAATATTGTTTAAAGGCCAACTTATGATACCCATTTCTTTATCCGATTATTCTTATAAGATAATGAACATAGTCTGTCAAACATATATTATTGTCTTCTCCACCCAATCTTATGATATTCACCTATCTTCCATACATGGCTAGTAACCAAAAAGTAGAAATTAGATTATGTTGCTTGATAACAATTCATTCCGCACAAAGTACTCAGTCGCTTTACAAACAAACAATGAAAATCTCTAGCTATTTGGTGAAAATTCAAATTCTAACTTTCGGACATGGCGGTAGAAGATATAGCTTTTACAATATTATAATTGAACATTAATCACTTAAGATTTTTTCTCTGTTAACTTTTTTTATTCACAGATTTGTGTCTTGGGGTTTTTTTTATCTCACCTTAGCACGAAGTGCTCATGGTGAGGTATTTTGATCGTCCTCTTCCGGCGTCCGTCGTGCGGTGTGAGTCGTGCGTCGTCCGTCGTGCGGTGTGAGTCGTGCGTCGTCCGTCGTGCGGTGTGAGTCGTGCGTCGTCCGTCGTGCGGTGTGAGTCGTGCGTCGTCCGTCGTGCGGTGTGAGTTGTGCGTCGTCGTCGCGTGTCAAAATATTTAAAACGACATTACCTCTGAAACCGTCCTCTTGATCGTCCTCTTCCTGGCATCCGGCGTTCGATGTGAATCGTTCGTCGTCCGACTTGGGTCAAAAAATTTAAAACGACATTTCCTCCGAAATCGCCATGCGGATTCCGACAAAATTTTGCTAAAATGATCCTTGGATGGTGCACTTTAAAAATGCTATAATAATTGAAACCCGTTAGGAACCCTGGCTGCATTGGCTAGAAAACATCAGTACATTGACCTCTTTCAGAATTTCTTAAATCATCACTCTTGGGTCCCCATGGGCGGAGCCATAGGAGGGGGGTGAAACTTATATATGAATAAAGAAGAATTTTTAAAACGATATCTCATCTTAACCATTTGGCGGATTTCAACCTGATTTGGCAGAAATGTTCCTTAGTTGGTGCCCTTTCAAAACTGCTGAAGGAATTGAAATCTGTTAAAATCTTTGGTTCCCATGGAACCAAACTAAAATTTTAATAAAATCTTCAAAACATATCTATAGAAGGCGTAGAGCATAAATATTTGGCATGAAGCATCAGTACATTGACCTCTTTTTGAATTGCTAAAATGCGGAGGCAATGGGGGTGGCTTATATGGAAATAAAGAAGGATTTTTTTAAAACAACATCTCCTCCCAAATCAATGTTCGGATCCCAAACAAATTTGACTGAAATGTTCCTTATTTAGTGCCCTTTAAAATTGAAACTGATATTTTAAAAAAATTCTTTAAAAAATATCTTCTCTTGACTTTGAAGGCGAAGAGCCTTGATATTTTGCATGAAGCATCAGTACATTGACATCTTTCATTCCTAAAATCATCAACTTCGGGTCCCCAGGGGGGGAAGGGGCTTATATGGAAATAAAGGATTTTTTTAAAATGAAATCCTCCCAATCCAACCAAATTTGCCAGAAATGTTCCTATTATGGTGCCCTTAAAAATTATTAAAAGAATTCAAATCTTAAAAACTCGTGTTGCCATGGTAACAAAATTTATATTTTGAAAAATCATCTTCTCCTTACCCAGATGGCCTAGAGTCTTGATAGTTTACATGTAGCATAAGTACATTGATCTCTTTCAGAATTGTTAAAATAGGCCACCCGCAGGGGCGGAGTCCCGAGGGGGGCTTATATAGAAATAAAAAAGGATGTTTAAAAGAACATCTTCTCCCAAACCACTGGCACAATCTTAACCAAAGAATGTAAATCAGGTGGTTGCTATAACAACAAGAGTAATATTGAAAAAGGCCCTGAAGAAAAAAGACCCTTATCTCAGGTGAGCGCCAGGGCCACTGGCCCTCTTGTTGTATATGCAACATATCGTCGGTGCAAATGCAACATGTCGTAACTACACCCTTATCAAAGCTGTAGTTACGATATTTTGCCCGATCAACGACGAAATTTATATGTTTAGAATATGTGAAGAATGTGTGAAATAATTTTCTTTTTTTCGTTGTAGGACCCAGTAGTAACAATAACTATTCGTAACGATTGTTCAGAATATTATTATGCTGGTTTAAGAGAAAATGACCTCTTCCCTGTCGTCATAGAACGAAATCTTGTCCCTGTTTGGTGTATACTAAAGGGCTCCTATGGACCAATGACCGTAATACAGTATAGAGATGGAGGTCTTGAGAACTTCTATAGAGGATGGTACGAGTATATTGACGGATTCGGCGTTTCGCGTGATGAGCATTGGCTTGGTCTCGACTATATCAGTAGTCTAACAAGAGATAAGACGACTGGACTTTACATATACATGGAACCATGGTCAAATGATGTTTTCCCATTGAATGCTACTATCACTTATTCTTATTTTAAAGTGGACAAGGATGCGGGTTACAGAGTAACAGTGAGTGGGATGACGAGCGATTGCGTGAATGAGCAATACCCCATTAACTTTGGTGATGGTGAAGAGTTTTTAACCTATGACAAGCCAGGAGATGATTTTATTTCTGCCAATTGCAGCATAATCCCTTGGTGGTTCAAGGACTGTGACCAGTTAAACTTGAATGGGCCTATTTCTAACGATTCAAATCAGCTATCTGTCGTAAAAAACAAGGCCTGCTGGGGTCCAAACATGACTCTTTCAAAGACAATAATGGCTATTATTCACATGCCATGGACAGTTTAAATATTTTTGAAAAAGCGCTACTTTTGGTCGGGATTTTACGCTGATTAGTACATATCGAAGTGTTTAAACAAAATTATCTCAATAACTAACAAAAAACATAATACCACATTAGCAGAAATAACCAGAGACATTTGTTAATTTAGGACAGCATTGGCCGCTAGTATTTTTAGATGCCAATAAAACAACGTACCATGCTCCTAACTTTTTACGACAGTGTTCAAACAGAACTCGCTCTAACAGGTATCATGCAAAAGGGGCTTATTGCTGTACACGGTATAATTGACCAATAGCAGCTGCCGATGAAGAATCAAACGACCAATCAAATAGTCCATGTAAGCAGGAAGCTGATTTTAAACTATTGTTTGGCGACTTGGACTATTTTATTTTTCTTTAATTTAATGGTTCTTGCGAAAGCATCTGCAAAACAACGCCGGTTGTAACCGAAGTGGAACTTCCTGTTTGAGTCAAGTGGCGTGGCTAGCAGAATCAGTGGGCGCGGCTAGCAGAGTCGGTGGGCGTGGCTAGCATCAGATGAGTAGGATCTTTTATCATATTTTATCATATTTTGGACTGAACACCTGCAAAAAAAAAAAACGTGTGATGCGTCACTTAGTCAAGCATTTTCCTGATCAATTCAACGTTTTTGCCACCCTCACACACAAAAAACCTACAAGGTAATATGTTTTGTTTTGAACAAATAGCAATCGTTAGGTGTATATTCTCTTAGTTTTTGGCAGTCATAAACTGTATCGTCTGGTAATTGGTAAAGGAGTTAAACAAGAGCACCACCTACGGGTGCCTACGCACGGCTGTTTGGTGCTGGATAGTGGAAACAATGCATATAGAGTTATCCCCCTTTATAGTATGAGTTGCTCTTTTGATAGTGAATAAGTGTGCCAAGTTCAAGTGAATGCCATTAGTAGAACCAGAGATATCACAAAATTTCAAAGTTTTCGCACGATGACGACGACACCAAGGCTTTCGCAATACCTCGGGATTTCTCCGAGAACAGCCGAGCTAATTAGTGTCCAAAAGGCAAACACAACAATTAACCGATTGCGAATATCAGTCAAAATGGAGTGTCAACTTAAGCCGTAAATTGACTTTTTTATCAGTAATATTTTTGTTTTGGGGACTGAAAAGTCGTAATTTCAGCATATCAAGATGTAGTTACGACGTTTAGGTCGCAAACTAACCATCTGCTTAGAACCAGAGCTTATGTTATGATCTTTCTCGAAGTATCTTTAATCCTTTCCCGTTTTCAAAATTCTATACTGGTCCAAATTCAAAAGTTCTGCAGACGAAAATTTTAATCGGATTTAATTTGAAAGAAAAATAAACATTCAGTACTGTAGAAAATATTGTGGAAAAAGAAGAAATTGCTTGTTTCAAGTATTTTTTTCTTTTCCGAAAATGTTTTCTCAAGAATTTAATAACAGTGACCTAAAAACAGGGGATTGTACGGGAAAGGGTTAATACCTAATATTACAAGTTGAATACCTAGTAAAACAGACGGATATATTCGCAAAACGCACATCGAATTATACGGATCGCGGCTTGATATGGTGAGCCAGGGCTCGAACCCTCGATTTTGAGGTTTTAAGTTAAGTACTCTACCAACAGAGCTAATCGGACTGACTAGTTACTGAAGTGAACTATGTAACTTGACTATTTTCAATGTATTACCTGTCCTTAAACCATTCCCACTCAGTGACGCTTTTAAACGCCTCCAAGGAAAAAAGCTTTGAAAAACATAGTGGAAAATGAAGAAATTGCTTGTTACAAGCAATTTCTTCATTTCCCACAATGTTTTCAACCCCAAAAGACAAATAAAAAAATATTACATCAGCTTGAAATTGTTGTCTGCAGCTTCTTTGAATTTTGGCCAGTCTTTTAATTTTGTTGTGTGGGAATGGGTTAAGGTAGTTTGGTCTATGTGGTTAAGGAAATGCGGTTGATATCACGCTGGTATATTATTACCATTAAACAGGATACAGTCTTCAGTTTAGACCTTCCTAGCTCAATTTCACACAATCTCACATTTAAACTCCCTTCAAAAACAGTTTTGGAAAGCATTGTGGAAAATTGAGAAATTGCCAATAACAAGCTAATTTTCAATAACCACAGTATTTTCTACCCTGAAACATAAAGAATTTTCAAACTTGAAATCGTCGTCTACAATTTCTTTCAATTTGAACCTGTCTTAATTATTGTTGATTGGTAATGTTTAAGCATAGCCAGATGAGATACACATTTCTGGCATTACAGCTTTGATTCGTGTCTTTCATATCTTTAACCCTTTCCTGTTTTTGCAAACTTTAAGACCTTTCCAAATTGAAAGGTTTAGCAGACCTATATTCAAATGGATATAATTTGGAAAATAACTATTCATTGAGGCTGAAAACATCGTGGAAGAAAGAAGAAACTACTTGTTACAATGTTTCTCAATCATAAAACCATAGGGACGTAAAACGTAAAATACAGGGGTTGAACATGAAAGGGTTAAAAAAGACAACCTTACGAATTATATTTGAAGCTTGTATTCTGGTCGATTTCTTTTTGTTGTTTTTTTTTTTTGTGACAAGTTGGCGTTTATGTAAAATGCAATTCTCTTACACTCAGTGAAATATTTAAACAATTACAAACAATTTAGCTCCGTAAAGTAGTTCCTTACGAAAGTAGAATAATATTTCGTAAACAGGCAAACCTAGGACCTTGGTCGATCAAACTGAACTGAAATATTTTGAACAGTACATCTCCATCTATGAATAACATTTTTCTTAAAATACGTCTTATTATTATTAGTATTATCTAAATTGTGCACGCACGGTGTGAGATCATGTTCAGTACAAATGCTTTTCTTTAAATATCCATGACTTTTACGGGTATTATTCATTCAGAGAGCTCGGTTTACCCTTTCCTGTAACAATCAATTTCTTCTTTTCTCACAATATTTTCTACCCTATTGACTGGTAACTTTCCAAATTTCACTCACTTTTAATTGTTATTGCAACTTCTTTCAAAAGAGACTGGACTAGATTTTTTTTAAAAAAGCAGGAAAGGGGCGTCAAAATTTCTAAATAATGTATTTAGGACTATAGTTGACTCTCGTGTACATGCTTTATATTTTCGAAACTGACAGGAACATGAATTCTCTTCAATCTAGACTGTATCTTTTACCACTATGATAAGATGACAGATATTTCAAGGACGAAATGATTTATTTGTTTGTTTGAATGGGGTTTAACGCCTCTTTTAACAGTTTTTAGTCATAACGCGACGGCTGAAGTACCTAACGATGGATTCCTGGTATATCTCGCACCAGTACTACCATTACATCAATTCCTAGCCTCCAGCTGCTATCCCACTTAGGTTTACGATTATCCATCCATTGGTGAGACAAATGTCGGCAAGGATATGTGCCCCCGCCGGGAACCGAACCGATGATAATGAACTAATTTTCAAAACACGAGATGAATAAAATCATTTAGTGCAATATCCCAGAGTATACTTTACATGATATAAATCTGAACAGATGTGAATAAGACAAAACCTATTCCTAATCACTTAAAAGGGGCAGTTATAAAGAAATTACGGAAAGGTCTAATGAAAATTATTGTTTCATTTACTTTTGACCGATGGGAAACAATTAATTGTATCTTTGTTGTGAATGTAGACATGTTCTTGCGATGTAATCTATAAGTTTTTAATAAAGTTTTTCTTTCTTTCTACTGTTCTGTTCCTATATTTTCAGTCATTCCTATTAATAGTTTTCATGTTGTAAAAGTGTTTCTTTTGTCTTTTGTTGTTGGTTTTTTTTTGGGGTTGGTTGGTTGGTTGGTTTAGACTGGTCTAAAAACAAAGATTTTGCAGAAGACAAATTTAAGTGAATGGGGTTTTTTTTACTTTTGGGGTAGAAATCTTTGTGAAAAATTAAGACATAGCTTGTAACAAGCAGTTTCTTCATTTTCCACATTTTCTGATAAGTTTTTGGGATATCAGAAAAAAAAAGTGAATATTCGAATAAGGAGTGAGTGTACTTTAAAACTATTCACAGTCCCAAAGCAGAAAGTTAATCCTGTATATTCCTCATTGAAAAAGTCATATCTTTGAACTTCATTACATGAAATTTATCCAAAACATATTTTTAATTGTTCATAATCTTATCGCCCACTTAATTGCTAAAAATTAAACGCATGGTTCTCAATAACTTGAGTCAACCACACAGTCTTTCATACACCGTGTAACTGATTTGTTCAAAATATAGCTCTCCCTATATAATATTTACTCCTAGGGAAATCGGTGGCTTAGTGCGAAAACATTATAAGTGTCTATAGTATAGACACTAATGATGTTTTTACACTAAGCTAACGAAATGCGCTATCGTGTATTTTGCCTCCGAACGGTATCCCTATACCTTTCCTGTAGGAGTTTTCATGTAGAACCTATACGCTCTGAAAGATACATTCTATTGCTGTATAATTTTATCGTGAAGACACGTTTTGTTGATGAAAAATGGAAGCAGTCAACATGGCGTTACCTTCCATGCGCTGAGACAAACGCAGTTTATAATTCAATAAAATAACACTAGTTCCGCCAATCAAAGTTCAAGCATTTTGACTGGTTGAATATTTGAATTTTACCTTTTAATGAAAACAATTTTAAGCACTCAATTATTTTGCATACTTGCAATTTTACACAAAACTAGTACAACCAATGGGTCGATAATCGTAGACCTATGTGGGATAGCAGCTGGAGGCTATTAAAGAATGTAATGGTAGTACTGATGTGAGAAATACCAGGATTCCATTGTTAGGTGCTCCAGCCGCCGCGATATAACTGAAAGATTGTTGAAAGCGACGTAAAACCCCATTCAAACAATCAAACTAGTACAATAGTTGCTTCGTATTCCTCGATGGTATTAAATCATAGGAAATGAAGACAATATGTTTTGTTTTCATGGAGATATGAAACTTAAAGCTTAATGACACTAATATACCCGCTTCACGTATTCATACAGTGTGATTAAGTTTACAGGTTCATACATCATTGAAAACAAAAAGAAAAATATTTTCATAAATGACTGCAATCAAACATAATGACGACATCAATGTTTATTTTCTCGTTTGATAAGCAGATCGATTTTCATATCTTAAGTCCGTATCCTATAATTCGCATTTCATTTATATCTATGACCATATATTGTGTAAGTTAAAGCCTTTTATACCCCAGTTATTGATCAATCGCTGGCCCCGTCCACTTTCCCCTTTGGCCTTGTCTATTGACTCCGACAGGAAGTCCCGCTTCGATTTTAAACGTCGTTATTTTGCAAATGTTGGCCAGTCTCATGTACAAAACGTCGTAACTACAGCTTGAATAGAAACAACAAAAATGTTTCACACGAATGGCTGCCAATGTGGGAGTTCAAATCTCAATTCCAGGCTGAATGAATGATTTGGTTTATAGACTTATTTCTTGATTGACAGCCTCGATTGGTCAATTATATGATGTCAGAGGTCAGTGGGCGTGGCCAGCGATCCGTTTACTCAAGAGAAGCCCGACAAGAATGGAACCTGCAACAAATTTATCAGTGGTATAGTACTAGTGTTCCTGTATCAATTTTGGTCTATATTTCATGAAAAGTTTGTTCTTGACAATTACGATAAATAACAAAATTATGGATTATCAAGAAAGAATATCTGTTATTGGCTAGATGGGGGAATCAATAAGAAAATCATATATTCATTGACAATCCATGTAATAAATATTTTTTCTCAACTTACTACCAGACGGCAAAATTTTAGACTGGTCTAAACTGAAAGGAGTTACAGATGACAATTCAAAGTTCGTGAACATTTATATTTATTCAACTTTCTGGGTAGAAAGCATTGTGTAATTTAAAGAAATCTCTTCATTTAACATCAGTTTTCTTTGATGGGCGTCAGAAAAGCGTCATTGTACGGTAACTGGTTAAAAGTAATTAAGATGACAACAGATAGAAATTTGACATATTTTCAGTCTAGTATCGTCATCTCGAGGAAACAGACCGTGGTATTTTTCCTCGTTTGCTCGCGGTTTCATTTAATCAATATACTGAAGATCGAGTAGCAGCATGTATCAAAAATTCCTACTAGCATTTCTAGCTGTAATTGTTAATTATTCTTTCTGTTATGGTATGCAAGGATCGTATCTACAAGTTCAAAACATTGCGGGTCCGGTTAGGAACTCAATTGTTTCATTTATTCTTGGTGCCCTGGATCTTCTGCATTGTGCCCATGAATGCCAAAGGAGATCTAGTATCTCCTTGTATTATACCGAGACGGACCAGAGATGTTACTGTAACACCGATACAGACACCACTACGCGTGTCTCTCTCAAAGATGGTGGTGGTGTTATTTTTGGATACTTCAGTGAATCAAGCCAGGTATATGTAAAATCTGTTACACTTTTAGAAAATCAAAGTACTGAAAGTACTGTAAGTTAGCATGGTTTTGTTAAGTAATCCTTTTTGTGGAAGGCTATAACAATAAATACACGAGGTTAAAGTTATCCAGGAGTTAACCCATTTCAACACGACAAAGTCTTAGACTGATCAAATTGATAGAAGTTGTAGATGACAATTTCAAGTTGTTGGAGTTTGGTAGAAAACATTGCGGACATTAAAGAAATTGCTTGTTACAAGCAATTTCTTCATTGTCCACAATGGTTTCCAGAGCTTCTTTCTTGAGATTCTTAAAAAGCGAAATTGAGTGGGAATTGGTTAGATAGCTTGCTTTTGAGACAGTTTACCAAAATTTGAAAAGAGTTTGTAATTTTCTTTAACTACGCCATAACTACTTTTCATGGCGTAGGCATTCAATGGATTTAGCGGTTAAGCCTCCAGAGACAGTTTGCACTCGTTGAAGTTTTAGAAAACTTCATAATTTTGTCTGCTAACTTAAGCTATCAAAGCTGACGCTTTGCTAGCTAAAAAACGACCGGGTAGGACACGAGAAAAGTACCCAGGTTTGTAATACTTTGGTGAATGCTTAGGCTGACCATGTATGAAACTTTTGGATTCAAGTACATTTCTTGAAGATTTAATAGTAATTGATGGAATGCCTCTGTTAATAGTAATGATACTGATAAAAAGAAAAATAGATTGGTCCATCCACTTAATCATTTCAACAGGAAGCGAACTTGGAAAGTCAATACATGTGTTTAGCGTTTTGGAAAATGGCGAATCAGCTAAGACGTTTATGTCACCATGTTTGCTCTTATTTAGTGTCACTTACTAAATATAATAAAATTGTCCTCATTGTGACTGTAATGTTGTTTTTTTTTTGTTGTTTTTTTTTTTTGTTAAGTGGTCGGGGCCAACAATCCGTCAATTCTATTTTTTACCCTGTGCTAATTTGAGAGATAATATTTATGATTCACTTCTACAGGATCCGATCTCTATTTCCCTTGTTTATTGCACAGAGTTCATGGTTAGTCTCTTTACGGTCAGGGATTGTGAAGGATTATTCATTATATAAAAGCATAATTCTTTTAAAAAAATCCGATCACTATTTTCATTTGTTTATGCTACGGAGTTAACGGATAGTCTCTTTATAGCAGTGGAGCCACAATAGATACACGTATTGTATTTCGATAACTGAGCCCTTGTTATGGAAAAATGGAAACAAATCTGAAACGACCTTCGGGAAATATGCCAAAACGTTTTGCCTTGCTTAGACTGCATGCTTTGTCCAGGTTAAAAGGGTCAGTATATCATATATGTCTATTTCTCGGGTGACAGGTGATAAAACAACAACAAAACAATAGAACCGGGTTTGATTGTGTTGCGTGACCTGGATGCTTGCAAAGTTCTCACCCGCATTAACGTAAAGTTTGTAAGACGCTACTTTTTATGAGAGTCAAACTAGTTTCTTCTTTTCTCATTCCTTGTCTGCCTTTCAGTGCTTAGAGGCAAATGGTTCATTTCGCTTTATATAGAAAACAAAAAAATATGTGCAAGAGATTCAAAATATACAACAATTTCGAAAACGACTTTTTTGATCGAAGGAGAAAAAACAAATGAAAATCGATGTCTTGTTTAAGGTATTCTTACTTTATTGTAATTAGGTTTATCTCTTTATTGTTAAATTCTTTCAATATGAAACATTGGCTGTCCGTACTTGTTTATCACAATATGTGTTCTCATGCACTATGCGAACATTATTATTATCAATTCAAGTTTGGCTAGCGTAGATGGCGAGTGAATATACTGTGAATGAATTGAACTGTTAATAATCATTTTTTATAACTTATATTATAACGATCAATTTTGAAAATATTTTAATTCGGACAAGATAATATTGAAATGAATTTAGGATTGGAAGAATAGTACATTTGCAGTGTTAACCGATTAAATAATTAGCAACGGTTTCCTCTCTAGAATCTGTGTCCTGATTTTAGCGGCGTGATATGTCAGCGGTGGGCGTCAAACAAAAATGTTATGTCATCCTGGACAAAACACGATTTTTCATATCAATCAAAGTTAAGAATAACCATCTTTCTGATTAAAATTGGGAAAAACAAAACAAATTTCAATATCTTAGAAAGTGATGAAGATACAACTGCTTTGTACTTAAACCAATTACTAGTCAATGATATTTTAGAATGGTTCAAATTTAAAGAAAACACAGTAAATAACTTTTAGTTGGTGAAGTTTTTTTTAAAATATATATTTGGACAGAACATATTGCTGATACTGAAGAAACTGTTGAAGTAAAAAACAATTTCTTCGTCTTCCACAATGTATTCCACAATCTTTTTCGTGGGGGCGTGACAATAACTAGACAGACGAGACGTTTTGAAAGATTTGATTTTCAAACGTCGTAAAGCAATGTCAATAAGTCAGATATCTTGAATAACGGATCATATAATTGCCAATATAGGTTTCGACGGCAACAATCACCACTACAACGTCGACACCTCCTCCGCCGGATTGCTCAAAGCATTATGATGCTGGTTACAAAGAAAACGGCGTCTACCCCTTGTACATCAACGGCGAAGAAGTGTCTGCCTGGTGTGTCATGAAATACCAATACGGCCCAATGACAGTTATCCAATTGAGGAACGGCGGAAACCTGAACTTCTACTGAGGATTTGATGACTATGTAAATGGTTTTGGTCACCCAAATGGGGAGTATTGGCTTGGACTGAAATTCATCGCTACTTTGACAAATGATACGCGAACTGGACTCTATATCTATCTGGCAGCGTACTCTGACGATTTTAACCTACCCCCAGAAACAATCACATACGCGAGTTTTCGTGTACACTCAAAGTCGAATTACAAAGTAGATGTATCAGAAGCCGATTTCGGTAGTGACTGCAAGACAAGGACTTCGCCAGTTGATGATTTTGGGGATGGACAGGAATTCGCCACCTTTGATAAAGATAAGAATGGATATGCACGATGTGCAGAAAGCGCTTGGTGGTTCGCAAAATGTATTCAATTTGATCTGAATGGACCAATTCGCAACGATACAAATTCTCAGCGCTACGTAAGTAACGAGAACTGTTGGGAGTCCAACACGCCCGTCGGAAGAATAACTATGGCAATAATACATTGGTTTTAACTATCGCCTAGTGCATTAAGTGTACAACTGATATATCTAGAAAGCTTCAAGGTTTCTGTTGAGTTACGCAAGAAGAAGGATTCCGATGAAAAAAATGTTTGCTGCAATGACATTGTTACGCGTAGAATTGTTATTCTGTATAACCAACATAAATAAATGTTCTGTTTTGTTATTTAACCCTTTAACCTTTCTTTGTTGCAAAATTTTAGACCCGTCAAAATTCGAAGGTTCTGCTGACAAAAAGAATGCATTTAATTTAAAAAAGACCTTCTCGGTGGGGTAAAAAACATTGTTGAAAAGACGAAATTGCTTGTGACAAGCAATTTCCTCTATTTTTACAATGATTTCTCAATTATAAAATCATAGGTGCATAGGCCTCCAGCCTGCATCAGGATCGACATCTTCGAAAATAAATGAAATGCTTAAATTTTAAATACCGTTATGTTTATAATCATATTCTCCACAGAATTTTATTAGGTTTTAGGTTTTCGACATTATTTCTGGACCTTTACCTACTTCAACGTTAAAAGGGCCATTTGCCCTGGGGCTCTCACCTGAGATAAAGGCTCTTTTTCTTTCAACAGTCTAATTACATGTAAAGGTTGACTTAATGACAAATTCCAATGATTGAAGACTAATTTGAAAGGAGGAGAATATTTTTTCCTACCTCTGGATCCATGGGTAATAATTTCAGAAATATGAAAGAAGTCAATGAATTAATGCTTCATGCAATACAAAGATTTTAAAGGATTCCACTTCCTTAAGCTATTTTCAAAGGGGACCACTTAAGGAACTTTTTTGCCAAATTTGGTTCAAATTGGCCCTATGGATTGGGAGGAGATGTCTTTTAAAAAGTGTTCTTTATTTTTCCATACCCCAACCCCTTGGAGCAGCGACCTTGGGGAGCAGAAGCTCAAGATTTTTAACAAATTTTAGAGAGGTCAATATACAGATATTTAATGCAAAGGCTCTACACCTTCAGGGTAATGCGGAGAATATTATTTAAAGAATATGATTATTTTACACCTTTGTTGCCATGACATACAGAGTTTTTAACGGATTTGAATTCGTTTAGCTATTTTCAAAATGGACAATCTAAGGAACATTTCTGCCAAATTTGGTTCAAATTGGCTGAATGGTTTGGGAGGAGGTGGCGTTCAAAAATGTGTCTCTTATTTCTAGATAAACCCCACCCCCTAAAGCTTTGTCCTTTTGGACCCGAGGGTCAATATGATAGCAATTTTGAAAGAGGTCAATATACTGATGTTTCATGCAATATATCAAGGGTCTACACCTTCTGGGTCAGGTGAAGAACGTTTTTTTTAAGATTATTTTGAACTGGCACTTTTTGTGCCATGGCAAACAGAGTTTTTAACAGATTTGAATTCCTAAATCTAAGGAACATCTCTGCCAAATTTGGTTCAAATGGGCTCAATTGTTTGGGGGAATATGCCGTTTAAAATTGTTCTTTATTTCTATACAAACTCCATTCCCTTAGACCCCGCCCCTGGTTTAGCTATTTTAAAAAGAGGTCAATAAACAGATGTTTATAGCAGCCGACGTCATAGCACAGTTGGTATCGCGTCGGACTCTCAATCTAGAGGTCCCGGGACCGATCCCCGACGGCGGCACTCATCCTTTCCGACAATTTGTCTCCCGCCAATGGGTCGATAGTCGTAGACCTTTGTGGGATAGCAGCTGGAGGCTAGGAAAGAATATGATGGTGGTACCGGTGTGAGAAATACCAGGAATCCAGGTGCTCCAGACGCCGCGATATAACTGAAAGATTGTTGATGGCGGCTGCCTTTGTTTACGTGAACCTTGACTGTCTCAATTAATGATTTGATTGGTCGATCTTTTTCTTTCTTTGAAATACATGGTCCTTTAATAACTTGAGCACGTTTTGTAATAAGCAGTCTTTAAGACATGCTATGCTTTAAATTGAGAAATTCTGTTGTCCTAGTATATCTGTCAGAATGCCGCAAATTCAGTAAATCTATGCTCCGGCAAAATGAAAATTCTTCATTTTCGATCTACACCGCAACTTAAACAAGCTGTAGCTAGGACGCCTAAGTCGCCAAACAAACAAAATACTTAACATAAAAGTTGTGGTTTACAATTCAATTCCTTCAATTCAAGTCTAAGCGATAACTTCAAACATACATTTCTGTAAATTTGAGCACAAGCGAAACCCTTTCAAAAGAAATTAAAAATAGGTAAAAGTCTTGGCTGAAAAGAAATGCCTCATAGCCAATAGATACCTTCAAACGGCGGCTGGACACTATCGGAGTCAATGAGTAAAGGGTTAATTGATTGGATGAGGTTTAACGCCACTTTGAACAATATTTCAGTCATATTGCGGCAGGTTGAGCACCTAACAATTGATTCCTGGTATTTCTCAAACCAGTACTATCACCATATCCTTTCCTAGCCTCCAGCTGGTATCCAACCTAGGTTTACAATTCTTCACAAATATAAAGACAAATGTCGGAAAGGATATGTGCCGCCGCCGGGGATTAAACCCATGACATCCCAAGCTTGAAGATTCGGAGTTTGCTGCGCTACCGACTGCGCTATGATAGAGGCTTTTTAAATCAGTCGAGGGACCCGCTCGCTTACTATTTTAAATGTTGACATAGTGAGCCAATTTTAAATTGAACGTAACTGAGTAGGACTTCAACGAACTTACTCAAAACAATACTTAGGGAAGGTGATGCTTCGTGAAAAATATGAATCCTTTCAGCTAAAGACTCTGTCACAAATAGGACAGCGGAGACAAAACTGACTTATCGCTGGCCTTTGCCCACTTACGACGTTTGCCCTGCCCACCGACTCCAACAGGATGTCCCGTTTCGATTTTAAACGGCATGATTTTGAAAAATGTATGGCCAGTAGCATGTAACAGAAATGTAGTACAGTTGGTTGGCGACTTAAACGTCTTAGCTACAACCTGAATAAGCTGCAGTTACAACGTTTAAGTCTCCAAACAAAAAAGGTTAACTGAAATGGTGGAAAATGTTGGTGATCAAAACTCATTTTTGGTCTCAATGAATGATTTCATTGGTCGACTGGTTTTCAATTGGCATTCGCGATTTGTCAATTGCTTATGCAAAATAAGGGTCTATGCTTTAAAATTGTAGTTTGCAAAAGTTACCCCCTGTGTTTCTATGTAAAATAGGGTGTGTCTATATTATGCCAAAATGAGACCCCCGAAGCATTATTTGAGATTTGAGTACCTCAATTACCAGCCAAAATCTGTCAGGCTGTGAAATGAGAAAGTAGAGAGTTCAACTCAAATTATTTTCCCAGGGACGTGCAGATATATATTTGAGAGAGTTTAAAGTATTTCGTGGGAGATGAAATGAAATAAATTACTGTTCAGTTTAGAAATACATACAGGCGTTACAAGCTGAAATATCCTTATCGTGGTAAAAGCTACAACAGAATTCTGATAGGACCATTTCTAAAATAATTGGTTAGTTTCAAGTAGGATGAGGAAAAATGGGAGTTTTCACGAGAGTACGATGTTGATAGTATGAGAATACGATGGTGGTGATGTGAGAGTACGATGGTGTTGATATGACAGTACGATTGTGATGATATGAGAGTTTGATGGTGATGATCTGAGCGTACGATGTTGATGATATGACAGGACGATTGTGATGAAATGAGAGTACTATTGTGATGATATGAGAGTACTTTGAAGATGATATGAGAGTTTGATGAGGATGATATGAGATTACGATGTTAATATGAGAGTTCGATGGTGATAATATAAGAATACTATGATGATGATATGAGAGTACGATGGTGATGATATGAGAGTTCGATGGTGATGATATGAATGTTCGATGGTGATGATATGATAGTTAGATGGTGATGATATGAGAGTACTATGTTGATGATATGAGAGTACGATGGTGATAAAATGACAGTACGATGATGATGATATGAGAGTACAATGATGTTGATATGAGAGTTCGATGGTGATGATATGATAATTCAATGGTAATGATATGGGAGTTTGATGTTGATGATATGACTGTACGATGGTGATGGTATGAGAGTACTATTGTGAGGATATGAGATCTCGACTGTGATGATGTTAGAGTTTGGGTTATGATACGAGAGTACGACGGCGATGATATGAATTAGATGCTACCATGAGAGAACACTAGCTATAACGCGATAACGTGATAACGCGAAATAATGATGAAGGTCAAGAGGTCCCATATTGTCCTAGATCGCTCACTTTAGTGATTAAATGGACAAATATAGATGCAGTTGAGACTTCAGAGTGCTGTTGATTTTGAAACCACAAGGAGTACACATAGCTTAAAAACGCGAATATATTGATCAAAGATCTTACCTAGTGTTCAAATCAAGTATACATGAATAGACATCCTTATCAACCTGATAAATACTTGACATGGTTTCATAAAAGTTAACGAAAAATGTGGCTTCTAAAGTGTTAACTAAAAAATTGCACCCAAGATCACAGTACCCTGTTTTCAAACAGAGAAAAAATCCAAACCTGAACTAAAGGAGTTACAATTTTTATCAATCTTTGAAAAACCAACTCCTACAGTGATAACAATGAATAAGTCATGAAGACCCCTTTTTCCATGGTTTTCCAATTGAGCTTATCAAATGTGTTCATCCTTTTAACCTAACACTTGATGTGAACAATTTACATTAAGACCGGACAAAGTGTGACCAGTAGAGTTTCAATAAAGAAACGGTAAATAAGCCTGTTGGTATAACCTTCCCATTTTCAATAGGATAAATTTCTTTGCTTCATCAATCGTTCTCATTTAGTTCAGCAAAATTTGACTAAAATCCTGGTCCTTTAAATGTGAATTAAGGAACTGTCATTAGAGCCCCTTCTCTCGTGTAACAAACTAAGGCCTCCCATTTTGAATATAGCGAAGTCGGTAGCGCACCAGACTCCTAATCTTCGATCATGGGATGTCATAGGTTCGATCCCCGGCGGTGGCATATATCCTTTCCGACATGCATCTCTCACCAATTTTTGGATAATCGTCAATCTAAGATTGATAGCAGCTGGAGGCTAGGAAAGGGTGTGGTGGTAGTAATGGTGTGAGAAATACCAGAAATCGATTGCTAGGTGCTCCAGCCGCCGCGATATGACTAAAATACTGTTGAAAGCGACGTTAAACACCATTCAATCAGTCGATCTGACCAAGTTTCATCAAGTAAGAGCCGAACTTATTGGCAAACAGTTAAATTGTTCATAAGACAGTTTTCACGTATTTTCCAATATTTTCTGAAATTGGGCTCTTCCATATGACGTTAGAAATATTTTGACCAATGATTATCAATTATGAGCCTATCAATAATAAGCCAAAATTGAGACCCTAGCGTGTTGACATTTGACGCAAATCGGACGACAATCATTAAAGCGGCTCTTATACAGATTTTCGTGAAATTTTTGATATAGCAAAATTATCTGCTTTCAAATAGTAATCAATGTTTTTCACGATTAATATTCATTCTCCTTACTAAATCTTCTAAATTTACTGTGTTTTATTCCCAATGTCCTTCTTTGAAAAATCGGAATTTATCGGATAAAGTCCTGAGTCTTTCGGTAATTCCAAGATCGACTGAATTGCTAGCAGAAGCCAATGACGTAATTGATACGTCATAGAAACCACAATGACGCAAATTTACGCAATTAACAGATGACATATTTAACCGATGAAAACCGATTCCATTCGGCTTGTACTTTTGCTGACTTATTTGTCGTCTCGTAACTCGAAATATTATTGCTTCGTTTCTTTCTTTTTATAAAGTTATGAACAGTCATTTTTATAACAAAATGAGCCTAACAACCATATTTCAAATATCTAAAAATATTACAGTTAGAAATTGGAAAACTGAGAGCTAAAATGATTCTGTCCTAATCTGTACAAGAACCGTATTAAAGGGTCACAGAAGCTCACAATGAGCTCGTTGTACTATTGTGAGCATAAAATCTGTGTTAAAATGACGTAAACATAGACTCACAGCGTTGCTGAGAACTGTGTTTATCACTTTTAACCTCAAACAAATAACATACACCAATGTCGTGATACAAAGTGTTCGTTCGGCATGAGCACCAGAAGGCGAGAATACGATGATACGAAAACTCAACGAAGATAACACGATGGTGCATTGACAATAAAGTCGTAATACGAAGAAGATAGTACGAAAGAACAATGATGATATAGCGATGATACGATGACGATATCACGAGAGTACGATGGTGATAACGCGAGAATAAGATGGTATCATAACATTAGTACGATAGTGAGATTACAATGATATATCATATTCTAGACATCGTTCGTTGGTACTCTCGCCTTATTGTAGTCTTTCCCAAGCTTTATCACAATAGGGCTCTCGTATTATCAGCGTACTCTCGTTTTGTCCCACTGACCCCCGCGTTAAAATCTTTATTTATTCCTTGTTATTATTGTTGTTGTTCGCAATTCGGTATCAGTTGTAAAGAAGTGGTCTCGATTAAGATAAACTTTAATACATCCACATTCTTGCGTTAACGTATGTTTCAATCGGTTGAAAACAACGTGTATTACGTGAATGATAAATATATCGTCGGTGTGCGAGCATAATGTCGTTATTATAGCTTTATCAAAACTGCAGTTAAGATATTTTATATATATTCCAGCCAATGATTCGTATCTAATGTAAAAACCTGTTTTGTCATTAGGAAATATTTGAATTATCGTAAGGTACATGAAAAAAAATAATATTTAAATGGAATAATGCATCGGGAATTTATATTGAAGGGACATTTCGGCTCGCTGGCCTTGTAGGAGATTTCTAATATAGACAACTGACGGACGAATGGGTACCATTATATCATTTTCTATAATTTCCGGTGGATTGTCACTTGATACTTACCAAAATGGAGTGAAATTATCATGACTATCATAATTAACGCACTGTTTTGAATTTTTTAGCCCAGCTTTCGTTCATATAGAGCTACCGAACGACAGATAAAAAGGAATTTAGGCACCGATGACGTCATCATGTTGCTATTGTAATTCAAGTGCGTTATGACGCGCTTTTATAGACTTTTGACGAAACATTTCATAAATGGTATATCGTTTTCATAAAAGAAATAGAATAATCGTTTGTTTGTCGAATAAGATCGAATTATCCTTGATTTCGTAAACAACTAAAGCATTTTTCCAATCGTGACTCCGCCACTCGTGAAAGTTTAGCTTTTATTGTACACTCAATAAAAGATAAAACGATCTTATACTAATATAAACAATTACCCTTAATTATGACATGGCTAAACTCACTTTTCGGTGAATAGGACAGCTAAACAAAATGTTTTAATCATGATAATTCCATACCTTATTTTTTATTGAACGCTAATTCGATTTCGTGTCTATCTGGACTCAAACTGATCTGTATATTGGATATCATTTATTTCCAATCTGATAAGATATCTATGATTGACATATCCTTAGGTGATCTGAAATTTCAATTGTCTTTTTACACATACATTCTTTGGGAGTTCATAAATCTCAATATAGAAAATAAATTATGAAGGCGGTTTTATTTAGAAATGACAAGATAATGTAAAATTGACGATAATGATCCAAAATGAATAGTATTGACAACAATGAGGTTTGTGGTTGCTGATGCTAGCTTTTTTTTAAAGGTTGACAATTCACACGTTTATGAAATCAATACTAGCTTCAACACATCTGTCGGAAATGACGTCAATTGCGCGCACTTTGATCTCTGTATCACCAAACGTCATTTCCGCCCGAATTTCTCTTCTTTTTCCGTACTCTACCTCACTTCCTTCCAATGACAAACTTAAAGTTCCACAGCGGGTGACCTCGGTGTCAGAGATGAAGGAAACGTCATCTTTGTCCGTGCTGTATATATGTATGGTTGTGGTAGACTGGTCCCTGCGTACTGGCGTGTATCTACGGACTATTTTGTCCCCTAGACCGACTGACTGATTCACATAGACAAACACGTCAAATATATCGGTACACCAGTCGACCCCATCTTTAGAAATCCGTTTATTTTCCGGATGTAGGTTAGAATCAAACCTGTGAAGTACTCCAACTCCGTACGTTTGGCAAGACCTCCTTTCGGTAACGACATTTGGATCTAGGCCGAAGTAAACAGCCCCTGTAATTTTAGAATTATATTTGCTTGATAGGTTTTTGGGTTCAGTAATGCCCGGTCATGTGTTCTAAATATTACATTATTGAAAAGCACACCTGAGTTTCAAATCGTGGAACCGTCTCTAAATGCAAGATAAGTCGATTTGAATTGAAAATAAATTTCGGTAGTTTGACTTCCAAAAATAGATCCACATCTTTCGACAGTTCTTAGATAAGACCTATGTTATTTATAGCATGGATATTGAGAAGCTTTTCTTATTCAATAAATAAGACACAAAATTTATCATTTGGTTGAGCTTGAGATCCATCAGTTATTTACTGGATCATTTATCGGGTCTTACAAGACAATAGATTCTACAGACATACCCCCCCCCCCCCCACACACACACACAAAACATGATATTTACACTTATTTTTCAGTATGCCCTTTATCAAAGCAGCCGTGAAAGAGAGTTCATTTAGTGTATGTGTCTCATTGATCATAACCAGTAACCTGATATGTAATTGAAACTTTTCTAAGCAATTATAATATTCTTAAGGTAGCCCCTGAGTTATATTGTATTAAACCTGATACCATTTGAGGAAAAGTTTAAAATTGCAAAGTCTAACATAATTATAGTGTGTTTGTTTACTAAAACATGTACCTTTCACAATAGTCATGCTCACACCAGGTGGAATGATGATCTTTAGAAGGCCTCCAAAGTCTTTGCGAACCTCGTGCTGGACCATGGAAGACTCGGCAAAACCTCCGACTAGAAACATGTACGACAAACCTAAAAGTATTTACAAATGAGCATAGGTCCAACGTAAAGAAAAGTTTCCCATAAAAGCTATTCTTACAGTTTTCTAACAATACAAATAGAAACAAAGTACATACACACTGTTTTGAATTTGTTTAAAGTTTTTGTTTTGTTTTCGTGTGTGTGTGAGTGAGAGTGTGTCTGTGTGTGTCTGTGTGTGTGCGTATGTGTGTGTGTTTGCTATTCATTTAGTTCTCGTAAAACGAAATAGCTTCAGTTTTCAGAGGCAGAAAACTCCAGACCTCATGCATTGTCCTATTTTAAAGATATGATTCCCAATTGCAACAATATTTTTTGGTAGCAAGTTTCCGTTCATTTATTTTGAAACTGTAGGAGGAATGGCACACACAAAAATGCTAACGGACAGACTCATGGACGTAGGAAAGACGTATGGAGGACCAGAGCAATAACATAATGCGACCGTTCGGGTATAGAACAATATATAGAATAGCTTTCTGCCTTATTGTATTGTGCATTTCATTTTCGAAAAAAACTATCGAACAGTCTTATACTTTATTATAGCCCTGCGATTTCATTTCCGAATATATCGAACATAAATAAAACAATTTGTATACTCCGTTCGCCAATATCATATTTCCATCTCCGTGCTACAAACATTTGACTCTATTCTATTTCCAAGCGGTAAGTATACAAACACGGTGTTGCACGATATTCTATTACCATTTCGACAAGGAAAAAACATAGTGAAACTCGGTATTCCATTGTCATCGCTTTCACTATACAACCACTGTGTTAAACAATTACTATTACCACCGCGTCAACGAAGCAAACACGGGGTAACATGACATTCCATTGCCATTAAGGTAACTATAGAAATATGGCGTTTCACGATAGTCTATTGCAATCGCACATACGACACAAACAAGGCGTTACAAAGTTTTCTAGTGTCATCGTGGTAACGATACAAATGAGGTGTTACACGGTATTCTATTTTCATCACGATAACGACCCAAACATGGTAAAACACGGTATTCTTACGTCAACAAGTAACGACATAAACACGGTAAAACACGGTATTCTTATGTAACCAGACGATGTTTTGTGGTTTGGGCTGTAATCTTTTTCCATTGGTTTCTTTAATTCATTGGTTTGGGCGCGTTTTATCACATGATCTCTTTGTCCCGTTCTACTCTGACGGTTTCACGGTCGAGAAGTCACGACATTTGACATTCTGTTTGTTGGTTCACGGAATTCTGAGAATTCTCTATAAATCATTGGTATTGAAGGTTTGTAAATGATTTCTACATTCCGTTGTTCTATCCGAGACGTTCGATTGATCTGTTGAAATGCCCCGGGTCCAGATCGGGTTGTAAATATCGTTCCTTGTTTATGTCATTAAATTTCGCGCCAGCTGTTTACTATCCGGTTCGTCCCATTCACCTTCGTACCTATCTCTAACTGGCATGTTTTTAATAAAAGTCACGTTGTTTTTACAGGATCACGCACGGTAGAAAGATGACGGACGATTTGGTTTGATGATACAATCAGTTCCTTAAAATCGATCGTCTGCTATTATGATAATTATAGTAAACCTTGTACATGGCGGTAAAAGGAGAAATCAGTGTTTTTTTATTGCATCTTTTCAGATTGTTTTATTTCACGGTTACGGGACGGAGAATATATGATAGTTGATACTACTTCTTGAGTCTCTTGTTCATTACTCCGGACCTTGCGATCCCGACCCTGATACCCAAGGTTGTTGGTACCTGCCATACAATAACCGACGTGGTCACACTTGTGTCAACAATTAACGACATAAACACGGTAAAACACGGTATTCTTACGTCAACAAGTAACGATATGAACACGGTAAAACACGGTATTCTTACGTCAACTTACGTCAACAAGTAACGACCCAAATATGGTAAAACACGGTATTCTTACGTCAACAAGTAACGTAAGCATGGTGTATTTATGTTTTTCTTTTGCCATTGCGGTTACTACACAAACACGTGCTACACTATATTTCTATTGCCGTAACGATTCAAACACGGTATACAAGAGGAACATGATGGTCCTAAATCGCTCAACTGAGCCATCTGTAAATTACAGTACTTTTTTTGTCTACCCTGAAATCCTTTGTATTTAGATTTCACTCAAAATCTAATTACTGTTTGCAACTTCAATGGGTGTAATTCTAGCAACCTTGGTAGAGAACAATCTGGATGTACTATAAATCAATATGAATGCATTACAACTTATACGATAGGAGAGAAAGATATTTGAACATGCTCTCATTGAGTGTCGTTTCTAATCCTATGAGCATATTTTCCTGTAACATAGTACAAATTTATTTAGTCATGCTACATACCAAATATGAATGCCCTTCACGTTATATTTTAGAAGGAGAAGCCTTTGAAGCTGCTCTAATTGGATGTTTTCCCAAAATTTTAGACTTCTGGGGCAGTGCCATGTTTTATCCAAGGGATAAGATTTTAGCTAACATGGTAGAGAACCATCTGGTTATGCTATATACCAAATATGAATGCCTGAGGCTTTGTAGATTGGGAGGAAAAGACTGTAGAACATGGTCTAATTGAGCATTTCTACGAACTTTCGACACCAAGGGAAGGGGTGTTTTTTAACCTACAAGAATAATTTAATAACAAGAGGACCATGATGGTCCTAGATCGCTCAACTGAACTGTCTGCTGTTAAAAACATGCAACTAGAGACAAATAACTAAAATCAGTTTCATGAAGATAGAGGCAAAACTCTGACTTCTATATTGAAAACAAAGAAAATGTAATTATGGCCCCTTTTCCTGTGTTATCCTATAGAACCTTCCCATAATCTATCAGATTCATCTTTATGACCTAACAAGTATCCTGACCAAGTTACATGACAATTGAGCCAAGTTGATGACCTCTAGAGCATTAACAAAGAAATTGTCATCAAGGCCCCTTTTCCTGTGTTTTCCAAAAGTACCTTCTTATAATCAATTGGGTTCATCCTCGTGACGAAACAATTATTCTGGCCAATTTTCATGAAAATTGAGCCAAATAGTGGGCTCTAGATTGTATAGGAAGAAATTGTCATAAAGGCCTCTTTTCATGTGTTTTCGGAAAGATCCTTCTAATAATCAATAGGGTTCATCTCTTTGACCTAATAATTATTCTGGCCTAGTTACATGAAGATTTAGCCTAAATTTTGGCCTCTGGACTGTAAACAAAGAAATTGTCATGAAGGCCCATTTTCCTATGTTTCCGATAAACCTTTCCATAATCAATAGGGTTCATCCTTATGACCTAACAATTATTCTGACCAAGTTTCATGAAGATTCGGCCAAAATTGTGGCCTCTAGAGTGTAAACAAAGAAATTGTCATTAAGGCCCGTTTTCCTATGTTTTCCAATAGAATCCTCCAATAATCGATAGAGTTCATCCTCATGATCAAACAAATTCTGACCAAGTTCCATGAAGATTAAACCAAAATTGTGGCCTCTAGAGTGTAAACTAAGAAATTGTCATTCAGGCCACTTTTCCTGTGTTTTAGGAAAGATCCTTCATAATTCTAATAATCAATAGGATTCATCTCTATGATCTAACAATTATTCTGGCAAAGTTTAATGAAGATAGAGCCATATTTGTGGCCTCTAGAGTGTAAACAAAGAAATTGTCATTAAGGCCCCTTTTCCTGTGCTTTTAAATAGAACCCTCTCATAATCCTTAGGGTTCAGCCTCATGACCTAACAATTATTCTGACCAAGTTCCATGAAGATTGGGTCAAAACTGTGGCCTCTAGAGTGTAAACACTTCAATTGTTGACGCCGAACGACGCACGACGCACGACGGGCGACAGACATTCAACGATCACGTTGTGCTCAGCTGAGCTAAAAATTGATAGATAACAGCCAGGCTATGCTACACTCAAAATGTAAATGCCCTCCCCCTTAAAATGAAGATTTTTTAACATACTCAAATTCTGCGTTTTTTCCCAATTTTGGAACCCTAGTGCAGGGCCGTTTTGGACCCTAGGAGGACAACTTTTAGTGATATTGTACAATACCATCTAGTTATGCTACATACTAAATACGAATTTCCTAGACCTTATAGTTTAAGAGAAGTCTTTCGAAACTGCTCTTGTTAAGCATTTTTCCAAACTTCGGACCTCAGGGGCGGGGCCATTTTTGACCCCCAAGATTAAATATTTAAAAACTTGGTAGAGAACTATATGATTAAGCTCTATATAAAATATAAATGTCTTTGGCCTTGTAGTCTATGACAAGAGGACCATGATGGTCCTAAATCGCTCACCTGAGGCATCTGCAAATTACAGTACTTTTTAGTATAAAAAAGACACAACTTGAGCAAAATAAATAAAACAAATATAAGATTTTGGGCTTTGTACAAAACAATCCAGTAATGCTTTACAATACAATTGATTTTGTTTGTTTGAATGGGGTTTTACGCCGCTTTTAACAATCTTTCAGTTATATCGCGGCGGCTGGAGCACCTAACAACGGAATCCTGGTATTTCTCACACCAGTACTACCATTACATCCTTTCCTAGCCTCCAGCTGCTATCCCACATAGGTCTACAATACAATTGAATTCCTTTGGCTTTATTGTTTAATCCATTACCAAACTATCCAAGAGTTTGTCACCCTCAGGTTTGAAAAAAAAACATAGTGAGAAAGGGAGTGACAAGCAATTTATCCATTTCTCACAGTGTTTTCTACCTGAAATTCTTTGTATTTAGATTTCAATCAAACTCTTATTACTGTCGGATACTTCAATGGGTGTAATTTTAGCAACCTTGGTAGAGAACAATCTGGATGTACTATAAATCAAAATATGAATGCATTACAACTTATACATGAGGAGTGGAAGATATTTGAACATGCTCTTATTGAGCTTTTTTCATATCTTTGGATGTCTTGGGAAGGACCATGTTTGTCCAAAGGATGTGAACATGGTAGATAACAATAATGTTATCCTATGTTTTTAATGTAAATGCTCTCGAACCTATATTTAAGAACAAGAATTCTTTCAATGCGATTTACACAATTTTCGACCCAAGGAGCAGAGACATTTTTTATCCTAAGAGCATGTTTTCCTGTAACATGGAACAAAATTATTTAGTCATGCTACATGCCAAATATGTATGCCCATCACCTTATATTGATGTTGCTCTAATTGAGTGTTTTCCAAAATTTTTGACCTCTGGGGCAGTGCCATGTTTTATCCCAGGGCTAAGATTTTAGCCAACATGGTAGAGAACCATCTGGATATGCTATATACCAAATATGAATGCCTTAGACTTTGTACATTGGGAGGAAAAGACTATTGAACATGGTATAATTGAGCATTTTTACAAACTTTGGACACCCAGGGAAGGGGTGTTTATTGACCTACAGGCATAATTTAATCAAAACTAATAGATAACAGCCAGGATATGCTTCACCCAAAATATAAATGCCCTCCTCCTTAAAATGAAGATTTCTTTTTTTTTTTTTTTAGCATACTCAAATTTTGTGTTTTTCCCAATTTTGGACCCCTAGTACAGGGCCGTTCTTGACCCGAGGAAGACAACTTTTGGTGATATAGTACAAAACCATCTGGTTATGCTACATACCAAATATGAACATCCTAGACCTTATAGTTCAAGAGGTGAAGTCTTTTGAAATTGCTCAAATTAAGCATTTTTCAAAACTTCGGACCTCAGGGGCGGGGCCATTTTTGACCCCATAGATTAAATATATAAAAACTTGGTAGAGAACCATATGATTAAGTTCTATGTAAAATATAAACGCCTTTGGCCTCGTAGTCTATGAAAAAAAAGACAAAATAGATTTTCTAAAATTTCCCATTTTCATTTGCCGCGGTTACAAGAATTTTATACAGAATTAAATTCTTTTAACAACTTTTGAAGAGTTTCACCCAAGGAACATCCCGGCAAAGTTTCAGCTTGATTGGCCTACTGGTTAAGGAGGAGAAGATTTTTAAAGATATTTAAAGATTTACTAAAGATTCCCATTTTTAAATGCCGCGGCATCCAGAGTTTTTGACGGAATGAAATTCTTTTAACAACTAATGAAGAGCTTCACCCAAGGAACATCCCTGCAAAGTTTCAGTTTGATTGGCCAACTGGTTCAGGAGGAGAAGATTTTTAAAGATATTTAAAGAATTACTAAAGATTCCCATTTTCAAATGCCGCGGCATCCAGAGTTTTTGACGGAATTAAATTCTTTTACAACTTTTAAAGAACTTCACCAAAGGAAAATCCCTGCAAAGTTTCAGCTTGATTGGCCAACTGGTTTAGGAGGAGAAGATTTTTAAAGATATTTAAAGAATAACTAAAGATTCCCATTTTCATATGCCGCGGCAACCAGAGTTTTTGACAGAATTAAATTCTTTTAACAACTTTTGAAGAACTTCACCCAAGGAACATCCCTGCAAAGTTTCAGCTTGATTGGCCTACTGGTTTAGGAGGAGAAGATTTTTAAAGAAATTGTGGACGGACGGACAGACGGACAGACGGACAGATGGACAGACGGACAGACGGACAGACGGACGGACGGACAACAACCGATCACAATAGCTCACCTCGCACTTTGTGCTCAGGTGAGCTAAAAAAATAACAACAACAAAGATTTACTAAAATTTCCCATTTTCATATGCCGCGGTTACAAGAGTTTTTCACAAAATTTATTTCTTTTAACTACTTTTGAAGAGCTTCACCCAAGGAACGTCCCTGGCCAACTGGTTTAGGAGGAGAAGTTTTTTTTAAAGATTTACTAAAGATTCCCATTTTCAAATGCCGCGGCAACGGGAGTTTTTGACGGAATTAACAACTTTTGTAGAACTTCACCCAAGGAACATCCCTGCAAAGTTTCAGCTTAGATTGGCCTTCTAGTTAAGGAAGAGAAGATTTTTAAAGATATTTAAAGAATTACTAAAGAGTCCAATTTTCAAATGCCGCGGCAACTAGAGTTTTTGACGGAATTAAATTCTTTTAACAACTTTTGTAGAACTTCGCCCAAGGAACATCCTTGCAACGTTTCAGCTTGTTTGGCCTACTGGTTTAGGAGGAGAAGAAATTTAAAGAAATTGTGGACGGACGGACAGACGGACGGACGACGGACAACGACCGATCAGAATAGCTCACCTCGTACTTTGTGCTCAGGTGAGCTAAACAAGAGGACCATGATGGTCCTAAATCGCTCACCTGAGGCATCTCCAAATTACAGTACTTTTTAGTATAAAAAAAGACACAACTTGAGCAAAATTAATAAAAGATATATAAGATTTTGGGCTTTGTACAAAACAATCCAGTAATACTTTATAATAATAATGAAAGCCTTTGGCTTTATAGTTTAATCCATTACCAAACTATCCCAGAATTTGTCACCTTCAGGGAAAACAGGTTTGAAAAATACATAGTGAGAAAGGGAGTGACAAGCAATTTATCCATTTCTCACAGTGTTTTCTACCTGAAATTCTTTGTATTTAGATTTCAATCAAACTCTTTTTACTGTCTGCAACTTCAATGGGTGTAATT
The DNA here is from genome assembly GCA_946902895.1 of Fragum fragum. Classification (NCBI taxonomy): domain Eukaryota; kingdom Metazoa; phylum Mollusca; class Bivalvia; order Cardiida; family Cardiidae; genus Fragum; species Fragum fragum. Next base: position 363,743 of record OX336374.1, on the reverse strand, counting down.
TTAGCAACCTTGGTAGAGAACAATCTGGATGTACTATAAATCAAAATATGAATGCATTACAACTTATACATGAGGAGTGGAAAATATTTGAACATGCTCTTATTGGGCTATTTTCATATCCTTGGATGCCTTGGGAAGGGCCATGTTTAAATATTTAAAAAAAACTTGGTTGAGAACAATATGATTGAGCTCTATATAAAATATAAATGCCTTTGGCCTTGTAGTCTGTTAAAAAAAAAGACAACAAAGATTTTCTAAAATTTCCATTTTCATATGCTGTAGTTACAAGAGTTCACGGAATTAAATTCTTTTAACAACTTTTGAAGAGCTTCACCTAAAAAACATCCCTGCAAAGTTTTAGATTGATTGGCCCAATGGTTGAGGAGGAGAAGATTTTTAAAGATTTTTACAGATTTACTAAAGATTCCCATTTTCACATGCCGCGGCAACCAGAGTTTTTGACGGAATTAAATTCTTTTAACAACTTTTGTAGAACTTCACCCGAGGAACATCCCTGCTAAGTTTCAGCTTGATTGGCCTACTTGTTTAGGAGGAGAAAATTTTTAAAGATTTTTACAGAATTACTTAAGATTCCCATTTTCACATGCCGCGGCAACCAAAGTTTTTGACGGAATTAAATTCTTTTAACAACTTTTGTAGAACTTCACCCAAGGAACATCTCTGCAAAATTTCAGCTTGATTGGCCTACTGGTTTAGGAGGAGAAGATTTTTAAAGATTTTTACAGATTTACTAAAGATTCCCATTTTCACATGCCGCGGCAACCAGAGTTTTTGACGGAATTAAATTCTTTTAACAACTTTTGTAGAACTTCACTCAAGGAACATCCCTGCAAAGTTTCAGCATGATTGGCCTACTGGTTTAGGAGGAGAAGATTTTTAAAGAAATTGTGGACGGACGGACAGACGGACAGACGGACAGACGGACAGACGGACAGACGGACGGACGGACGACGGACAACGACCGATCACAATAGCTCACCTCGCACTTTGTGCTCAGGTGAGCTAAAAAGGTATTGTCATTGCGGTTACGACACAAACACCGTTTTACACATAATTCCATTGTCATCGCGATGATTACAAAACACGGTGTTCTTTCGCAGTAGCGACACAAACACGATTCTTCAGAGTAAACCATCGCGCTGAGGATAGAAACTCGTGTTACACGCTATTTTAATGTCGTCACCGTAAAATTTTAAACACGTTGCTACACGATTTTCTTATGTAATCACCGTGACAAAAGTAAAAGCGTGTGTATTATAGAATTTAATATAGTGTAACAGAATACCAATCGGCATGACATATGCTTTATCCGAGCTAAGTTTCAAACATTTGATGCTCTATTTGGATCAGAAACAATTCTTACTCTATTTAGCGATATTTCATATCAAGCTCGTATTTCAACAATTGTATTCCTTTCTATTCTATCGCAACGAACCCGGGACTACATCGTATTTTATTTTCGTCTATGGAGTTTTTCTTATTTTCACCGCGACGAAAGAAAAAAATGCAAGGAGACTTTACCTCTTGTATTTGGGTCATTTAAAACCGCACCAATCGCTTGCTTCATTCCATCTATGGTGGGCAAGAAGAGACGTCTCATGGCACTTGGTGTGAGTTTTAACATACCATTGCTTGTCCAGGTCACCTCTGGATCACCATACTTTTTAACAGCGCTATCTACAGACTGACCCTTAAAAAGATAGTAATTTTAAAACCCTTTGCTTTTTTTTCAATTTAATCGACGGATTGTTTACATCACCATTAACCCATTCCAACACAGCAAAATTTTAGACTGGTCCAAATTGAAAGAAGCTGCAGACAACAATTTCAAGTTGATGAAATCTGAATTTTTTTCATCCTTTTGGATAGAAAACATTGTGGATAATGAAGAAATTGCTTGATACAAGCAATTTCTTCATTTTCCACAATGCTTTCCAAGGCTTTATTCTTTGGATGCGTAAAAAGGAGGGATTGGGTGGGAATGGGTTAAAAAAAAAATGGTTGCCTTGCGACCTAAACGTTCAACCACATCTTGTAGTAACTTTTAAGTCGTCAAACCAACTAAACTGTTCCACTTAAATATCGAGGAATATCGGAGTTCAGTGTTCACATCTTGACTAAATGAATGATTTAATTCCGATGTTTTTATTGACAGTGATAATCCATCAGTCTGTGCATCCTATCTGTCTTCAACAACAACAAGAGGACCATGATGGTCCTAAATCGCTCACCTGAGGTATCTCCAAATTACAGTACTTTTTAGCATAAAAAAGACACAACTTGAGCAAAATAAATAAAAGATATATAAGATTTTGGGCTTTGTACAAAACAATCCAGTAATGCTTTACAATAATAATGAATGCCTTTGGTTTTATAGTTTAATCCATTACCAAACTATCCCAGAATTTGTCACCCTCAGGGAAAACAGGTTTGAAAAATACATAGTGAGAAAGGGAGTGACAAGTAATTATTCCATTTCTCACAGTGTTTTCTACCTGAAATTCTTTGTATTTAGATTTCAATCAAACTCTAATTACAGTCTGCAACTTCAATGGGTGTAATTTTAGCAACCTTGGTAGAGAACAATCTGGATGTACTATAAATCAAAATATGAATGCATTACAACTTATACATGAGGAGTGGAAAATATTTGAACATGCTCTTATTGAGCATTTTTCATATCCTTGGATGCCTTGGGAAGGGCCATGTTTGTCAAAAGGATATAAACATGGTAGATAACAATAATGTTATCCTTTGTTTTTAATGTAAATGCTCTGGAACCTATATTTAAGAAGAATTCTTTCAATGCAATTTACGCAATTTTAAACCCCAGGAACAGAGACATTTTTTATCCTAAGAGCATGTTTTCCTGTTATGTAGTACAAAATTATTTAGTCATGCTACATACCAAATATGTATGCCCGCCACCTTATTTTTTAGAAGGAGAAGACTTTTGATGTTGCTCTAATTGGGCGTTTTCAAAAATTTTTGACCTCTGGGGCAGTGCCATGTTTTATCCCAGGGCTAAGATTTTAGCTAACATGGTAGGGAACCATCTGGATATGCTATATACAAAATAATGCCTTAGACTTTTTAGATTGGGAGGAAAAGACTATTGAACATGGTCTAATTGAGCATTTTTACTAACTTTGGACACCCAGGGAAGGGGTGTTTATTAACCTACAAGCATAATTTGATCAAAACAGATAGATAACAGCCAGGCTATGCTACACTCAAAATATAAATGCCCTCCTCCTTAACCCTTTCCTGGTTAATCCCTGGTTTTTACGTCCCTGTCATTTCATAATTAAGAAAACATTGTGGGAAAAGAAGAAATTGCTTGTAACAAGCAATTTCTTCTTTTTCCGCAAAATTCTCTACCCTACTGAATGGTTAATTTTCAAATAAAATCAACTTCAAATTTTCGTCTGCAAAACCTTTGAATTTGGATGGGTCTAAAATTTTGCAAAACAGGAAAGGGTTAAAATGAAGAATTTTTTTTTAACATATTAAAATTTTGCGTTTTTTCAAATTTTGGACTCCTAGTGCAGAGCTTTTTTTGACCTGAAGAAGACAACTTTTAGTGATATGGTACAAAACCATCTAGTTATGCCCAATACCAAATATGAATAGCCTAGACCTTATAGTTTAAGAGAAGTCTTTTGAAATTGCTCTAATTAAGCATTTTTCCAAACTTCGGACCTCAGGGGAAGGGCAATTTTTGACCCCAGAGATTAAATATTTAAAAAACTTGGTTGAGAACAATATGATTAAGCTCTATATAAAATATAAATGCCTTTGGCCATGTAGTCTGTTAAAAAAAAGACAACAAAGATTTTCTAAAATTTCCCTTTTTCATATGCCACAGTTACAAGAGTTCATGGAATTCTTTTAACAACTTTTGAAGAGCTTCACCTAAAAAACATCCCTGCAAAGTTTTAGATTGATTGGCCTACTGGTTAAGGAGGAGAAATTTTTTAAAGATTTTTACAGATTTACAAAGATTCCCATTTTCACATGCCGCGACAACCAGAGTTTTTGACAGAATTAAATTCTTTCAACAACTTTTGTAGAACTTCACCCAAGGAACATCCCTGCTAAGTTTCAGCTTGATTGGCCTAATGGTTAAGGAGGAGAAATTTTTTAAAGATTTTTTACAGATTTACTTAAGATTCCCATTTTCACATGCCGCGGCAACCAAAGTTTTTGACGGAATTAAATTCTTTTAACAACTTTTGTAAAACTTCACCCAAGGAACATCCTTGCTAAGTTTCAGCTTGATTGGCCTACTGGTTAAGGAGGAGAAAATTTTTAAAGATTTTTACCGATTTACTTAAGATTCCTATTTTCACATGCCGCGGCAACCAAAGTTTTTGACGGAATTAAATTCTTTTAACAACTTTTGTAGAACTTCACCCAAGGAACATCCCTGCTAAGTTTCAGCTTGATTGGCCTACTGGTTAAGGAGGAGAAAATTTTTAAAGATTTTTACAGATTTACTTAAGATTCCCATTTTCACATGCCGCGACAACCAAAGTTTTTGACGGAATTAAATTCTTTTAACAACTTTTGTAGAACTTCACCCAAGGAACATCTCTGCAAAGTTTCAGCTTGATTGGCCTACTGGTTTAGGAGGAGAAGATTTTTAAAGATTTTTACAGATTTACTAAAGATTCCCATTTTCACATGCCGCGGCAACCAAAGTTTTTGATGGAATTAAATTCTTTTAACAACTTTTGTAAAACTTCACCCAAGGAACATCCCTGCTAAGTTTCAGCTTGATTGGCCTCCTGGTTAAGGAGGAGAAGATTTTTAAAGATTTTTTACCGATTTACTTAAGATTCCCATTTTCACATGCCGCGGCAACCAAAGTTTTTGACTGAATTAAATTCTTTTAACAACTTTTGTAGAACTTCACCCAAGGAACATCTCTGCAAAGTTTCAGCTTGATTGGCCTACTGGTTTAGGAGGAGAAGATTTTTAAAGATTTTTTACAGATTTACTAAAGATTCCCATTTTCACATGCCGCGGCAACCAGAGTTTTTGACGGAATTAAATTCTTTTAACAACTTTTGTAGAACTTAACCCAAGGAACATCTCTGCAAAGTTTCAGCTTGATTGGCCTACTGGTTTAGGAGGAGAAGATTTTTAAAGATTTTTACAGATTTACTAAAGATTCCCATTTTCACATGCCGCGGCAACCAAAGTTTTTGACGGAATTAAATTCTTTTAACAACTTTTGTAAAACTTCACCCAAGGAACATCCTTGCTAAGTTTCAGCTTGATTGGCCTACTGGTTAAGGAGGAGAAAATTTTTAAAGATTTTTACAGATTTACTTAAGATTCCCATTTTCACATGCCGCGGCAACCAAAGTTTTTGACGGAATTAAATTCTTTTAACAACTTTTGTAGAACTTAACCCAAGGAACATCTCTGCAAAGTTTCAGCTTGATTGGCCTACTGGTTTAGGAGGAGAAGATTTTTAAAGATTTTTACAGATTTACTAAAGATTCCCATTTTCACATGCCGCGGCAACCAAAGTTTTTGATGGAATTAAATTCTTTTAACAACTTTTGTAAAACTTCACTCAAGGAACATCCCTGCTATGTTTCAGCTTGATTGGCCTCCTGGTTAAGGAGGAGAAGATTTTTAAAGATTTTTTACCGATTTACGTAAGATTCCCATTTTCACATGCCGCGGCAACCAAAGTTTTTGACGGAATTAAATTCTTTTAACAACTTTATTAGAACTTCACCCAAGGAACATCTCTGCAAAGTTTCAGCTTGATTGGCCTACTGGTTTAGGAGGAGAAGATTTTTAAAGATTTTTTACAGATTTACTAAAGATTCCCATTTTCACATGCCGCGGCAACCAAAGTTTTTGACGGAATTAAATTCTTTTAACAACTTTTGTAGAACTTCACCCAACGAACATCTCTGCAAAGTTTCAGCTTGATTGGCCTACTGGTTTAGGAGGAGAAGATTTTTAAAGATTTTTACAGATTTACCAAAGATTCCCATTTTCACATGCCGCGGCAACCAGAGTTTTTGACGGAATTAAATTCTTTTAACAACTTTTGTAGAACTTCACCCAAGGAACATCCCTGCAAAGTTTAAGCTTGATTGGCCAACTGGTGTAGGAGGAGAAGTTTTTTTAAGAAATTGTGGACGGACGGACAGACGGACAGATGGACAGACGGACGGACAGACGGACAGACGGACGGACGGACGACGGACAACGACCAATCACAATAGCTCACCTCGCACTTTGTGCTCAGGTGAGCTAAAAACACAATCTTGCATTTTGGGGCGCCGAAAGAACAAAAAGGGGTTTTAACGCCATTAGTCGCTTTATTTCAGTGTTAGTGTAACTTAAATAGTCGTTTGCATCTTCATTCAATCATGACCATCAGAAATTTCGTCGCCTGGTAATCAGTCTACAGATCTTAAAGAAGGGAAAATGCGTAAATCGTTAAACTCATTTAATGTAACCGTTCGAGAGACCCAACCCATCTAAAAGGGTAGGTCTCTTCAAAATGTTTGAGAAATGCGAATACTGCAAAAACTTGCTTATACCACCACTCGAGATACTCCACCCCATAAGAAAGTGGTCGCTTAAGAAAATGATCATTAAAACAACTATAAAACTGCAAAAACTAAAGTGAGTAAGCTTCTTAACCCTTGTCATGCTGAAAAAATCCATTCAAAATTGCATAAAAATCGAAGGGATGAAAGCACTGCATATCTTGTTTTTGGGGTCAAAATTTAGTTTGTGAATTGATCTCGTGAGCATTTTAAGAAAGAACAAATAGGTGGGTAAGGCTAAGATTAGACTGTGCATATGCACCTCCAGCCAAATCAGGTATTTTCCGGGTTCACCATGACAAGAGTTAAAACATAGAATGAATGTGGGTGGAGCTCAACCCCGGAACATCAATCTAACAGCATCAAATGGGGGGGGGGGGTCACAAGTCGATACCACCTGCATAGTATCAATCTTCTAAGCCTTCTGGTTGTCAGAAGATTTGCAAAGATTTCAATATATGAATCTTCTTAGTATTGTGGTTTGTCAGGGACATATTTTTAAAAGATTTCTGTCTTTGTGATGGAGCCCAAATGATACCCCATAGACATCATTAAACAACTGACGTAGAGGACCATTATGTGATGCCACATGCAACAAATGATCATCCAGGTCTTTTGTTTTGTCAAGAGAAGTTCTTAAAGATTTTTCATTGTGTCTATATATTCTGGGTGAGTAAAGAAAGAGTTCAAACTGAGCCCTAGAGTATTTTTAAACTTTTTTTCCAAAGTGTTTGCCAAGTGATGAAAAACGCGAAATATTTGGCCTCCAAGCCTCATTCCTCGTCGTTTTTATGCAAAATATGGTGATCGAAGAAAGAACCTAAATTGCAAATGAAGAACATAAATTAAATATCTTTGGTAGATGACCACCAGATGATGTATAATATCAAACGCCGCATGACTTGTATGGTGAGAAAAAATTAAATATAACTGTCTCTGTAAAAAACGTCGGGCCCGGGAAGATCCGAACTTAGATAGTTATCAGGTGAAGCCTTTGGCAAAAAACCTCAGGGTTTGTCTCAAGTTTTGAAATAAAATACTTCTTTGTTTCTTTACAAAATAAAGTGTGCCGAGGCAACTTTGCCATGGCAAATTTAAAGAATTATTTCAAGTACGGACGTACTGACCGACAGCCGGATTGACGATAGATGATCAATGATTACAAAAGCTAGCCTCGCATTTCTTGCTCAGATTAATTAAAACGCAGACTAAAAACTTTGTTAACCCTTGTCATGCTGAAACCGGAATATTCCTGTTTGTGAGGAGCTTTAGACAAAGATCAGACTGCACATTTGTGCAGTCTGATCTCTGTCTTCACCACCTGTTTGTCCATTTCAGGCCAGAATTATGTACGAAATAAGTTTTCAAAGAAATGCTGACCCATATTTAGTGCTTCAAGTGCCTTTAGTCCCTTGATTTAACGCATTTCTAAAGAGGTATATTATTCAGCATGGCAAGGATTATTAAGGGTATTAGGTAGAATAGTCTCGTAGGCTACTGAAACTCAACAAAATAGGTTTTCGGTCAGATAAAATATTTTTAAAAACCAATTGCCAGAAGCCAAAGTTTTGGACTGGTCCAAATTGAAATGATTTGATGACGACATGTAAAGAAGCACCGAATTTGTAAAATGAGTTACAAATAGGGAAGTCAAATATGAAAAGGGGAGAAATTGCTAGCCACAAGAAGTTTCTTTAATCTTAACATTTCTTTCTAAGCACTGCGACAGAAATCAGGGTTAAGAGTTAATGGGTTAAAGAGCAGATATACCTACAGCTCTTATAGTTTCTTCTTTTCGAAATGGTCAAGTAATGAAAGTGTTATTTGATACAGGTGGTCCCATGTTCGAGATTGACTGGATTATCTTACTTTTCTACAATCGTTCGAAATCCTTATTCCTAGGAATTATATTGTAACGAGTTTTGTGTACAAAATGTAATATGTTGCACAATTTGCGAAAAGCAAAAAATCTCGAATTTTGACATCAAATAGTTGATAACGTGCTAAAATGCATTATCGAAATGCATTTCTGTAAAGTAGCTTGTGATGAAATAACTAATAGAAGTTGCATTATCTCTCGCCGACCTGTCAAAAATAAGTAAAATGGATTGGTTTCTCTACATTTTCTACATCTTTACCACTTGAAAGCTGAGTTCTAATATTCCCTTCGTTCTCCGTTAATGTTCATGTTTGTCTCATTCTTGATATTGTTAATTTTGTTTACAAATCATTTTGTAAGAAACAAATGTCAGATTTTGGGACAAAATAAAATCTTGTTCTTCAACTTGAACTTAAACAATCGCTAGCCCCGCCCACTTAATCCGTTGGCCCCGCCCACTTACTCCGTTCGCCCTGCCCACTTACTCCGTTCGCCCCGCCGTTAGCCCGGTATATTGAATCCGACAGAAAATTCCACTTCGGTTTTAAACAGTGTTTTTGCAAAATTTATGGCCGGTAACAATAACAAAAAGTAGAATTGTTGGATGACTACCTTAAATAAACTGTAGTTACGGCGTTTAAGTCTCCAAACAAACAAGATTGCTTTAAAATATTATCGGTCAATGTTGAACATTAAACTACTCGTCCGATAAAATGAATGATTTGATTGACCGTGTTTTCTTTGATTGACAGCCGTGATTGGTCAGTTTTCATTTGTGTCTCTGAGGGTACCGTATATTCGAAGAGTCACGCAGGGTCTAGTACGGTTATGAAAAATTTCCTCAGGAATAACTTCAAATTATTGGTCATCAATAAATAGAGAGAGTCTCAATGTGTCAGTGAATTCAGTCTTTGTTTGAAATTTAGAGATAACTTAGTATATTCACAAAATGCATAATGAACATACACTCCTTGAACATTACGACAGCATGATCGTTTATTTTATATTATGGATATTTGATGCTAGGCACCTTTTAAAACGAACTGATGGGATTTCGATTATAATATCCCTTTATTATTGAGATATGGAGCTAAATCTAATCACACTTCTGTTTGAATCCGATTCGAGGGTTCCGATTCAAGTGTAATCAGGGTTTCAGATTAATACCTAATAATAAAAAGGTGTTTTCTTCGTCTCTTCATTAAAAACTGTGCAATTCAAGCATACAAAACAAAGGATGGTACAGTTGGGATTTCGTTTTCTCATAATACTTATCGTACAGTTAAAGGGAAATAATCATGGCTATTAGAATAGGTTGGTGTGTTAGCGACCCTTGTCTCTCTACTGGGGAGGCAAACAAATTATTCAAATTAAACGTATTCCGAAAGGTGACTACAAACTCCCCATAACTTAACCCTGCCCCTTAACCCCTCCGTTTTACGCTCATAAGAAACAAGAGGACCATGATGGTCCTAAATCGCTCACCTGAGGTATCTCCAAATTACAGTACTTTTTAGTATAAAAAAGACACAACTTGAGCAAAATAAATAAAAGATATATAAGATTTTGGGCTTTGTACAAAACAATCCAGTAATGCTTTACAATAATAATGAATGCCTTTGGTTTTATAGTTTAATCCATTACCAAACTATCCCAGAATTTGTCACCCTCAGGGAAAACAGGTTTGAAAAATACATAGTGAGAAAGGGAGTGACAAGCAATTATTCCATTTCTCACAGTGTTTTCTACCTGAAATTCTTTGTATTTAGATTTCAATCAAACTCTAATTACAGTCTGCAACTTCAATGGGTGTAATTTTAGCAACCTTGGTAGAGAACAATCTGGATGTACTATAAATCAAAATATGAATGCATTACAACTTATACATGAGGAGTGGAAAATATTTGAACATGCTCTTATTGAGCATTTTTCATATCCTTGGATGCCTTGGGAAGGGCCATGTTTGTCAAAAGGATATAAACATGGTAGATAACAATAATGTTATCCTTTGTTTTTAATGTAAATGCTCTGGAACCTATATTTAAGAAGAATTCTTTCAATGCAATTTACGCAATTTTAAACCCCAGGAACAGAGACATTTTTTATCCTAAGAGCATGTTTTCCTGTTATGTAGTACAAAATTATTTAGTCATGCTACATACCAAATATGTATGCCCGCCACCTTATTTTCTAGAAGGAGAAGACTTTTGATGTTGCTCTAATTGGGCGTTTTCAAAAATTTTTGACCTCTGGGGCAGTGCCATGTTTTATCCCAGGGCTAAGATTTTAGCTAACATGGTAGGGAACCATCTGGATATGCTATATACAAAATAATGCCTTAGACTTTTTAGATTGGGAGGAAAAGACTATTGAACATGGTCTAATTGAGCATTTTTACTAACTTTGGACACCCAGGGAAGGGGTGTTTATTAACCTACAAGCATAATTTGATCAAAACAGATAGATAACAGCCAGGCTATGCTACACTCAAAATATAAATGCCCTCCTCCTTAACCCTTTCCTGGTTAATCCCTGGTTTTTACGTCCCTGTCATTTCATAATTAAGAAAACATTGTGGGAAAAGAAGAAATTGCTTGTAACAAGCAATTTCTTCTTTTTCCGCAAAATTCTCTACCCTACTGAATGGTTAATTTTCAAATAAAATCAACTTCAAATTTTCGTCTGCAAAACCTTTGAATTTGGATGGGTCTAAAATTTTGCAAAACAGGAAAGGGTTAAAATGAAGAATTTTTTTTTAACATATTAAAATTTTGCGTTTTTCCAAATTTTGGACCCCTAGTGCAGAGTTTTTTTTGACCTGAAGAAGACAACTTTTAGTGATATGGTACAAAACCATCTAGTTATGCCCAATACCAAATATGAATAGCCTAGACCTTATAGTTTAAGAGAAGTCTTTTGAAATTGCTCTAATTAAGCATTTTTCCAAACTTCGGACCTCAGGGGAAGGGCAATTTTTGACCCCAGAGATTAAATATTTAAAAAAACTTGGTTGAGAACAATATGATTAAGCTCTATATAAAATATAAATGCCTTTGGCCATGTAGTCTGTTAAAAAAAAGACAACAAAGATTTTCTAAAATTTCCCTTTTTCATATGCCACAGTTACAAGAGTTCATGGAATTCTTTTAACAACTTTTGAAGAGCTTCACCTAAAAAACATCCCTGCAAAGTTTTAGATTGATTGGCCTACTGGTTAAGGAGGAAAAAATTTTTAAAGATTTTTACAGATTTACAAAGATTCCCATTTTCACATGCCGCGACAACCAGAGTTTTTGACAGAATTAAATTCTTTCAACAACTTTTGTAGAACTTCACCCAAGGAACATCCCTGCTAAGTTTCAGCTTGATTGGCCTAATGGTTAAGGAGGAGAAATTTTTTAAAGATTTTTTACCGATTTACTTAAGATTCCCATTTTCACATGCCGCGGCAACCAAAGTTTTTGACGGAATTAAATTCTTTTAACAACTTAACATCCTTGCTAAGTTTCAGCTTGATTGGCCTACTTGTTAAGGAGGAAAAAATTTTTAAAGATTTTTTACCAATTTACTTAAAATTCCCATTTTCACATGCCGCGGCAACCAAAGTTTTTGACGGAATTAAATTCTTTTAACAACTTTTGTAGAACTTCACCCAAGGAACATCCCTGCTAAGTTTCAGCTTGATTGGCCTACTGGTTAAGGAGGAGAAAATTTTTAAAGATTTTTACAGATTTACTTAAGATTCCCATTTTCACATGCCGCGGCAACCAAAGTTTTTGACGGAATTAAATTCTTTTAACAACTTTTGTAGAACTTCACCCAAGGAACATCTCTGCAAAGTTTCAGCTTGATTGGCCTACTGGTTTAGGAGGAGAAGATTTTTAAAGATTTTTACAGATTTACTAAAGATTCCCATTTTCACATGCCAGCGCCAACCAAAGTTTTTGACGGAATTAAATTCTTTTAACAACTTTTGTAAAACTTCACCCAAGGAACATCCTTGCTAAGTTTCAGCTTGATTGGCCTACTGGTTAAGGAGGAGAAAATTTTTAAAGATTTTTTACCGATTTACTTAAGATTCCCATTTTCACATGCCGCGGCAACCAAAGTTTTTGACGGAATTAAATTCTTTTAACAACTTTTGTAGAACTTAACCCAAGGAACATCTCTGCAAAGTTTCAGCTTGATTGGCCTACTGGTTTAGGAGGAGAAGATTTTTAAAGATTTTTACAGATTTACTAAAGATTCCCATTTTCACATGCCCCGGCAACCAAAGTTTTTGACGGAATTAAATTCTTTTTACAACTTTTGTAAAACTTCACCCAAGGAACATCCCTGCTAAGTTTCAGCTTGATTGGCCTCCTGGTTAAGGAGGAGAAGATTTTTAAAGAATTTTTACCGATTTACTTAAGATTCCCACTTTCACATGCCGCGGCAACCAAAGTTTTTGACGGAATTAAATTCTTTTAACAACTTTTGTAGAACTTCACCCAAGGAACATCTCTGCAAAGTTTCAGCTTGATTGGCCTACTGGTTTAGGAGGAGAAGATTTTTAAAGATTTTTTACAGATTTACAAAGATTCCCATTTTCACATGCCGCGGCAACCAGAGTTTTTGACAGAATTAAATTCTTTTAACAACTTTTGTAGAACTTCACCCAACGAACATCTCTGCAAAGTTTCAGCTTGATTGGCCTACTGGTTTAGGAGAAGATTTTTAAAGATTTTTACAGATTTACTAAAGATTCCCATTTTCACATGCCGCGGCAACCAGAGTTTTTGACGGAATTAAATTCTTTTAACAACTTTTGTAGAACTTCACCCAAGGAACATCCCTGCAAAGTTTAAGCTTGATTGGCCTACTGGTTTAGGAGGAGAAGATTTTTAAAGAAATTGTGGACGGACGGACAGACGGACAGACGGACAGACGGACAGACGGACAGACGGACGGACGGACGACGGACAACGACCGATCACAATAGCTCACCTCGCACTTTGTGCTCAGGTGAGCTAAAAAGGGTTTAGAAAACATTGTGGAAAATAAAGAAATTACCTGTATCAAACGATTTCTTCATTATCAACAATGTTTTTAATCCAAAAAGGCAAAATAAAATAGCATTAACTGAAATTATCGTCTGTAACTTCTTTCAATTTGGACAAGTTATAAACTCTGTTGTATCCAAGCTTACGTTAGGAGATTTTTGAAGTCCGCAAACAATTTATCACTACATGTGCATAATTAACAAATGACGCTAATGGAAAACGACGAATTACCTTAGACTTTTTGTAGAAATCTATGAATGAAAATGGAAAGGAGACAGAAATATGCGAGGTCCTGTACGGTCCAGCAGTCCTCTTTCGGGATTCGAACATAGACATGAGCTCGATCCATCCGGCGGGTCGCTTTCGTTTGAAGTGGTGTATAATGTCGTCACCGAATATCCCTTTAATAAGTTTCTCGAATTCAGCATCAACCCCTGTGATATAAAGTACAAATACGAAACCTTATGTCAGATATATTTAAGTTTATTTAAGACCAACTTATTCACCATGATTGTCGATCAAGTTCTTACAAACTTAGACAAATGTAATATGATTTGACCTCCTAAACAGTATACTAGTTCTCTAGGCTAACGACCGAGGACCGATATCCACTACCGAGGATTCAAACACAAGACTTGTTCATTTCAAACCGAGAGTCTACCTCCGTCCACATTCAAAGAAGATGCAGATGAAAGTTGTTGTTGTTGATCAAGTTTCCATTTGTTTTTTTTATCAAATTTCCATTTGGTCTGTCTTTGGGTAGAAAACATCGTGGATAATAAAGAAATGGCTTGCAACAATATTTGTTTGTATCTCCTGCCAGAACAGGAATATTTCGAGTTGTACAAGAGTTAAAATATGCGCGAATCATGTAAGAACTTACGAATCATACACTGAAGGCTTTGATCGGACTTTGCGGGTGTGAGGCTGATCAGTGTCTTCATTTGACGCACATACGTTATATTAGAAAATACTTATCACTGACTCGTTTTTAACCGAAGGACCAAACTTTTGTTTTGGGGAAATGTTCTCTATTGTTCGGTTTGCAACATGGTGTCGGACGTTCCGTGATTGGTACCCCTTTTTGTATTTTAAATATTTTGAGAATATTTTTCAAGAGACAGGCGGTTCAAGTCGCTCTATCGTTTAGCATAGTTACTTTTCTTTATTGTATGGTATTCAATATCAGTTCACGCAAAATGATCATATTTGTTATAATAAGCATTTCTATAGATAGATATAATTCGACCACCTCACTAACCCGCACCAACTTACCAGTGGATCCATGCGGGCCTCCGCTAGCCCGGTGCAGCTCTCTAAGCCTTCCATAAGGTAAGATTTCATGGACAGTTATATCAACAGTCCCTCCTCCACAGTCAACAACGAGATATCGGGTACCTGGAGTGTAGAAGATTGTTGTTGATATGTGCAATCAAGGAGAGCTAATATGGCGACCTTTCTTAACAGGCTACGAACTTGAAGAAAGAAATATTTACTCTGATCATGCTGAATCCGTAATATCCCTGTTTGGCAGTAGATATAGACAAAGATCAGCGTGCACATATGTGCAGTCTGATCTTTGTCTATATCTCCTGATTGTCCTTTTCCAGCCACAGTAATTTAAAAAATCAGTTTTCAATAAAAATATTGTCCCTCAACTAGTGCTTCCAGTCATTACAGTACTTTGATTTCATTGCGTTTCCAAACAAAATATAATTCAGCGTGAGAAGGCTTAACCGTCTCAACTTAAACAGTGTTACTGTATACAAGCGTGTTTTGCTGTTGCTTTTGTTTTACTTAATCAAAGCACAGGAAGCGCCGTTACGAAGATTGTAGATTTTTTCTCAGGGTAGGGATTTCACCAAGGTTTAATATATCCGCCGATCCAATCGAGCTGTCTTCAACAATTTATCTTTTGTATTGATTTTGGGGTGATATTGATAACATAATTGATCCTTGAGAGATCGTAAATGAATTGAATGATATGTATTTTGCAGTGTTTTACTGTTTTTGTTGTTGCTTTTCAATGTATGTCTTTTTTCGTTTGCCTCACAAGAAGCCAACTGTAATCTGAAAATATATTTAAGAATATGACCATTTGTATTCCAAATCACTGTTCCTATTTCAATCCTTAGAAATCCATATGTACAACAAACGTACCAACGCTTAGATCGTTTGAAATATGGCTGGATTCTGTGTAACTAAGCTCGGGTAAACTCAATGTCGACGCATGTGATTGGTCGGTTGTTTGAACACGTGACGGTGATTCAAGCACCTGTAGGAGGCGGAGTTTTCTACAGTAGATCGAAGCAGCCTCTGGTTCAAGCGCTATCAGAAGTTGGTCGGGACTCGAGCTGCCTACAATACCCGCCTGAAAAAGCAAAATGAATGTTTCAATCAGTTTTACGTATGATAACACCGCGGTAATTCGAAATTAATGTAATTGAAACAGTTTATTATTAATTTTCAGAAAAACTTGATCCGTTTTTTCATTTTTTTTTTTTTTTTTTTTTTTGGAAAAACAGCATGTTTATGTGTAATTGATCCCCGACAGGTACAGCGATCAGATAAGTTTTTATCGCGTCGTCCATAACGTGGTAAAGTTGTGATTTTAAACATGTTTACCCATGTCAATGTTCAAAACATTTTTGTCGATTAGATATAATACTCGAGAAAACGCTGTTGAAAAAGAAGAAATTGCTTTAAACAAGCAATTTCTTCTTTTCCCACAATATTTTCTATCAAAGGGATGGCGTTTAAATTTTGATTACTTTATCATATCTCTACTACCCTTTGATTTTGAACAAGTCTTAAATTCTTGTAACAGTAAAGGATCAAACGTTATAACTATAATTGATAGATAAAATATTAAATTAGAAATCATCAGACTTACTGACCTGATAAGCCGCCTGTCTCATAAACTGTTTTGCCGAGGCTCTCCAGATTGCTGGGACAGTAATCACCCATCTAATGACGTCACAAGAGATCGGATAATCGGATTGGTCATTTAGTTCTTCAAAAACGAGGCTTTTGAAATACGCAAGGCTGTAGGCGAAAATCTTCAATGCATGTAATTCTTTTCCGGATACACTTTTTAACTTGGAGTCCATTCCTAGAGTCTATCGATAGAACAAGGTCATCAAGATTTAAAATTGTATGAGCAAAACATGTACATTCGATCATAAAGTATCTCGCACTTTAATTACAAGAAATCGAGTGGAAACAATCATATTTTTTTACTTTTTGGAGACGTCAAGAGAAATGTAATCGAGAGAGTTTCGGGAATGGATACGTCACAATAGGTGGGGCGATAAACCATCAAATACTAGCCTTATCACAATGCATAAGTATAAATTGTTTAGGATAGTTGATGTATTTCCAACATGCATGAGTTTTCGTTTCGATTGAGCATATTTATCGGACCTCAAGAAATTCAATAAATTTGGCAATTTGAATGCATTTTATAATTAATGGTTCCTGATTAATTGTCGTTGGTATAAACATACCTGAGCCTTTTCGAGTTACCTCAAACAATTCCATATATGAGCGCGAAGTAAAGACTCTGATCAACCAGTGCATCCATAGTCTGATCAGAGTCTTCACTAAGCGCTCTGTAGATCACTATTAACTCTAGTTTCTTCAGACAGTGATTTTTTAACTCATTCCCCAAAGACAAAAATTAAGCTAGTCCAAACTTAAAGACGTTGCAGACGTTAATTCAATGCTGAAACTTAAATTTGTAACAAGCAAATTTCTATAGTTTCCTCAGTGTTTTTTCAAATCGAGATTGTGTTGGAATGGGTTAAAAATACTATCTGAACTGATGTCTGCACCTCGCGCACATATAAAGATATTGGAAATTTAAGACATATCGTCGGTGTAATTCTTTAACCTCGCAGTTACAGCTTTGATCAAGCTGTAGTTACGGGGTTTTAGAACCACACCCACAATCTACTCATTTACCGTTTCATGAAAGAGCATCATCTTAAACCTATCAAAGAACATCCACTTTGAGGACTCCTTCGGGTCGAGATCGTGATAGAATTCAATGGCGTCGAAACCAAAAGAGTGGAATTCGCCATCTGGTGTTAGCAGGATAGTTGTTGGTATTTTCTGGTTAAACACCCCGGGATCCCCACCGCTGTGTCGTCTCATCGTGTTTATTGTACCTAGAAATGTAGACGAGTGTGTGACTTTACTTTGGTAGCAGATCCAGTAAATCATGATGACAGAGAAAAGTCATTATTATACCCTAGAAATATCGTCTATTTTTACCTGTAAGTAAATAAAGTACACTCGTGTTATATTTGTTTTTATTTTCGGTCGTCAAATGCATCAATTCCCTTATAGGTCAAACGATATTGCACCGATAACAAAGTGTGGTTAAAACTGTAGCTCTTTGTTTGTTCTCAAAGTGATTTAAATAATAAGCAATTAATCGAACCCATTAACGCCCTTCAAAGAAGAAACTAATAAAC
This sequence comes from Fragum fragum, assembly GCA_946902895.1. Classification (NCBI taxonomy): domain Eukaryota; kingdom Metazoa; phylum Mollusca; class Bivalvia; order Cardiida; family Cardiidae; genus Fragum; species Fragum fragum. Next base: position 345,739 of record OX336374.1, on the reverse strand, counting down.
AGTGTAGGAAATTAAGAAATTGATTATAAAAAGCATTTCTTCATTACCCACAACATTTTCTATCCTTTAAGATACTGAAGGTCTGTTGCTGTTGTTGTTATTGTTGTTTAATTTCGCCGATTTAAATTATTGTCTGTAACTTCTTTCAAATTGGACCAGTCACAGATTTTGTCGTGTGGTAATGGGTGACATATAACGAGACGGTCTCGAGGATCCCTCCTAAAATCCAAAGTGCGATACATTGTCCCCAAATACTATCGTAGGTATGTTACCAAAACATTGTAGCTTCTACTTATACAATGCCGCCGTCATAGCGCAGTTGGTAGCGCGTCCGACTGTTAATCTAGAGGTCCCGGGTTCGATCATCGACGGCGGTACTCATCCTTTCCGACTATTTGTCTCTCACCAATGAGTCGATAATCGTAGACCTATGTGGGATAGCAGCTGGAGGCTAGGAAGGGATGTAATGGTAGTACTGGTGTGAGAAATACCAGGATTCCATTGTAAGGTGCTCCAGCCGCCGCGATATAACTGAAAGATTGTTAAAAGCGGCGTAAAACTCCATTCAAACAAATCTACTTCTACAACAATCGGTTAGGATATTTTGGTATTCCACTGACGTTATGACACTTACCCGGGTCATGCAGGAAGCTGTACGCGTAACCACTTTGTGTCGTACCAAAATCAATTGCGACAACAACAACATAGTTGGTAGAAATGACGCCATCTTTAAAAGACGAATCTTTCGTATCTCCATCGTCTAGCTCTGGTCGGAATAATTTTCCATCAAGAGAATGCCGCCGTTGTCGACCGAAACTCTTACCAGAATTCCGCAATCTTGAAGCCCTTGATTCGGAAGCAAATTGTCTTTTAGGTTTCACTACTTTTTCACATTTGATACCGCTATTTGTTTCCGCATCATCTGCGTTTGGTTTGTCGACATTAATTTTAGTCTCTGTTTCATTTGAGCTTTTTGTGGTGTCTGTGATTTTAGTTTTCAATTTCGAAAAATTTGGTCCCTTTGTTGGTGACTCAAAAAACTTTCTTTTTAATTTTGCTATCATTTCTCGATGCTTAAACACACGGTCCTTTGGCAGACCATTTCCTTGAACGGTGTCTTCACATTCCACATAACCTGTGTCAATAATAACCGTTTCACTTATTTCATTTGTATCGTCGCAAGTACCATCATCATTGCTAGTATTTAGCTTACTTTTTCCATTCTCATTGTGATATGCAGTCATTTTTTCTCTCTCAATAGCTTTATTCTTGAGATAATTATCTTCAGTTGAACTGATTTTAAAGTGTGTTTTTTTGACTGAATCATATGTGTCTTCTAACGAATCTGTGTCCCTTAATCCTTCGCGATCATCATTACGTTTATCAGTTTCATTTAATCCTTGATGGAAATCAGAATCATGGTTTGTTAACTCTTTAGTTGATACCGAATCAGCTCCATTAAGCCTTATTTCTTGAAAACCTCGGTTTAACGATACTTTGCCAGAAAATGATTCTGGTAATATTGGTAAAGGAAGATCTATTCTACGTATAGGCTGAACATGTAACTTATTGATGACGTCAGTTCGAATGTCCTTTACTTTTTCGTTGTTTTTACTGTCATTATTATTGTGGCGATGGAGTTTTTCTCCGATACCAATTTTCATCTGTTTAAGAAAGCGTTTAGGTGAGCGCTTTGGTGACTCTGATTTATCACGTGACTTTTTCTCGGTTTTCGGGGATATTTTGTACTTCGAGACATCCAATGTTTCTGTGCTGGTTCCTTTATCTGTAAAATAGCATTAAGTCAGTAAACGACAATTAACTCATACCCGCTCGAAAATTTTGTAGACTGATTCAAATTCAAAGATGTCACAGATTGGCATAAGTTTTAAAATCTTAGTCTGTTTGTGTAAAATCTTTGCGGATAATGAAGAAATTGCCAGTCTCAAGCTTGTCGTTTGCAATTCCTTTGAATTTGAACCCGTTTAAAATTTTGTCGCGCGATAATGGGTTAACATTTTGCCACATAGGACGCATTCAACGTAATGAATATATGTTAGATTTTGATAAAGCTTTGATTTATACCATATAAGATAATTGACGGAACCCGGCTGTCGGTCAAATAATCAAACGACCAAAAATGATTCGTTGAGACTGCTAGTGAACTTTAAATTACGGTAATGGCGGGCATTTATATTAAGCAATTTTTTTGTTGGCTAGTCGACTTAAACGTCGTAGCTATAGTACAACATTTTACTTTTTGTTACACGTTACTGGTCATATATTTTGCCAAATGACCCCGTTTAATATCTTAGTGAAACTTCCTGTTTGGCGTGAGTGGGCGTGGTCAGTGATCCGTTAACTACTCCAAATGCTAGAATCCAAATCAACGAAAGATTTAACCCATACACACACAACAATTTTTAAACTGGTTTAAACTTAAAGAAGTTGCAGACGACAATTTCAAGTTGATGAAATTCCGTTTCTTCTTTATGGGTAGAAAACATTATGGATAATGAAGAAATTGCTTGATATAAGCAATTTCTTCATTTTCCACAGTGTTTTCCAAAGCTCTTTAATTGGGGTGCAAAAAGGAGGGCTTGAGTGAGAATGGGATAAGATATCTTAAAGACATCTTAGAGAATATCATCTGAAGGAAGATTTAAGGTAAGGTAAAAATTCTGTTCAATTGTTAGAGAGGAGATGAAAAAAGGCCTTTCGTACAAAAATAGGCCCACCAACAAAAGCCATGATCATCAACCGATCAATTTTTTCAGGTATCCTGCCATAAGGTTACTCGGGGATCATTGCTCTAATACTTTTCACGTAACATGCTTAATTTTTCAAGTTATTAAAATTTCTTGAACGAATCTGATAAAGGTTCACCAAATGGATATACCCACGGAATTTGTTACAAAATAATAGCTTAGGAAGAGAGGATATTTACGAATCTACGGGCGAACGAAAAGGCAAATAAACAACACAAGTTTACGGAAAGTAAACATTGAACTCCGCCATTGGCCGACATTCATGGTTTGGCCACTTAAACGTAGTCACTACATCTTATAAAATTGTAGTTACGACGTCAAGGTCGCCGACTAAAAAAGTACGTTTTTGTTAACTTTACTAGCCATAACTTTGAAAATAACGCCGTTTGATATTTAACCTATTACAAGGCTTCAAAATTTTAGACTGGTCGAAATTGGAAGAACATTAGATTTTAATTTGAGGAATTAAGAAAACATTGGCCACGTAGGGTAGAAAATATTGTGAGCAATGAAGAAATTACCTGTTACAAGCACTTTCTTCATTGTCCACGATACTTTAAAAATGTCCTGTTTCTAGGAGGACATCAAGAAGCGTCATGTGCTAAGGGGAACCGCCTGTCGAAACTGAATGGGTATGACCAGGGGTCTGTTATCTGTGACCACGTACTTTGAGTAGATCGAGTGCAAAACATAATAACTGCATGAATATTACATCAAATATCATTCAAACATAAAGTCACAAGCAAAATGGAAAATGTTTCGCATTGGATAGGTTTCGACCCCTGTCAGTCAAACGTGCGCTGGCTTTGACTAGCACTAGGGTCGATGCATGTTTGCACTTCCCAAGTCCTTTCTAGCCTGATAGACTACAGATGATTGTTTTCATATTAAACCATCCCCACACAGAGACAGTTTTGGACGCCGCTCTAGAAAACAACAACAACAACAAACCAGTTGTGACATCACTTTTGACAATTCACGTAATAATGCCTTTTATTTACTTTCATATAATGGTACATATTAATTTAATTGTCTCTAGTAATGGGGAAAACATTGTGTGAAATGAAGAAATTACTTGCAACAAGCAATTTCTTCATTCTACACAATGTTTTCTACCTAGGAAGTTCAAATCATCGAAAAGTTTGCGAACTTTAGATTGTCGTCTGCAACTCCTTTCAGTTTGGACCAGTCTAAAATGTGGCAGCCTGATAATGGGTTAATTCAGCCTAAAGCGGTGCCAAGTATCTGTTTTAACTCAGAGCCCAAACTAATTTTGGACTCGTCACATCCGAATGCCACGTGTAACGTCTAAAACTGAAACTAGTCTGTATCTTATACTGAGATACATCCTGACAAGCGGTAAACTTTCAAACCGCTAAAACTGGTTATAGATATTTAAAGGTTTTTACATAGGAGCCTTTTCTTGTGTCATTTGTATTAAAATTGACCATTCCATCTCCAAATTTTGCTAAAATTCATTTGTGTTTTGGTGCACATAGCCGAGCTTTTTTCGCTTCTATCTTTAAAGTTACCTTTTGTATTTCAACACCTTGCCGAGGAAAGAGCCATGAACGATTCAAAAAAGTATTTCAAGTGCTGTCCGGTACGGTCCATTGACAATAAACAGGTATCTTTTTTTATCTAGCGTTTCTACTTAGATAAATTCGAATGGATTTAAATAATTTCAAACAGTTTTCATTTCACTTCTTGTAAAGTCGGACAAATTCGGTTGTAACAGGTCTAAACCACAACTATGTGAAGTCACGGCCGGGATGGGCCATGGTTTAATCAATTAACACGGTCAATTAAGTGGACATTTCTGGTTGTATCTTAATCAAGTCGAGATAAGTTTATGGGATTATTGCTACAATGATCTATGTTCCAACACCCTGTAACGTCTAATGAGATAGCTTAGCGTCAGTTACATGTAGTTTTCCTAATTAATAGTTTATTCTGTCTTTTTTACACTGACAGTGTAATAAGCTCTTCCAACTCAACCCATTCCAACTCATTGACTGTTTAGGGTGCCATAAAGAAAAAAAAAGCTTTAGAAAACATTGTGGAAAATGAAGAAATTGCTTGTTACAAGCAATTTCTTCATTATACAAAATAATTGTAGCCGCCCTCGCAAATTTAACTCGGAACCTCTAGATTGCGCTACCCTACGAGCACTGGCATCACTGTTTTTATTTGTTCCCGATCTTTGTAAGCCTTTTTTACGTCAGGAAATGTTTAATCTTTGCAATACAAATTCTTTTTTCAAAAAAACCTAAGATGAGTTACTCTGAAGATCGTGGAGAAAAATGAAAACTTGCTTGTTCAAGAGAAAATTCTCCTTTTCTCATAAATTGTTCTGCCATAGTGTAACACCTCGAAACGAATTTAAAGACAGGATGTATATCCTTAATAAAGAATGGCTAGAAACCTTTAATAAACGGAGTAATTTCAAACTTATCCGAAGTAAAATAAAGACCCTTCAGCTGGTTGCGATTAGTCGAACATAATAAAATCAGAACCAAACCTCAGACAGAGACGTTAAGGCTATTAGGAGTTTGATAATTGTTTTTCAAGGGCAACGATGTTAGAAGAATGAACTTAATCGACCGAAGTTAAGAATGGTCGATAGAATAAACTAAGCAACGCGGGAGAATGAAAGGTCCTCTTGATATCAGCTTCAGCATATATAATTATCTAGACTCGTGTTTAGATTGCTCTTTTAAGAACGGGGCTTCATTGATGGCCGAGTGCCGGATCGCTAGACAAGTGATCTAGAGGTCACAGGTTCGAGCTACACAGTGAACAATGAATATCCAGACATAGTCTACCTACCTGCCAAATTGATAGTAGCAGGTTTAATTCATTATCACGCGTCAAATTTTAGACTATTTCAAATTGAAAGAAATTGAAACCAATAATTTCAAGTTGAAAAACTTTGAAAATCTTTGCCTTTCTGTGTAGGAAATATTGTCGAAAATGAAGAATTTTCTTGTAACAAGCAATTTCTTCTTTTTCCACAATTTTTGCCTAATCTTTATTTAATTTTCGAGTAAAAAATGGTATTGAGTTGAAATGGACTGAGCCACTGTCTCTTTTACATGCATATGAAAACATCCGGATTGAGTCTTCGAGACTTTACCAGGTTAAAAACTTTCGACACAATCGAGTAAAATAGTAATAATATTTATAATTAAAAAAAACACTCTAAATAAATGAGTTATAAGACCGAAATATTCATTCTGATTTCCAGTAAAGACACAATTCAATGTATACGTAGCTTTAGGAGGAGACTACACAACAATATGTTTGTACTAACCTGAAGTAGATGGTGATTCCCTGGAACGGCTTCCCGGTTTGGCTTGATCGCGACCAGTAGGGTATGCAGCGATGTAAATAGGTCCAAAGTACGAAACCTCCCTTCGCGGTTTCGCAGACACGTGTTCGGAACTCGTTGCCATTGTTTACATGTTAAATTTTCACACTCTGACAAAAACTGGGCTCAAAAATAAATACCAGAGACCAACAATCGCCGATTGCTTTGACATATTGCAGTCTCTCCGTTATATTTCATTGAGAGGCCCGTCCACTTGATTTATATAGGTAAATAAAATTTCTCATTTAGATCTTATTAAGCAGGAGGAATTTCTAATATTGCTATTTGTTTGTTTGTATGGGGTTTAACTCCGCTTTTAACACCTTTCAGTCATATCGCGGCGGCTGGAGCACCTAAAAATGGATTCCTGGTATATCTCGCACCAGTACCACCATTACACCCTTTCCTAGCCTCTAGCTGCTATCTCACCTATAGGTTTACGATTATCGACCTATCGGAAATATGTATGCCGCCACCGGGGATCGAACCAATGGCACCCCATGATTGGAGAATGGGAGAAGGCGCAGGTTAATCCGGTTCGACAATTTTCAACATCGGAAGATTTTTGAAGTATTATGGTCATTCTACTTACTCTTATTAGTTTCTTTGAAAACCCATTGCGACTTTCTTTCAGGCTGATCAGGCTCGAGACTTTTCCGCTAGGAAGTTTATCTTTTAGTGTTCCACATTGGTCAGTGGGATGTAGACTCGTGGTCTTAGTTCAGTTCAGGATTAATGTTTTAATTGACCAATCACTAGCCCCGTCGACTGACTCCTTAGGCCCCGCCAATTAACTCCGACTAGAAGGTCCGCTTCGAAATTTAACAGCGTTATTTTGACAAATTTATGGCTAATAGCATGTAGCAAAAAAGTAGAAAAGTTGGTCGGGGACTTAAACGTCGTAACTACATGCAGCTTTAAAAAGTCGAGCGTGCAAATGCCGTAACTTCAGCTTTATCAAAAAATGTGCACGCCTTTCAACGATTTGACTGTTTATGTTGGTTTATTTATTTTATTTTTAATGAAATGTAACGAATACAATATAGGAATTCAATCTATTCCTGCTCACGTGAAAAATGGCAGAAATAAGAATTAAATCAATTATCATGCGAAATAATTTTGAGACACGTCTAAATTGAAAGAAGTTGAAGACAATATTTCAAAGTGCAATTAAATTGACAAATACATGTCATGTAGGGCAGAAAACAAGTAAATTCTTTTTTACAATGTTTTCCTTGATATAATACGTTTTGGTCGTGAAAAGTCGGGCTTGTGTAGGAATAGTTAACTTAAATTATTAGAAAAGTAAAAGAATTAAAATGTTTAGCCATTAAAAGACAATTAAACTCAGATCGGGCCTAAGTCAAGAATTTTACAGACGACGCTATTTTAACGTTTTCGTCTTGCAAGGTAAACACTATTGTGGGAAATGTGAAAAATATGTTTGTAACAAATAAGATTTTCATTCCCCAAACCGTTTTTCATTTTTTTCTTGATGGGCAAAAAGAGCCGCATTGAAATTAAATTAAGAAAATCGCGTGCAGGGCCTCTTTAATCGTAAACTGGCAAGCGTATCAGGTTTCTCCATGGCTAATTAAGATTTAGTGGCTCTGAGCCTCGCGTTAAAGATTGTGTATAGGCATTTTGATTAGCTAGCCGCAATTAGATAAATGACTCTACAAGGAGTGAAAACAAGATTGCTGTTTATAAACTACATCGTCGTCTGGCGTGAAAAATGTCGTAACTACAGCTTTATCAAAGCTGTAGTTACGATATTTTTCACGCCTAACAACGATTTGACTGTTTTTATTGGTGTATTTGTTTTAATTGTACTGAAATGTAACGAATGAAATATAGGAGTTCAAACTATTTCCTGCTCAGAGATGTACATGGGTGAAATTACTTCAACCTATTACCTCATCATTCCGAAATTCGACAAGCAGAAGAAAATAGCCATGGGGAGCATTGAAACAAAATGAGATATAGTTTAGAAGACATTTATCATTTTCGCATAATGCTATCTTTCTAAATGATAATTGGGTATATTCATTTCTATTGAAAGCCTCTCTATTCTGTTTTCGATCACGAACATCCTTAGTTTACGCATGTTTAGATTCTCTCGTTAAATGACGTCATTATGACGTTATCTAAGTATTCAAACTTGTGACATTGCTCTGTCCCAATTGACCCCTTTCCTTTTAATTCCGAATTTTACGTTGCGCGATTTTATACTAAATAAAACGTTGTGGAAATAGAAGAAATTGCCTTTTGTTACAAGCTATTTCTCTTTTTACCACAATATTTACTACCACAAAGGATGGTAATCTTTATTGCCGTTTGCAATTTCTTTAAACTTGGACCAGTCTAAAATTTTAAGAAACAGTAAAAGATTAAACAGTGTTAGGCTAGAAAAAAGTTGTATGTGAGATGAAAGAATTGAAGCTGTGAAAATATACATTAACATTACGTTAAAAAGCTTATTTTTACTATTTTTTTTACAAGTGAAATGAGTGAATCTGACAGAATGTCCCCCGAGTGCCACTTTTTTAAATTGAAGGTGATATTATGATCTTTCGCACGTTGACCTCCAATCTTCGTTAAGAGAAGTTAAGATAGATTCAAATGATCTAACAATGAATTCAGAAATATTGTGTGAAAAAATATTAAGAAATCATTTGACTTTTAATTTGTTTTACATTTGAACATTTTGGCGCGTACTTCGGGGATAAAGATCTCGCTCGTTTACAATCAAATCATTCAAAATCACAACTATTGCGGCTGTATTTCTTATCAATCGATGTATATCAATTATTTACAAAATATTCTCGATTTATCAGCTATAAAACTTTTTAATCATCAACGCGTGAAAGTAACGCAATTTTGGTGCTTGTTTATGAAAGACAAGACGTAAAAATACAACTTGATGTCCAAGCAACAAGATAAAACGGAAGCAATTAATTTAATCAACCTTTCCCGTACAATCACATATTTGAACGATTTGATTTCATACCAGTCAAAATATCGTTGGATAAGAAGAAATTACGTGTCACAAGCAATTTCATCTTTTTTCCACTAATTTTACCCTATAAGCACGTTATCTGTTGTTTGCACACAGTTTGAAGTGTCGTCTGCAACCTTTCTATTATTCAACTGGACCAGTTCTAAATTTTGCCATCTCAAGAAGGGTAGACTGTTTAGGTTTCTTCCTATAAGGTTGCCATCTTTAACATGGTAAATTTCATTTCGTGAAATCGACATCAGTGATGTAGTTTGGATCTTTAATAAGTCTTGTTGGTAGTCCTCTTATATAAATTGACAAAAAAAAAATAATATCGACCAGGTTAAAAAAAAAATTGTTAAATGTGAAATCAAAAAGTATTAGTTAACATCAAGCCACATAAGTTATTTATGTTGCCGAATTTCACCTAAAATACGGATTTCAGAAAAGAAAAAAAATGTTTGGCAATTTTGCAACCATTTTTATTTTGTTGTAAATGGCTTACACCAAATTTTTTACCAATCGTTTTGATTACTCAATTCGGACAGTACCAATGGAAACCTACAAGTTCTTTGTTGGAAAAAGGGGACGTAAACCTTACGAATGAATTTAGAATGATCTCTCTTTGATAGTAAATAGTGAACTTCAAATGAATGCCTTCGATATAACAAAATGCCAAATTTTTGTACGACAACAAACAAACCGACGACGATGACAAGGTTATGGCAATACTTCGGGTTTCCTCTGAAAACAGACATGTAGAAAAATAAAGATAGAAGAGTAGTAAATACGATTTATTGCTAAATTTGAGATAACGTGTGACGCACATGTACGGAATGTATAGCTATTTTGTCTCTAACCGTCATCCCTATCCCGTTTTCCAAATTTTAGACCTGTCCAAATTCTATGGTTTTGAACAACAACATGAAATTTGTTTTATTTGAAAAATAATCATTCGGTAGGATAGAAAATATTGTGGAAAAAAGAAGAAATTGCTTGCTACAAGCAATTTCTTCTTTTTTCACAATGTTTTCTAAAGTATAAAATCACATGCAAGTAAAAACCAGAGATTGAACAGGAAAGGGTTAAATCGCCATTTTTGTCGTGCAGAAAACCTACGTCTGCACATTTGATATCAAATTACCGCTGAGTTTAGGTAGTTGATGGTTTACAGCTGTCAATCAAAAATCGATCGACAAATCAAATCTTTCATTAAGGACAGAATTGAACTTTTACTCCGACATTGGTCGACACTTATATAAAGCATTTTTGTTTCTATGGCGACTTGAATTTTGTAACTGCAAATTAGAAGAGTTATAGGTAGGCCGTTTATGACGCCGCCTACAAACCGTTTTACTTCTGTGTATCAGTTTGCTGGCCATAAAGTTTGCAAAATAACGCCATTTAATCTCGAAGTGGAACTTCCTGTCGCAGTCCAGTTGGCTTGCCAATCTATGCGGCCGTTGGAGACAATTTCACCAAATACTATATATATCATTAATAATAGCTATAAGCATTTGATCTAAAAAGAGTTTAAAATCTAAATAGAGCGTATGAACCAAACAATTAACAGTTGCAATTGATTGATTTGGGAAGTCAAACAAAAAAGTTATCGACCAATCAAATTATTCATTTAGATCGGAACTCATTGGCAAACAACTAAGTTAAGCATTTTCTTAATTTGGCGACTTAAACGCCGTTTCAGCTGTAGTTACGACATGTAGGTCTCCAAGTTACCATTTAAGCTTTTTATTTCGTGTTTTGGCCATCTTATTTTGTAAAATTACGCCCTTTAATTCTGGGAAACTCCCTATCGAAGAACAGTAAGCGGTCAGCTTGGTAAACGGTCCTTCAATCTTGATAATATTATCACATCTTTCTGTAATAGCCCGGTCATCGGAACCAAAAATAGTAATGTTTCAGAAATGAAAACACGAGCACATGTGGATGCTAGAGTTCGGCTATTCAAGAGCTGAATATTGGATAAAAAGTCTTAGCTAAAAAAGGCATTCAAAATGCATTTAGAGTTATTCCCCTTTGTTGGTGTATTTTGCTCCTTGGGTAGTGAAAATTTATTCCTAACTTTAAGTGAATGTGATTAGTAATACTAGAGATATTATAAAAGTTTTCAGCCCACGACGCTGAAGCAACTGCTGACGGCAACCTGGCTCCATTCCTCGGGTTTTCTCTGAATATATCCGAGCATAAAGTAAACAGAATATTTAGATTGATTGATTGAATGGGGTTTAACGCCGCTTTTAACAGTATTTCAGTCATATCGCGGCGGCTGGAGCACCTAACAATGGATTCCTGGTATTTCTCACACCAGTACTACCACTACATCCTTTCCTAGCCTCCAGCTGCTATCTCACTTAGGTTTACGATTATCCACCCATTGGTGAGAGACAATTGTCGGAAAGAATATTTGCCGCCGCCGGGAGAATATTTAGAGCTGTATTTACCCTGGTCATGTTGAATTATAAATCTTTTATAGATTTTTAATTATTTCAAAAGGCTGAAAGCACTGGAAGGAGTTTGTAGGTTAATATTTCTTTTGAAAATTTATCTTCCAAACAATTCTGGATTAAAAGTGACAAGCAGGTGGTGTAGACTAAGATCAGACTGTTCATATGTGCAGGCTGATCCTTGTCTATACCCCCTGCCATATCAGGAATATTCCGGGTTGAACATGAAAAGGGTTAAAACATACCATGACATTTTTAAAATATTCAAACTCATGAGTTAACCAAAAACGGGAATGTTGCTTAATTTTATCTAATATTTAACATCACGAGAGTCAACATGAACTTTTAATACAACGCCTTAAATATGAAAATGTCAAACTCTCCTAATTCGTTCTTTACATAAGGTTAATATTTTGGCAGACCTTCTTCGTATTTCAGAACGCCAAATAGCAGGTTACACAATGAAACAAGCAACCATGAATCGATTCCTTTTGAAATTGAATTTAAAGACTAAGGGAAACATATTCGTATAAAAGAATGTTCACTCGGAAAAATGGTGAAAATATAGCAACGTCTGTTTACCAAAACTATTAACTATCTAACAGTGGTTTTTTTCTTCTTTTTTTTATCTTTTTTCCCCGTATATATGATCTGTTATGAAGGAAAACCTGTCTAAATAACGTTACTTAATGACAATGGAAAATTTCGTTATTTTGATGACGTCATAGTCCCAAACTTAAAAGCTTTGGAAAAATTCTGGAAATAAAGAAATTGCTTGTTACGATACTCTCATGGCCAAATTCATATTACAGATTTATTTTGCGGAAAATAAAGCAAACACTTCTTTGGATCCAAATTGCTTTTCTTGCTAACTGCCAACTTTCCCGTTTTTTTAAATTCCCTTTTCATGAATAATGAAACAAGGGGTCAATATGACCCTCAAAAAATTAATTTATAAAGCTAACTAATCAACTCAAATTTGATAACAAGAAGATATATTTACAAAGTCAAACTGATATAAAGGTTAAAGATTGAGATATGTGCAGAAACTTGATTTTACCACCAATGCAACATCTTAATTTATTTTACATGGAATGTCCCCGTATTCAACGAGTTTCTTCTTTAATGACAAGATTGAGCCAAAAGTTTGAGCTCTGGAGTTGCAAGACGGAACTTGTCAGTATGACCCTTTCCTGATACGGTGTTATATAGAGTTCTTCATACAAGGAATTTCGACAGTTATCAGAAATACTGAGCTCTAGAGCGGCAACAACGCAATTGTCATAAGGCCCATTTCCAAGGATATAAGATAGACTGTTACCAAACTCTTAGGATTCTTCTTCAAGACCAGACAAATAATTTCAGCAAGTTTGAGATAGGTTGAGGCCCCTTTCTCTTGGTAGATTGAGCAAAAGTTATGACCTCTAGAGTGTTAAAAGGAAGTTGTCAGTAAGTCACCTTTTCCTTTGATATTGGTCACAATGTCACCATCCCAATAGCTTTTGCCTCATTGAGCTAAAATTGAGACCTGTAGAGTGGAATTGAGTTGTTGAAGCACGACGTACATTCAAGTATCAGAAAAAATATTCCAGCTTTGCCTTTTCTGATTTTTGTCATGTCTGCCCTTCCTTATTTACGTGAAGATAAAAGTTTGCAGCAATGCTTTTTTTCTCAAATTTTCAATACCTTCGAATTATGTTTTTAGCTAGCAAAGCGTCAGCTTTGATAGCTTAAGTTAACAGACAAATTTTGAGGTCGTCTCAAAGTTCAACGAGTGCAAACCGCCACTGGAGGATTAACCACCAAATCTTTGGAATGCCTACGCCATAAAAAATAGTTCTTTAATATTTCAGGAATATTGCAAACTCTATTCAAATTGTAGAAAAAAACATGCTTTTTAACCCATTCCCACCCGATTCCGGTTTTTAAGCATCTAAAGAAAAAAGCTTTGGAAAACATTGTGGACAATGAAGAAATTGCTTGTAACAAGCAACTTCTTCAATGTCCACAATGTTTTCTACCCAACAAGGGAAAGGTTTTCTAAATTCAACCATGCTTTGCTAGCTTACAGTACTTTCAGTACTTTGATTTATGTTTGTCATTACTGAAATGATACATCCTGCTTCTCTTAAATTGATTTTTGTGATTAGACATTCTTTACCAATGAAGAATAGGGATTCATTTACACCAGTTTAAATGTATTTTACCCTTTCAAAAGTTAACAGAGCATTTCAGTTTTCTGGGATCCTCAACAGTTCATCTTATTTCCTAAGAGTTTTCCATAATTCACATTTTCTTTCAATCCACTCTATTGTAATATTGAAAAACATTTCATTTATTTTGCATCAATACCGACTTCCCTTTCTTATGTTATTTTGCAAATTTACTTTTATCCATACCTGCTTTTTTCTACAAATCTCTTATTCACTTATGATAAATAATAGTTTAGTCGTCCTCAATTATCACCAAGTTTCCAGTTTTCTTCGGCTCATTATTTTCATCAATTTCCATTTTTTCATATTCTTTATCTTCACCTTCAGATTTTACAAAATATTCATCACTTGCCGTACCATCTTTTTGCCCATCAGCTGTGTAAGTCCTTCTATCACTTTTTGTTTCGTTTGCACTGTTATATAAACCACTCTTATGAGCCTCATCAGCGTAGTTTTTGGTATCTTTCTCAACCTTTTGAGTAGTTCTTACTCCATTAAAAGAGGGAGAACTCTGACTTCCAGATATTGACCTTGAGCTTCCAAATCTTTTAAACGGTTCACAACCTTGTTTGAATACTTTCACCATTGTATCACAAACTTGACCTGAATTATTGATCAGGTGAATCTCTGTAATGCTTGGTTGATTTTCTTTCGAAGAGAAATCACAGATAGCATGCAGTAAGGCAGAACAGCATCTCTGTAACTTTGATTCATCCTTTTGAATATCACCTATGACAAATACATAAATTAACTTTTTATCATTGATATATATTATACATAATTCGAGGGGTTTTAGCATGAACATTGTTTGGGTCTATACATGTGATATGTTTTTGATCTAAGCCCTCAATATATCTTGAGACCCAACTCTTGACGAAAGCATAAGATGTATATTTACAAGCATATATGGCATAACAACATACATATATGGCCAAACGTGATATCAAAACTGTCCCAAAAGCAACAATTGTAATATCTTTAATTAATATTTACAAAATATGCATTTGGAAATTTTGATGCTGGAGAGACTAGATGTTCAAATTTCTAAAAGCTATTTATTTATTTATTTATTCATTTTTTTTATTTTTTTTTTTTTTTTGGAAATATCAAATCAAAATTATGTAGAAACAAGAATCCCGAGAGAGTCTTTAATGCCCATATTATCATTTAAACCCAGTAAATTTTAGGCAATTATTATGAAATATTACTGGAATTTAATGAGCTTGTTTTGACCAGAATAATTAGAAAATCAGAGTTTTAATATTCAATTTTCAGAAAGTCGAATGTTAAGTTAACTGCTTCATTTGACGGATGAAAGAAAACCTTTTCTAAACGCATTTAGATAACAAAGCTCAGATTTATAATCTACAATTATCTGAAGTAGGTCAAGCGTTAATATCTGTGGCTGATCACATGATTTACACGTACAAATATAGTTGAGATAATAAGCAAATAAGAATAACGAAAAAAAAGTGTGTGCAGTTTCATAATGATCCGTCAAATAGTTACTTAGTAATTATACGTAAATGTCAGTTTACAGAGCAAAATTGTGGCAATTTTGAAACTGGCCGCTATTTTGACAAAATAACTGTTTCTTGCACAACTGCAGATGATATTGATGATGATACTCATACAAATCGGTCAAGTTGTTACTGAGTATTTATCCCAACAAGACAATCTTAATATAAGAGTAAAAAGGTGGCCATTGTAACACCACAGGCCATTTTGATAACAGAAAAGTGTAAAGCACAACTAGTCGTGGTACGTTCGATAATTTTTATAAGATTCAGTCCTACGGTTATCAAGCATGTGTCTGCAAAAAATTTGTGGACAGACGGATGGCGTAGGCATAGACAATATGTCGGCCACAGAGTGGAGAAACATTTTATTCAATTTTCAAAACGAAGGTTAGAAAAACACAACTTGATTCATAATAAAAAGCAACATTTCCTTCCTGGAAATACAGGCCAAGGAATGATTATCAAGTTATCAGTAAGTAGGTCATGATCAAAGTACATGCACGTAAGATGAAAAATCTTTCTCATAACAATAAATATATATTCAGCATGTTTGTTACCGAATTGAGATAACATTGTGATCGGTAAACTAGTAACTAGAAATTCCAGCTTCTATGGCCCCTTTTCTTTAATATTAAACAGAAGAAAGTAGGAGAAAAAGGAGAAAGAATTAGCAAAGATTGTGACCTCTAAACCAGTACCACAAAATTGTTATTAAGGCCCTCTTTCTTGCTATATTTAATGAATTGTCACCATTTTCTATAGGAATTTCTTTCAAACAATGCATACAATTTCGGTAAGTATAAGAAGGACAGAGCCAAAATTTTGACCTGTAGAGGGATAACACGATAGTTATCACTAAGGCCCATTTTCCTGAGATAACAAATAGAATGTCATCTTTTTCGAAAGCGATATTCCTCTTAGCCATACAATCATTTTCCGACAGAAATCTGAAATTGTCACCTCTATAATATGTACATGGAAATTGTCACTAAGGTCCTTGGCTATGAGATGGGATAGAATGTCGCCATATTTCATGGGTTATTTCTTCAGTCGATAAAAAACATTTTCCTTAAGTTTGAAAAGATTGGGTCAAAATTAGGTGGAAATAAGAAAATTGTCACTAAGACGGACGGACTGAAGGACTAACGTACTACCGCACTAACGCACATACACCGACTTGTCATAGTGACAACTATGTCTCGCTCACCGCAAGCGGGCTCAACAAATTCCCCCAAAAGAATCACATTTTTCTCATTTTTTCATTTTGGGAACAACTAACACTTATTTTCTCCCCGCCACTCATGAAATTATGAAGTTTTGTTGTTTATTTAATGAAAGACAAATCTTACACTTAGACAAACAATTATCTTAGACAAACAATTATACTCTATATAATATTAAATTACAGGAAGTGAAGAGACTATCCTTTTCTTTTGTGATTATGATACATGTACTATAAGTCTCATTTTAGTATGAAGCCACTTTACGGCTTGATAAGTCAATGAAAACAGAAGTTTTTCTCTTCATTTCCTGGCTGATTAAATTGATACCATACCTGTTCCAATCAAAGGTATTGCCAAAGTCTTTATCTTCCATTTTTTAGCATGTTCAAGCACCTTGAATATTCCCTCCTGGAATGAATCCATCTCTTCCTTGGATGCATATTTTATTCGCTCATTTACCAAGTGCAGGACAAACTTTACCCCTAGATCTCCACCCTCTGATTTGAAGACATTATTGACCCTCTTTTGATGATTTTCAATGTCTTTCTTCATTCGAGCTAATCCTTGTTCGTACTTCTTTCCACCTGCTTTTTCCAAAGCTTTACTCACAAAGCTGAATGACCTTAAACTTTTGTCTATCCCACATACTAATGCATCTAGGTTTCTTACTTTATCAATGTCACTTTTGAAAATGAGGATATCAATAGCATTTCCTATGACAAAATTGTCTGCAGCACCTCCCCATTTAAACTTTTTGGCCTGAAAATACTCAATTTTAGATGCATAATCTGTGTCAGATATATCTCCATTCTCAACTGAATTCTGCTGATCATAAGTCCTATTTCGTCTACCACTTAATTCTATACTTTGACCTTGAGTGTTTTTGTTATTTCTGCCTCCTCTACTACCATGATATGACCAACTGGAAGGATGAATGTTATTTACTTCCAGATATTTGGGTACAGTGTATTTTTGGTCTATACTGTTTGGATCTTTTTTCCACTTCTCTACAGACTCTTTCACAAGTTTCAATATTTCCATATCTATATCAATAAAATGCATCTCCCTGGGACAACTTCTCCCTTCTACACTGTAGTCAACTGCTGCCTTAACATACATGTCTGCACAGAGTGGCTTTGGTACACCATAAATACCTTTTGATAAAGAGAATGCTATATTGATATTTTACCTTCATGTGTGTTTTGAACTAGAAAGTGAACACTTACAAAAATGATTGATTGATTGATTGATTGATTGAACGGGGTTAATCGCCGCTTTTAATAGTATTTCAGTCATAGCGCGGCTGCTGGAGCATCTAACAATGGATTCCTGGTATTTCTCACACCAGTACTACCAAAACCTCCAGCTGCTATCCCACTAAGGTTTACGATTATCTATCCATTGGTGAGAGACAAATGTCGGAAAGAGTGTGTGCCGCTAACGGGGATCTAACCCGTGACATCCCATGATTGAAGATTAGGAGTCTGACGCGCTACCGACTGCGCTATGACGGCGGCATTTACAAGAATGATTAGCAATTTGGATATTTGTGTAAAGTACAACAAGAGACATGTCGGACATGGCCATCCCCCGCCGTAAAAGCTTCATAATACACTGAATCCATTTAGATTTGGGCTTCTTGTGCACTGCATTTCTTCTTAATGAGTTCGATAATAGCTATTATACTTTCAGAGATATGCTCAGGACAAAATTAAGTCTTTAAAACAGCAAAGGACAATAACTCTAAAATTATGCAAGCAAGAGTTGTGGTTCTTGTGCACTGCACTTCTCCTTAACGAGATCTATCGACCTGTGAACGTTCAAGTTGATAGCAATTATACTTTAAGAGATATGCTCCGGACAAATTTAGTGACGGAAGGACTGAATGAAGGAATGACGGAAGGACGGACGGAGACCATTACTATATCCCTTTCGCCGAAACAGCGGGGGATAATAAAAGTAAAGTTTAGTTATTCTGTTGTTCCTGTCTTTTCAAAAAGTCTTACCCACTTTACACACTTCCTCAATTACAACACTGTTTACAGAGCTTGGGCCTTGAAACTTCTTACCCAGGGACAAATCCAAGAAACTCGTAATGCTGCCGGACAAAATTTCTGCTCTACCAAGACCCACCCAACACCTTCAAAGAAGGGTATATCCAGACTGTCATCCGTCTAAATATTAACCTCCCACAACATTGCTCAACTTCAGTGGACGGATAATAACAGTAATGTATACCAAAAAATAATGATAGACAACAGTTGCTTTGTGAACCTAGAGATATTTCATACGAATAATGTACATGTAAGTTTATAAAGCAATGTAGATCAAATTAAATTTTCAAATGGTGTTTGAACATGATAAAATGTTTTTTCTTATACATTGCTGGTAATTTAAATTTCACTTTAATATGTATTACTTTTTTATTTGGCAAATATAAGGTGAAAGTAGAGGCACTTGAGTGTCTAAATCGCTTCTCCAGCCTTCATTTATTAATCATACACATTTATTTAATATCACAGGAGGCAACTCGCTTGGAAGGTATTGCTTCTTTTGCCATTCAAAACTTTCTGCAAAAATATACTGAGTCCAGCGGTATAAACCATCTCTCTTGTATCAATTTTGATCTCTTAACTAAGCCCTTCCCTCAAATCCTGCAATTACCGAGGAAAAGATTTGGTACCATAGAAAACAATTCTTTTCACGCTATGAAAATTCCATAAGAGAATCTAATAAAGGGTCGCCAAAAGATCACTCTAGTGAAATTTGGTATTGCAGTTACTAAGAAGAAAAAGACCCATGCCAAAAAGCAAATATAAGACCATCAAACATATTGTCGACAACGGCCCCAGTTACCATTGCATAGTGGAGCTATAGATCCATGTATTCGTAGGCAATTTACTTCATTGTGTGTGCAAATAATTTTCTAGGGTATAAGTCCTATGCAATCTTAAGTTAAAATTCCTTCTCCAGGATTCTATAACAAACAGGAAATATTTTCATTAAAAAATAGTTGTTGGTAAAGAAGGAGTACTTGTAGCCTAAATTTGTCCTTTTCCCAAAGATATTACAATATAGTTACTATTCTTAAATAAATTCTACTTTCATTTTCAATTAAATAATTGCGGTCTGTAATCTCTTCTTCGTCTGTAGGCCAATTAGAAAATTCTACTGGTTTTAAGTATTTCCTACCTGCACTGATAGCTGGTATACCAACACTCCTGTAACCCTTGTCATCACACCTCCTCAAAACATTGAATACTGTCCAGTATACGTCATTCATACACTTAACCTTGTCACTGAAATGAATAAATATATATAACAATGTTAATGATTAAATGGATAGATTATATATTCTGATTCGTTAGGTGATTTATTGATTTGTTGATTGATTGATAAACGGGTTGGTTACTGCTTATTACTTCAAGTTATAATTTAAAAAAATTACTAATTACTAGTATATGACTGTTATTAAGTTCTAATTCAAGTTAAAAGTGTGTTAATTACTTTGTTTGAATTTGGAGGTACACCAGTTTTCATCAATTTTTCATTTCTATCACTATGAAGTCACTTATCAATGTTCTCTATGGGTAAAATAAACTAGAGGCGCTTGAGCGCCTATATTGCTCCACAGGCCTAATTGTACTGATTAAGCAAATGATGTTTTAAGCAATTGAATATAAACCGATTTGTATTCACCATGTGTAATATTTTTTTGAATTTTGACTGGTCTAAAATTTTGTTTGATGGGAATGGGTTTAATCTTAATTGGTGAGTTAATTCAGTTGTTTGAAATGTAAATATGAGAGTGCTACTGCAATAACTATCTTTTGGTTTTCTAATAAATTATCTAATTAAAATCATTGTGGAAAATGAGGAAATTGCTTCATTTTACACATTTGTTTCCCATATTTTTTCTGAAGAGACATCAAAAAGTGTCACCGTGTGGGAATGGGTTAAGCTATAACAACGTTTGTAACAAAGTCGGGTTTGATTAAAAGGTTAAGGAACTTGAACGTAGGCATGTCAACTTAGGTAGTACTATCTACATTTGCATATAACCCTGAATTTAATTTATGTAATGTTCACGATCATTTTAGAAGTCTTTTCGATCATGGTCAGAAATTGTCACCTGTATCGTAGGTCAAACATTGTTTGTCACACTTCGTTTATTGACTGACTAGCATGTTTATTGAAATTCGACACGATTATCACCGTTTTAACATCTAGACTACGATTATTAGCCTTGATTGTAGTCTGATACAACTTTGGTGCAAGAGTGGTACTTTATAAGAAAATCAATTTTGCTTCCATAGACTTTTTTTATCGCCAGCGTTTTCGCTAGATTCGATTTTTCATCTCCACTTAGCTTTAATTTTCGCATTTAGCGACATTGGCGATCGCCAGCGAAGGCCCATTCCCAATCAATCCTGCTTTTTAAGCATCTCGAGAAAAAAAAAACTTTGGAAAACATTGTGGACAATGAAGAGATTGCTGGTAACAAGCAATTTCTTCAATGTTTATTAAGTTTTCTACCCTACAAGGTAAAGATTTTTAAAATTCCAGCAACTTGAAACTTCTTTCAATGTGAACTTGTCTAAGACTTTGTCGTGATGTAATTGGTTAAAGGGTCAATTTTAACTTGTTACAAGCAATTTCTTCATTGTCAACAATGTTATTGATCCTCAAATACAAAGATTTTCTTCATTCCAACATTTTAAGATTGTTATCTGCAACTGCTTTTAATTTGAACCAGTCTAATATTATCTTTCATCTTCCATATCAAAGAGCAGTAACCAATAAGACAAAACACTACTTTCTACCAATTTCTAACAACCTTGCATCTCCTTGATCTTTTTTAGAACTGCAAAGAGGAATACATTTTTTAATTGTGTAAAGACGTTTAGTATGCAATCCAGTTTACTGTAAATAACTAACTGGTGTAATTTGTTCTACAACAGTTTCCATGAAATTGTGTTAATCAGTCAATCCATGTATACATACACAGAAAGCTTGAAGTCTCAGAAACTCAATATGAACTGTTAACCCTTTAACAAAGTTCATTAATTGTCAAAAATGGCAGTTTAAAAATCACTGGATGCCATATATGGACATAAGCGACAATCATAAAAGCCATAGTTTCAACGAATCAAATTAAAATTGATAGAATCTGAAAAAAGTCTCCAGAGGATCATTCCAGTGAAATTTGGTTGAAATCCAACAACAGGTTTCTGAGAAGATTTTCAAAGATTTAATCACACAAGGAAATTAGCCCCGCCCATTAAAGCCATGTTTTTAATCCGATTAAAAATCTTTGAAGGAATCTGAAAAAAGGGTCACCCAAAGATCATTCCTGTAAAATAAGGTTGATATCCATCCACTGGTTTCTGAGAAGAAGACTTTTAAAGGTTTCACCATATATGGAAATTGGCACTGCCCATTAAAGCCATATTTTTCATTCAATTAAAAATCTTTAAAGGAATCCGATAAAAGGTCACCCAAGGATCATTGCTGTTAAATTTGGTTGAATTCTGTTTAGTACTTTCTGAGGAAAAGATTTTTAAAGTAAAAGTTTACTGACGGACGCATGGACACAACATCATGACAATAGAACGCAAAAATGTTGGCTACAGATAGACAGACAACAGAGGAAAACCAGTTAAGTGAATGACTACAAGGCAATTATCCTTAACTACCCCTTAAAACTTAACAAAGAGAAAAGACATGTACTTTTTGTTATTTCAGGTATAAATCAAATATTATAATTAATTCAAGCTTAGTTAAGGTTTGATAGCGCAGGAAGAATTTGTAGAATCATCCTCATTTAATTCACCGTATAGCACTAAAAAGTATTTTCTAAAACAAATACCAAAAGATTTGTTGACATCACTATATTTCAAAGTTTGCTAGTAAAAAAATCATATTGTGTGGTAAAGGATTAACTCATTTACACACAAGGACATATTTTGAAGCCCATCAAGAAAAACAATTGGAAAAACATTGTGTATAATGATGACACTTCTTGCAACAAGCAATTTCTTCAATTTTTCCACAAGGTTTTCTATCCCGAAACTTGAAAATAATATACATTTTTCATCAATATAAAATTTGTCGTCTGCAACTCCTTTCAATTTGGGCCAGTCTAATTGATTGATTGAGATTTAATGCCATTTTACAGTATTTCAGTCATATCGCAGCGGCTGGAGCACCTAACCATGGATTCCTGGTATTTCTCACACCAGTGCTACCACTATTTCCTTTCTGAGCCGCCAGCTGTTTATACCATTTAGATTTAAGGTTACCAATCCATTGGTTGGAGACAAATGTTGGAAAAGCTTTCGCAGCGGCCGGGGATTGACTAAAGGGACTCCTTGACTAGGGATCCTATGCACTAAAACTCTACGGAGGGCCACATTGGGCCAGTCTTAATGTTGTCGACCCTCTGGTTAAGAGTAAAACAATTTACCTGTTATCATAATCATGCCATTGCGGACCAACAGCGTGGATAACAGATGAATAATTGAGCCGTCCAGCAGTTGTCTCACAGTTCCTCGTCACTGAAGAAGAAAGAAAAGCCATCAACAGGTAAATAATTTGCAGCTCTTTCATCAATGGAAAACTTTACATAAACCAACTATGAGGCAAAAAGAAAATATTACAAACATCTAATGGTATCTTCTTTGAAGAGAATTTGTTTAAAACTGAGAACTCAGGCGTATTAACCAGGTTATTTAATTGAATTTTCAAAAGGCCCCTTTCTCTATGTTTCTTGACAAATCACCCCAATTTTGAAGGGACGATCATTTTGTTTGAAGAGAAAACGATTAAGACTAAAGGCTCTAGTGTGTAAACGAAGATTTATTAATTAAATTCTAATAAGGCCCCCTTTTCCTGTGTTTCTTGACGGATAGGACCAAATTTCGGAAGGAATGATCCTTATGATTGTACAATCAATCTAAGAAAGAATCCGATGAAAACAGACGCCGAACAGGAAAACACCATCGCTATAGTTCTTCTTGCCTTTGGCCAGTAAGGCCAACGAGTACTACAACAAGAAAAGAATAGAAGATATAGGAAAAGGTAAAGTTCACAAGTTCAACAAATAGACGGAAACACACTCACACACAGAGGGATGGCATGAAAATAATGTATGTGCTTGTGAGTCAGTCTGTCCATTTTTTTTCAAGGCAATAACTCCTATATTTATAGATGGGTGGAATGAAAATAACAAGGCAAAATTGTTCCCAATCATGAGTAAATGTGTCAGACGGCTCGAAGGTCAATTTCATAGCTCAAGGTTAAACATTCAAACTTTACCTGTCATGAGCACATCTCCTATGTTAAATTTCTTGCATGGTTTTCAAAGGTATTTGTTACACTTTTCTCAATCATGGGTATATTTGCCTTATGAAACAAATTTCAAGCCGCCGTCATAGCGCAGTTGGTAGGGCGTCGGACTGTCAATCTAGAGGTCCCAGGTTCGATTCCCGACGGCGGCACTCATCCTTGCCGACTATTTGTCTCTCACCAATGGGTCGATAATCGTAGACCTATGTGGGATAGCAGCTGGAGGCTAGGAAAGGTTGTAATGGTAGTACTGGTGTGAGAAATACCAGGAATCCATTGTTAGGTGCTCCAGCCGCCGCGATATGACTGAAAGATTGTTAAAAGCGGCGTAAAACCCCATTCAAACATACAAATGAAACAAATTTCAGATAATTCAAAGGTCAAAGTCACAGTTCTAGGTCAAACATTCTAATGACCATTTTCAGAGTGTATCTCCTACATTTGTGCATGAATTTATATACTATTTCCAAGATGTAGATAACTCTAAGGTTAAGGTTACAGATCAAGGTTAAACATTCCAAATGACCTTGTCAAAAATATAACCTGTATATTCGCACATGATTCAAAATAACTTTTGACATTTATGCTCAACCATCAGTAGATGTGCTACATCTAAACAAACAAGAGGGCCAGAATGGTCCCAAAATCGCTCACCTGACTAATTTAAGATTATTGAAAAAAACTAGAAAGAACACAGGCATGAACGACATTGAGCTGTGACATTGAGGTTATTTGAAAATTTCTTTCAAATGGCACATCTACTCCTGATTCAGATTAAATGTGACAATTTATTTTTAGCAACCAAAAATGGTTCTCACAAATATGGACTTAGGCACATACACCGACTTGTCATAGTGACAACTTTGTCTTGCTCACTGCACGTAGACTTGACAAAAAGAAAGTAGTAATAATCTTAAAATCTGCCTGTTTGCTAAACGCTGGAGACCAGTTGTTGTGTCTCACTAGTTGCCTATCTAAATTGCATATACCACTAGTACTTTGCCCATTGGTGGCAGACAAAAGTCCAATGAAAGTTGACCAAGTCCTTTTTAACATTTTTTCAGTCATATTGCGGAGCATTTAACAATTGATTCCTGGTATTTCTCGCACCAGTATTACTATTACAACCTTTCCTAGCATCCAGCTGCCTTCCCATATAGGTGAAGGATCACCTGCCTATTGGGGAGACAAAATGGGGTAAAGAATATGTGCTGCCGCCGAGATTCAAACCCATGACTCCCAGAGTTCCCACAATTTTCTGCTTGCACAATTCAAGACTTTATTCAAACTTTCCATGACACAGAGTCATTGTGGCAAGTTTCTGTTCATTCCCATTCAAAATGTAGGAGAAAGTGTGCTCAAAAGAAATAAAGGAGTTTTCATTTATTTCAAAGGCAGATAATTCAAGATAACTTAAAGAAAACTGGTGCTATTTGAATTTTAATGGTCTTATGCACAAATAGATATCATAGAGAGAAATTGTTGGGAATTGGAGCTCATTCCAATAAACAAGATGAATTTGTGAAACACCATGCCCCCGAAACAGGAATTTTTACAAACGGTGATTTTTATTGTTTGTTTTTCTCTGTTTAAGAGAATAGGGTTAAATTTTGACCTTGACCTTAAAGAAATGACCTTCCCCAGTTGCGCCTTGTTGAGAACTATCTACATACAAAATATTAGCATCGTAACTTAATCAGGGATGAAGTTATAGGAAAATGTTTAGTTGGCAGGTTAAGTTTTTGAGTAAGGTTTTAGGAAAAAGGGTTTAAATTTTGACCTTTACCTTGATGATATGACCTTCCCCAATTGTGCCTTGTTGAGACCTATCTACATACCAAGTATTAGCATTGTAACTTGATTAGGGATGAAGTTATAGGAAAATGTTTAGTTGGCAGGTTAAGTTTTTGAGTAAAGTTTTAGGGAAAGGGTTAAAATTTTGACCCTGACCTTGATCGAATGACCTTCCCCAGTTGCACCTTGTTGAGACCTATCTGCATACCAAATATTACCAAACATAATTAGGGATGAAGTTATAGGAAAATGTTAAGTTGGCAGGTTAAGTTTTTGAGTAAAGTTTTGGGGAAAAGGGTTAAAATTTTGACCTTGACCTTGATGAAATGACTTTCCCAAGTTGCGCCTTGTTGAGACCTATCTGCATACTAAATATTAGCATTGTAGCTTGGTTAGGGATGAAGTAATAGGAAAATGTTAAGTTGGCAGGTTATGTTTTTGAGTAAGGTTTTAGGAAAAAGGTTTAAATTTTGACCTTTACCTTGATGAAATGACCTTCCCCAGTTGCACCTTTTTGAGATCTATCTACATACCAAATATTAGTATTGTAACTTAATCAGGGTTGAAGTTAAAGGAAAATTGGCAGGTTAACTTATGCAGACAGACAGACAGACGGACACCAGTAAAACAATATGCCCCCGATCTATCGATGCGGGAGCATAAATATGTAGGATAAGATATGCACACCATAAACAAAGTGATTTTGTTCAATTCAAGGGCAGATAATTCAAGATAACTCAAGAATCACTGGAACAATTTGAATTTCAAAGGTCTTATGCACAACTAATAACTGTAGGAAATAATTGTGCCAAGTTTCAGCTCATTCCCATTGACAATTTAGGAGGAATTGCACACACAAGAAATTGCTAATGGGCGGACAGATAGACAGAGGGACAGACGACCGGGGCATAACATAATACGACCCCTGGGGGTATAATAAACTTGATTGCTTCTAGTCATGTAGATTGTCAATATCAAGTTGATGATAATCAATTTCGATGACTATTTACCCAGAGTTTGCTTTTGCATTGAATTGAATTGGTGGTCATTTACTCTTTTATCCAAATTCAATTCATGTCCGGTTACTGGTACACCTAACATGTTGCTTTGGATTTTCTCCTAAATATTTGTTTTATGTACTCCAATCATACATCATGTAGAATAGACACCAACTTCAATTCCTAGCAGAAAATTAAGTACCATGCTTGTACTTTTTGGTGAAACAAATATCAATTTCTCTTTCTCAGCACACATTGTGACGTAGTAAAGCATCCAAATCTAGTTTATGATACACTACACTGTGATCAAACCTACTGGCAGGGGGGAATACTTGTCAACTGTTTGGAACATGTACTTTAATTACGTCTTGCTTCTTTCATCAAATTTATTTGTCTTCTCCCTAGTTTTACCCAGTTTTTAAAGATATCACAAAACAGACTTTTTCCCGGCAGGGAAAGAGTTTCATGTAATTCCCAACTTTTTCCTGTTTTCCCGGGAGTATGGGAGAGCTATAAAGGCAGTCCTGATGTACTCACAGACACAACAGCACAGTAATAGCCCGATTGGCCATTGTCATTAAGATTTATGCCAACTTTGATTAATATTGGCCAACTGGTTTATGAAGGAGATGTATAAAGGTTTTTGAAATCAAAATAAGCCCCGCTGCAACGGCCAAGTAAGTAGTTACTGAGGAAAAAGATGTTAATAGATTTCAAATGCAACAAGAGGCCCATGAGGGCCTGAGACGCTCTACTGGTTATCAAGTTTTCCGTTAAAGAAATCTGATATTTAAGGAAGTTAATTGCTCAAAGAAGAATGCATAAAGAAAAAAAAGGGGCTTTATCCCCTTTATCATTTTAAGCAACAATCCTCATAGCCCCTTTTCCCATGTTTCATGACGGGTCCACTCCATTTCCAAAAGAAAGTTACCTTATGACCTTACAATCATTCTGTGAATATTTCATCAGAATCTGACAATAATTGTGGACTTAATCACATAAACAGGATTGTTTTGAATGAAAATCAATAAGGCCCCTTTTCCTGTTTTTTCTGATGGATCAATTTCATTCCAAAAGGAACTTTCCTTACAACCCGACAATTGTCCTGTGAAATTTAAAAAACAACTTGATAATGATTGTGATCTTCATCACATACACAAGAATGTTTTGAATGATAATCTGTAAGGCCCCATTTCCTGTGTTTCAAAAGCCACAATTATTCCATGCATCTTTGAAGAGAAACTGTTGACTTTATTGTGTTAACAAAGATATTAAATTCAAGTTCTCATAGGGCCCATTTTCCAGTGATATTTTACTGTTGGTTTTATCATTCTATGAAAGGTAAAAGTGAATCCGATGAAATATTGGAAATTCATTATGTTTACTAGAATATTTAAAAAAAAATCATATGTCCCCTTTTTACATGATACTTGATGGATTGTACCCAGTTCTGAAAAGAACCATCTAAGTATTTGTACAATCATTCTGTGAAATTTTGAAGTGAATCCGGTGAAATCAAGGGACATCATTGTGTTAACCAGAATATTTAAGAGAGTTTTTTTTTATAAGGCCCCTTTTTATGTGACCCTTACTATAGTCAGATCCACTGTCAAAATCAACAATTGGAATGATGGTACAATCAATCTGTTTAATCTGTGGAATTCATTGTGTTAATGAGTTTATAGTGAAATATTCATAGGGCCCCTTTTCTCATGATACTTTACAGAACAAACCAAATTTCAAAAGGAACAATTCTAATGAAGGTAGAATCATTCTTTAAAAGTTAAAGAGAATCAATGAAAACAGTGGACTGAATTGTGTCAAGAATTTTTGTAACTAAATTTTCATATGGCCCCTTTTTCTGTGAAACTTAACAAATCAGACCCAATGTTCAAAGGAACAATCCTTATGATAGTTTGAAGAAAATGATAAAGACTGAGGACTTTATTGTAATAATGATGTTTTGTAATAAAAATTTTATAAGGTCCCTTTTCTTGTGTCACTTAACCAATCAGACCTAATTTACAAAGGAACAATCCAAATGATGGTACAATCATTCTATTAACCCTTGTCATGCTGAACCCGGAATATTCCGGCTTTGGCAGGAGGTGTAGACTAAGATCAGACTGCACTTATGTGCAGGCTGATCTTACTCTATACCTCCTGCTTGTACTTTTCCTGCCAGAGTTGCTTTTGAAGTTGATTTCTAAAAAAAATATTGATTTTTTAACAACAAGTTCTATCAGTGCTTTCAGCCCTTTGATTTTGCAGCAATTCAGTCAGGTAATTTATACAGCATGACAAGGGTTAAAGTTTGAAGAGATTCTGATAAAGACTGAGGGCATTGTTGTGTTTATGAGGATTTGGTAATACTTTTTCATACAGCCCCTTTTCCTATGATACTAGACAGATCAGGCCCAATTTGGAAAGAAACAATCCTTATGATGGTACAAACATTCTGTGAAAGTTTGAACAGAATCTGATGAAAACTGAAGACTTTATCTTGGTGAAAAAAATTCATAAGGCTCCTTTTCCTGTGATACTTGAAGGATCAGGTCTCATGTCAGCATCAACAATCGTGATTATTGTACAATGATTCTGTGTAGGTTTGAATAAAATCCAATGAAAGTTCTTGACTTGGTTACAAGAATTATAGATAAAATTCTTTAAAGGCCCCTTTTCCCATGATACTAGACAGATCACGCCTAATTTGAAAAGAAAGAATCCTTATGATGGAATAATCATTCTGTGAAAGTTTTAACAGAATCTGATGAAAACTGTTGACTTTATTGTGGTACAATGATTTTAAAATTAAATTTCATAATGCTCCTTTTCCTGTGATACTTGACGGATCAGGTCTAATGCATACATCAACAATCATTATTATTGTACAATTATTCTGTGAATGTTTGAAGAAAATCCGATGAAAGCTCTGGACTTGGTAACAAGGATTTATAAATGAAATTTTCATAAGGCCCCTTTTCCTGTGCTTCTTGACAGTTCAAACCCTGTTATGAAAAGAATGATAGTTATGACCTTCCAATCATTCTGTGAAAGTTTCAACAAAATCTGATCAAAGCTGTGGGCTTTATTGTGTTAACAGGGTTTTATTAATTGAATTTTCATATAGCCCCTTTTCCCATGTT
The DNA here is from genome assembly GCA_946902895.1 of Fragum fragum. Lineage (NCBI taxonomy): Eukaryota > Metazoa > Mollusca > Bivalvia > Cardiida > Cardiidae > Fragum > Fragum fragum. The sequence goes on along the minus strand of OX336374.1, from coordinate 315,897 downwards.
ACTTGATGGATCTGAACCAATTCCAAAGGGAACTTTTCTTGCAAAAGTATAATTATTCTGTTTGAGTATAAAGACAACCCCATCTCATCTGTGGACTTACAAGCATTAATTAAGATTTTTTTAATTGAATTTTCCTAAGGCCCCTTTTCCTATGTTTCTCAATGGATCAGACCCAATTTGAAAGGAACAATCCTTATGATGGTACAATCATTATGTGAAAGTTTGAAGTCAATCAGGTGAAATCTAGGGCCATTACATGTTAACTAAGATTTTTTTTATTAAATTTTCATAGGGCCCCTTTTCCCATGAAACTTGATGGATCAAACCTACTTCCGAAAGGAACAATCCATTTAATGTAATAATCATTCTGGGAATGTTTAAGAGAATTTGTTGAAAACTATGGACTCTATTGTGTTTTCGAGGACTTTTTCAATCCAGTTTTAATCGGGCCCCCTTTTCCCGTGGTCCTTGACAGATCATACCAAATTTTGAAAGGAACAATTCTTATGATGGTATAATCATTCGGTGAAAGTTTGAAGTCAATCAGATGAAAACTGTTGACTCTAGAGTGTTAACAAAGATCTTGAATTAAATTTTAATAAGGCCCCTTTTCCTATGTTTCTTGAGGAATCATATCCGATTCCAAAAGGTACAATCCTTATGATGGTACAATCATTCTGTGAAAGTTTGAAGAGAATCCGTTGTAAATTGTTGGCTCTAGATTATTAATGAGAATTTTTTATTAAACATTTGATCATAAGGCCCCTTTTTCCTGTGTTTCTTGAAAGATCATACCAAATTTCAAAAGGAATAATCCTTATGATAGTACAATCATTTTGTGAAAGTTTGAAGGGAATCCGATGAAAACTACAGCTGTCGCCCTCAAGGGCTGACGAGAATACCCCCCAAACCGCTAAAAAGGCTTTCTATGAAGGAGTGGAATTTGAGGCTGTTTAATCACATGCATGTCATGGTGGATGAACATTGCAAACCCTCCACCTCTTTCTGATTTTGTGTTTGTTGCTAGAGTTGACTGATTAGGAAAGGTTGGTCAATATGAGCCTATGTTAAAGAAAACTGTGTGAGGAGATGATGACACAAAATTATATCCACGAAAAGTCAATATGAGCCTATGTTAAATTTTTGAACCCCTGGGGGCGGGGTCAAATTTGACCTCAGGAAATAAACCGTTCGATATTTTGTAAAGGTCAACAAGATGATGTTACTTACCAAATTTGGTAACTCCCCTTGTGGTTACTGAGTTTTGCAATTTTAAATTTTGACTACTCCCCCCCCCCCCCCATTAAAAAGTTCAAAATGGCATAACTCTGAAACTAACGACTGGATCAAGATGAAAATTGCAGGTGCACAACTACATATGATAAGAAACAACCTGATAAAATTTCAGCAAAATTGGTCAAAAATGTGGGAGAAGAAGAGGACACAAAATTATGTCCACAGACGGACGGACGGACAGATGGACGGACAGACGGACGGACAGACATAAAACCTGATTCCAGTATACACCCCCATAACTTCGTTGTGGGGGGTATAACTATTGACTACAGAGTGTTAACAAAAAATTTTTAATTCAATTTTCATAAGGCCCCTTTTCCCCTGTTTCATGACAGATCAGACCCATTTTCGAAAGGAACAATCCTTATGATTGTACAATCATTTTGAGAAAGTTTGAAGAGAATCCAAAGAAAACTGTGGACTCTATCGTGTAAACGAGGATTTTTAATGGAGTTTTCAATAGAATTTTCATAAGGCCCCTATTCCCATGTTTCTTGACGGATCATACCCAATTTCGAAGGAACAATCCTTATGGTGGTACAATCCTTCTGTGAAAGTTTGAAGAGAATCCAATGAAAACTGTGGACTCTTTCGCATAAACGAGGATTTTTTATGGAATTTTTATTAAATTTTCATAAGGACCTTTTCCCATGTTTCTTGACGGATCATACCAAATTTCGAAAGGAACAATCCTTATGTTGGTACAATCATTCTGTGAAAGTTTGTAGAGAATCTAATAAAAACTGTGGACTCTATCTCGTAAACGAGGATTTTTTAATTAAATTTTCATAAGGCCCCTTTTCCCGTGTTTCTTGACTGATCATACCCATTTTCGAAAGGAACAATCCTTACGTTGGTACAATCATTCTGAGAAAGTTTGAAGAGAATCCAATGAAAACTGTGGACTCTATCGCCTAAACAAGGATTTTTAATTGAATTTTTAATGAATTTTCATAAGGCCCCTTTTCCCGTGTTTCTTGACGGATCATACCCATTTTGGAAAGGAACGATGTTGGTACAATCATTCTGAGAAAGTTTGAAGAGAATCCGATGAAAACTGTGGACTTTATATCGTAAACGAGGATTTTTAATTGAATTTTTAATTAAATTTTCATAAGGCCCCTTTTCCTGTGTTTCTTGACGGATCATACCCATTTTCGAAAGGAATGATCCTTATGATGGTACAATCATTCTGTGAAAGTTTGAAGAGAATCCGATGAAAACTGTGGTCTTTATCGCGTAAAAGAAGAATTAAGTTTTAATAAGGCCCCTTTTCCTGTGTTTCTTGACGGATCTGACCCAATTTCGAAAGGAACGATCCTTATGATAGTACAATCATTCTTTGAAAGTTTTAAGAGAATCCGATGAAAACTGTGGACTTTATCGTGTAAACAAGGAAAAGTTTAACGGACAGGCGCACGGACGCTGGACAAGAAAAAGCCATCGCTTTAGCTCTAGTGGCCTTCGGCCAGTAGAGCTTAAAACTGCCCCACCCTTCCATGCCCAGGGCGTCATTCAAAATTTCGCGAACAAATTTTGGAAAGGGTGACAAAAGGAAAATTCATGCCAAGTTTGGTTGAAATTGGCCAAGTAGTTACTGAGAAAATATGTTTGAGGATTTCAAAGTAAACTAGGATGTTTTCCCAGGACAACTGCTATCCAACCCGCAAAGTTTTGCCCATGACCTTGACAATGACCATCATATTAGTGTTTGACCTTGAGCTTTGACCTTGAACTTGAAGCTATCCAAAAAATTCTTTCAAATGGCACATCTACTCATGATGGAGAATAATTGTGCCAATTTATTTTGAAATCCATCGATAATTATAGGAGACATGCTCTTGACAATCACAATTTTAGTGTTTGACCTTTAGCTGTGACCTTTACATTAGAACTATCCAAAATAATTCTTTCAAATGGCACATCTACTCATGGTTGAAAATAATTGTGCCAATTTATTTTGAAATCCTTTCATAAATATAGGAGTAATTGTCAGGACAAATTTTGACGAACGGACAGACTAACATACAAACTAATGCACATACACCAACTTGTCATAGTGACAACTATGTCTTGCTCAATGCAAGCGGGCTCGACAAAAACTGCCACACCCTCCTGAGTCCATATTTTGGGGTCATTGAAAAGGGTGACCAAAGGAACATTCATGCCAAGTTTGGTTGACGGCGCTATGACGGTGGCATTTACAAGAATGATTGGCAATTTGGATATTTGTGTAAAGTACAACAAGAGCCATGTTGGACATGGCCATCCCCTGCTGTAAAAGCTTCATAATAAACTGAATCCATTCAGATTTAGGCTTCTTGTGCACTGCATTTTTTCTCAATGAGTTCGATAATAGCTATTATACTTTCAGAGATATGCTCAGGACAAAATTAAGTCTTTAAAACAGCAAAGGGCAATTACTCTAAATTATGCAAGCAAGAGTTATGGTTCTTGTGCACTGCACTTCTCCTTAACAAGATCTATCCACATATGGAGTTTTAAGTTAATAGCTATTATACTTTCAGAGATATGCTCAGGACAAAATTAAGTCTTTAAAACAGCAAAGGACAATAACTCTAAAATTATGCAAGCAAGAGTTGTGGTTCTTGTGCACTGCACTTCTCCTTAAAAGATCTATCGACCTGTGAACGTTCAAGTTGATAGCAATTATTCTTAAGGATGGAAGGACAGAAGGACAGAAGGACGGACGGAGACCATTACTATATCCCCTTCGCCGAAACAGCGGGGGATAATAAAAGTAAATTTTAGTTATTCTGTTGTTCCTGTCTTTTCAAAAAGTCTTACCCACTTTACAGACTTCCTCAATTACAACACTTTTTACAGAGCTTGGGCCTTGAAATTTCTTACCCAGAGATCCAAGAAACTCGTAATGCTGCAAGACAAAAATGCTGCTCTACCAAGACCCACCCAGCACCTTCAAAGAAGAGTATATCCAGATTGTCACCTGTCTAAATATTAACCACCTACAACATTGCTCAACTTCAGTGGACAGATAATAACAGTAATGTATACCAAGAAATAATGATAGACAACAGTTGCTTTGTGAACCTAGAGATATTTCATATGAATAATGTACATGTAAGTCTATAAAGCAATGTAGATCAAATTAAATTTTCAAATGGTTTTTGAACATGATTAAATGTTTTTTCTTATACATTGCTGGTAATTTAAATTCCACTTTAATATGTATTATTTTTTTTATTAGGCAAATATAACGTGAAAGTAGAGACAATTGAGTGTCTAAATCGCTTCTCCAGCCTTCATTTATTAATCATACACATACATTTGATATCACAGGAGGCAACTCACTTGGAAGGTATTGCTTCTTTTGCCATTCAAAACTTTCTGCAAAAATATACTCAGTCCAAAAACTGCCACGCCCTCCCGAGTCCATATTTCGGGGTCATTCAAAATTTGGCAAACAATTTTTGAAAAGGGTGACCAAAGGAACATTCATGCCAAGTTTGGTTGAAATTCGTCCCATGGTTACTGAGAAGATGTTTAAAGATTTTAAAAACTGCCCAGCCCTGCCGTCAAAATTATGCAATCAACTTTTGTAAAGGGTCACCAAAGGAACATTCATGCCAAGTTTTGTTGTAATTGGCTCAATGGTTCCTGAGGAGAAGATGTTTCAAAGTGAAAAACTTCCATGCACTGCCCATATCAAAATTTGGCGAACAACCTTTGGAAAGGATCACCCAAGGAACATTCATGCCAAATTTGTTTGAAATTTGCCCAGTGGTTACTTAGGTCATCAATAAAACTTTTGTGAAACAACTTTTGAAAAGGGTCAACCAAGGAACAATAACACCGAGTTTGGTTGAAATTCGCCAAATGGTTACTGAGGAAAAGATTTTTAAAGATTTCGAAGTCAAAAACTGCCACGCCCTGCCATGCCAATATTTAGGCATCAATAAAAATTTTGCAAACAACTTTAGTAAAGAGTCACCCAAGGAACATTCATGCCAAGTTTGGTTGTAATTGGACCAATGGTTACTGAGAAGATGTTTAAAGAATTTATGACGCCTTCTGACAGACAACGGACAAAAGGTGATCACAAAAGCTCACCTTGTACATGGTGTGCTCAGGTGAGCTAAAACAGACAGCTTCAATGTCTGTGTCACAGTTCAAGGTCAAATAGGTATCTAATCAAATTGCTGCCATAGACAGCTTTCAAGTTCAAATATCTACTTGCTTTATTTCTTAGTTGGTGTCTAAAGTCGTGAGGGATACCATCAAATCAGCAAACAAGAGTCCAGTTAATGGATGCAACTACAGTTAATCCCTCCTTTTGGCGATCCCTGATTTACAATAAGATTATTGGATATTTGATTGTATGATACAAATCCTTATCAATATTGATTGAAAAATTTAAATTGATTGATCATGCTATAAAATTATCATCTTTGATATCACAGAAACTATGCAATTTATCTTCAGGTGGACATTGTGTGAACCCATATTTGGAGAAAAGGTCCCGGCTGAGTAGGAAGGCTGTTCAGATAAATCGCGAAAGCATAGATGTGAAGGCCCATAATCTTTTGAAGGCGACAAAGAATTTACCTTTGGGGGAATTCTGGGATTGATCCGACCAAACCTCAGAATTAAGACCAACCCACTAATGAGACCAGTTTTAAAAAGTAATGTGAATGGTCAAAACAGAGGGGTTTTACTGTATATTTATCTTGTGTCTGTCATTACCCCATTGACTTTTGCAAGTACTGTTGAATTCTCCAGAAAGCAGAATTAGGGCGAATACTTGCTTTTTCTATTTTTTCTAACATTTCATTTTGTATCTGAATTCTGCCAACAACCAAGCATCATTGAGATTGAGATGTGTTTTTTTTTTTTGTCACACTCTAGCATCAAGTATTGCTGGTGTTTTTTAGTAAAATCACACTAGACAAACCTTTGATGAAACCGTTCCTTGCAATATAATTCTGGCTCTCCTCATCCAATTTATACCCAGCAGCTTGTGAAATAACTCTTGCCACGCCCCCTCCATGCATCAAGTTATCATTTGCTGCATTCACAATGACATCAACATCAAGCTTTGTGATTGAAGCTTTGTATACTTTTAAGGTGAATCCATTCGAGAGTTTTTGTTCGAAAGAGAATTTCCCATCATCATCATCAAATGTATATGGTTGTGAATGTGAAGATGCCAACGGATGTTTGTAATGTTTTCTTTCTGCCTCATAGTTGGTTGATTTAATGTTTTCCATTGATATCTGTCGACCAGTTCTGTTAGACATTTGAATGTGGCCTAAATGCACCTTTGAAAAAAGTGAAAAAATGAACTTTACAAGTTATCATTTCATACGGAGTCTAGGAGAAGGGAATCATATTGTTTTTAAATCCCCGGATTGTTTAGAATAATAGGGGGGTTAGGGAAATTTTCATGTTGATAAAGAACCAAACTTTGTATCACTTTTGCAATTAAGTGGACTTTGAGCCAAATCCCACTCCCCACCTTACTTTTTGAATCCTGAAATAGAAATTAATTATACTTGTTTGTTTGAATTTGATTTAATGCAACTTTTACCATTATTTCAGTCATATTGTGGCGGCCTGAGCATCTTACTATAAATTACTGGTATTTCTCACACAAGTACTACCACTACATCCTTTCTTAGCCTCAAGATGCTCATCCTATTTAGGTTTACAATTATCCACCCACTGATGGGAGACAAATGTCAATAAGGGTTTTTGCCACTTCCAGGGATCAAACTTTGCACCTCATGATTTTGGGTTAGACATCGCTATGGGCATGGTCAAACCCATTATTCTTATAACATAAAACCTCACACCACAGGGGCTTCCTGCCTGACTTTGAAACAACACAAGGACATTAATTCAAAATGTTGGTAATACAGACTTGTTCTTCATAATAAATTCTGTATTGGTGGATTATGTTTGTGACATAAACATTCATGCCTTTCTGCAATTTTTCAGATTGCCTCTCTATCACAAAGAACAACACCTGTATGAACATTCGGAATTCACTTACTTCACTGAATTCAAAATGTAAGAAATCAAAGTTCTCTTCTGATCTGAATAAATTACTTGCTTTGTTGATTTATTCTTTGATTGACTGCCAAAATCCTCACATCCATTGAAAAATGTCTTAACCTTTTCCTGTTTTAATTTTTTTTAGACCTGTCCAATTTCAAAGGTTTTGCAGACAACAATTCATAGTGGAAGTAATTTGAAAAATGACCATTTAGTAGGGTAGAAAATATTGTGGAAAAAGAAGAAATTGCTTGTGACAAGCAATTTCTTCTTTTCCCACAATGTTTTCTCAAGTATAAAATCACAAGGACGTAAAAACCAGTGATTATACAGTAAAGGGTTAACAAGGGCTCTGATTGTACAAAACAAAATCCAAAGATAAAATGTTTATATAGACTGGATGGTGAACACAGATCTTGGTCTGGGCTTTCATGAGTTTTCATCTATATAGACTTGATCTACAGAAAGTCTATTTGTCTATTTAACCTATTAACACACAATCCCGCATTTTTATGTGCCAAAGAAATATAGCTATGGAAAACATTGTGAGAAAATAAGACATTGCTTGTAACAAGCAATTTCTTTTTTCTCACAATGTTTTCTACATCATATGGCTTTCACTCTCATTTGAAACAAAATTGTCGTATGCAACCTCTTTCAATTTGGACCAGTCTAAAATTTTGTTGCATCAGAATGGATTAAGATAAGAGAGAGTATTATTTACTTTTCCTTAATCATACAGTATAATATGCAAAGCAGATTCATTCATTAGTGTTATGAAGTTTTTAGGTTCATACCTTGATGAAAACAAAAGTATTCTCTTCATTTTTTATGCCATCAAGCAAATCAAAGCATATATTTTACTAGTATAAAGTAAAATTTCATGGATCTACTTTGTGAGCATGCATAAAAGATAGTTGCATGCTCAATGTTTTATCGCTGGTAGTAAGAAAAAAAAATCAACCAAATAAAACGCCTGAATCTTGGTAGAGGAAAGTTGAATTGAATTATATATTTATACCTACCTTTAGTGAATGAACAGTCTTGTCAACTATGTCATATCTCTCACCAATAACTGTTACTTGAGATCTCTCAACATATAGTTCTGTGTCTTTATGTCTATCATCAATGTGCTTTCTTACAAATTTATCGATACTCTCTTTTTCTTCACGAGAGTAAGGAACAATCTGTTTATTAATTGTATTCAATTTCTTTCTAATGTTATTCAATTCTCTTTTCACCTCATTTGCGTATGATTCTCTAGTCTCTTTAATGATAAATGTTTGTGCCTGTCCATAGCTAGGTTCTCTAAATATCAAACAATGGTAGCGTTCAGCTAGCTCCCGTGTCAAGCCTTCACAGAAACAGCTCACTATGGTTGCATCTAATCCTTCAAATCCATGTTCTTGGAATTCTGTGGAAAAATAAGAATGATTCATTCAAGTAAGTCAGATGGTGTTTCATTCTAATATTGACCCTTTCTCATTTTTTTTAATTTTAAATTGGTTTAAATTGAAGGAGGTTGCAGACAACAATGAAAATTGGCTGTGATTTGAAATGAAACAATCCTATAAGGTAGAAAATGTTGTGGAAAAGGGAGAAATTCTGTGTTAAAAAAAATTCTTCATTTTCCATGTTTTGAATGTTTTCTTAAGAATAAAATCACAGTGATCTAAAATCCAAGGTTTGTGTAGGAAAGAGTTAAGAGTCTTTCTTTCCTCTTACCTTCACTTTAACCCATTCCTACTTAGTGAAGCTTTTAAACGCACCTAAAAAAAAGCTTTGGAAAACATTGTGGAAAAAGAAGAAATTGCTTGTTACAAGCAATTTCTTCCTTTTTCACATTGTTTTCTACCCATAAAGTTGAAAAAATCCAAAATTTCGTAAACTTTAAATTGTTGTCTGCAACTTCTATCAATTTGGGCAGGTCTAAAATTTTGTTGTGTGGTAATGGGTTAACTGGAATACAAGTTTTCTTTCCCAAACTAATCCTTTTACAGTATTTATAATTTGCCCCATAATGTGTTGGCAAAGATAACCTTGTCAATTTCTTTTCATATTTAATGGAGATATTACACTAGAGCATTTATTATGCAAATGCCCTGAAGTCTTTGGTTACAGTTTTTGATACCATGAAAATAATGTCATATAAAGCACATAATAAAAGCCCATTTTAAACTAGTGCATGTGGTATTGCAATGCAATACACGAGTCCCCCACCAGATTAAAAAAGTCTTTTTGACCCATTCCCACAAAGTGACACCTTTTGACGCCCTTCAAGAAAAGAAATTGGGAAAACATTGTGTAAAATGAAGAAATTGCTTGTGACAAGCAATTTCTTCATTTTTCACAATGTTTTCTGTCTAGAAAGTTGAAAAAATACAATGTATAACATTTTATAAACTTTAAATTGTAGTCTGCAACTCCTTTCAATTTGGACCAGTCTAAAATTTTGTTGTGTGGGAATGGGTTAATAGTATACCTTTTCGCTTTTATTTTGGAGAAGTGTAAAATCTAATGCTTTTGAAAGGTTTAAATAGAGGTTCAGTGTAAGATTCATTTATCTTTCATTGAGTAAACAACAAAAGCTATATTTTCAAGAGTGGCAGAGTGAAAATACAGCTTTTGTTGTTCATGAAATGAAAGATTTACTGATGGTGCACAAAAAACAAACAATTATTCTTTTTCTTTTATGCAAAAATAGGACGAAATGTGAAATTTTGAAAATAACAATAACTTAAAGCGCCTTATTTTAAATGTGATTACTTGGCAACATCATCATGACATCATTAAGATTTGTTTTTTGGGCTCCGTTCAGAAAACGTAAACTAAAGTGAAATGGACAAAAGTAGGGTATAAGTTTTTGATAATTTCACTGCTTTGCAGTGAGATTATCAAGTGATCAATAAACCATCGAAAATCTTAAAGAAATTTGAAGCTTCTGCAAGTAAAAATGGATTGGATAAAGATAGGATTTGTGTATGATATATAACAGAAAATATAGAGAAAAAGAATCAAAGGGCAAAAACTAAAAATAACTAAAAATTAGTTGTAGGAGAGTAACAGTTCTTATAATACGAGGTTTAAACCAACAAAGGGCAATAACTCATACAATGGGTATGGCAGGGTAATGGTTCTTGTACATGACACTTCTCCACATTGTGATCTATAAGTGTATAAAGTTTATTATGATTTAGGAGATATACACCGGACAAAAATGTAAAGGTCAAAATAAGAAAGGGCTATAATAACTCAAAAAAATAGGCAAGCTAGAGTTACTGTTCTTGAGCATGACAATTTACACATTGTGATCTCTAAGTGAATAAAGTTCAAGTTCCTTGCACAAATTGTTTAGGAGATATGCTCCGGACAACAGTGTGACAGACGGACGGAATCGAGCAAAGCTTTAGTGCCCAAACTGGCAGCCGGTGGAGGTCTAATAACTCTTTTCTATTTTTTAAATTTTTAGACCTGAAAAAAGAACCCTAACCCAAACTGCTTGTTACAAGCAATTTCTTCTTTCTCTACAATGTTTTCTAAATTTTAAAATCACAGGGATAGAAAAACCAGGGATTGAACAGGACAGGGTTAAATTTCTTTTCAAAATCATGAGCTACAGATAATTGATAATAAATTAAATTAATCTTTCAAAATATAAGAAAATAAGTCAAAGTCAAAATCAAAGGCTAAACTTTAATTAACCAATTACCAAACGGCAAAATTTCAGACTGGTCCATATTGAAAGGAGTTGCAGACAACAATTTAAAGTTTATGTAATTTTAGATTTTTCAACTTTCTGGGTAACAAGCAATTTCTTCATTCTATATATTATTTTCCAAATTGTTTTTGTCGAGGGGCGTCTAAAAGCTAATGAAAGGCCATTTTTATTTTAGGCAATTTACCTCTGTTATTTATAGGTATGTAGGTGAGGTCTTAGGCTTAAAGGTAGGTATCGATGTTTTTTTCATGTCAAAGATTTTGATTATTTTTATTTCTTCTCATATACTATTGAATACAATATTCTGAAAAGTAGTTTTGCAAAAATCAGACCTTGCTTATCAGAAAAAAGCAGGGTATTTCCCTATTAGCATACATAGGCTATTAATCTATTTATAGGTCAAGCCACTGACCCTCTTTTTTATCTGACTTCTTCAAGGGGCGTAAAATTTTGGGACTGTGTGGTAATAGGTTAACTGAATTCAAACCTTTGGCCCCACTATTGCAACCTTGACCTTTAGAGTTCGGCTCCTCCTCTTCCTCATCATCTGACATGAGAATGACGTTCAATTTCCCCGTCTGACTGGCCATAATTTGATTTTGGAAAAAGAATCTGAAATTAAAATGGAGAGAGGTTAAGGAAATGCAGTTGATTATTCCATTCCCAAAACAACAACATTTTAGACTAGTCCAAATTGAAGGACAGCATTATATAGTTAATGGAATTTTACTTTGTTTTGTCTTTTGGGATAGAAATTATTGTTGAGCATTCTCAGCAATATTTTGCAAAGTTTTTTCTCAAGGGGTGTAAAAAGGCTACATTGGGTGGAAATGGGTTAAATTATGAAAAAGAGGGCTTGTGTTTGACTAGTTAACCAGGGTTTGACCCCCCAAAAATAGAAAATGTAACAAATCCAAGCTTGTAGATCAAAGCTTATCCATTCAGAGAAATGGGTCGACCTTGGATATATATAACGCAAAATGTTCCCTTTACTTTCTGAAGGTTCCCTAGTTTGCATATCACAGCAAATTACCTCCTCTGAACATGTGACAAAAATTTGTGTACCCAGCTTTGACCCTTAAAAGAATATTGAATCAACATAAATAAGAAAATGTGTGTTTGTATTAATACCTTTACATGTGTACTCATGGTTTACGGTACTCATTTTCTTATTTTGACCTTCAAAGTTTTGATCAATGGGTCAATGACTCTTCTTTTTCATGTGCTAGTACAACCTCTGGATAAACTCATAAAGAAAAATTGACTTTTTGTCCGCTATAATTTCAAACGTTAAGTATACACAACAGTGCATGTGCAAGCCTTTGAAGACGACGGATTGCTGGCCCATGTCTGCTGACCTCAGACAAGAAGTTTGACTTGGAAATAAAACAGTCCTATGTTCTAAAAAAATAATAGTCAACCACATGTAAAACAAGAGGACCATGATGGTCCTAAATCGCTCCCCTTAGTATGGCTTTATAATATATACAAATAAGTAAAGCCCTATGTCTAATTATTTTGGAGATGATGTTTATGGATTTTCTCTTTTAATCCTAGGTATATTGATGATCCCACCATAAATCGCTAATTTCCTGAATACGGTAATTCTTTGAAGTATTTTGTTAGAGGGTCAACAGACATCAATACATACCAAATATCAAAGCTCCAGGCAGGAGAAGGTTTTCAAAGATTTCCTTCTTTATTCCTATCTAAAATCAGGAATCCCACAATAAAGGGCTATTTTTCAGAATACAGTTGTTCTTTGAAGTATTTTGGTAGAGGGTCAATAGATGATGATATGTACCAAATATCAAAGCTCTAAGCTGTATGGTTTGGGAGAAGAAGATTTTCAAAGATTTCCTTCTTTATTCCTTTGTAAAATCAGGGATTGCACAGAAAAGGGCTAATTTTCAGTATACTGTAATTCTTTGAAATATTTTGCTAGAGGGTCAATAGATGATGATATGTACCAAATATCAAAGCTCTAGGCCTTATGGTTTAGGAGAGTAAGATTTTCAAAGATGTCCTTCTTATTCCTTTGTAGAATCAGGGATCGCACAGAAAAGGGCTCATTTTCAGAGTGCGATAATTCTTAGAAGTATTTTGGTAGAGGGTCATTAGGTGATGATATATACCAAATGGTTTAGGAGGAGAAGATTTTCAAAGATTTCCTTTGTAAAATCAGGAATCACACAGAAAAGGATTAATATTAAGAGCTCTAGGCCTTTTGGTTTAGGAGGAGAAGATTTTTAATAATTGTTTACGGACGGACAGATGGACAGGCGGACAGATGGACAGATGGACCCCGGACAATTACCGATCACAAAAACTAACCTTGAGCATGTTGTTATAATGTGAGCTTAAAAGCAAGAAATAAGTCACAGACATGGATGCCCCTGCTAATTTGTGACCTTGAACTTGGGAGATTCAAAATTCTTCAATAAATGTAGAAGATGCTCCAGACAAGAACTGGACACTCACACTAACACCCACACACAAGGACAGATGTAACTCTATATGTCTGTTGTCACTACATAGCAAAGGTATAAAAAATGGTTGGTTCGTGACCTAAATGTCGTTACTAACTTGAGCAAGCTGCAGTTACAATGTTGAATTCATAAACAATGCTTGACATAAATGTTGACTCCCTGTCTAAATAATTGATTTGATTTGTCAATTTATTGTTTGATTACCAAGAGAGATCAGTCAATTGAGGACAGATGAAATTCTAGGGGTCAAGTTGATTTTGAAGGGGTCAAATTGATTTTGAAGGGGTCAAATTGATTTTGAAGGGGTCAAAAATGATTTTGAAGGGGTCTAAAACAACTTAAGTTTACATGTAAATTTGAGGGTTTAACCAATTCCAACACAACAACACAATTCCGCCTTTCAAGGCCTCTAAAGAAAAAGGTTGTAAGAAAAATTTTCTTCATTACCCACAATATACCACAAAGACCAAGATTTATACAATTTAAGCAACTATAAATTGCTATCTTCTGCTAATTTTGACAGGTGTAAAATAATGTAATCAGGTGATAGCTTAAAGGCCAACAGGCCTTTTCCTAGTTATGTTGATTCACTTAAATGTAATTTTCAATTGAACATAAGATGTGTCATGAAAAATTTCAGAGATCAAAATTCCTGTTTGCAAATTCAAAAATTTATCTAAAGGGGGTCAATTTTAAAGAGAAAATTCTATGGAACATAACAGAATATTCTAAGATTTTTAAGGGTCTAAATGAATTACTTGACTGGCCAACCGATTCTATGACCGCAAGCAATCTGTCAATTGGTTGGTCTTAAGTCTCATCTAGCTGCAATAAAATAGTCCCCTATCAGTTTATCAAGAAGAAGACTATGTTATTGCATCCAAGTCTCATCCATAGGACATCTGTTTGTTAATTGGGCAAGTTTGGGAAAATTCATTTTATTGCATAACTCCTACAACCACCATAAAAATTTATGTAAAACACTCATTGGGAACTTGTATTTAACAAAATCGTGCTTGAAAATATCAGGAGGGAAAAACTTTATCGAAATCGCTTACTTTTTTTACACAACTGTATTTCGTAATCTATCAACTGGGATGAAAAACATCATTTCAACTCACTCAATCAAATATTGATATGTGCTGAAGAAAAACGACAAAGGAAAACATTGTGAAAAAAAAGAAAAACCTGATCAGCTGATAACTGACAGTTTCTTTTCCTGAATTTTCTACCATAGATATTTCCAAATTTATAGTCATTTGCAAATCTATTCAATTTTGATCAGTCTGAGATTCTGTCATCAGGTAACAAGCTAGGATAAGATAAACCCTGGGTCAGCTTACACAACAAGATGGATGGCTTATGAAAGAAATTTAACTGTAGCTGTCATACATTTTTAGTCCATTAGTTTTCACCAAAATTGTGGTATCTTTGACTGAATAGATTCGTCAGAACTATTCTATTTTGACATAAAATATGAAATAAAAAACAAAATGGAGACATGAAAATCTAGTGGTTGATATTTGGAAACGTATGTTCGAAAACAGCAGGGAACGAAATACCTATGTCACGATTTTCACGAAAGAAAGACTCTCATTTCATTTTGAAGCAATTTGATCAAAGAGGAAAATTTCCGCAAACAAAGTATTTAAACAAGTGCTTCTTAAAATGAAAAATAACCAATTAAAAGATGAACTTACTTTCGTTTTAAAGATCAGGTTTTCCCAACAGGAAATGTCTGACCGTGTTACTGGTTCTTTGCTTCATATAGAAATATATATGTGAAGCAGGGTACCAGGTTAGGTGAACTGTCAAAGGGGAACCCCAAAGCCTTCAAGAAGGAAACGATATCTGAAAACAATATCTGTTGTTAAACAATTCAATCGTAAGTAGATGAACGAGAATATCAGTGACCAGATACGCCTACATAAATGTAGTTATTCATTAACCCAATACCAGACAACAAATTGACATGTCAGACTGGTCCAAAGTCAAAGATCTTACAGTTGACAATTTTCAGTGAATGGAATTTTAAAAATCTAAGTTTTTAAGGACAAAAAGATCTCGAATAATGAAGAAATTGCTTGGCAAAAGCAATTTCTTCATTTTCTACTAAGTTGTCTAAAGCCTTTTTCTTGAGGGTTGTCTGAAAAAAAGCAGGACTGCGTGAGTTAAATCAAACTGTTAAATCCCCTCTGTCTCTTTTCCCTTTTAAATCAAATTTATCTATCCTTTTTTATGTAATTCTTTGTAAGTATGTATGTATGTATGCATGTATGTATGTGTGCATGTATGTATGTATGTTTTCTTTTCGGCGTTAAAAGCGCCAAAGAGCTTGTGTTAGGCCTACCTGATCATATCGGACTTTGTAACTAAAATTTACCAATGCTTGACTTTGCAAGGCATGTCACTGAAATACGTAACGAACTCACTAGACCACTATCCACACAGAAGTTTAAGGTTTCAAGTTATCCGAGATGAGATTCAAAAATGAATAGTGCTCAATGACTTTCAAAATTAACTGATGGGAATCCCATGGACCCCCTGGAGAGCACTACTGTAAATACTTGAAGACTGTTTTAGCAGTGCTCAATGTTGGCCGCTTGAACGACCGAGCCCGCCCTTCCTTTAGACGATCCTTAGACAATCATAGCTACCCGGTACTTCATTTACATCTAGACTCCTAAACCTGTAGCAAGAACCGTTATGGCGCGTTTTTTTTTTTTTTTTTTTTGTTTTTTTTTTTTTAAATAGCTGGCACCTAATTTATTGATGTTGGACCGAAACCCTGGCTAGGTGTACACAGCACAAAGAATTAGGCTGCATTTGACCACAATGAATCCCCACGAAACAACAAATTGTCATAGTCAAAATGCGATCCAGGCAATCTAAAATAAATAAATAAATAAAAAACACAAACAATATAGAGAGAGGGGGGGATAAAAGAACTAAATCTATTTCCCATGGATTAGAATGGTTACCGTTGCAATGTCTGATCCCCATCAAAAATGGAGGAATGAATCATATATTCCTCCATGTTTTCATTCATTCATTCATTCATTCATTCATTCATTCATTCATTCATTCATTCATTCATTCATTTAGTCATTCAACAAATCATTCAATCAATCAACTAATCTATAGTTGTGTCAAAATTTCAGTTGATAGATGAAACAAGTTTGAGTTAGCCTCTCTGTTGGGCCAGGATTTGAGTCCTTGTGAGAACGCATCTTGTATCAATCAAACAACCTGTAATCAAGTCATTATTTCAAACGTTCTACTTATCTATAGATATTCGATAAAAAAAGATGATCTCGATATCCCTTCATTCGTGATGATACAAAACGAAAGTCCTTGTTCAAAGTATTCGATCCATTTGTAGATAATTTTAGTCACTGTTTTTCTATCAAGTTCAAGATTTTTGATTGGCTTATATTTTCATACTTCTATGAACAAAACTTTGATCATGAAACCATTTTGTATGCTCGAGCGCAAAGATGATCAATACATTTTTACTCAAAACTAGTAAAATATTTGTTTTGTTTTGATTGATGGCATTAAGCTATTCCCACACGATAAAATTTTGGACCAGTCTAAATTCAAGGAAGTTGCAGACGAAAATTTAAAGTTGATGAAATCTCTAAAACCTTTACCATCTTGGGTAGAAAACATTTTGGATAAAGAAGAAATTGCTTTTTACAAGCAATTTCTTCATTTTACACAATGTTTTCCAAAGCTTTCATATTGAGAGGCGTTTAAAAGCGTCACTGTGTGGGAATGGGATAAGACACGAAGAGAAAAGTTTTGTTTTCATTAAGGTTTGACTATAAAAACTTAATCACACTAATGTATGAATCTGCTTCGCGCATTCATTCCTTAATTCGAATGAAAACAGGAATGACTAAAAGGAAAGAATGCAAAGTAAGGTAGTTCCATATTTCACACAAAGAAAATTCAGCCAGGAAACAACATTCATATAATGCAATTATTCCAAGACATTTTTTGCTGGTCTCATAAGTCTAGGATGTCCGTAATCAGTGCTAAAGTGCTTATACCAGACGACAAAATTCTAGACTGGCCCAAATTGAAAGGAGTTGACGACAATAAATTTAATAAAGTTTATGAAAGTTTAGGACATTTTAGATTTTTCAACTTCTAGGTAGGAAACATTGTGGAAAGCGAAGAAAATGCTTGTTACAAACAAATTCTTCATTTTCCACAATAGTTTCCTAATTGTTTTTCTCGAGGGGCGTCGAGAAGCGTCATTTTGTGGGAATGGGTTAAATTGACAGGTCGTGGGCCAGACCAGACCATCTGACATCCGACAAGGCTGTTTTACTAATTTTCAGGAAAAAAACAACTAACAAATCGTTGGATGGTGCCCTTAACTTAGTCTGTGTATCTTAACTTGAAGAAGTTGGGGACAACAATTCTACGCTGGTGACATTGAATAATTTTTTGTATTTTCGAGTAGAAAACATTGTTGACAATGAAAAAATGCTTGTTACAAACAATTTCTTTATTGTCCGCAGTGTTTTACAAAACTTTATTCTCAAGGGTCGTAAATAGACGAAATTGTGTAGAATTGGGTTAAACTGTTCTGAATCGAAAGAAATCGTTCAGTATTTTGTTGAAAAGGAGACATTTTTATTACAATTCGAT
This sequence comes from Fragum fragum, assembly GCA_946902895.1. Classification (NCBI taxonomy): domain Eukaryota; kingdom Metazoa; phylum Mollusca; class Bivalvia; order Cardiida; family Cardiidae; genus Fragum; species Fragum fragum. The sequence continues at coordinate 297,696 of OX336374.1, read as the reverse complement.
CTTTGCCCTTCTTTTGCCATAATTCAAACCATTTTACAATAACTCTTTGTCGTGAAATCTTCGAATATTCAGAAATGGATTAATATTTTAATTCACGTGATTTCCTTTCCAGACAAGGAAAATGGAAGAAGAGGACAAAAGGCGGATAAAGTTTTTATTACCAAATTTAGTGAATGAAGTCAGTCCAAGTGAAATATTGCCGTATTTGACTTGTTTATCGGACATGGCTAGGGTAAGCCTAACTTTACTTTTCGATCGTACTACCATGTTTGGGGGGGGGGGGGTCACCTTGCCCGGGGACAAGATATATGCCAATCATTTAACATATGCTCTTAAATCCATTACCAGACGGGGGGAAATAAACTGGTCCAATTTGAAAGGAGTTACAGACGCAAATTTAAAGTTTATTACAATTTACATTTTTCAACTTTCTGGGTAGGAAAACTTGTGGAAAATGAAGAAAATGCTTGGTTCAAACAATTCGTTCGTTGTCCGCAATGTTTTCCAAATTATTTTTCTTACGGGGCGCCAAAAGGTGTCATTCTATGGGAATGGGTTATAAGCAAATGTGATCGTAATTAAAAAGTACTATTATAACAGTCTTTCAGTGTTCTCTTTTTTATGTCGAGAATGAAGTGTATCCATTTTTCAAATTGTATTGTTCCATACGGTAACTAGATAAAAACATAGGAATGATAACGAGGAAATGGGTAAATACACTGAATAGCATACATGTAGTTCCTATTGTTCCATCCATCTTTTCGGAACACAGGCTTTAGTACAAAATGATCAAGTTATGTCAAGTAAGGTAAAAATATTCCTGGTGTTAAGAAATAATTTTCAAACAATGCTGTGTTAAGTGAACTAGGCAGATTCCAATTGTCCGTTTTATGTCTCGAAAAATCTTTAATGTATTGATTGGAAATAAAACACAATATCATTACTAATGGTATCATATATAATGTTTACGTTGATACATTTAACCAACTAAATACTGTACGTCACAGTAATATATACTAATTCAAACAACTTTTAAATGACTTTGGCCTAAATTTCATATGGTGAAACTTAAACTCGAATGTAAATTACTTCCCACTAATCCGCCAACCATTTCCTGTTCAATCCATGGTTTTATGTCCCTGTATTTTTTATTTTTTAGAAAACGTAGTAGAAAAACGTTGTGACAAGCAATTTCGTCTTTTCCACAACATTTTCTACACTCTTAACCCATTCCAACTCAAGCCCTCCTTTTTACGCCCCATAAGAAAAAAAGCTTTGGAAAACATTGTGGACAATGAAGAAATTGCTTGTATCAAGCAATTTCTTCGTTATCCACAATGTTTTCTATCCCAAAAGACGAAAAAAATCAAAATTCCATCAACTTGAAACTGTCGTCTGCAACTTCTTTCAATTTGGACCAGTCTAAAATTTTCTTGTGTTGGAATGGGTTAAATGGTCATTTTTTTCAAATTAAATCCATGTTTATATGTTGTCTGCACCTTTGAATTTGGACAGGGTAATTTTTTTTTTCAAAACAGAAAAGGGTTAAGGGATCAGTTCGTTCAGAAATGGTTTTCAAATATATCGAGTTCTCCAAAACTTACTTACGATGAATGTTTTTAAACTTTCTCTCCAATGTGAACCTTTTTTTTGCAAAATGTAACTATTGTCCACAAGATAATATGTCTAACAAAACTATAAAACTAAACTGTTCTTTCAATTATTCATAGCAACAAATAGTTAACTGTGAAAAACGCGAGAGTTCCCATGAAGCCATGATGACGCTTTACCAACATTTGATCCGAAGAAAGAAAGGCTTCGCCGAGCTTGAAGTAGCACTGAGAACGACGGATAAAGAAGAACTTGCAGATATACTCATTGGTCAAACGGGTATTTGACATTATTTATTTCTTATTTATTGAGAAGGGTTCGGGATTATGGATCATTTTCTGGTGGTAATGAACGGATCGGTGGCTCCGCCTATTGGTTCCACTGACAAACAGCCAGAAATAAACACCGAAACTAACTCCGACAGAAAGTTCAACTTCGATAACAAAAGTTAAAATGGTTGGTTGGTGACCTAAACTCCGTATCAACAGCTTGAATAAGCTGGCTTTGTTTTCTTCTATGGGAATGATCTTTTGGTGACCCTTTATGAGATTGCTTTGAGAAATTGTGACTGTATGGATAAACAACCAAAATGATTAATTTCATATATTGTATTTACTAAAAAAAAATGAAAAAATATTGGACCATTTCAACCAAATGTCGCAAAAATGATCCTTGGATGGCCCTTGTGGAATGTTTTGTTAAAAAATCGTTGTATTTTGTAGCTGGCTCATTTGCATATAAGATATGCACTGTAAATTGACTTTCTCAATACAAACGAACAACATCGTCGATAAAACAACATTAAGTGGATTGCAACCAGACTTTACATGAATATTTCTTAGATGATCTTTAACCAGATTCCTTGAAAAAATTTTCAATTGAAAAAGTATTGATTTAATATTCTTCACAAAATATTTCTGGGTGAATATAGTCGTCCTTCCATCTGTCCGTCAGAAGCCATTTTCTCCACAGCATTTGGACCAAAGTAAATGAAAATCCACATATGCATATAACATCTTCGAATATTTTACTGAAACCATTTTTCTGAGGCTGAGACACGAAGAAGGGGACCTAGTGTAAAAAATAGTTTTTTTTGTTTTGTTTTTGTTTTTGTTGGGGGTTTTTTAATGCTGGGTTCCAGCATTTTCCTCGTTAACAACAATAAGGACAAGTGAAGAAAATCTGCATTTCTACATTTGCAAATATCTTACGAAGTAAAAGTTAAACGGATTGTTGGCCACTGTAGTTAAAGTCGCCAAACCAAAAAGAAAAATGCCTCACATAATTGTTTACTAATGTCGAAGTTCAACGTCACTTCCGGTCGAAATGAATAATATTAGATTTGTCGATGGTCGACCGATTCTTAGATAAACAGCCCCTATACGTCAATTTGGTAATCTTTACGTTCAAGCGCATCTATAGTATAAGACGTTAACGACAAGGAACTGCATATGTATTCTTGTACACTTGTTACACTTTTTAAATGTCTCGAAGAGAACAATAGTGGGACATTGCGCACCAACCAGTTTAACCCATTCCCATACAACCCCCTCCGTTTTACTCCCCTTAGGAAAATAACTTTGGAAAACATTGTGGAAAATGAAAAAAATCGCTTGTATCAATGCTTTTTACACAAAGAGACGAAAAGATATAGAATTACATCAATTTAAATTGTCGTTTGTGTTCGTGTTCACACAGCCCTTGGTTTTAGTACAGATAGATATAAAGGGTTTAACAAGTCAAACCAACCCAAGCAATGTTCATGTTTGTCGTACTTGGTGATTGTCTTTTTGTGTTTGACAGCACACGTTTATGTTGAAGAATTTCGGCCCCATTTTTGTAATGCTTAACAAATTACCACACAAGAAAATTTTAGACTGGTTCTAATTTAAAGCAGTTGTAGACGACAATTTCAAGCGGATGAAATTCTCAAAATCTTTGTCTTTTGGGAGAGAAAACATTGTTGAAAATGAAGAAATTGCCTTGTACAAGCAATTTCTTCATTTTCCACAATATTTTTCATAGCCTTTTTCTTGAGAGGCGTCAAAGAATGTCTTTGTGTGGTAATGGGTTAGATTATGAGAAACATGTATATTCAACTATATTCAACCATTTATGCCATCAGAACACCATTTTGATGAAACTAGTGGGTCTACCAGAAATTCGCCCCCAAAAAAGCCCAAGAGAAAAGTTGAAACTACCACCGACCAAAGAAAGAAAACGGAAATTGGACATGACACATATGTTCGAGATTTAAATGTGTGTGCCTTTAAAATACTCGACCAACTGGATTATAGTGGACAAGAGAATTGGGAGTCACTAGCTGGCCATCTAGGTAAGGTCTAAGTCCAGTCCACTGGCCTTCCACAGAAAGTTCTACTTAAATATCAAACTACGTTGTTTGGCGACTTAAAGTCGGATATATAAAGTGAATATGATGTAGTTACGACGTTCAAGTCGCCAACCCAGCAACAATGCCTAGAGAGAAAAGTGAACATTTGCTCTTTGAATATAATCAGTATAATGCTGCCAGAATAAGACGTTTCAATTCGTTATCCGGAGCGAGTCACATTAATCTTGATATGATACTATTTGGGAAAAGATTTAACATTTGAGGATAAAAACACCATTTCAAGTACAGGTTTTTTTAAGATAATAAGAGATTTTCGGTTACTCTATGTTGATAGTTCCATAATTAGAATATTATGAAAATCTTTACGAATGAAACATTTGCATTTGCTTGACAATTGTAAAAATACTTAAAGAACACCATTTTCGTCTTAAATTAGTCTACTTAATCACTTTGCACCCCCCCTCCCCCCACTACCTCTCTCTCTACCTCTTTCTAACAACCTTCATTTTCAGACTTTTTTACAATTGCAATGAACTCTAATACATTGCTCTTATTAAAAATTAATACAGCATGTCATTTTTTATTAAGAGATAGACTTGTTTTTGTCTCCATCTACTTAACGGGAGAGGAACTTTATAAGCTTTGTTTTCGTTCCTTTCCCTTTTGCTGATAGCCGTTGTTAAATGGATAACTTAATGTATGTCATGTAAGAATAGTGGCAAATAAAACAATTGGTTCATACAAAAATGCTTAACGAATATGTGGAAGTTTAAAGTTAACGTCCTATCCAATTAATGAATTGATTGGTCAATCGATTGGTCAATTTATGGCGGCGATCCGTCAATTACTTAGTCAAAGGTTTTTACGTATAGCACGGCTTTATAGGATGATAAGTCATGTGGATTGTAATAGATGTCAACTTCTTTTAAGTCCATTACTACATAGTACCAACCTTCTATGCTCCTGATTTTTAAGTAAAGATTGTGAGAAAAAAAGAGAAATTTCTGGTAAAATGCAATTCAGTGTCCCTTGTAGAAATTTCTTCTACCCGATTTGACACTTATTTCTTAAATTTAAAAATGTTATCTTGAATACCACATGCATCTTCTGCCTACTTGAACCAGTCTTAAATGTTGAACTAAAGGAAACTAGTGGTTCCCAAGGTCTGATAATGTCCAAGAGAATTAACTTATTACTTTAAGAATTAGCCTTAAGGTCTGTTTCTTGTCTCCCTTTATGAATTAGCCTTAAGGTCTGTTTCTTGTCTCCCTTTATGAATTAGTCTTCAGGTCTGTTTCTTGTCTCCCTCTAAGAATTAGTCTTAAGGTCTGTTTCTTGTCTCCCTCTAAGAATTAGTCTTAAGGCCTGTTTCTTGTCTCCCTTTAAGAATTAGTCTTAAGGTCTGTTTCTTGTCTCCCTTTCAATGCATGCTTATGTTACACCATTACATGACAATAGCTTAAGCTTTCAACTCAATTCCATTACGCAAAAATAGTAGTTTTATAGCGCAGAAATGACCCTCAAACTGTATTAACACATATCCATACTAGCCCATAATTCGACGCATTGAAAGAACTACAGAAAAATGTTGGACAAAGTGATATTGCTTGTAACAATCGTTTCTCACAGCGTTTTCTGTCTTACCCCCATCAAGGTATGATTCCGTTATGTCTGGACAGATAGTTGTTGATGACTCATATTCACCGCTAGTGATAATTTCACTATCTTTAAATTTTAGGTCTAAGCTTTAGAGAATGTCAGAGGATAAAGCATGATGCTAATTCAGGTCATGGAGAAGGCTGTACACGGATTCTGCTTGACCAGTTTATTGAGATAACGCTAGGAGAACTTCTTTGTATACTTCGAAACAAGATGCATCGTAAAGATATTGTAAATCAGATGGAAGATTTTACTAGCTACAACCTGCCCAATGATGAGATGGCTAGGAAACCTGATGAAAATACACAACCGACATTACAAATCCAAGGAGAAAACAAAAATACATCCTTTAATAAAAGACATGTTATTGATAAAGATATATCAAAAATTATCAGTGGAAAAGCTCAAACTAATGGTGGCATAACTGAAGCTGATAATTACAAGAACATTAACTTGCCAAGAATCCTACAGAAATCCCATGCTGAGAAGTCAGCTCTTGAAGATTATCCCGTTCAAATGAATTGTAGAGACGAAGATTGCATGCTACAACATCAAGCCGAAATAGATGGTTTAGAAACTTCGTGTGAAATACCGCAACCATTTTCTTGCAATGATAATAATGAGATCCCATCTGTTGAAAGAGTCAGGTTCTATGCAAGAGAAGAAGCAAGTATGGCGACAGATGGATGTGACGCCAATGATTTGAAGGAGTACAACGCTCAGCATCCAAGAACAAACCAGCTGTGTAGACAAGAAAGCAACTCTCCGGGTCTTTTTGAACCTGTTCTTTCCGGATCTCCTTTACATTGTTCTGATCTGAAACCATTTTCAATGAAATCTAATGGTAAAACACCAGAATCAAGACACAACAATGATGAAATGACAATAATATCATATGGAGACCCAAGGAGTGTTCACCATTACGACCGACCTGAGACAGGAATGTTGTCTATAGAAACTTTATTATTTGATAGGTTTGGTGATAAACTAGACCTACAAAGTATTCTCTCGAGCAACGAGGAAGTCACTGATAAACAGAAACAGGATTTCAAAATGATTCAAGAAACGAACGAAGAACGACCTGAACATGCTATAACCACTGAACCTGAAGAAAATAATATTGGTGGCGATACGGATGATGAAAGAAACCTTGATTACCAATTATCTGACGCTCCAAAAGCTGGTAACGACCAACTTCCAAATTGGGATATGCTTCATTCTGAAAATACTACTTTAGTGAGCGCTGATTACGAGGGTTCCACAGCTAGTTCAGACAATTCAAATGGTAGTAGCGATCTTTCCTTTTTAAAAGAAATTGAGCCAAATACAGTAAAAGTGAGGACAATTGAAACAAATTCTATCGATGATTCTAGTGTACCACTTAGTACAATCGGAGGCGATGATAAACTTACACAATCAGATTCTACACAGAATAGAATGCGTGTTCTTCATACAAGAAATTACATGTTCAACACGTGTGAACATGGTGATAAAGAATACAAATTCGCTAGTCAGAATAACAACCTAGAGTTTGTTAAAGATAATCATGCAAATTGTGATTTAAAAAACAACGAAACTGCAAGTAGGGACAAATTGTGCGGGGAAAAGAAGAGGCAAATAGATGGAGACAAGGAAGGTTTGATAGTGGCGGTAGATTGCATGAGTTCAAATGATGAAGAACAGAAGAGTGGTCCAATGAGATTGGTGAGGAATTCATTGTTCGTGGCAGGAGGTGCTATGTTAGCTACACTGGCCTATAGAAGCCTTAAAAGCTAGAAAATAATTTAACCTTGTCCTGTTTTGATAATTTTTAGTCTTGCCCAACTTGAAAGAGACAAAAAAATAATAAAGTGAGATGTATTCAAAACTATCCTATTGGATAGAAAATACTGTGGGAAAAGAAGAAATTGCTTGATCCAAGCAATTTCTTCTTTTCCCACCTTATCTCCCAAGTATAAAAATCATTCAAGTATTGATCTCCTTCTTTATGAAAGTTATTCACAATACAATTTTGAAAAAAAAATATCATAAAATTTTAGTTTATTATACTTAGAGATCTTCATTCTGATAAGCTGAAAATCTCGATTCTGAACTCAATTATGAAGTGCAAGTCTTTGGGATGGTTATGTATGTTTTTTCTTTGTTTCTTTGTTGTTGTTCATTGTTCGTATTTTTTTATTTCTGGTGCTTTTATGTGTGTGTTTGTGTTTGTTTGTATCTTGTTGTTTTTTATTTTGTTGCTGTATGTGTGTGTTGTGGGGTCGGTTGATAAACCTGTTTATAGCCCGGTGTAAGATAATGATCTTATATTTTTTCAAGTGTTCCATATATTCAATAATACAATGAAATGTCAAAGTATATTATTATAAATACATATTTTTGTCAAAGTATTATAAATTCAGACCATTATATTGAATTGCAATCTCTACCCTATGTCACTATGAACTGACGGATTGCTAGCCCCGCCTACAATCCTCCGATAGGAAGTTCGAATGAGATATCAAACGGCGTGAATTGCAAACATGTAACAAAAATGGTAAATGTTGTTTGGTGACCTAAACTTCTAATATGTTGTAGTTATATGTACGATATTTATGTCTCCAAACCAATAAAATGCCAGGGATAAATGTTGGAGTTCAAAGTGCATTTCCGATCTAAATAAATGACAACGGCGTTCCGTCATTTACAATAGGTACTCAGATTCGCTAGCCACTCCTACTGACCTTGACAAGGCGTTCCGTCATTTACAATAGGTACTCAGATTCGCTAGCCTCTCCTACTGACCTTGACAAGGAATTAAACTTTAATTTTAAACGCTTTTCTCTTGCAAAATATACGGCCAGTAATATGTAACAAAAACAAGCAATTCCATGATTGGTGATGTAATCGTTGTAACTACAACTACGTTATATCTACAGATTGATTAAGCTGTAGGTACATTGTATTAGTCCTTAAACCAGCAAAAAGTGTTTAACCCTTTCCCACAAGAGACAATTTTAGCACCTGTCCAAATTATAAGAAGTTGCAGATGTCAATATTAAACTTGATGAAATTCTAGAATTTTTCAACTTTCTGGGTAGAAAACATTACGGAAAATGAAAAAATTGCTTGTGACAAGCAATTTCTTTATTTTACACTATGTTTTCCCAATTGTTTCTCTTGAGGGGCGTCAAAAAGCGTCACTGTGTTGGAATGGGCTAACATTGTTATGGGGATTAAAAGTTCAATCCGGTCCAAGTGAATTGTTTGATAAATCAGTCGATTGTTTGATTTTCGACTGTGGCGATCCGTCGATTATAAATAAATACTGCAGTTAGGTTGATGACTTTGAATGTTGTGAGATCCAACCGAAGCAATGGGCTCTTGTAGAGAAACAACAGGATTTCCTTGAAGCTGTAGTTATGACGATAGGGTTGGCAACCAACCATTACACTGTTTCGTTACATACCAAAACACGAGGTTAAATCGAACTTTCTGTTTTAAGTCATTGTGCGTTGCCGGGTCCCGTCCATTGTGTGATATAATACTTTCTGGAGAGACTTAGTTTCCAGAATTCTCTATAATTTCTACAGGTAGTTCACTAAGATAGATTTTCGTAAACAAAACAATAATTATATTTAACGATTGATTGACCCCTGATGGATCTGATTTCTTTTTCAAAGTTTTCCCGTGCAGCCTCTTTCGCCTGACAGGTAACAATATTAACGGATCGCTCAAATCTCTACATTAAGTCATTCTTATACAATATACATGCATTAACCTACTACGAGACAACAATATTTTATACTGGTCCAACTAAATAGATATTGCAGACGACAAACTAAAGCTTATTAAATTCAAAAAATTGTCTTTGTAGATATAAAACATTGTTGACAATGAAGAAACTGCTTGTAATTAGCAATTTCTCCAATTTCCACAATGTTTTCCTTAGCCTTTCCTTTGGGGAGGGTGGCAGCTGAGAAAAGCAGGATTATGTAGGGTTAATAGAAATACATTTATTTTCTTTTGTATGATTTGCTGATTCACTTAAGATAATAAAAAAAGTTATGAAATCATTTGTTCTCTCTTTCCCCATATTAAGACCCCCGGAAAGCTTTATAGCTAGTAACATTATAATAATGAACATAAATTGGGTTGGTTGGCAACCTATACCTCATAACTACAGCTTGAATAAGCCGTAAATATCTTCCAATGTAGGAGTTCAATGCTCACTTCCGGTCAAACGCATAATAAGATTGGCCGATTGATTTTAGCTCACCTGAGCACGAAGTGCTCAAGTGAGCTATTGCTATCACCTTTTATCCGTCGTCCGTCCGTCGTCCGTAACAATTTCTTTAAACAACATCTCCTCCAAAAGCACTGTGCCAGTTTGAACAAAATTTGGCAGAAATGTACCGTAGGTGGTCCCCTTTGAAAATAGCTAAAAGAATTGAAATCCATTAAAATCTCTGGTTGCCATGGCAACAAAACTTAAATTTTAAGATAATCTTTAAAAATCTTCTCCTCCTGACCCAGAAGGAGTAGAGCCTTGATATTTTGCACGAATCATCAGTATATCGACTCCTTTCAAAATAGCTAAAATCATGATCCTCAGGTCCCATATATATAGAAATAAAGAACGATTTTAAAACAACATCTCCTCCCAAACCACTTAGCAAATTTGAAACAAATTTGGCAGAAATGTTCCTTAGGTGGTCCCCTTTAAAAATAGCTAAAAGAATTGAAATCTGTTGAAAACTCTGGTTGCTATGGCAACAAAATTGAAATTTTAAAATAATCTGTAAAAATTCTTCTACTCCTGACCCAGAAAGCGTAGAGCCTTGATATTTTGCACGAGCATCAGTATACTGACCTCTTACAAAATAGCTTAAATCATGATCCTCGGGTCCCAAGGGGTGGAACCCCGGGAGGGGGGATAGGCATGAAGCGTCAGTTCTCAGACTTCTTTCTTATTTCTGAAATTATAAGCTATGGATCCAAAGGGAGGAAAAGGTTAATTCCTTCTTCCAAATTTGACCTAAAGCCTTTGAAATTGCAATTTAAACGTTTGGATCCCCAGGTACATGGCCCACTTGTATCATAATCCTAACCTTAACATAAATTAGACTGTTGAAAGAAAAAGAGCCTTTATCTCAGGTGAGCGCCCCAGGGCCAACGGCCCTCTTGTTATAATAACAGCCGTGATCAGCCAGTTCGTTAAAGGGGAACAATTTGACAAAAAGTGGTACACCGAGACATACATAGCGAGAGCTACCGTCATCATTCGTTGGAATAGGTTCGTACTCATGTAAAAATAGAATAATAAAAGGAAACATATTTTATACTCTAAAATATACTGCCAACATAGCCTTGTCCGAAATGAATTCTAATTCTTTTAGTGCACATAGTTTTAAAATTGAGATGAATATCCTGTCACAGGGATAACAAACATACAACACAGAAGCGACTTTATAGCATGTAAATATTACTGATTGAATAGATACTCTGGAAATAGACTAAATAAACGAAGTACATCCCCAAGCAATCCGCCGAACGACGGGAATTAAGATCAATTAGGGGTATTAGCGGGTCGGTTCCTCGGGTGGATAGGCGAAATTAACAAGTAGTCTCTGAAAATGTACAGTTACTGAACTTGAATAGGTATAATGTGAGAAAGGGGCAATATCAAATGTTAACCTACCTCGGATGTATTTTGGGTAAGTTCTCTTTGCCATTCCATAGTGAGTCCAGAGAGGATATTTCAATCTCATTAAAAAACGTTTGGGCTCAATTTTACATATTGAGCAATATGCGTGCCGCGATCGTAAAATTGTCTGTGTCCACTATATAGGCAATTCTCGTAACGTCCGAAAGGACTCCCTCATTCAATACTAGGTCACTGTACGATACAGTAGAGTATCGAGCAGGGATACTCCCTCAATTATTGACAGGAATATTGGATTGCAAGGTTCATGTACGGTCTAAATTCATGGTTTGAGTGATCAATCGATTTTTATTGACATCCGTCAATGATCACAATAATATCAGTCTTGAAGCTTGATTACATCTAACAATAAACTGAAATATTTGAGTTGAACTGCTAAGAGTTTTTTTTTTTTTTTTTTTTTATTTTTATTTCCTTTTTCCCCATTCCATTAATCAAAAACACTGCTGTTTTTCGCGATGTTTTATTACTAGTTTACATAATTTTGAAATGGTAACGTAAATATTTCAAAGAGGTTGCAGACATAATTAGTTAAAGAAAAAATGATTTTTGACATTTGTACATGTATAAAGTCAATTGATCAATCGCGACTGTCAATCAAAGAATAAACCGACCAATCAAATAATTTATTCGGCCAGGACCAGAGCTTATCAACTCCGACATTGGTCGCCATTTTTGATTACATTTATTGTTGATTTGGCAACTTAAGCGACGTCTAGGTCACCAACCAACCACTGTACTTATTAACAACATACTACAAGCCATGTATTTTGCAAAACAACGTCGTTAAAATTCGAAGCGGAACTTCCTGTCGGAGTCAATGGGCAGGACCAAAGGAGTCAGTTGGCGGTGACAGCGATTGGTCACGTATGTCAAGATAATTATTCCTATAGTTACGCACTTCTTTTCTCCAAACACTGAAAGATGCCTTCGACATTTTAATCCAAATTAAAGAATTTCTGATGAAATAGTTATTCCACCGCCTTCACTGAATTTGAAACATTCTAATGACATAAAGGTTTGACCGCTTCACATTTCCCCCTATTTTCAAAGTGTATAAACAAAGCAAAGGCTCGTCCTGCTATTTTTTCTAATTTGAAAGTTTTAAGAAATATTCGAATATTATTTCCTGCTTATATGGTATCTTATCAATTGGATTTTCCTGTTTCGCGTAATCCCTCATATTCCCGATGTTTAAACATCAATTTAACATCCTTTATTCATTTCACATTAAAATAACGTTTAAAATGACACATTTATTTCTACCGGTCTTCGAACAACGAGAATTAAAAACACGTATAACACAACGATATGACGGTCTAAGTATTTAACATTTTTGGTCAAATCTGTAAATTCCACATGGTTTATCTTTTCGGATAAAGAAGATTATGCTTGTAACAAGCGATCACTTCTTTTACACGATATCTGGAACCTGTTTTAATTTAAATCACTGTGTGAATTTAGAACCCTCGCATATTTCTCATCTTGGTATACGCTTATTAATCGGCTTTTCTTCAAACACACGACGGGTCGCATAGTTATGTATTTCTTTTAATGGACTTTGTATAGCCGTCAATTCAATACATTTGGAATGGAAAGAAAAAAAGAAAGTCTACCATCCCATTCAGAAGAATTTCCACAAAATTTCAACACCATTTTAATCAACAGACCGTGTTTATCGTGAAACCGAAAGAAGGCGAGGCTTAGGCTTACGAATCAATTTTCGAGAAATGATAGGTAAGCAAAAGTAGTATTCACTGAAAATGATGGATTCTCTTTCCTGAAAATTAGACGAACAGAACTTAGACTACAGACAACAGAGACCGGTTTATAGGAGAGGTCGATCAAAGAATCGAATTACCAATCAAACAATTCATTCAGACCGAAAGTGAACTTTGAACCCCGACATGTATGCAAAGCATTTTGTTGGTTTGTCGACTTAAACATCCTAACTACAGGTTATTAAAGCTATGTGGTTACAACATTCAGGTCGCCACCCAACAATATTACTGATACGTAACATTTTACTTTTCCAAAATGATGCCGTTTGATATCGAAGTGAAACTTCCTGTTGGAGCTCAGTGGGCGTGGCCAGCGATCCGGCAAATTTTCCAGTGGATACCGCATGATTTCAAGGTAATGAAGACAGCTAGACTTAATCTAAGAAGACACAGTCTGTCGACGACCAAGATGCCGTAATGTTCAACTTTGAAAGCTTAAGTTACAAATTTTAGTCATCCACCGAATTTATTCATAATGTTTACTACCCGTTAGATTGTGCAGAATGATAAGGGTCTAGATTTGACTTGGAAAGAATTTATGAATAAAGAAGAATACTTTATCACCAAAATGTAAATGTTACCTGGGCGAGGAAGAAAGAATTTAGCCTGCTCCAACTTGCATTTTGTTCTTTCAGTATTCAATCTCTATTTGAACTTCAAAATAATTTTTGAAAAATCATTTAAAATTACATAATTATTGTAAATGATCAACGAATCGCGAGTGGGCAATAATATTCGTGGCCTTGTCTGACTAACTCCTGTGTTGGGTACCCATGACTTGGCGGGCATTATTGTCTACCTGATTTAACACTATGCAAGGTTCAAAATAATTTAAAGGGAGGAATCGATGTTTTTTTCACGTCACAGAATTTAATAATCTTTATTCCATTCATATATCATTTGAGTACAATATTCTGAAAATTAGTTTTGCGAACAACAGGGGTCGTTTATCAATATAAACCAGGGTATTTCCCTAATAGCGTACAGTCAGCCCGATTAGCTCAGTTGGTAGAGCACTTGACTTCAAACCTCAAGATCATGGGTTCGAGCCCTGGGCTGACCATATCAACTAACTAACTAATTGTCTTTCGGATGAGACGTTAAACCGAGGCCCCGTGTGACGATGCTATCCATCGAGCACGTTAAAGAACCAGGCGGGGCTCTCAGTAGTTTCGTCCTGTATCCTTGCACTATCCCCCGTAACAACTAACCGTCTTCTGGGGGCATCGCTCATATGGGCATGTGCTACGGTAGCGACGATAAATAAACGGAAATACAAACAAACAATAGCGTACGTAGGCTTTTAATCTTTTTTTATATTACGCCAAGACAGTTGCAATGAATATCGGGACATTCACGTGGTGCGTACAACCGTTGAAATCACGAATTCAGTTTGAATTTGCTCAAACCAACGTCAACATAACGTCATTAGCACTTTTGTTGACTGATGGATTTTCTATTATGTCAAACTCAGTCAAAAACTGCCGTAAAAGTTAATAAAATTAGGACACTTACAACAGTTTTGTGCTAACTACTTGGTGTGACATAGTTTACCTTATCACAATGTTATTTCCTGTTATTATTTCGTTATGCGCAAATAAGGTCATGTGGTGTCGACAACCGTATGCCGTGATTTCTTAAAATAACGTGGATTTCCGCTGAACGTTTCCTAGATAAGCCACGTAAGCCTATCAGACTACCGCGAAGACAATATCTGACTCATACCTAAGTACTAAATGTTCGTTCGGAAGCGTTTTTTAACAATTGGGACAATTTTCCTGTCTAAGTTTCAGAAACATCGACACCCTCTTAAAATAATCACAAATTAATCATTTGCCTCTAGAGAAAACGTCGTTTAAGGAGAGGAATGCTTCCGGCGACTAGACTTTACCAGAAGTATTTTTTTACGGTGAAATTATTCGAAAGGCGAATCTGAGTTTTGGTATTTACTCAGTTTGATGCTGTTCATTTTGTTTAAATAATATTTGATGTGCTTAGAATAAAGCTTTCTCAGTTGTGTTGAGATAAAGGACAATATGATTATCTTTATGCTCTACATCAATCGGCAGATTACTTGCGATGACCTCTGAGCTCCAATAAAAGGACCAACTTCCATTCTGAACGGCGTTATTTTGTTGCAAACATCGTGGTCAGTAGCATTTAACAAAATGAAATGGCTGGTTTTCTTTTCCTTTTCATCGTTAATAACCTGTAGGTACGACGATTGAGTCGCCGAAAAAGCTTCAAATAAATACCAGCCTTTGTTGGCGTTCAAAGATCACTTCCGATCTAAATGAATGATTTTATTAGTCGATTTATTCTTTACATGTGAAATAAGGTAATAAAATGTAACCTGACAAAAGCTTAGATTAATTCGACTCAAAGCCAAATTTTTAAGTTGATATAGTTATAGAAAGCTAAACTTACTGGAAAGACAAAAGTGTGAATAATGAAGAAGCTGCTTTTGTGTAAGCAATTTCTATATTTCCGACAATGTTTTTCAGAGCTTTTTTCTTCAGGATGATGGTGTGAGATTTAGCAATTGAAACTCTGAAATACTATCGAAACTTTCACACAAAGTTTGATTACAGTGCATACGCAGACAGCAGGTTCGTGAAATTTTAAAATTCCTTTGTTTTCCTGGGTAGAAAAAAACTTACCACATTCTTAGACAGCGCTGTATATAATCAACGAGAAAACAAATGATACTCTTCTTCTAGTAAATTCTTTAGACAGCTGGAAAGCACAATACAAATTACTTAAATTTGCTCTCCTGACAGTATTTTTAGTACTTTTATTGTTCACATAATTCTAAACATGTTGGCCAATTTAGTCTTAACTGCTTAGTATTTTTTGTTATCACTAATTTTGGGAAAAACAATTGAATAAAGCCGTTATTTTGTTACTTCAAATTACAAAGCATGAAGTACATACTAGATACCAAACATACTAAAAGACCCAAATTTTGAAAATATCATCAACTTAACATTGTCGTCTGAAACTTCTTTGAATTTGGACTGGTAAAATTTTTTATCATGTTGGAAATGAGTTAAAAAAAGAACAAGTATTAAAAAATAGAAATTAGTCCTCCGAATTTGGACCAAATTGTTGCGTTTGTTTCCTTAGATATCATGTTTGAAGTTGAAACCTGATTAAATCGTATCAGCTGCTCCGTAAAATAACCAGCCTTTAGCAAATACCTTTATCTAACCCAGTGTTCAAAATGAAAGAGATGGAAGCACTACAAGACCTTAATTGTTGGTCAATATTTCTTATGTTAACAAATCTTAGTTTAAACATACTTTATTGCATAAATTAACATTTGTTAACTACAAATTATAATGACAAACTAATTTCATGCAAAAACGTTGAGAACGTGAGCAGAGCTTTTATTTTTTTTGTCCTTCCTGATGTTCAAGAGATGTACGACTGTTTATATCATATGTTTGTTATTGCGTAATATAACTATTTCGGTTTGAAGAAGAAAATGCTTTGAGTATTCAATAAAGAATTGGGAGGTCATTTAAAAAAAACAAAAGAAAAAAGATGAAGATAGGCAATACGGTGTACTTTGAGTGTCTTATTGTTGTATCTATCTGCTAGTCTAACTAATCTTATAAATATTTGTAGCGTAAAAAATCCAACAGGTGGTGTATACTAAGATCAGACTTTATACCACCTGCACAAGTCTGGCAAGGGTTAATATAGATTCCACTCAGAAACTGTCAAATCAGTTCAAAGCGCTAACACCCGTTTTCACTTAAAGCAGCGCATACCATTCAGATAACTTTGACATCTTAACAAGTGAGGAAAGGTACTTATCTAAAAAGTATGTTGAAAAAAATCATTGACCTGCACAAGTGACCCTGCATAAATGATCACCAATATTTACAAATATTTTTCAATATTTACATAATCAACGATTTAGATAAAATTCGCTATATTCGTGTATACACAAATTTTCCCTGGGGGCGTGGCAAAAATCAGACCATTATGTCATTATCAAAAAAATGATATTCTAGCGCCATAAAGAGGCAGGTTTTCATTGATAAAAAATTATATACTACATACAACTCAACATTGACAAGAATTCGTCATATTGTTTAATTGAAACTGGAGGTATCAATGTTTGTTCATGTCACTGATTTTAGTAATTTTGATTCTCTCCCATATACTATTTGAAAACAATATTCGGAAAAGTAATTTTGCGAACACCAGAGGTCGTTTATCAAAAATAAACCGGGGTATTTCCTCCAATAGCCTACGTAAGATGTTTTCAATTTTCAAAATTACGCCGAAACATTCTCATGTTGCGTATGACCGTTCAAACCAAATTCATCAAGAGTTATGCTCGCTAGCCGGTATTCAATTCTGCAAACATCAGTTCAAAACTGTCGAAAGAGTCAATAAGACTATAAAACACTTTCCGTAGTTTTGCGCTTACCACTTGATGAGACATAATTTATGACGTTGGCTGTTTCCCTTGTTACTTTGTTGTTGTTTTTTTTTCTGTTGACTTCGGGTCATATCCAAATGAGGGCATGCGATGTCGACAACCGAATAACGCGAGTCCTTAATATAACCTTTCCTATATAACCACAAAAAGTCATGTTTAGCCGATTAGATTACCGTGATGACTATATTTGACTCATGTAAATGTACTAAATGTACGTTTTTTGCGTATTTTTGGACACTTGGTAAAATTTTCTTATCTAAATTCAAGAAATATCGATACCCCTTTGAAAGATATGTGCATTGAAAAAAAATATAAAGGGCATTGAAATAAATAATACAGTAGGGTAGAAAATATTGTGGAAAAAGACTAAATTACTCGTAACAAGAAAATCCTTCTATTGCTACAATAATTTCTCAATTATAAAATCACGTGAGCCCAGGGATTTGACAGAAGAAAGAATGACGCCGCGGAAACAATCGGATAATGAGGTGATATGTCAATACCGTTTTAAAATATACCTCACAGACGATAAAATGTCACGTGTATACATACACAAGTATAGAATCACACAATTGAGGGTCATGTTGTTTTAATCAAAGTTAATCTTCAAGTGACCTGTTTAATGTTTTCATCCTACAAGCCTTTAAACTGAAATATTTCTTTATCCGGAGTATGTAATTGACCAATCGCGGCTGTCAATCAAGGAATATATCTACTAATCAAATCATTAATTCAGCCCGGAATTGAAGTTTGAACTCCGACATTAGCAGCTATTTTGTAAAGCATTTTGTGGTTTGGCGACTTAAACGTCGTAACTATAGCTTATTCAAGCTGTACTTACGACGTTTAGGTCGCCAACCAACCATTCTACTATTTTGATCGATGCTTCTGGTCATATATTTTGCAAAATAACTACGTTTAAAATCGCAGCTTGACCTCCTGTTGGAGTCCGTAGGCGTGGTCAAAGAAGTTAGTAGGCGGGACCAGGGATTGGTCAATTGTAAATAGAGAATAGTCCTTATCAAGTGACACATTGTCGTCGCTGGGTTATACTCAAAATACTTGTACTATCTGTATATCGAACTGGTATTTCTATAAAAACATCGATATTGTCGAGAGGTCGATTGTTGATTGTTTTGATACGTGTAGACTCTGATGCAGATAGCGCTAGTACAACAACACCAAAATAACTGCCTCCTTAACAAGATTTTAGTTTCTATACCCGTTACCAGATGGCAAAATTTCAGGCAGTCTAAATTCAAAGAAGTTAAAGACAAAGGAATTTTAAAGATCTTTGATTCGTGGCATAGAAAACAGTTTTGGAAATGAACCAGTTGCGTATTACTAGCAATTTCTTCATTTTCTGCAATATTTACCAAATATTTTTTTTCTTAAGGGGCGTTAAAAGGGATTCTAAGGGAATTGATTAATTCACCAAATGCACTGCACGTTAAAAAACAGAGCACTCTATTATTTGAAATTGAATTCTGTAAAAAAAAAGTATACATGTATATTTTGATTCCTTCCTGAATTCAAACAGAGCAACGTTACGAGCCGATCCATGTTACAGCAAGAGAGTGTATCTATATTAACCATGTTACAGCAATGAAGTGTATCTTCCAGAGAATATTCTGTTAAAGATTCTGTGCGCAAACTCTATAAGAAAAGAATGGCGATATAATTTAGAAATACACCTGGTTGTAAGGTTTTACTCGGGTTGACCACAACCGAGCTAAAATGACGTAGCTGTCTTTTTTATAGCGTGATGGGTGATTGCAGCTGATAGCCCAAGACATATGCTTAAATGATGAACGACACCCGTTGGCATAAAATAGGTTCAAACAATTGTTTACATGATACCTTTAACTTGAGAGATGTTCTATATACCTAAGTGAAGGAATACAGCACAGTTCGAATCTGCATAGTTCCAATAAATGAGCAGTCCTTCTGTGTATGTTAATATTTTCGACATTTTCCTTATGAATCTTAACCCCAAACTTATCTCGTAACTAGTCCACACAATTTTAGACTGGCCATAATTCAAAGAAATTGCAGGCGACATTTTTAGTTGGTGAAAACTAATTATTATTACTATTAATCATTTCGTATTTTTTCAGGTTAGAAACATACAAGATAATGAAGCAATTGCTTGTAACAAGCAATTTCTTTATTGTCCACCATGTTTTTCCAAAGCTTCTTGTTGGCGTCAAAATTCGACTTCAGTATCTTTCTGTGTGACTTTTATTCATTGGATTATTTTCATTCCCTTTTTATTATGAAAATAACTTACCGAAAAATTACGTTGTTCTGATGTAACATCGTTAAATTACACCCAGAGGAGCGTCAGAGTTCTGGAACAACGTCACGCTGGATAATCAAAGATTAACAATGAAATGTAAGTTTAATCCAAAAATACCGGGCACTGCATTCAAGGGTTTTCAAAAAAATAATTCTACAGAACCATATTTAAATCAAAATTGCTTTTCTGACAGAAACTCATCTTTAATCTTATTTTTATTTTTTGTGAATTCTGTAAGTTGGATCATTAATAGGGAAGACCAAATACAATTCACTTCATTGAACCCTACACTGTGTACAATAGTGAATGCATAATAAACGTTGTTGAGACTAGGAAAGTCCAAGTGTAAACGGACAGCTGTAAAACTGATACTCTGTTTTGGAAACAAAACATGGATAATACATGTACATAGCAGTTTTCTCACAGGGGTTAAGTTTGTGGAAAAAAAAATAAATAAAACCGGACAGGGCCTTTGATCTTAAGTAAAGCATGGATACATAGTACTCAGTGTAGTATTTCTATGTAAATATATAGAGGTCGATGAACGCTGATAATGATTAGGAAACTTATCGACCAGATTCATATTAGTTGTTACAGGATTTTTTAACAGAAAATGTATTCTGTTAAACGATATGTTATATACTCTACGCAGCTTCTTTTTATTATGTTTTTGTGGCACATAACTGCATCAGAACGAATAAACATAACATGTAAGGCGGGAACATTTGTTGGTCGTGTAACAACACAGATCGCTTTCAACAACAGCTATAGTGTTAACAGATTCTTGGGTATTCCATACGCAGAACCGCCGTTAGGTGAACTTCGTTTCAAGAAGCCAGTTACAAAAGCGACTCTGACCAAGCCGTATGATGCCGGAGAATTCGGTGCTTCGTGCTATGGACTTTATATGGAAATAGAGGGGAAAAAGAAAACCGGATCAGTTCAATTTAGTGAATTCAGAGGACTGCCTTTTCTTGAATATATTTGCTCCAAGCAAGGAGGCTAAAGAGAAGAAACTACCAGTAATTCTGGTTATACACGGTGGCGGTTTTAATTTAGGAACATCTACACTATACCCTGGAGACATTCTTAGTTCATACGGTGAGGTCGTAGTTGTAACCATAAATTATCGTCTAAATATCTGGGGATTTCTTAGCACTGGAGACAGTGTCTCTCCCGGTAATTACGGTTTATGGGATCAGCAAATGGCTATCAAATGGGTTCACGAGAATATCGCTGCGTTTGGTGGTAACCCAGACATGGTAACAATTAATGGATACTCTGCAGGGTCAGCTAGCGTGATATATCAAGCCATGTATCTAGGGAATAAAGGACTCTTCAAACGAGTATTTGCTCAAAGTGGATCTCCTCTTTGTCCCTGGGCATTCAACAATAACCCGAAAAAGGCTGCCTTGAAGGTTGGAAAACTGCTTGAATGTGACACTACAAACTCACATGACCTTGTAAAGTGTATCAAGGATAAATCCGCAAATGAAATCATGACTGCTTTGAATAATGACGAAGTAATGTTGGTGTTTCCAATGGACTTAATAACTGTTGTTGACGGTGAGTTTGTTAAGCACCCGCCAAACGAATTGCTAAATGAAAAGTCCAATCATGGTGTTGAAGAAAGATATTTCTTCTCAAGCTTTGACCTTTTAATAGGGATTACAAGTCAGGATGGAGTAATGATGATCAATTCATTTGTTGGTGTCCACGGAACAGAGGATTTTACCTTAAATAAGGATGACTTTATCCACAAAGAAATACCGAAGATTGCTAAAGTTATGTTCCCCGTAGAACAAACTGAAGCCAAACACAACCTTCTTATGAACGAATACTTTCCATGGCAAGACCCTGATAATGACACAGCTGTTCTAGATGCTTTCATTCGACTAAGCACCGATTACGTATTTGGTATCCAGGCCGCTCGGACAGCCGGTGTTCATTCATCAAACAAGAACAAAAACACATTCTTTTACCTGTTTGATACTCTTCCATCTCAACACCTTCTTGCGACACCATCTTGGTCGAATAAACCAAACCATTGTGATGATTTAACATTTCTTTTTGGACATGACAGTGTATCCGGTTTTACGTCATGGACCATGCCATATACTGGGGAACCACCCGAGAAATGGGAGTTAGAATTCACCAAACAGTATATGACAATGGTGACCAACTTTATGAAATCTGGGTATATCTTTTTACATTATATTTCCCCATGTTGCCCTTTCTCTAGATGCATAGATCGAAGTCTGCTAGCCTGCTATAATGTTTCTCAAAAAGTATTTTCACTAAAGAGTAAACTCAATACCTTATTCTTAGACATCATTATAATAACTTCAATGAGAAGATTCTAACTTTGCGATATTACACTTGTGTAACAATTTTGCAATGAAGCTTAAGACTGGTTTGAAAGGGGTTTAACGCAATTTTTAACAGTATTTCCGTCATATTGTGGCGGTTGGAGCACCTACCAATTGATTCATGCCATTTCATACATCAGTATTGCAACTACATCCATTTAGAGCATCCGGCTGCTCACCCAGTTAGGTTAACTAGTATCTACCTATTGATGGGAGACAAACATCGGAAAGGATATCTGTCGGGACCAGGGATATAAACCTTGAACCCCATCAAGAAGTTAAAGTGTATGACCATGTAACGCCTTCTGTTACCGTGAAAACTAGGTCAAGTAAAGCAATTAATGACGTCACTTTACACTCGGTGTTATACGTCTCGCCAAATATCATTTATCGATAAACTGCACGAATTTTCATGTTTAACAAAAGGAAATCAAAGGACTGAAAGTCCTGCGAGCGGTTTTGCTGGCTTATTAGAAACCTCACTCAATAATACCAACATATATCATCAAGATGAGTAAATAAATCGTACACCTAAGTTGGATGAGCAGCTGGAGGCTCGATAAGGATGTAGCGGTAATACTGGTGTTAGAACTACCAGAAATCCATGGTAAGGAGCTCCAGCCGCCCTATATCACTGAAATACTATAAAAACCAATTCAATCAATCATGACCCTTTTACTGTTTACCGAAATTTCTATTTCGATTTATTCACAACATTTTCTTTAATATTATTTCATCAGTGCGTGAAAATTTGTGGTTGTGTGGTAAAAGGTTAAATGATAAAAGGTAAAACAATCAAAGCTAAAATTCAATTCTTTTTGCGTTGAGCATATTATTATTACAATTGAAGTACTACATGTCCGTTTCAAAGATATAGTCGAATTCGAGAGGTAAAAGGGTGTCTTATTCGCCGGGGTTAACAAGGCGCTCGAATCGCGACTATAAGAGCGTTGTTACTTGTAACATACCACTGCGTATACGGGGTGTAAATTTTCTCAGTCCTGCCAGGTCTAAACTAACAGACAAGATTAGGAGATTGTTTACATGTATTCACCTATTACTCAACACTGACCTAGATTCTATCTTGAAACTCGAGGTAATTATTTCTTACTTTTAGAAAATTCTTTAGACAATTTACTATGGATGTATTTAGTTGAAGTTTGAAACCATTTTCCATGATATTCATGACTAGGAGGAGGCTGTTGGCATTCAGCAAGTATTTTCTTCATCAGCTATGAAACAAGATGGAGGCGATCACGTAGAGTTTATGAGCATGCGTGGAAATGAGCGGAAATGCGTGAAAACTTGTTTCCGATTGATCGATGTGAAATACCGGTTTTGTCCTATAAACCACTAAAAATGGTCATATTGTAATGAAAGTCGTGCTACAGAAATATCGAATATATTAAACTCCTTACCTAAAAAAGTTTTGAAAATGCCAAAAATTAGACTTGTTATTTGTTTGATAGACTCAGTATTCATGGCCACTAGCTTTATATCTCCTTTATATTATATCATTTTTACCGCCAAAAATTATGATAATCATAATAGAAATGAACCCCGAGTAAAATGGATTAAACCTATTAAATTTGCAAAATCCTAGGCCTGTCCGAATTCAAAGGTTTTGCAGACGAAAATATTTTTTGGATCTAATTTGAAAAATAACCATTCAGTAGGGTAGATAATTTTGTGGAAAAGAAGAAATTGCTTGTTACAAGCAAATTTTTTCACAAAATTTTCTCAATTATAAAATCATCGGGACGTAAAAACCAATGATTGAACAGAAAAGAGTTAAAGAAACGCGTCTTTGACTCTAGAAAGTCGAGTTGTACAGAACACAGGCTGTGTTTTAGTAAATTCATTCCAATTTTGCATTTTTCAGATTATTTTTCATCTCTTACTTTTCATTTAGGTCGGAGGTTAACTTTGAACTCTGGTATCTATGTTAAGAATCTGTGTTGGTTTGAGAACTCACATAGTGTATAAATGAATGAATGAATGAATGGGTGAATGAATGAATGAATGAATGAATGGGTGAATGAATGAATGAATGAATGAATGAATGGGGTTATACGGCACATCGACAGCTGAGAACATTTAGAACGCTAAATAGGATTAAGCAAATCTAGTTTATGTAAAATTCGATGCGATGAAAATATATTGGTTAATAATATTGTGTGGAAGATAAAAAGAAACTTTAAAATACTATTTATATACGTTTCTAAATGGCCAAATTATTTAATCAATGTAAAATGAAGTATGAAATGAATGTGATGAATATATTGTGGAGGACTAAAATAATCCAACATGAGCACGAAGGTACACCGGCTCAATCCTGGCCAGGAGCCACCTATGGACAAGTCCCCAAATCGGAAAAATCTGTCTATATAAATTTTGAAGGGTGGCTTAAGTCTAAAACAACGTCGTAACTACAACTTATGAAATTCTTAGCAGCGACGTTTATGTTGCAAGCTTACGAGAAGCTATTTATTTTCATGACCACGTATTTGACAGAAAGATGTTATTTATAATCTCAGTCAAACTGCCATATTTGGGGGTAAGTGGGAGTGGCAAGCGGTCCTTCAATAATCAATAATCAATATTTGTTTGACCTGTGCTGGTTCCGATCGTTTTTGCTCAACGCACTGCCTCGGTGTGCCTTTGCGCTTGACGGTTCATATGTACAACTCATTTCAAATTACGCATTATAAATTTTGACACTTTCAAAAATGACAAATTGTTAAATTAGTCCGTATCTCAAACCGTTTCCACTTCATCTCGCATATTTAGGAACTGAAGAAATTAAGCTTTGGAAAAAATGAGAAGAGGTGAAATTGCTTGTTACAAGCAATTTCCTCTTTTCTCACAATGTTTTCTACCCAATGTGATAGTTCTTTTTAATTCAATTGCTCTTTGAAATGTTGTCAGCAACTGAGTTCAATTTGAACCAGTTTAGAATTTTGTCATGAGGGAATTGGATAATTGAAAAAGAAGGATGCCTGATAAGATAGAGAAAAATCTTTTTACAAGCAAGTGACGGGTGGCTGGACCCGCCCCCTGAGTCCGATAGCCACACCCACAGGAAGTCCCACTTTGATAATAAACAGCGATATTTTGCAAACAACTATGGTCAGTAATATCTACAAAATAGTAAAATGGTTGGTTGGAGATCTAATGAGCTGTAGTTACGACTTTAAAAATGCCAAACCAACTAAAAAGCTTCACATATCGGCCAATTTTGGATTTCAAAGTTTGTCCCCGGCCTTAAAGATTTGATTGGTCAATTGATTGTTTGGCTATCCGTCAATGTCTACTGTTCTCCCATTTTTTCATGGGAGGTCCCAGGTTCGTTCCCCGACGTCGGCACTCATCCTTTCCGACTATTTGTCTCTCACCAATGGGTCGATAATCGTAGACCTATGTGGGATAGCAGCTGGAGGCTAGGAATGGATGAAATGGTAGTACTGTTGTAAGAAAAACCAGGATTCCATTGTTCGGTGCTCCAGCCCCCGCGATGTAACTGAAAGGTTGTTGAAAGCGGCGTAAAACTCCATGCAAACAAACAAAACAAAAAATATGGATATAACACGGGGTTAAGTTGTAATTAGATGTTCTTACGATAAACTCGCTGGACTCTAACACGGAACATGAACTTGCACTAGTGACCTATTAAGATAGCCTAATTGAACAGGTTAGGCATACATAAGTGACCTGAACTGTGTACATACATCAGAGAATTATCATCGGTACATGGGTACAAAATATGGCTTTTTGGGCAGGTCTACTTTCAATGTAACGTGAAAACAACCGAACTTCAAACGAATAGATACTGCTTGACTGGGGAATATTTGTTACTTGAAGGAAATCTGCCTTCCTTAAAGTAAATTGGGGAAAAAAAGATTAATCGTAAAATTGCAGTTTAAGTTTAGATATACTAATACATGATCGTTACTACCGTTCGGTACTCACATGGGGTGTGACTTTTACGTCTACCATCTCAAGACAACATATGCATCCAACGTTTGTGTTTTTTTTTTTGGGGGGGGTTGTTTTGTTTTTGTTTTTTGTTTGTTTTGTTTTTGTGTGTGTTAAAATGATATCAACTTCTTCTGGCATGTCTTTCAGCTATTTTAGATAATTAATCTGACCATACATTGCACTATAAAAGAAGTTGCTATAACCGCAATCGTTTCAGGATTGATTAATACCTAACAACTTCTAACCGTTTTTGCCAATAATGGTATTAATAAACATACATAAACAAACGATTTATAAATTACAGTGATCCGCCAATAACTGAATTAATAAACATATTTTTACAAACAATCAATTGATTTTAATTGCAGTGATCCAAATATTCCAAACGACATCACAACAAGCGCTAAAACCATCTGGCCTAAATATACTTCTGACAGACAAGAAGGATTCCGAATCACCCGCAACTGGGACCCTCCTGTGGTTCAACGGCCATTTGCAAAAGAGGTGAATTTCTGGTACCACACTTTACCGGCCGTTCTACGAGAGATCAGGAACAGGGAAACAGGCTATTGTGAAAGACCTTAGGCGTGGCTGTTAAATGACGAATCCCGTCTGTCAATCGAATAAACCAAACGACCAATGAAATCATCCATTAAGCCCAGAAATGAGTTTTGAACTCCAACATTGGCCGCTTTTTTTGTGAGCGCTTTTGTTGATTTTGCGCCTTAAATGTCGTAACTACAGGTTTTAGCTCTACTGGCCGAATGCCACTAGTGCTATTGCGATGGCTTTTTCCCGTCCGGCGTCCGTCCGTCCGCCCGTTAAACTTTTCTTTGTTAACACTCTAAAGTCCACAGTTTTCATCGGATTCTCTTCAAACTTTCACAGAATGATTGTACCATCATAAGGATCGTTCCTTTCGAAATTGGGTCAGATCCGTCAAGAAACATGAGAAAAGGTGCCTAATTAAAATTTAATTTAAAAAATCCTTATTAACACTCTAGAGTCCACGGTTTTCATCGGATTCTCTTCAAACTTTCATAGAATGATTGTACCATCATAAGGATCGTTCCTTTCGAAGTTGGGTCAGATCCGTCAAGAAACATGGGAAAAGGGACATAATTAAAATTTAATTAAGAAGTCCATTAAAAATCCTCGTTAACACTCTAGAGTCCATAGTTTTCATTGGATTCTTTTCAAACTTTCTCAGAATGATTGTCCAGAGCTTTCGTTGGATTTGCTTCAAGCATTCACATAATAATTATACAACAATACTGATTGTTGATGTTGACATTAGACCTGATCCGTTAAGTATCACATAAAAAGGAGCACTATGAATTTTAATTTTAAAATCTTTTTACCACAATAAAGTCAACAGTTTTCATCAGATTCTGTTTAAACTTTCACAGAATGATTCCTCCATCATGAAGATTCTTTCTTTTCAATTTAGGTCTGATCTGTTTAGTATCATGGGAAAAGGGGCCTTTTGAGAATTTCATCTATAATCCTTGTAACCAAGTCCAGAGCTTTCATTGGATTTTCTTCAAACCTTCACAGAATCATTGTACAATAATTATGATTATTGATGCTGACATGAGACCTGATCCTTCAAGTATCACAGGAAAAGGAGCATTATGAAAATTTTATTTCAAAATCTTTACACCAAGTTTAAGTCCGCAGTTTTCATCAAATTCTGTTCAAACTTTCACAGAATGTTTGTACCATCATTAGGATTGTTCATTTCCAAATTAGGCCTGATCTGTCTATGTATCATAGGGAAAAGGGGCTGTATGAAAAATTATTACCAAATCTTCATTAACACAAGAATGTCCTCAGTCTTTATCAGAATCTCTTCAAACTTAAGTAGAATGATTGTACCATCATTTGGATTGTTCCTTTGTAAATTGAGTCTGGTTTTTAAGTGACACAAGAAAATGGGCCTTAAGAAATATTTTATTACAAACAACATTATCAAAATAAAGTTCTCAGTCTTTATCATTTTCTTCAAACTATCTATCATTAGGATTGTTCCTTTCTACATTGGGTCTGATTTATTAAGTTTCACGAGAAAAGGGGCCTTGTGAAAATTTTATTACAAAAGTTTCTTGACACAATTCAGTCCACTGTTTTCATTGATTCTCTTTAACTTTTAAAGAATGATTGTACCTTCATTAGAATTGTTCCTTTTGAAATTTGGCTTGTTCTGTAAAGTATCATGGGGAAAAGGGCCCTATGAAGACTTCACTATAAATTCATTAACACAATAAATTCTACAGATTACACAGATTGATTGTACCATCATTACAATTGTTGATTTTGACAGTGGATCTGATTATAGCAAGTGTCACATAAAAAGGGGCCTTATGAAAAACTTTCTTCAATATTCTAGTTAACACAACAATGTCCCTTGATTTCACCGGATTCACTTCAAAATTTCACAGAATGATAGTACAATCACTTAAATGGTTCTTTTCAGAACTGAGAACAATCCATCAAGTATCATGTAAAAAGGGGCCATATAATTTTTTTTAAATATTCTAGTAAACATAATGAATTCCGAACATTTCATCGGATTCACTTTTAACTTTCACATGATGATAAAACATACATTAAAATATCACAGGAAAAGGGGCCTTATGAGAACTTGATTTAATATCTTTGTTAACACAATAAAGTCAACAGTTTTATCAGATTCTCTTCAAAGATGCGTGGAATAATTGTGGCATTCGAAACACAGGAAAAGGGGCCTTACAGATTATCCTTCAAAACATTCTTGTGTATGTGATGAAGATCACAACCATTATCAAGTTGTCTTTTAAAGGTAGGTATCGATGTTTTTTTCATGTTACAGATTTTAATTATTTTTATTTCCTCTCATTAACTATTGGAATATAATATGACGCAAAGTAGTTTTACAAAAATATGAGGTCGCTTATCAAAAAAAGCTGGGTATTTCCCTAATAGCCTACGTAGGCTATCAATCTATTTTTAGATTAACCCGAGACAGTTACGAAGATTATAGGGCATTCATTTGGCGCGAATAACCGTTGGAACATTGAATTTAGTTCAAATTACATCAAACCAACGTCATCGTTACGTCATCAGCAGTTATGTTCGCTAGCCGGGCTGTAAAGATCAGTCCTTACATGTGACATGATATAGGACGTTGGCTGTTTCGCTAGTAAATTTGTTACCTTCATTTGACTTTGGGTCATATGCAAATGAGGTCATTCGATGTCGGCAGCCGAATTCCGTGATATCTAAAAATAGCCTGGAATTCCGCTGAAACTTTCCGATATAACCACAAAAAGCCACTTTAGGTCTTTTAAGTTACCACAAAGACAATACCTGAATCGACATAAAGTATTAAATGTTCGTTAGACTCTATTTTTCGGCACTTGGTATTTTTTTCTTATCTAAGTTTTAGAAACATCGATACCTCCCTTTAAATTTCACAGGACAATTTTAGGGTTATAAGGAAAGTTCCTTTAGGAATGAAATTGATCCATCAGAAAACACAGGAAAGGGGACCTTATGGATTTTCATTCAAAAGAATCCTGTTTATGTGATCATAAGGTAACTTCCTTTTGGAAATGGAGTGGATCCGTCATGAAACACGGGAAAAGGGGCCTTGAGGATTGTTTCTCAAAATAATAAAGGGGATAAAGTCCTGTTTTTTTTTTTTTTGTTTTTTTTTTTTGTTTGTTTGTTTTTTTTTTTCTTTATGCATTCTTCTTTGAGTAATTAACTTCCTTAAATATCAGATTTTTTTAACGGAAAACTTGATAACCAGTAGGATCGTCTCAGGCCCTCATGGGCATCTTGTTTTAGTTGCGGCAGACCGGAGGTGTGAAGCTACTTATTGTCGTCGCACGACTTTACTATCTCATGTATTCCTCCGATGGGCTCGGGACGAATCACCACCCTGACAGTCCCGTTTCTTATAAAGGCTCAATCAGTGTTATCAGGCCAAATTTATACTTTTTGGACACTTTTAAAAAGTGGATTCATTTTGAAAGGTTTCAATACAAAATTTTCGATTTTAGAAACGAACTACATTCTACGCGTAAATAGCCACGATAGATACAATCAATTTGATCGTCAGTTTTGATTAAAGACCATAAATTCGAAAGGACAGTGTGAATATTTACACCATATTGTATTTCTTAGAAATAAATCTTCAAATGCAATATAAATCTCATGTCGGTTATCTTCGATGATACAAATTATCAACGATAAAATTGGGCATTAATACCTATGATACTTGAAAAACGCCGTATGAGTGTCATATTCGGCCGAACGGTGCCGTATATATTAAATGGTTCTGTAAGAAATTGTAAAATTGTATAGACTGTATTCACTTATTTTGGTATTTTTGAGTATAAAGTGCTTTGATCTGTTATTAATACTAACACCAATGTATTAAATATTGATTTTGTGGAGTGATTTGTGATTTCAAATATGGGGGGGGGGGTGTCAGACCTAACAGTCCCATATAACCTAGTGAATGCAGTTTATTATCATCATCTGTTCGGTGTACTAGGCATGCGCACTTGTTGATATCCTTCCTTGATACTAAACGAGAATGTTGATTCATGATTTAAATCCGGATTGTTGTTTGATTTTGAGACAATTGATAAATATTATTTTGTGACGAGTATAGGCATTAATCCTCGAGACAATGGATTTATCCCAGACTGATGACATATCTTCGAAAGGTTTTTTTTTTGTTTGGCGTTTAATGGTTAGAAATGTTTTTTCTTGTACAAAACTTGCTTTAAAGCCCGGGTCCGTTACTTTCCTGCTTTCCTAAATTTAGTCAGATCATTTTTCGACAATTTTTCCGTCATCGTCGCGCTGGCCCTTCTTGCGTTGCATACAATGTAAGTAAATGAATATTTGATATATTTTCAACTTTGAAGTCCAAGCGAATTGAGACATATTTTTCCGAAGATACTCGCGAATGTTCGACCAAAACCCATTAATTTTTTCCTAGATGATATGTGCGTTCTTTTTTATCTGGATTGAGGTTAAGTTATATTAGTTTCCATTGCAAATTTTAGCTGGGATTTGAAGTTCATTAATTTTGTATAATCAAAGCACTGAAAGTACCGTACCTCTAATGAGAAACAGAAACCAGATTTTCACAAGAAGTTACTTTCTAACAAATTAATTCAGTCCTCTTGCATTTGCTAAAACGATTCAAAAAAACTGTTTTCACGAGCTTGTGCAACACTGAGAAGAAATAATCTCTGGTGTTTAAAATAGTGGAAAAAATATTCATATTTCAAAACACAATTCACCTCAGATAATCCATGACTCTTTTAAGTAACATGTGTGATACGAAGTCAAATGTAAGAAAAAGGTACCTTAGAGCATGATCCAACCACACTTGACTTTAAAAAGAACTCGCATAGAATTTACTTGAAATGGTCTCCCCTACATGGATCAATCTCATTTGATCAATCAATGGCCAACAGCCTTATGTTTATGTTTAGTAATGAATACCCGACAGGCTGTCTGTTGTCGCAACTGTCAGGCCCTTCAGGGCTTTGATTTCAAGTTGTAGTTACGACATTTAGGTCGCCAACAAACCATTTTCTCCTTTGTTTCATGCTACAGGCCATAAAGTTTGCAAAATAATGTCGTTTAAAAACGAAAAGGGACTTTCTGTTGGATTCATTAGGCGTGAACAATGTGGTAAGTGGGCGGGGCCAGCAAGTGGTCAATTCGCACTCAGAATGGTTCGACGCCAGCAATAGCATTCTGTCTACTAGACTTTTTAAATTTCACTAAACATTCAGCCATTGATAAGTCGTTTGTGCGGTTGGAATCGAATTAAAAAAAATATGTTTTTCTTTGAAATATGTCTCACAAAAGAAGAAATCACCGGAAAGTAAATAAACATGAGAAAAGAAAATCTTTGGAATTATTGTGGAAAAATGAAACACATGCTTATTACAAGCAATTTCTTCATTATCCACCATGTTTTTACAACAAAAACGAAATATTTTTAAAATCCATTCAATTATAAACTGTTGTCTGCAGCTTCTTGAATTTTAACCATTAGTCCTCTGGTAATTGGTTAATGATTTCGTAGTGAAAAAGCCCCTTCCAAACATGTCGATATTTATAGATCAATCAAATATTCAAATTTCAATGCAAATTGGGTTGATATAGCCCATATGGTTGTGGAGGAGTTAACAATCGATCTGCTCGAGCAACCATCTCTATAAGCGGCCACCTTCATTTATCGCCCACACTCGAAATCAACCTTTTTTTCCGATTGTCAATGGTCGGTTGATTCCTTGGTTGACAGCCGCGATTGGTCAATTGTTGACGACATACGGCACACTCATTGTAATGCAAAACTTTGCCGTTGACCACGTTGTGGTCGATTCGAACCTGTTGTGGAAGCTCATATATCTTATCTTGTATGATGGAATAGATAGAGTAGCCTCGGCCTGAATACATGAAACTAATATTAAATATTATGTTAATGGCTCTAGGACAAACACCCGAATCTGCTTTCAATGAAAATTTCGGAGATGGATATGCGAATTTGTAGAAATAGTATTGAGGTCATAGAAAAATAGTGAAGGGGACGAGAGGAATAGATAACGGAAAGGACTGTTTGTGGCTTATGCCATGCTCTAACGGCAGTCGAGTAGCCAGATAAGAGTGGGGTGGGATTTTAATTAGAGGAGAGAGGATAAGATCAGGTAAAACTAGAGGTCTACCAAGGACGATTTAACCCATTCCTCATTTTACACTGGTCCTAATTGAAAGAAGCTGCAGTCGACAATTCAGTTTGGTGCATTTTTTTGTCTCTTTGGATTGAAAACATTTTGGAGAAAGAAGAAATTGTTTTTTCTTGTTGAATTTATCCTCTTTTTGATCATATAAAGAATACATTGTAGGAACAGGAGAAAAGGTCGATAATATGTAACACATTAATTTGGTGCAGAGTATCCGGGATCGACTAACAGTCGTGTTACGGACTTGAGATAACTTGTTCATGGATCAAGATCAGCATATTACTTTAGATACAGCTAGAATAAAATATTTCAATGCTAAGGAACTAACCAAGTTTGTTTAAAGAGACGCATTAAAAAAGATTAAAGAAATTCTACACGGACAAAAATTCACCGTTCACTTTTAGTATTCGCTGTAGAGAGAAGTGCTCTATACGTTGTTAGCGCGATAGAAACTGTGAAAAGTAAAACGAAGAAAAAAATAAGATGAATTTTGCCGCCGTCGGAGACTGTTTATGGAAGATTTGGAGACGTGAATAGGCTCGAATCAAGGACTATGTTACAGGTGAGCGAACCAGGTATTTAGCCTTTATTTATATTACATGTATCAGTCTTTCTTCCAATAAACGAACCCTTTTGTTAATCTAATGATGAAAAACCTTCACAACGACATGACATATCGTCAGTTAGACGCCAAAATATCGTAGATACATTTTACACAAAGCTGTTCTTACGACATTCTGGTCGCCCACAGACAAAATGTTATCTTACGATAAAGAGTACATTTAAGGTCAAGGGAGCTGTTATTTGATTAGCTAACTCAAATCAACAGCACGTTTACCATCGGATGGCGACCAGGATGTCATAAATACATATTGAATAAAGTTCTATTTACGACATTTTGGTTGTACAACGAGGACATTTCCATCCTATATGTACCTAGACGGAAATGATTTCAATCACAGCATTCTTTATATACTTCAAACTATTTTTTATTTTCATTCCTTTGTGGCAAATTACTGCGTCAGAACGAATAAGCATAACATGCAAGGCAGGAACATTTGTTGGTCGTGTGAAAACGCAAGTTGCTTTCAACAACAGCTACCTTGTTAACAGATTCTTGGGCATTCCATATGCTGAGCCACCAATTGGAGAACTTCGCTTCAAGAAACCGGTAAGAAAAGCACCTTTGTCCAATCCATTTGATGCTGGCGAATTTGGTACATCCTGCTACGGACTTAATGTGGAAATGGGAGGGAAACGAAAACCGGGTCGGTTCAAGATAGATGAATCGGAGGACTGTCTTTTTCTAAATATTTACGTACCACACACGGAAAATGTTGAGGAGAAATTTCCGGTTATTTTGAAAATTCATGGCGGTGGCTACAATATTGGAACATCGACAATTTATCCCGGGGATATTTTGAGTACCTTTGGAAAACTTGTGGTAATAACAATAAACTATCGTTTGAACATCTGGGGATTTTTGAGTACAGGGGACGAAGCTTCGCCAGGTAACTATGGCTTATGGGACCAACATATGGCTATAGAATGGGTGCAAGACAACATAGCTGCGTTTGGGGGTGATCCGAGCATGATTACATTAGTTGGTAACTCTGCTGGGTCAGCTAGTGTTATATATCAGGCATTGTATCCCGGCAATAAGGGTATTTTTCAAAGAATAATCGCCCAGAGCGGATCTCCTCTTTGTTCGTGGACATTCAACAATAACCCAAGAAAAGCGGCCTTGAAGATTGGACGCTTGCTAGATTGTGAGAGGCCAGACACAGACAAACTTATCAAATGTATCAAGTCTAAATCTGCTGAGAACATTATGGCTGCTCTGAACAAAGATGACGTCATGAGAGTATTTCCAATGGAATTACTTCCAGTTGTTGACGGGGAGTTCCTCAAACATCCACCAAACGAACTACTGAATGAACATTCTACTGCAGAAGAAAGAGAGCTTTTCTCAAGCTTTGATCTGTTGATAGGAATTACATCTCATGATGGAGCAGTTATGGCGAAGAAGGTCTCGGATGCGCATCTTCAAAGTGTCGAAAACTTTACAATAACTGAATATGAGTTTAAAAATAAAGAAGTTCCGATTATTGCTAGAAGGATTTTTTCCGAAGAAAGCTCACAAGTTCTAGAAGATATTATAATGAGTGAATACTTTCCTTGGCAACAACCTGAAAACCAAACTATTATTCGGGAGGCTTTTGTTCATTTAAGTACAGATTATATATTGGGAATCCAAGCCGCTCGTACAGCTAATGTCCATTCTGCATTAAATAACAAAAACACATATTTTTACCTGTTTGATACTTTACCATCTCAGCATCTTATTGAAACACCATCTTGGTTAGATAAACCGAACCATTGTGATGATTTAACATTTCTTTTTGGACATGACAGTGAATCCGGCTTTACGTCATGGACCATGCCATACACTGGGGAACCACCCAAGAAATGGGAGTTAGAATTTACCAAACAGTATATGACAATGGTGACCAACTTTGTGAAATCTGGGTATGTTTTTTTCCAGTTTTCTATTTCTCGTTTTTTGTTATTGACTTAACGCTCGCCCCGCCCGACGCGCTATTTAAGGAAGTTATAATTCGATACTAAGCAAAAGTTAAAGTCAGTCGCATGAAACTTTAAGTAAATTAAATGGTTTGTGACCTAAACGTCGTAACTACAGCTTGAAAAAGCTGTAGTTACGACATTTTAGGCGAAAAACCAACAAAATACTTTGCATAAATGTTGGCTAATGTTGCAGTTCAAAGTTCACTATCGGTCTAAAAAAATATTGGATTGACACTCGCGATCCTTCAAGTGTTTGAACACAACAACGACTCTTGCTTTTGTCGTTATAGGATAATCATACTTTACAATACGACAATCACTGGTCCCGCCCACTTTCAACTTTCGCCCCTCCCATTGACTCCATCAGAAAGATCCATTTCGATTTTTTACAGGATTAGTTTGTAAAATGTATGGCCAGTAGCATGTTACAAATAAGAGAAATGGCTGGTTGGCGACCTAACCGTTGTAACTTTAGTTTGCATAAGCTGTAGTTACGACGTTTAAATCGACAAACCAACAAAAATGATTCACCAAAATGGCGCCCAATGTCGGAGTTCAAACTGAACTTCCAGACTAAATGAATTTATTGGTCGTTGATTGGCAGGCGCGATTTGTGAATTCGGAATTGGGATCGGGGGTGTTGCGGTCAAACTTTATAAGACAATTAAAGAACGTTTATCAAGGCCCATTAAGCAACATCATGACAGATAGATTGATGTAAAACGTCATCATTTATAAGAAATACTTCAGAGACATTAATAAAAGGCAGATCGTTGAATTGCAACCTGAACGTCGTAAATACAGCATGAATAAGTTGTAACAGTCGTTAAAACAACAAAAATGCATAATATTAATGTAGGAGTCCATCGTTCCCTTTCGTTCTAAATGTAAGAAAAAAACATTAAAATTCTGCAGTGACATTTTAGAGGTTCTGTATTTAGGGTCTCGTTTAAACGTACAAAAAACACTATGTCAAGATTATAGACAAATCTTTTATGGTCTTTTATCCTGAATTTGAAAACTGAATGTTATGATATTTGATTAGTATAAAGTCATAATGACGGTAACAAATTGCCAATGAAGTTAGAGGAAACCAGATTGATTTAATTATTAATTAAAGAGTTTAACCATTGAAAAAAATCAATAGTATGTATAGAAATGTAACAAGCAATTTCTTCATTGTCAACTAATTTTCCAAACCTTTTTTCAATGCTTAAAACGCGGAATTGAGTGGGAATGGATTAAAAAGGCGTGCTTTTTAAAGAGTTCTCTACAATTTGAATAGAGTTTGCAATATCCCTTATATACATAAGAACTCCTTTTTATTGCATAGGCATTCAATGAATTTAGTGGTTAAGCCTCCGGTGGCAGTTTGCACTCGTTGAAATCTGAGAAGATCTCAAAATTTTGTCTGTAAAATTAAGCAATCAAAGCTGACACCTTGCTTGCTAAAAAGTAAGTCGTTTGTGGGTGCTCTAAACATCAGTACTACCCTTGGGAATTCTACGCGTTTTACTTCCTAGTTAGACTCATACAAATACATATAGTCTACAAATGATGATTTATTTCAGTGACATGTCGCTTTCTGTTTTATATTCAATTTTATCATCTTTTTTAAAACCCCACTATTCGGGCAAAACATGAAATGTTTCCTTGTCATTTGGGTAAATATCAATCTATTTTTCATATTTCCAAATTCAAAAATGAAACTTACTTGGTACAATCTGAATGTTGTGAACATAAGAAATTTTTAGATCTGGCATCTCTTAGATTACTATTCGAATTTTAACCTTTTCATGTTCAATTCCTGGTTTTTACGTCCCTGGGATTTTATAAATGAGAAAACGGTGTAAAAAAGGAAGAAATTGCTTGGTTCAAGCAATTTCTTCGATTTTCAACAATATTTTCTACCCTCTGAAAGATTATTTTTCAAAATAAATCTTTTTAGACCATTGACAGTTAAAAGTTATACTTATTTGTTTATTTTTGATTTGTTGATATTATGGATCCATAGAAGACTGGAGGAAATCTTTGTCATCTATTGTTGTTGTTGTTTTTTTAAACTCTAACGATGTAGGTACAAGTAGGCATTTGAAAATTTCGCAAACTGGCTTCGGTCCATATTGACCAAACGTGGCTGTTAGTAGAGTACATATAACGGCCAGGAGCATGCACTATAAAAGTAAAAAAAGGTTGGCTGTCGACCCAAACGTCATAATTATAGATTATTCAAGCTATGACGTTTAGGTCGTCAAAGCAACAAAAATATTTCACATTAATGGCGGTCAATGTTCGAGTTAAAAGTTCAATTAATGAATAAACTATTTGAATGGCCGATTGATTCCTGGAATGACAGCCGCGATTTGTCATTTAAAGCTAATTACGACCAACGTTGTTCCATTTTTAATAGTCATGTGCGATTATCTTAAAAAATGACATTTAATGTGATAGCTTAAATTTTTTAGCAAACTTTTTATTTCAGCATTATCTTTGTAAAGAAGTATTCAAAATTTGATTAAACAAATTTTACATTCTTTCAGAGACCCGACTATTCCTAATGCAGTCTCTTCTCAAGGTCAAATCATCTGGCCTAAATACACCCCTGAAAGACAAGAAACATTCCGAATAACTCGTGACTGGAACCAGCCTGTAATTCAACGGCCGTTTGCAAAGGCGATGAACTTCTGGTACAACGTTTTACCTTCTGTTGTACAAGAGATCAGAAATAAGGACGTGGGCTACTGTGACAAACTAGAGCCGTAAAGAGAATTTTAATGATTTGGTCGAGCAGGATTGATATTTCGATCAATTTAGAAAATAGTTTTCGATATTTTTAGTATACTAAATTACAATCATTCACTAGCATATTGGCTAATCGCTCGCCCCGTTCACATACTCCGCTGGCCCCGCCAATTGACACCGCTGGGACCATCAACTGACACCGCTAGCCCCGTTTACTGACACCGCTGGCCCCGTCCACTGACACCGCTGGTCCCGTTCACTGACACCGCTGGCCCTGTCCACTGACACCGCTGGTCCCGTTCACTGACACCGCTGGCCCTGTCCACTGACACCGCTGGCCCCGTTCATTGACACAACTGACCCCATCAACAGACACGGCTGGCCCCGTCCACAGACACCGCTCACTAACACTATTGACCCCGTCCACTGACACCGCTTGCCCTGTTTACTGATACCACTGGCCCCGTCCACTGGCACCGCTGGTCCAGTTCACTGACACCGCTTGCCCCGTCCACTTACACTGCTAGCCCCGTTCACTGAAACCGCTGGCCTTGTCCACTGACACCGCTGGCCCCGTTCATTGACACCACTGGCCCAATCAACAGACACCGCTGGCCCCGTCCACAGACACCGTTGGTCCCGTTCACTTACACCACTGGCCCCGTCCACTGACACCGCTGGTCTTCTTCACTGACACCGCTGGCCCCGTCCACTGACACCTCTGGTCCAGTTAACTGACACCGCTTGCCCCGTCCACTGACACCGCTAGCCCCGTTCACTTAAACCGCTGGCCCCGTCCACTGACACCGTATGCCCCGTCCACTGACATCGTTTGCCCCGTTCACTGACACCATATGCCCCGTACAATGACACCGCTTGCCCCGTCCACAGACACCGCTAGCCCCGTTCACTGAAACCGCTGACCCCGTCCACTGACACCGCCTGCCCGTGTTTGCCCGTCCACTGACACCGCTTGCCCGTCCACTGACACCGTTAGCCTCGTCCACTTACATCGTTGGCCACTTCCACTTACTCCAACAGGAAGTTCCATTTGATATTGAGGAGTAATTAATCGAATTCATAGCCAGTAACTTATATCTATGAAAGTAAATTGATTGCCGATTAGAACGGCGTAGCTACAGCTGGAAAAAATCTGTATCTACAACGTTTGGTCGCAAAACCAACAAAAATACTGAACAAAAATGTCGCCGAATATCTAAGCTCAAATTTACTTTGGTCGAAAATAATGATTTGGTCGTATGATTTTGAATGACAGATTATTTCCGTCAAATATGACTATCAAGCGAGGCGGAACCATCTTTGACCTATTACCGTCAGATGGAGTCGCAGCCATAGCGCAGTGGCAGTGCGTAGGACGCCAAGTCATGGGATCCCGAATAACGGGTTCGTGCCCCGGCCGCGACATACTACATTTCCAACATTTATCTCTCACCAATTAGTGGATAATCGTAAAACTAAGTTAGAACGGCCAACCTTCATACAAGTGTCAATTGAATACATGTAGCTACGGATATAAGGCTTATACAGGCGATATTCTTTTTGATACAACGGTCCCCCAAATCTCTGTATTTGGGACTATATACAAGTTGGAGTCATTCTGTCGATCTATCAATCGGTTGGTTGTTCTAGATCGCAATATGCTGATTTCAAAGGAATCTGTACCATTTAAGCTCTTACAAACTAACTATTAAAAGTGACCTTGACATTGCTCATGATGCCATTTACATTTGCCCAAAAAATAGGATAAAAATTGTGCATTAAATTTACTCTCTAGAGTAAAAACTGAAAATTGAAAAAGTAAAATCGATTTCAGCTTAGTTCAATGTTACACTACATGACTTTAGAGTGGACCAAATTTAAAGAAGCTGCAACGACATCTTCAAGTTTTTTTGTTTTTGTTTTTGTCATTTTGGATAGAAAACATTACGGGTAATGAAGATATTGCCTGATACAAGCAATTTCTTCATTTTCAATACTTTTTTCAAAAGCTTTTTTGTTGAGGGGCATAAAAAGAAAACACACAGTAGGAAATAAGAATATTTTATACCGATATTTTAGTCCACAATGTCTACTACCCAAGGAAACCCAAGATTTTATTAAAGTTACAAACTTACAGCTGCATCTTCTTGGAATTTGGGCGAATCAAAAACTGTTGTCGTTTGGAAAAGGGCTAAATGAGAAGAATTTCTATATAAAAAAAAACCTCAAAAGAACACTTCTTGATTTTAGAAATATAAAAAGGGAAGCAACTGATATGCAACAGTTAACCAGTTCAGTAGACTTTAATTTGATGGTGGTACAACGTGAACTGGTCTACTAGTCCAGTAACATTATTACCCTTCAATAAATTTACAATATTTTGCCTATTAAGCCAAAATTTTCGCGTGATCAAAATCTTTTCAAAAAGCATATTAAGTTCATACAAAAGGCATTTAAAATTTAACCGATATCCATTTAATGCTGTCTTGGGAAAACAACCTTGATACATGTTTTAGGAGACTTGACTTCAAACCTAAACATCAAGATGCCGTCGACTGACCTAACTGACATACCAATTACTATAGGTTAAGGATAAAAACAGATGCACCTTGTGACGGTGTTTTAAATCGAGCACGCAAATCACGTCCTTTCATTAATCGCATAACAACGAACAGTCTTCTTTGGGCGTCCCTCGTAAGAGTAAATATTATGGTATGGACGATGAATAAAAGCACACAGAATATGTTCCTACCCTTTTTAAGCAAAGCTGCTATGAGGCAAAAGTATCAAGCTTTAATTAATTGAAAAGTTATACTTTGAATCATTCAGCATGAAAACTGTTTGTCCTATATGTTAAACTTAATTCACAATAGGAATTGATAAATATTGAAAAATAAATTACCTTTACAGCAAAACCGGCAAAATTGTCTTAACTTAAGTTTTCGACATAACCGAGGAATTATTATTTCCCAAAAGAATTTTGCAAAGTTCATCTTGTTACTCTTGTTTTCAAGCCTCCAACTCTTTAATTTAGTCAGGTATTTATACCTATCCTGTGAAATCGCTTGAAGAAATATATCTACTACTCAAAGTTTGCAAAACACCAAACTTTTTTGATGCTCTAAAGGACGAAATTTTTAACAAAGATCATGCATACATGTTTAAAATGGTAAAGTAATGCTTAGACTTTTTATCTATACATTACAAAATCTGACACACAATTTCCTCGTGATAGCTTTACAAACAGAGGAATCCTATTTTCTTTTCTCTTTTTTCTCATTTTCTACATGTACGAGTGTTGTGTACAGGCTAAAATTCTCATTTTCGATTCATAATTCGTGCGGTTACTTACTGGGGATGGCAATTGTAAATGTCAGAAGACATATATTGGCAGAAGGAATGTGGCGAGCTAATGGTGGAGCAAGGGGCCTCTCACCGTGAGGTCGGCTTGGAACTAGGTGTACACCATACTGTGATAACTAGAACTTGATCCTCGTACTCCGTGTTAAATCAGTATTAAATCAGTTCCAATTATTAGAAAACTTTTTTTTTCAAATTGGATTTTTTTCATTTTTTTCGAAAAAAAAACCACGTCTAATTTTAGGGGTCACCCTGTTTGGTCTACATATCAGGTCTTATAATTATTATAAAAACCTTTTTTCTTACATCTTGACGAACTGATAAGAAACAAACAATTGTCAACATTGTTATGATCAAATACTGAAAAATATGAAAATTATAGAATAAAGATGTTTTGGTGCTTAGCAAACTTTGAGAAGTATATCATGATTGGAATGTTCCAGGCGGCTGGTTATATCGTGTTCGATGTTAATTAGAACAGCAGAAATAAAAGATGGTGCTGAAACCATGAAAATTTATCAAACATAAAAATGATAAACGAGTGAAAGTTACAATAAAGATAAAAAAGATAATAACAATGATTAATAACTTAAACTTGAAATTGACATATAAACTGTAAATATTATTTGTAATCCACATGTATTCGTCAGTAGATCAAAACACTGAAAGTACTGATGGTGGAAGTCCGTGTTGGCATAGTTGAGTGAAATGCTAGCCTAGATGTACAAAAATGGCAATTTTCATATAGATAATCTGTTTTAAGCATAACCTCTCGCCTAGCTTGCTTTGTTTAATAGGTACATGAAATACAGGATGTTTATGTTCTAGAGTCCTGAGCACGATCACAAGTTCGTAAAAAAGTCATTGTTGCATACGTCATTTGTCTTTCATCGATAGAAATATGATAAGCCTGTTAAATTGGCTATTCAGCTACACACGTAACGGCCCAAGTTTATTGTTGCAGTTGTACATGTAACTAGAGTGAAATATGACAGGAAACCATGGTTGGTTGCAATACTACTGAAAGTCACGTCAAACCGAATTTACTTGATCGAAGTCTAACTATCTTTAAGATCGATATATATATGTATATATATATATATAATTTTTTTTTTTCAATTTTCCGAAGACAACCACACACACACAAAAAAAAACCACACAGACAACTTACCATTTAAGAAACTTGTAAACAATTAGATAAACAATATTCATTGAGAATTATTACTTGTAAGAAAGAAATGAGAGATTTTGTTTATCTGTAAAACCTTCCTTGATCCACTAGAAGCTAACCCATTCCTTTTCCATCATGCTTTCCGTCATGCTTTTAGAACTGCATGAAAGAAAAAATTGTGAGGAAAGGAGAAATTTCTTATTTCACAATGTTTTCTACGCTATCTGGACCCTAGTTTTCCATCTAAAAGGGATTTGAATTGTCATATGTTACAAGTCCAATTTTGTCGTTTGGTAATGCATTGAAAAGGCTAAAAAATATATATAACTGTAAAGCTTATCACTCCTGCGATATACAGCTGGTATGCTGAGTTCTCTAAGTAGATGGCAAATTACTCACTATATAATTTGAAGACTTCTCGTTTTTGTTTTTTTTTTTTTTTTTTAAACTGATGCCGCATCTACGCTAGCGGGGTATTGCTTGGTGTTTACGTATTTTAAAGGAGCCCTTACGTGTTCCACGAAGTATATAGAAAACTCGTATTACACCATTTTCAAAATACACTTCTAGCATTCTAACACCCTACTGGATTTTTCAAACTCGGTAAAACTGATGGACGTTTACGGAGTCTATCAAAAAGGGCAAATTGCGTCTATAAAGGGGAAATACAAATGTTGTAGTGCTAAATTTCAATGCAAAATTAATTGTATGCTGTTACTTATAAAGTTTGTATGAAAAGGCCAGAATGAAATTAAAGTTTTTAGATCAGGGTGGGTCAATGTTAACAAAGAAGTAGTAATGTCACCTTTTGTGACATAAAACATACAAACATGCAAAAATGTGGACTATAAATTAGAGTCTTGTATCCATGGAATGGCGTCAAAATTTATAATTTGACTGACTAAGAGGATAAAAACCAATATTTCATTGAATGTCAACTCTTCCCCGCCACTCTCTCACTCTCTCCCCCTCTCTCTCCTAAGGATGCATGAATACTAAATATTTGATATTCATATGGGAACAATTGTATTCACACAGTGTATTAAGAAATTTTGTATTATAAAGCATTGTTAATAATTCTTCGCAAGGGGTCCTTTTTATCGAGTTTAACCTCTGACAAAGAAACGTTGAGTTTCGAAGGCGCTAGATTTATACTTTAATAATCCTCAAATCTGGTTGATTATCCACGCAGTGGTTAAATTCAAGTCGTTAGTGTCTGAGATAAAGATTCTTATAGAAGAAAAATAGGGACGGGCGCTCGACGAACACTGGCCTTCCGCAAGTGGATCTAAAAGGGAAGCTTAACGAATTCTCTATAGCTATTTGGTAAGAAATCTCTTTATTACGAGATTATTATGGTTATCGTTATAGATATCATTACTATTAGTAAATATTTATGTTATTTTCGCAGTCACTCTCAAACTACTGGGCCAATATGGATCAAACAGTAGTAAATGTTACTGTAGACACCCTTCCTGTTCATTTGAGTTTGATCGATTGCTTGGCAAGGTCGATGAGGAATTACACGGTATTCTTTTAACATCTTCTTTTCCAAACTTTGCAGAGTTGAATTAAATTAAGCTTCAGAGTGTGTGTTCGAAGAGACAAAAAATGTTTTTTATTTTAAACTTTTGAAATGTCTTCCCTCGAACCAAGGTGATTTGTAAAATAATTTTACCTTAGATAAACCTATTCAAGGTCTGAGTTATTTTCTCCGTTTTTTCCTAACTTAAATTCACTCTGACCCTGTTGTCTAATTTGTACGGACCCCCTAAAGTGACATTTCAGACTTTTTTAATATGCAAATGATCTAAATTATTTCGT
This sequence comes from Fragum fragum, assembly GCA_946902895.1. Lineage (NCBI taxonomy): Eukaryota > Metazoa > Mollusca > Bivalvia > Cardiida > Cardiidae > Fragum > Fragum fragum. The sequence goes on along the minus strand of OX336374.1, from coordinate 253,045 downwards.
AATTACGAAATAATATTTCGTAATTACGAAATACTCTCCAAATTATTTCGTAATTAGCATTTCGTAATTACGAAATACTCTCAGGATTATTTCGTAATTACGAAATACTATTTCGTAATTACGAAATAATTTTCGTAATTATGAAATAATTAGAATAGTTATAATAAGCTGTAGTTACGAGCTTAGAAATTAGAATAAATGGATACAGTTAATCCACACTATTAAGCGAATATTTCTATTAAGCGACCACATTCTAGAACTCTTGCCATAAGTCTGTGTGATATCATATGATACTTTGTTTCTGGCACTCGTTAGAATTGAACAATCGCGATTGTCAAACAACTAAACAGTCGACCAATGAAATTATTCATTTAGACCTGAATTGAGTATGAACTCCAACATTTTCCTCCATTTGTTTAGCATTTTGGTTTGTTTGCGACTTAAAAATCGTAACCTCAGCCTTTTCAATCAGTAGTTACGATATTTATGTCGCCAACCAACCATTCTACCTTTTTATTAGATGCTACTTGCCATATATTTTGCATAATAACGCCGTTTAATATTGAATCCTGTTGGAGTCGATTGGCGTGGCAAATGGAGTTAGTGGTTAGGGCCAGCGATTGGTCATTGTTTGAGTGGGGCAATTTTAATTAGTTCAAATAATATGTGATTGTGCATTTCACCCGACCAAGTGTGCCTGGTAAAATAATCTATTCCATCTGCATTTGTGTATATCGTTGTTTCTCAATCAGTTTTCGGACAATCCCGCTTTTTATGCCAAATATGAAAGAAGCTTTGGAAATCATTGTGAATAACGCTTCATTATCCACATTGTTTCTTACTGTAAAAGACAAAAAAAATGTAACTTAAACTTGTTTCCTATGTTTCTGTCGTTGTTGTTGTTATTGAAATTTGACCTTTCTGGAATTTTGCTGTGTAGTAAAGGGTTAAAAGACAATAAAACGTCATAACAGGCTTAAGATTTAGATGCTCTGTTGAAGATTGTATAAAGAAGGGGGAATAAGGTTCTTTTCTTTAACAGCAATAAGCGTATATAATGTATTGAATTGATTTTGTTGAAATAAATCGAAAGCCGAAGAAATCATAATGCAAAAGTAACCCAGTACTCTCAACGGTGTAAGAAACACAGATTATCTATTGCTTTTTGTGTTTCCAGCCCAAATAAGAATGAAGCTAAAAATCAAATTTTAGCATTAAAGATTATTTCGAAATTACGAAATACTATTTCGTAATTTCGAAATACTTCTGAGATTATTTCGTAATTACGAAATACTTTTTCATAATTACAAAATACTATTTCGTAATTACGAAACTCTATTTTTAGGACCATTTCGTAATTACGAAATAATTTCGACCATTTGCATATTAGAAAAAAGTCTGGAATGTCACTTTATGGGTTCCGTAATTTTGCACCATTGGTTACTGGACGTTTTCCACAATATTTTCACTGGCTTTTTCGATGGCTTGTCTTTGGAGCTTCTTAAATCAGATAGTTCGTGTGTGAGTGTGTGTGTATGTTTTTTGTTGTTGTTGTTTTTGTTGAAGCTTATATCTTTATTTCAATATTAATGAGATTTTAAAGGTCTGAGATCCTCGTGCGGTAGCACGGATATAATAATAAACCATAAAAGGCCTACCTCTGCCATTAATATAGAGGTACAATCGTGACAACTGGATAATCGTTAGATTCGACAAAGGGTAATAATTTGATCATTTTCTGTTTCATTCGTCTAATACATTTATCATTGTATATGTATTTTTTTGTATTATTCTATAATTTAATGTTTAGTTTCGCCTATCAAGAACAAGCGATCTGATTAGTCGAAAAAAAGTATTCATACTTCCATGAACTAAATTTCGAGCACGCAGCTATTTTGTATGCTTCCGCACAAAACAGTTCTATAAAAATTGTCAAAATGTGTAAAAACAGTTCTTCACTCGGTGTCATTGAATTATAAGAAATGAAGAGAATTTTGTTTTTGTTTTCATGGAGGTATGAACCGAAAAAAACTAATCATAATGTATGAATACGCTAACCATAATCCTAACCCTAATATTCTCTTCATCTCTTAAATATTTCTAATGTTAAATATCATTAAATTACTTGCACGCTAAATTGACGCGCCATAAAACACCAATCATTCACCCAATTTGTTATTTATATTTCAGGTTAGGAATTTCCGAATGATGCTTTCTTAGAATCGATCGATTGAAATTGGGGCTTAACACCACTTTAACAGTATTTCTCATACCAGTACTACCACTACATCCTTTTCTAACTTCCAGCTGCTATCCCACTTAGGTTACGATTATCCACCAATGAGTGGTGAGAGACAAAGGATAAACGAACAATGAAATAGAATATTTCACTATGGTGGACCGAAAAATGAATACACGAAAAAGACGTTTTCTTTTATAAATATGAAAAATTCTAAACCTTTACTCGTCATAGCGAAGTTGGTAGCGCACCAGACTCCCAATTTTCAATCACGGGATGTCTTTGGTTCGATCCCTGACGGCGGCACATATCCACTCCGAAATTTGTCTCTCACCAATAGGTAGATAATCATAAACCTAAGTGGGATAGAAGCTGGAGGCTAGGAAAGGATGTTATGGTGGTGATTGTGCGACATATACCAGGAATCCATTGTTAGGCGCTCCAGCTGCCGCTATATGACTGAAAAATTGTTTAAAGCGGTATCAAACCAATTCAAACAAACAAACAAATCCTATACTCTTTAGAAAAAATTGAAAATTAGATATTAGAATTTTAACGATATATTATAGAATGTAAACGATTTTTAACTGTTAAGATCCAATGGGCTAGAGACGAAGGCGCGTTGTATTTTAACACTCGGTAACTAATTTAATACTAATTCAAATATAAACGTATCATAATAAAACTTACACTTTAAAAAATATAAAGATTGAATTGTGTGGCCTACACCGTATGTAACTCTTACAAAAACGATTTTAGAGTTATCCCATTTTAAAGTCTAGATAGCTCTTGTGATGGCCAATACACATGCCAAATTTCATTAGGATATCTTCAATAACAACAGAGATATGACCAAGGTTAAAATTTGTCACGCCAACACCAACGCCGAACGACGCTAAGATTATCACAATATCTCGGGTTTTCTCTGAAAATAGCCGAGCTAAAAATGAACTTTTGGTATCTAACCAGGCCAATAGAAGTAAGTATATCTTCGCTTTCAGTTGGTTATTCTGTCAGTACCTTTGATTACTTTTATAGGATATATTAATGTTTAAACAAGCTGATAGAATAAAAGATTAAAGTTAGTTTGAATAGAAAAGAATTACACATACCTCATGTTCGTCATGCAAGGCATTATACGTTAAAGGTAGGTATCGATGTTTTTTCATGTCTCAGATTTTAATTATTTCTATTTCCTCTCGTATACTATTTGAATACAATATGCCGAAAAGTAGTTTTGCAAAATTAGGAGATCGACTACAGAAAAAAGGGTATTTCCTTAATAGCCTACGTAGGCTATTAAATCTATTTTTAGATTAATCCGAGACCGTTGCGAAGATTATATGATCATTCACGTGGTGCGAATAACCGTTGTAACCTTGAACTTACATCACATCAACGTCATCGTTACGTCATCAGGAGTAATGTTCGCTAGCCGGTCTTTAATTAAAGATCAGTACAAAACTGTCGTAAGCGTTATTACGAATATAATCACTTACCGTAGTTTTGCGCCAACCCTTTCATTTGACATGAATTAGGAAGTTGGCTGTTTCGCTAGTAGATTTGTTACCTTCAGTTGACTTTGGGTCATATGCAAATGAGGTCATTCGATGTCGACAGCCGAATTCCGTGATATCTAAAAATAACCTGGAATTCCGCTGGACCTTTCCGATATAACCACAACAAGCCACTTTAGGCCTATTAGATTACCACAAAGACAATGCCTGACTCAACTTAAATAATGAAATGTTCATTTGAGTGTGTATTTCGGCACTTGGTAATTTTTTCTTATCTAAGTTTCAGAAACATCGATACCTCCCTTTAAACACTCGTTGGGATACTTAGTTTTTATTAACATTTAGTTTAGTATTGCCAATGATAGAAGATTGGGGGTTTTAACCTCCTTTTTAACTCAAAGTTACATAGAAAAGGTTAATTGTAACCCCTCCCGCTTGCTTCGTTAGCCCCGCCCATTGACTCCGACAGAAAGGTCCCTCTCGATTTTAAACGGCGTTATTTTTAGTAAGCATGTATCAATAAGGTAGTAAAGTTGGTCAGCGACTTAAAAGTCATAACTGCAGCTTAAATAAGCTGTAGTTACGACGTACAAGTCTCCAAACCAACGAAAAGGATAACCAAAATGGCGGCCAATGTTGGAGATCAAAATTCATTTCTGGTCTCAGTGAATGATTTCGTTGGTCGACTTATTATTTGGTTGACAGCCGATTTGGTTGGTTAATTTTATTAGCTTAAAAACGCTGTCACAAATAAAAACATGTACGCATAAATTCAAGCCTTGTATTCGCTTAATTTAGGCAAAATTCGGAACCTACAAAAATGACTGACTATACGGATTACAGAAACCTACATTTGAAATATTTCGTATTGACGTGCTACCAACGGATGAAGAATAATCTATTTAGTAATAAAATGATCAAGTGACCAAAGACATAGATTATAGTAAAAACAGTTTTTGGCGAACATTATAGGGATGAGTGTATTTTTCACTGCGTTTATTGGAGTATAAAGTGCAATTGCCTTAGCACATGGCAAATAACGCCCGTAGGGCGTTATGTTTAAGCCATGTGCTAAGGCAATTGCACTTTATACTCCAATAAACGCCGTGAAAAATACACTCGGCCCATATAATTGCAATACGTCTATTTTCAAATCCGAAACGGATAGAGAGATGAAAATAAAAACAAATAAACGAACTGTGGGCGGAGTTACTTTTTCTTTGACAGGCGTATGGATACATTGACACAGTTTATCGCTCGAGTCGTTGTAACGGCGGACATTTTATTTCGTCGCTTGGGTTTTTTGAAATGGAAATTCGAACATTCGTTGGATTTATTTGGAATTATTATGAGCAAATGCTAACTTTAAACTCTGTAAATTATGATATCTGGGTCGATAACAGTTAGAATTATGAATAGAAGCTTTGTAATAGACAAGAAATATAAACCTACCACATGGACACGATGCATGCTGATGTGGCGAAGCCGATTCGACATCTCGGATTTACGGCTAATAAAGGTGAGTTTTTCGAAATCTTCATGTTGAAAACGAACATTATAATTGTTATAAGGACACTATTTGTTTATCTATTTAATGAAAATCCATGGAAGTATAAAGGAATTCGAGGAAATCGAAATTCAAAGGGTGATGACTATAAATAGTAACAAAACAAGTTGGGTATTTCTTGGAAGGGAATTCCCTATATCGGAAATCGCTGACCTTGTTTTGTTTCTATTTTTGTCGAAAATAGTTTTGTCTTTTATCGAGGTATAAAGTGCAATTGATTTGATCACGTTATACGATTTGGGCCAATGAAAATACTTTATTTTGAAGTATTGCAATTATTAAGAAATGGTTCGTTTGTGACCTGAATTATAGCTTAATTACAGCCTATAACGACTGAAATTACGACGATAAACTCACTAGTTCAGTGTATTTTTTAAAACAATTGCCACGAGTTTCTTCATTTTCAGGTTTGTTTATTTATCATAACCTTTTAATATTTAATCTAACAAAAAGGACGGTTTTGAGACATAATCTTTGGTTAAAATCAAACTACTGAAAGTACTGTAAGCTAACAAAGCATGGTTTTTGTCTGGTAATCTTCTTTGTCAAAGGTTTTCATGATACTTAAAGGAGCTTAAAGTAGTTTAGGAGTTAACCTATTACAACATGACAAAATCTTAGACTGGTTCAAATTGAAAGCAGTTGCATACGATAACTTCATGTTGTTGGAATTTTGAAAATCTTGTCCTTGTTGGGTAGACATCATTGAGGGCAATGAAGAAATTGCTTGTTACAAGCAATTACTTCATTGTCCACAATATTTTCCAATTAGTTTGTTTTTCTTGAGATGCTTAACTCTTTCCTGTATAATCGCTGGTTTTTACGTCCACGCGATTTTATAATTAAGAAAATATTGTGAAAAAAGAAGAAATTGCTTGATATAAGCAATTTCTTCTTTTATCACAATATTTTCTACCACACAGAATGGTTTTGTTTCAAATTTCACTCACTTTTCATTGTTGTGTGCAAACTGTTTCAAATAGGGCCAGTCTAAAATTCGAGAAACAGGAAAGGGTTAAAAAGCGGGATTGAGTGGGAATTGGTTAATATGTATGCTTTTGAAAACTCCTTGGTTGCTTTAACCTCGTTTGTTTATCATTATAATCTTTAGCAAAGAAGGTTACTTAACAAAACTATGCTTTGGTGGCTTACAATACTTTCTTTGATTTTACAAGTTCCTGGCCAGAAGGTTTACAAAATAATTCCGTTTTGTGTAATAGTAAAACTCCCTGTCGTAGCTTAGTTAATTCAAGGATGATAAGAAACTAGTTAAATTCGCAATACTTATTCGTTAGTTATTGCAATTACATCACATAATTATTACCTTGGCTAGGTCTGTGTGTGTAATTGTTGAACGCATTATTTATTCGGTACATGCACGTTCAAGGATGTTTGCATAAGGCGTCGTGTTTTATCATTTTCAAATTGAAAGTTATTATTTACCCGGGCATAATGGTTTCAGTTTACAAAATGTCAAAGTTTATCACACAATGCGTTACTTTCGTTTTTGTTTGTCAAACATCGGCATCGGAACGTATAAGTATATCATGCAGGGCAGGAACATTTGTTGGTCGTGTAAAGACTCAGTTAACGTTCAACAATAGCTACACTGTTAACAGATTCTTAGGTATTCCATACGCTGAACCACCGATTGGCGATCTTCGCTTCAAGAAACCTGTTAGAAAAGCTACTTTGACCAAGCCTTACGATGCTGGAAAATTCGGCGCTTCGTGCCATGCACTTAGAATGGAAATTGGAGATCAAAGAAAACCGGAACAGTATGAAATAGTAGAGTCGGAGGACTGTCTTTTCCTAAATATTTTCGCACCCCAATTAGAAGATACGAGGAAGAAACTTCCAGTTCTTATTTTCATCCATGGCGGTGGTTTTAATTTGGGGACATCTACATTTTATTCCGGGGACATACTCAGTGCTTTTGGAGAAGTTGTAGTTGTAACTTTAAACTATCGTTTAAATATTTGGGGATTTTTGAGCACGGGAGATGAAGCATCGAGAGGCAATTATGGCTTATGGGACCAGACAATGGCTATAGAATGGGTGCAAGGTAATATAGCCGAGTTTGGAGGTGATCTGAGTAGGGTAACAGTATCTGGATATTCGGCAGGGGCGGCCAGTGTGATATACCAAGCTCTTTATCCAAAAAATAAAGGCCGTTTTAATAGGATCATCGCAATGAGTGGTTCACCGCTATGCCCCTGGGCATTCAACGGTAACCCAAAACAAACTGCTCTGAAAGTTGGCCGTTTGCTTGGATGTGATTCAAGTGACAGCTACAAAATTGTCGAATGCATCAAGCTAAAATCTGCCTCGGACATCATGTCTGTCCTTGATAAAGACGAGTTAATGTTACAATTTCCTATGAAATTGGTACCTGTTGTTGATGGACAGTTCATTAAGCATCCACCACGGGATCTTTTGAACGAACGTTCTGTTTATGGAGAGAAAGAAAGACACCTTTTCGCGAGTTATGACCTTTTAACGGGGGTCACAACCCATGATGGACTAATGATGATAACACCATTTGTGAGTGTTCACGAAACAGAAGACTTCACTATTGATAAAGATAATTTTATATTTGAAGAAATTCCGAGAATTTCTAGAACAATGTTTTCCGAAGGCACATCAAAACCAGTCGAAAATGTTCTGATAAATGAATATTTCCCATGGCAAGACCCAAATAATTACACCGCCGTTCGAGATGCTTTCATACAAATTAGCACGGATTATGTATTTGGTATACACGGTGCACGTACAGCCCATGTTCACTCTACATCAAATAATAAGAACACTTTCTTTTACTTGTTTGACACTCTTCCATCCCAACATCTTGTTGTGACACCATCTTGGTCAACGAAGCCCAACCACTGTGACGATCTGACATTTTTATTCGGGTTTGACTGTGATTCCGGATTTACGTCTTGGACAATGCCCTATAAAGGAGGTCCCCCGGAAACTTGGGAAACAGAATTCAGCAAAACGTACATAAATATAATGACAAACTTTATTGCATCAGGGTAAGTTTCTAATTGTTTGGTCTTTATTTCTGGAAATCTCGAAATCTGAAAATTAAGGAAGATTTGGTTTCGAAAACTGACTGCATTGTTGCTCATTTTGGAATATCATTATATGATTGTACATGGCGTATTTTTTTATTTTCGTTTTAAGTTCCACTTGCTGAAAGTCAACAGGCTATTTTCATATCTTGCGTCCCTCCTGCACCCGTCACTTCATAGTTAAAGCATCTTCTAAAATAATTCTGCAAAGGTTTCAGCCAGACTTCACAGGAATGGTCCTTGTGAGTCCCTTTATTCATTCAAAGAGTTTAGATCGGATAAAAGCAGGGCTTTATTGGATGGGATCAATTTCCACATACGATGAAAATGAAAACTGCCAAAGTCTTCTTCTCAGAAGTCAATTGATGACTTTCAACCATACCCTGAAAGAAATACCTTTGGTGACCCTTCATCGGATTCTTTTAAAGATTTATGATCGTTTTACAAATATGGCTTTAACCCCTTCCTGTACAAAGACAGGATTTTAAGTCGCTGTGTTTTTATACTTGAGAAAACATTGTAACAAGCAATTTCTACTTTCCCACAATATTTTCTACCACATAGGATGGTTTAAATTCAAATTGCATCTAGTTTTCATTGTCACTGCAACCTCTTTCATTCTGGAGAAGTCTAAATTTAAAAAAAAAATGGAAACGGGTTAATAGGCGAGACTCAATTACCTATATTATGTAGTAATAGCCATGAAAATCTTCTAGGACAGATTTTAATCAACTTTCAATAGAATGATCTTTTGATTATTCCTTATCAGATTTTCTCAAGAAACTTAATTTGTGAAAAATCTTTCGGAGGATTGGCCAAATGTAAGGCGCAGTAAACATAATAATGCAGGAGAAATATTGTTACTTCTTGACAGAGAATGAAATTTTGTTATATAAAGGAAATTTACTCACATTAAATTAAATTGACAAAATTTGTCACTTTCTTAAATGAATTACCACATTCATTTTAGAAATTATAATTACCCATGGTGAGTAAATTCAGGCCGGTGGAGCGAATCAGTCGCTCAAGCACCTTTGGTATTTCTTATTTCTGCCATAGTATTTACCTACATGAGCGGCGATCCCAGAAGGACGAAACTGTGAGTTCCGCCTGGTTCTCTAACGTGCCTGGCGTATAACATTAGGGGCTTTTGTTTAACGTATCATCATCCTAGATGGCGAACAGAAGTAACTAAAAACAAAATTTGATGATATTAATGCGTATGGTTCCAAGGGGCCGAAAATGACGAAATTGATAGGAAAAATATCTAGAATTATCAACTAGTTATTGTTGATTTGAAAATCTCTCACACGAATACGCTGCCATGCATTAGAAAAACTCGTCCCTCGCACTCATTTTCAATGCTATCAAAGCATTTCCTAAATCTGAAAGAAAAAGGCATATTTTGATTAATGGGTGGCATTCAACTTTTAGACAACCCTATCCTTTAGTTCCTAGAGATCTTAGTTCAAATAATTTGTACAATGCTCCGTTCTGGTGTGGATTGATTCTCAAATGAAATGAGTATTATGTAAGTCAAATTTTAGTTGTGTATCACTAGATGAATATCATACTTTGAGGTTGAAGGTAAATGTTTGGGTAGAACATTCGTGTCGTATCTATGACTCTTGCATTCCGGTAAAAATTTCAAAATTATTCTGTGCATGAGACAAAATGCCATGTGGAAAACTCGTATCTCCAGGGCAAAGGTTAGTAAGCCTATTTCTAAACCTCTGACTTAATTGTTCATCAGCTTATGAGACATAGTTGGTTTGTTTCCCTATGGTCAAGGTAGAAAATAGAGATCAAAGGTTAAAATTTAGTTAATATATTAGTTCTACTCTATAGCGTCGAAATCTGTGGGTAAATTTTGAAATAACCTTACATTAGAAAAAATGAAGTTAAAGGCCCGATTTATGATATGGCTGCTAGAAAAGTTTCCAAATGAAAACCAAATCCCAGCCATTTATAACCTACTTATGCAGCTAGTTCTAAATATTTATTTTCAAAGTGAGCGATTGGTGAGTTGACCTGAAGTTATATAAAGAAACTCTAATACATTCCCTCCTATAGTGTCAAAGATATAAAAGCCCTAAACGTATTCCTCTGACGTCAGTCATTTTTAAAAGTTATCCGTTTTCATCTTTATAGTAATTATAGGTAACCCTAACCCTAGGTTGTCCATAACCAGAAATTTCACGCACTGACCGAGATATCATCTCGATCTATGTTTTCCGAAGTATCAGACATTTTCAAAATGGGCAATTACTTGGTTTCTTTTTTCTTTTTTTTTTTTTCATATACCGAAGAAAATGTAACTGTGTGCTAATGAATGTACATGTATCAATCTAATTTCACAGATATCCGCCGAATGTCCTAGATAAAAGCCCATCTCAGATTTCTTTTGATGCCAGATAGATTTTAATAACGATTTCGGGATTTACGTTTTACGGATGCACTTTGCGTAGCATTGAAAAATCTTGAATAAGGGGTAAACACTTTTTGATCCTAAAGGTTTTACAAACTCTTGGTATATCAAATGACGTCGTTTCATTATTACATTATTTATTGGCTTAGAACGTCGAATCCGTGCGTCATCTTTATTACCGCTTATCCAATGCTTTAGGCAAAACATTGGTTCTGGTAAATCTAGTTCCATTACAAAATAAAGTTTTATTCATGGCTTGAGATTAACAGAAAGTCAAAGTTATGCAAATTTTTCAGCCATTCAACAACGCAAATACTATATACCATGTTATGAAGAAAAATAGACACGGTGACACCCTTTAATTTGATTATTTCTTATCAACGCATACGAAAATACATAATGAAGAAATAGATTTTTTTTTCAGAAAATTAAGATCGTATTCGTTCATGAATTTTATTTTAGTTTATTCCATTTCAATAGTAAAACATGATATAACTACGAAGATAACCTTTTTAATCAAAAATATATAGAGAGAGAAATATCATATACCATAGTACGACAAAGTTCATTTTTGGGGGTGTATAAGAATATAATTTAAAAGTAAAATAGTTAAATAGTTAAATTGAATAAACAAAGCGCATATCTTCAAATTCGGGAAAAAATTTGAAAAAAAATATACCCTAAGATAGTCTGTGACGTTTTATACAAAATCCGATTCTGTGACTCCCTTCTTAATTGAATCTACAAATTCTTAGGAATTTAAAAAAAATACTATGGAAAGAAGATTATTTTAGAGATCGTCTATTAGGGTTTGTGGGTCTTGGTATTTTGATAAAATTGAATGATATTGTTATCCATCAAATTACAAGAAAACCCGACATAAAGTGTCCGATATGAAAAACAAACAAGTATTTCCTTTGATACCAGCCATTTCAAAATTGAAATCTATTTTGATATTTTAATTTAATTGGTTTATTGGGTATTCGGAAAATTACCATCAAAATTCATGAAATTCTGACATGAATTGTGCGAGATACTTTTCTGAAAATGGTCGATTTTTTCGAAAATCTTTGGTGGAGATTTGTGATTGATTTTAAACATACCCACCAAATTAAGAGATACTCCATCAAATAGGGACTGAAATCTTTGCCTACCTAATAACTCCTTTAATGGAGACCTTTTGGAATTAGCAGCCATTTTAAAAAATGTGAAACATTTTTAGAATTTAATTGTATCTTCGTTCAAGATCGCATTCTCAGGCTAACTGAAATTCCTCAAATGAGATTCTGAAATGAATAAGTAACTAAATAAACATTAATAATACGATAAAGAAGTAGAAGAAGAAAAAAAACAAGAAACGGACAAAAACACTGCAAGACATTGTTGAGGGAACATAAAAACTGATCTTGACCCTTCCATTCGGGTACATGAGTAGCAATGAGTTCCACAACTGTGGTTTTGTTTAAATGAATTTAGAAAGATGGATGTGTCTTGAATAAATACTTTTAATTGTCGAGGAAGTATTGAAGCTTACTGTATTCAGATCACTTTGGCGGTTGAAAATCTGATATTAAACAACTCAAGTATGACGCATGTATGTTAATATCTTTAAAATACCTTGCTAATTCAACCAAATATGTAATAATTTTCACAAAGTTAATATTTATTTTACAAAAACCTGACAGAAACTTAAATTTTAACCACTTGATAATCGGTTGCCATGGTTACGCGTACATGTCCTCAATTAGGACGCTAACAATTACACGCATCAAAAGTCTCAAAAAGCAATTAACATTTTCACGAAAAAAGATAAATTTACCAAATAAAAAACTTAACCTATTGTTAAGTAATTCCGCCTTCAAGACAAAGGCTTTTGGTAAACATTGTTGAAAAAAAGAAAATGCACGTAACCAATAATTTCATTAATATCCATAATATTTTTACCCAAGAGAGCTTTAGCCTCTCGACAGGAGGCGCCTGTCTGTTATGAAACTCAACCGAATCGATATGAAAAGGCAAGAAAATCAGCCTTTAAACGATGTCTAGAGAAGGTGTTAATGGGACAAAAAGAGTCTTATTAATTGATAAATACAAATGTAAATGAATTAGAAACCTATGTTAATACATTTTTGTTACCCCCCCCTCCATGACGTCACAGCGGAAAGCCGTTATACGTCTCGCGAAATATATCGATGAATTCTATTAATTCTAGTTAATTATTGTAGAAGATAAGGTCAAGTTATAAACATAATATCAAATTCTCGTTCTCAACATACAGAATTCTTTATCGAAATCGAAATTTAGCCTCGTTTTTATTTCTAAACAGATGACTTGTTTTGGTGTTAAATGACCACTCATACAATATCCTCTATTTATTCATAACCTCCATCCGTCAATTTCATCAGCAAAGTCTATAAAGAAAGTCTGTAAATAGTAAATAATGCATTCTATTGAGGTCAAAAAAACTTGTAATAAAATAATAGGGCGAACTCAGTTATCAGTTATCTTGAGTCAAATCTCGACCTCCTCGCCTGACAAACGTACAAATTTATTGTTAAAAATGAAACGTTGAATCGAGGAAAGTAAAGAAACGTGCTATATACTGGGCAGGTTCTGAAAACTAACAAACATTTTCTTTTACATCTTACCTTGTACATAGAGACCGCATATATTGACAACAGGTGAACTGATATACAATCTATATTTAGTACATAAATCTCACTATCATTTTGTAAGTTATCATAATTTTTGTTATAATTTGAATCATCAATGCATCAATTCACGTTCGGTTCTGGCTTTTGTTTGCATGTTCGCCGTTGGAAGAAAAGTTTTCTCCTATGCTTAAGTATATTGCCAAGGATATAAAAGTAAAAATAATTCTTTGTATTTGTACCAAGTAGCAAATGAGTAAATCTGTCTGACTATCAGATTTAAGACTTTTTCATGATCTTTATAATAGGGACCCAAATATCCCGAATGATGTGACATCACAAGTGAAAGAGATGTGGCCTGTGTATACTCCCAACAAACAAGAAGCTTTCCACATCACCCGTGACTGGAAACAGCCGTTGATACAAAGACCATTTGCCAGGGCAGTGAATTTCTGGTACCACGCTGTACCTTCTGTTATAAAAGAGATAAAGAGTAAGGAAGCGGGATACTGTGAAAGACCAGAACCTTAGTTTAATCCTTGTTACAAGTTCCAGCATCAGATGAGCAGATATTTGGATTGAGTGAACATAAAATACAGATTTTATAAAACGAGTCAAATATAAACAGATAAAAACGAGTATCGATGTGTTTTAGATGACGAATATAAAAAATGTGGTATATTATGAGCTCGAATTTGCTGGTATTCTTTGGGATTCCTGCACAATTCTATCGATTTAAGGTATTCTTGAAAACATATAACGCAGTTTATAGATCGCGTCATTACATGTGTTACGTGACGTCAATTTTGCGGCTACGAAAACGCGTTACCTTAGGTTTCAATTCATTTACATAGTATTCCCACTAGTGTAATAACACCCAGTATTCCCACGTGTGTAATAAAACCAATGTTATATCAAAAGTATTCAATCTTGTTTTTTTTTTTTTTTTTTTTTCCATTCCCGGATCGTAGGTCATGTAAGATTTTCTTACTGTCAGGTGGACCACAGTGGAGTCTAGAACAAAAAAAGGCAGTGACCGAGCCTTGGCCCATTCTATTCGAGTTTAAGATTGCCTTGCCCTAAAGAAAATAGGGGACAGAAACTTGTACTTAAAATCATCTTTACAAACATTTTTTAATCACAAGAACGATCAATATCGCGTATTTTAAGTAGTCATATAGCATAATTCAAAGTGGGTGCCGATAACTTTATACCTAAAAAAAAAAGAACATCTTTAAAATTTCCCGTAATACATTCAAACGGGCATTCAATAATTGAATATGAAATGTTTATTGTATTTGTGGTTATCTGATAATCGCAAGTAGATTTTTGTGGTCATCTAAAACAGGTGCGGCAGTATCATATGTTATTTGTTGAATGTACGTCATTCGGATGTCGACAGAGCGCGGTCTCATTTGTAGATTGCCAAAATTCATAAGAACACCTTAATGATACGAAAATCGGCTAGCGAAAATAATACATTTAGAGGCTTAACGATAACGTTGGTTATAAGGCGTAAGCTCTTTTCAAACTGAAAGCGGGAGGTCAATCGTCACTCTCTTGCACTCCGGCACTCTCTGGCACTTCGGTTATTTCCCGATTCATCCGTATATAGTCCGCAAAAACGTCATCGTTTCGTCACATGAATACATACACCGCAACTGATTTCTGTTACAAAACTGACGCATTTTAAAACACAAGTAATTCGTTGGTTCAAAGGTAAATTATCAATGTTTCAATGCACTTGTTTTGTATTTTGAATCATATTTAGTATGCTATCTTTTTACATCTTTATATATTTCTTCCATGTTTTGGTTTGACAAGGATCTTGTCACTTACCAAATAGCAGAGATGTATCGTGAGAGTAATAAACGACAACTCTGCTTGATCATTAGTCAACCGTTTGACGCATCACGTGGCTCTACCACAAATCCATTGCGACTCTCGGGTCAGAATCTAAGGTAGAGGAACTGTACTGCGCAATTTTAAAATCGAGCCGTCGTCGGGATTCCCCGGAAGACGACGTTACACCTTAGTTTCGACGAAAATTGCCATTGTTGATGCTATTACAGGGATTTCACTACGTGTTTAGCTTCCGCTAGCAATTCAATGGGTCAAGGAATGTTAATACATCAACCGATTTTAAATTTGCGCATTTCCCTTCTTCTTCCGAAAATAGATTAACTGGATACGTAGAAAGAAACGACATTTTTCATTCTGATAAACGACTCTTACTTTTGCGAATCTAGTTTTTAGATCAATGTTTTCAAACAATATAAGATGTAACAAAATGATCAAAGAGTGATTCCATGTGTATGTAAGGTAAAAATATTCGTGATGGCTATTCTCTATAGCAGCGATCGATTTAGAGATTTGTTACTAATATTAGAAACGACCTTTGTGCACGTACACCTGACTTTCCAAACGATATTTACAAACAAAGAATGTCCTATCATTTGATTATTATTAGAGATATGGAAACTCAAGTCAAAATCTATTGAAACCGTACTGAAAAGGGAATCAATTTTGATTTTGTTCAACTTCAATTTATTTCCATGACAAGATATGCTTAATAGTTCTTCTATCTTTTGAGATTCGTGTACCACGTTTAACGCAAAGCGTGTATTACCCCGTCATTGACGACCATGACTCAGCAAAACAATGACAGATTCGTCAGAAAAGAATTCCAGCGTTCAGTTAGCTCTCCAAACTCGCAATGGATATATTACAATATTGCAGGTGAATTACCGTTTCGTCTTTGGATAATTTACGACATTTTGCTCGCCTAACGAAGTTATGCATCTGGTGTAGAATTCTGAATGCAAATAATTCTCTAAAGAATAAAAAAATTCCAAACGTCCAACTCTTAATGAATCAAGCACGAGCTTGGTGAAACCCGAAGAACATTTTGAATATTACTCTAAGAATGATAAAACAAATGAATTCGAACACAAGACGATATCTTTTTATGCAATAATATTTTCCGATAAATATTTTGTTAATAAACAACAACAAGAACAATAAAAGAAACTAAAAAAAGTTTAGACATCTAGCATTTCTCCAGTTGACTTAAATTGACAAAGTTCATTTTTGAAGAACTTTTTTGCTTGAATGTGATTTTTGGTTGACACTTCACTCTGCACCTCCCCCCCCCCCCAAGCCCCATATATTTGGGTCTTTATTTCGTCAATATTCTAAGAGAAATATTTTTAAACAATAAAAATGGGATCATCTTTGTTTTTGTCATTCAAATCTTGTTGATCGGGGGGGGGGGCATGTTTATGATTTTCCGCACGTTTTTAGCAGTATTTAACTATTCAGCTTTTCCAAAACTTAATATCTACAGGTACTCAGTGTTTAATAGTTTGCATAATGTATAACCGATAGCATTGGTTTACACTTTTGTACTCGGCAAAAAACGTACTCACATGTGTTCGTATAGCAGCGCTCGTTTACGAGATTTGTTTACTAAGATTTGAAAAAAATATCTTTGCACAAGCGTGTCTCGCTTCCAAACAAAAGTAAGACAAAGACGGTCCTACCATATGATTATTTATAGAGATTCCTTTTAAAATCGAATTAAAAAGAGACTAAGCTCGGTTCAATTGATAATATTTAAAATAAAGTCGTTTTCAAGATCGCATTACTGTATTACATTGTGTATTGTTTGTCCTACTTTGTGTGGTTTGTTTACTCAATTTTGCGAAACGCATATATAACTTTATTCATAGACGATCGCTGCTATACCCCGGGGCGGTACCTGAGTATCGTACCTGTCCACACCTTCCAATTAAACAGCAACAACTAACAATTTAATTTTTATCTTCGTCTATCAAAAAAATTTTGAGCGCGCAGCCATTTTGTATGCTTCCGCACAAAATAGTCCCATACTAAAAGGTATCAACACTTGTAAAGCTTTTGGTTTTTTCGCTAGATGCTATTAAATTATAAGAGTTGAAGAGAATATTTTTTTTTTTTTTTCATGGAGGTATGAACCGAAAAACCTAATCACACAATGTATGAATCCGCTTCGCGTATTCATACAGTGTGATTAGGTTTTTCGGTTCATACATCCATGAAAACAAAAAATATTCTCTTCATCTCTATAATATCTTTTTTTCTTAATTACGGAATAAGCCAGATCAAATTTGTTTGTTTGTTTGAATTGGGTTTAACACCGATTTTAACAAGTCAAATCGTGGCGGCTGGAGCAACTAACGATTGATTCCTGGTATATCTTGCACAGTACTACCATTACATCCTTTACTGGCCTCAAGCTGATATCCCTGATTTTTACGTGCCTTGTAAAAGATTTTTCTTTTCTAAATATTTTCTTTAATATCGGGTGGCTACATTTAGAATTGTAATTACTTTTTTATGTCGTCTGCTACCCTTTGAATTTGGACGAGTCTAAAATTTTGAAAAACAATAAAGTGTTAATAAAGTATCATACTTCTGTGATATTTTCTTTGCAACTATATTTTCTTCCATATAGGGTTGCTAAAGTTTGATTTTTTGTTATCATTTTTCATCTTTCTGGTTAGAAAACATTGTGGAAAATGAAGACATTGCTTATAGCAAGCATTTCTTCGTTTTATACAATATTTTCTCTTTCCTTTTCTTGTGGGACGTCAAAAAGCGTCTTTTTTTGGAATGGGTTATAGGTAGTATATCGAAAAAAATATCTGTTTCAATGACTATCCTGCTTATGTCAAATTAAGATCCATTTCTGGTAGAGGGCTTTTGTCCTTAATAGGCTTGTACCTCCTTAAGAATCGAGAATTGATTGACTGGGGTTTAACGCCGCATCCAACAGTATTTCAGTCATATCGCGGCTGCTGGGGCACCTAACAGAGGATTCTTGGTATTTCTCAAACCAGTACTACCACTACATCCTTTCCTAGCCTCAAGCTGCAATCCCACTTAGGTTTACGATTATCCACCTATTGGTTAGAGACAAATGTCGGAAAGAATATGTGCCGCCGCCGGGGATCGAGCCCATGTCCTCCCTAGGAGTCTAATGCGCTACAGACTGCGCTATGACGGCGGCACTTAAGAATCGAGAAGCGATTTCTTATACGTTGTAGATGATTCTGACGTGAAATGTTATTATTACAACATCAAATAATTACATATTAAATAACCGTTGCTGTATATTACTTCTCATAATATAATATGATACAAATATATAAATTAGCAGCTGAAGTTTTTATGACACCGAAAAAAACAACAACAAAAACTACGTCATATGGGTAAGTAAGTTTTAAATCTTGTCTAGATTAATGATTAACTGATGGTCACGGTTTGTTGTTGTTGTTGTTATTGTTGTTTTAATAAATTACGTAGGAGTTCTTGATCAAGAAATAAAAGATGCCTATTTACACGTGGCTTTCTTATTGACCAATCGTGACAGTCAAATAAAGTCACCAATCGAGCAATCGAATCATTCATTTTGACTAGAAGTGAACTTTGAACTCGAGGTCGGACGAAATGTATGTAAATCATTTTTGTTATTGTTGTTTGCATGCTTGGCGACTTAAATGTGGTAATTATAGCTTATTTTCTGTTTGTTTGGCGACTTAAACGTCGTAACTACAACTTTTCAAGCAGAAGTTACGACGTTTAGTTCACTAATGTGCTAGTTTACCTTTTTGTTACATGATACTAGCCAAAATTTTATTTCCATAATTACGCCTTTTGATATCGAGATGGAACTTCCTGTTGAAGTCAATGGGTGTGTCCAGTGAAATCAGTAGGTGGGGCCAGTGAAGTCAATGGGTGTGTCCAGTGAAATCGGTAGGTGGGGCAAGTGAAGTCAATGGGTGTGTCCAGTGAAATCAGTAGGTAGGGCCAGGGATTACTCAATTGTAATCTTTTAATCCTTTACCAGACGGCAAAATTTTAGACCAATCCAAATTGAAAGGAGGCAAAATTTTAGACCAATCCAAATTGAAAGGAGGTGCAGACGACAATTCAAAAGTTTTGCAATTTTGGATTTTTTCAACTTTCTGTGTAGAAAACATTGTCTAAAATGAAGAAATTTCTTGTTACAAGCAATTTCTTTATTTTGCACAATGTTTTTCAAAGCTTTTTTCTTGGGGGCGTCTAAAAGCGTCACTGAATGAGAATGGTTGAAAACTGATTTCATGAATTCGGTATTGCATGATAATCGTAATACTTTGAAGATTTTTTTTTCAACCGAAATAAAACACCTGTATGTCAAGTTGTTGTTGACTTTTCCATTTAAATTGAAGCCGGACACGTCTTATTCGGCGTTTAAGATCGCAATCGACTAAATATGTATCTTTATATCCTCCCCCCCCCGTATCGGCGAAGAGGATATAGTAATGGTCTCCGTCCGTCCTTCCGTCCTTCCGTCACTAAACTTGTCCGGAACATATCTCTGAAACTTCATAGGTCGATAGATTTCATTGAGGAGAAATGCAATGCACAAGAACCACAACTCTTGCTTGCTTAATTTTTAGAGTTATTGTCCTTTGTTGTTTTAAAGACTAAGATTTTGTCCGGGGCATATCTCTGAAAGTATTATAGCTATCGTCGAACTCATTGAGAAGGAATGCAGTGCACACGAAGCCTAAATCTAACTGGATTCAGTTTACTACCAAGCTTTTACGGCGGGGGATGGCCATGTCCGATATGGCTCTTGTATTTCATGTCTTTGACCACATTCTTAACACGTTTTGTTTTATATACCCTGTTGATCTGTCAAGTCGGAGGTCAGTTGGAGGGTCAGCGATCCGTCATTTATAAGATTTTCGCATAAAGACTTATTTAATAAAGCGTTAGCATCGGAACGATACATGATCGAGTGTCACAGATCTCAGCTACTTAAGGCGACCGAGAAAGGATGCCCCCCCCCCGCCCAATCATGTAACATGAAACCAAAGAAATCATGCTTTTTTGCAAAATGTAGGACCATATATTACATGCTTAGGTCTTATTTTCATTTTGAAACATGCACAATAACCAAGAGATACAAAGGGTTATTTACTGTTCAAAATGTATGTTCATGGTCAAATTGACTTTAGAATCTGTTGTTTTTAGCTCTCAATCTAGAAACCAATGGTAACAAGTGTAAAATTGTAATAAATCTTGAAAAAATTGAAGTTGCATTATTGAGACACAAAATGTCATTTAACAGTCACGTCGGTGTAACTCTAAAACCTCGTGACAACAGCTTTATTCAAACTGAAGTTGCGAGATTTTAGAATTACAACGATTATGTATTGCTTTCGGGGATTTTCTAGGACGGAATAATATTTAAACAATAATTTGTTTATTTATTTACGTAAGCAATCAAGAGCCTTCTTTATATCAATATGCAAAGAAAGAATATGGGTGAAATTCTCTCGAGAGAGTATTTTGTTTTTCTTATCAATTTCCACTCGTGATTGTTACATTTTGAAATTAAGTAGAATGCAACAGGAAATGTTCGCTAATCTTCGACAATGACGGTGATATCCACAGGCGCTGATAACTAAATTTTACGGGCGAAATCGTTAATCCGTGACCGAGGTAATAATTTAAATGATTAGCGAAAGTTAAAACGTCATCACTGACGCCATGATTTCAAGCAAACAAATCTTAACTTGTTGTAGGTCACACTTTAAAATATTGCAACTTCTTTCATGAATTGTAGAACTACCTAGTAGAATAATTTGATCTTATAATTTCAATCGCCATTATTATTTATGCTTTTCGGCCTCGAGTATGGTTTTCTTATTAATTTTGTAGTATTTTTTGGTGGAAGATATAGAAACCTCTAAATAAAAGCTACTTAGGCTATTTCTTGTCCTGACAATTGATCGTTTTTTAGGTATACCGTGGAAATCTAGATTCAAACAACTGTACAACTGAATGGATTTTTGTCAGGCAATCTTACGAGGTTACAACTCTGTTGTGTAAAACACGCTTGCAAAATTTATACCAATGCATTTTTAGGATTCACTGAGATGCCATAACAAGACATAAAACTGATCTAGATATCGCGTTATGAGTTACTACTCTATAGGCTTATGCAAACGTACTGAGTATTCTACAAAATCGGATCGCTTTAACATTGTCATGCTGAATAAAATCCTGCTTTTAATTACACCAAAATCAAAGGACCAAAATCACTGGAAGCAGTAGATGCATGTCAATATTTGTTTCGAAAACTGATTTTATGAACAATTCTGAATTATAAGTGGGACAAACAGGTGGTGTAGACTAAGATCAGACTGCACATATGCGCAGGCTTATCTTTGTCTACACCTCCTGCTCAAACAGGAATATTCCGGGTTCAGTATAACAAGAGTTAAATAATCGCTTGGCAAGAGCATAGATAAGTTGCTGAGTTATTCAAACATTAATTGGTATATAGAGAATAAATGGTTGGTGTCTTAATATGGAAAAGTTTATCGGGCAAGGCGTAGGAATTTAACCCTAAATTCCGAAGCCGAGCTCGATGAACTTGTCCATTTCAAGACACCAACCATCTATTCTTTTTATCCTGTTACCATTTTCAAAAAATAAATTCGACTGAAAAATGTCTATTATAAGTAAATGTAAGCAAATCTTTCTCCGCCGAACATGGCGATTTGACCCTGCTGAGGTGAGGGCATATGGTGAAAACTTTGAAAATCTTCTTCTCAGCAAGCAATGGATGGATTTCAACCAAATTTCACAGGATAGGTCCTTTGTTGATCCTTTATAAGATTTCTTCAACGAATTTTGATAGAACAGAAAAGATATTTTAAATACTTTTAATACATAAAGCGAGATTCCAGTGAATTTATTGCTAACTCAATTAGGTCAGTTCGCTATAACATTTTAATATATCGAACAATACTCAATGACCGATATGAACCTCACAGTCGTTTTAAAAGAATATATAAAGAACGATCAAAATCACGTCAAGTGTTAAAATTACCCCTTAATGCTAAACATAGTCCAAGATAAAGATGTGCCCAATTAAGAGAAATATATCGGTTTCAAGGGGTTTTCTTCACCAACCAGCAGCAAAAATTGAAAGAGCCTCGTATGAATCCTCCCCCTTCCCACACAAAAAAAATCTTAGACTGGTCCAAATAGAAAGAAGCTGCAGACGACAATTTAAAGAGGGTGGGGTTTAATTTTTTGTCTGCTTGGGTAGAAAACATTGCACAAAATGAAGAAATTGCTTGATACAGGAAATGTCTTCATTCCATAATGTTTTCTAAAACTTTTTTCTTTTGAGTTTGTACGGGAATGGGTAAATCTATATTAATTTTTACATTTGAATGCTAAACCATATCCCAAATATTGATTTTTATAGTTTTTTTTAAGCAGTAGTCAATTATGTTTATACTCTCTAAAGAAAGGCAACTCTCGATAATTTAGATAAATCATTTGATAGATAATCTACCTTACCAACGTTTAAAATAATGCCTCCAACTTTTTATGAGGAGAGAATTAATAGATTGGGTCGAATTCAAAGAACCAGTTGAAAACTATAATTCAGGGAAGAACTAGTAAAACTAAGCGAAGAGAAATATGTGAGGGAACGATAAATTACCTGTTGAAAGTATATTAAGATATTCTTGCAATTTTAAGATACTCAATTTCTCTTTGATGCTAAAAAGATGGAATGGTGCAGTGATGAGTCGAATGTTTAGTGAATTAGTGAGATAAATAGTTTCGAAAAGCATTTTTTCCAGTCTTCTAATGAGTTAACGTGGAGGCAATATTTTGATTTGGCAACTAGTATATTTTAACTACAAGCCGTAGTCACTAGCCTTAAAACGATATGGTGACAGACTCGATTGACTAATCGCTGGCCTCGCCGACTTACCCCGTTGGCCACACCGATAAACTCCAACAGGAAGTCCCGCTAAGATTTTCAAAGGCGATTTTTGCAAAATTTATGGAAAGTAGCGCGTAAAAAAGTAAAATGTTTGGGTTGAGAACTAAATGTCGTAAAAACAACCTAGATTAGCTGTAGGTACGACGTTTAAGTCGCCAAACCAACAAAAAAATAACAAAATAGGCGGCCAATGACCTCAAATTATACAAAATAACGCCGTTTAAAATCGAGACGGGACTTCCACTACGTTTGATTCAGAACCAACTATTGTTTGTTGCATTTTTGATATTTGTTTATAGCTCCTGAATATTGCTTAGGTGTCAACAATTTGTTCAAAATGTATAAAATCAGCATTAAATTAATGCAGGCAAATTGGTTAGATTTCTCACAGGATACTACTCATTAAGCACTTTCAGTGCTTTGATAAACAATGCATGTCATTTGTACCCTTTAGAAATGGAACCAGTATATCCATAATATTTTCTAAAGATTTTTTTCTTGGCGGCACATATAAACATGGCTTTGGGAATTTGTTGAAAATATGTTGACTCGTTTTGCACCAATAACTGAAGCTGATAAATATAGCATGCATAATAACGTGTGTAATATAATTGTAATATTACATCTTCGTTTCGGTTTTTAAACATTGCACAGAGATATTAAATAGACAGTAATTGTGATATTTTGTTAGCCAAATTAAACTACTCATGCATGGCTATATATCAACTATAACAGTTACTGTCAGTCTCAGTTGACTGAACTGTATATACTTTACTGAGGATAAAATGTCATTTGTTAACATAAAGAAATGTTTAAAATGACAACGTTGGCAAGCAATTGGCGTCTATATATGTACAAGTTTCAGGAAGTGGTCAAAGGTCAATTTTGTCTTTACAGGTATAGACTAAATTGACATTAGAACATCCACTATAACTTGTACATCTAAATCGGTCATATGACAACAGTTCTTGGTTTCTAAGCTACTTACCTTACTTTTTAATCTGTACTGTGTGATGATAGTCTGTCTTCGTCATGTGACACATTATAGATGTCGGATAATATCTATCGTGTGTACACGATCGGCAAACAAAGCTGTTAATGGTTCTATTGCAATAGAATGCGTTTGAGGATGTAGTGTTACGTTTTTAGCTGACAAAGCGTCAGCTTAAGTTAACAGACAATATTTTGAGGTCTTCTCGGAGTTCAACGAGTTCAAACTGCCACTGGAGGCTTAACCACTAGATTCATTAAATGCCTACGTCATAAAAGTAGTTCTTGTGTTGAAAGTTCAGCTCCTAAGTCATTATAGCTCGCTTTAACATATTGTGTTCAAAATGACTGGTCACGTGAATTAACTTTATCCAATAGCATACTATACAACCCATTCCCACTAAACCCCGACTTTTTAGAATCTCAAGAAAATGCTTTGGAAAACATTGTGGACAATGAAGAAATTGCTTGTAACAAGCAATTTATTCAGTGTCCACAATGTTTTCTAACCCACAAAAGACAAAGATGACAAAGACGATTACTTAATAAAACCATGCTTTGCTTGCTTACAATACTTTCAGTACTTTGATCTGTTCTTAGTGAGAAAATGGTCCTTTGATTTTATTGATGGTATATTATTCTACATGTAGCGCGAAACAAGGATGCACATCGACATGTACAAAGAACAAAGTAATCCGTGCGAGATCTTTTCAAGATTTTTATAGGTGCATCAAACAAAGATAGAAATCGACAGGGTAATCTTTACAATACATTAACCCTTATCATGCTAATCTGAAATATTTCAGGTTTGACAGGAGATATACACGAAAATCTGCCTGCACACATTTATTAATAATTCTATTGGTCAAGGCCCAGTATGCATAAGTTAAAGGAATTTTATTAACTTGTAATAACAAAAATACACTAATATCTTTAGGTTTTAGTTTAATGAAAAGTTGACAAAAACGCAAAAATCAATTTTACCCTTAACTTACTTTCCCCCCCCAAAATTGACCCGTTGTTGTACTCCCAAAACACATACACAAATAGGTCTCTTTAGATCCGAAAAGCTAAAAATATCTCAGTGTTTTTGGATCAATCTTTATTGTTCGCTAAAATTGGCCTATCAATTTAATTTCTATAACACTAAATCCACAAATCCTACTTTTTTTCGTTTCTGAACAGGAGGACTGTACGTGGCTATTTTCTTATATTTGGTAAGCTTGTAATTGAAAAGTGTAAAGGTGACGGTACAGTATGCTAATGAACTTTTAAGTAGCATGCTCGGGGGTCGCAGGTGTCTTTACAGGGTATGGACACGTGCGACTTGTAGGCACGGACATGCGAGGCTATTTACCACGACAACTGCAAGCGACTAGCTAGGTCTCAATATCACTTTTTTGTGTATGTGTATGTGTGATAGCGAAACATTAGTCTTTTAGTATTGAATATGTTGTATCTTTTCTTCATTACTTCAGTGAAACATATTATTTATTTTTTTTTTTTTCATTCTTCTTCTTCTTTTTACCGTTACTTGAACCATTCTTCAATTAATTGTGTTCATTTGTATATGTAAAAAATGGGCATATTGTCTTTTGTTTTCTAATAAACTAAACTAAAAACTTTATTATCTTTATTATTAAATAAATAAGCAAAAGAAGTTGGTACCCACAATCAGACTTCCAGTGCATATTTTACTGCATTTTTGAACAAGGATTGTATGCAGTAAGAAAGGGGTTAAGTATAGTATTTTTTCGGGTGAGCAAATTGTCGTACATACAGCTTAATCAAGCTGTATTTACGACATTTTGACTGCCCAACGACGTTTAGCTTTTTCGTTATCATCTTTGTAGAGAACGCATAGTGATGACACTGATTATACCGCACACACTACACAGCCGCCTAGTAAAATTGAAGGGTCGTTCTATCAATTAATAAAGCAATCGACCAGTCAAGCAATTATGTTTTCACACTTTCTTTCGACTCACCCCCCCCCTTTCTCGCTCTTTCTTTTTTATTATCACATTTGGTTATAGGTAACAGTTTTGTTTAATAAAAAAATAGGCTTGAAGTGAACTTATAGCTCTAATATTTGATTAAAGCATGTTTGTTGGCGAGTTAAAACGTTATAAATACGACTTATTCAAGCTGTAGTTACGACTATTAAGTAGCAAACCACCCATTATACATGATTCTGACCATAACATTTGCAAGGTCAACACTGTTTGCTATCTAAATCGAACTTTCTGTAGGAGGTCGATGAGCGTGTCCAGCAATCCGTCAACGGCTAAGGAAGTGATGGGCAGTATCAAATTGTCCCAGCGTAAATTTCACAATATAAGACTAAATCACACGTGCATATCACGAGAATAGTATAAATTTTGATTAATTTCATTTTTTAAAGATAGTGAAGTTCTGAATTTAACAGTGCTCAAGCTTGAATCAGGCTGTAGTTACGAGATTTTAGAATTACAATGGTTATATAAGAGTAGGTACTCCTACTCCTTTACATTCCGAACTTCTACACCATCTCTAACAAGCCACCCTTATACATGGTGTGTCTCTGCCATAGCGCAGTTGATAGAGCATCGGATTTCCAATCATGAGGTCAAGGGTTCTATCCCGGTCGCGGCAAATATTCTCTCCGATATTTGTCTCCCACCAATGGGAGGATAAACGTAAACCTAAGTAGGACGAGCAATTGGATGCTCGGAAAGGAAATAGTGGTAGTACTGGTTTGAAAAATTCCATGAATCCATGGTTAGGAGCTCCAGTCGCCACGATATGACTGAAATACTGTTAAAAGTGGCATTAAAACCCATTCAAACAGACAAATAAACCAGACATGGTGTTTGTAACACACAGTCAGTCAATTAAAAGTCACACATTTGGACATACCAGTAGCCCCGTTTTCAGACAATGGAGCTTAAATTTCCCGATAATTATCAAAATAAGATTATTTAAAACTTAGTTATAGTTCATGAGAGATGAAATGCTACTTTACCAAAAAAAATCTTTAAAATCAAAACCTTTGCGATTGTGTTGTTTAAACCAATTATCACCAATTAGTTACTTTTAAAGTCTGCTCCGTGTACAGTCTGGTATCTGTTGGCTAATCATCACCTTCTATTATGACTGTAAAATGTGAAAGTGTAATTATTACAAAATGAATTTTATCACTTTTATTCTGTCGTCTACTTGAAGCATATGAAACTTCTAACGCGTATAAACTCGTACCAATATTTTGCGTCATTCTTCTCTGAACTTTATTTATCGGCTGAAACCAACACACCTATAGATAGTGCTTTCAATCTTTACCAATTGCAATGTCCTAGAAATTAAAGCGGCAATTCATCGATGTAATGTCGTAATGTACTTCGCCATTACTTTTTTTAAAGAAATCGCTTATATATCAAAGTACAGAGAGTACTGTAAAAAAAACGAGCATGGATTTGTTTGTCGAATGTTATCATGATAAATAAACAAGGTTAAATTACCCCTGGTATTAACCAATTATGACATGATCAAATCTTAGGGTGGTTCAAATTGAAAGAAAGTGCACTCGACAACCTCAAGTTGGTGAAATTTAGAAAAAAATATGTGCCTTTAAGGGTAGAAAACACTGTGGGCATTAAAGAAACTGCTTGTAACAAGAAATTTCTTCATTGTCCATAGTGCTTTCCAAATCTTTTTTCTAAAAAGCGAGATTGAATGGCAATGGGTTAAATAGCATGTTTGTGAAGGAATTCCTTAAAATATAATTAAAGTGAATGATTGTGGCTATATGTAAACCCTGGCTCCCGAAAAGTGTACTCAAAGCCAGAGCAAAATCTGCAAATAATAGGCGCAATAATACATACGATAATTCCTACTACGGTAGTTATAGACCAGACAATGCCGAATAAATCATGGACAAGCGACCAAACAGAAATGTATTAAAAATAGGTACATGGAATGCCACGGGAATAATGTCAAGTTCAAGTTATTTGAGTAATCTACTCGAAAACGAAAAAAATGATATAATAGGTGTAAGTGAGCACTGGCTATTTCCCAAAGATCTGCACTTTTTAGACAGCATACATAATAACTATAATGATCACTCAATTTCAGATCCAGATTTACATTTACCAGGAAGCCGCCGCGCAAGAAAAGGGGGTATTTCCATAATTTGGCATAAAAATCTTAATAGAATGATTTCTACAATAGATATCCAATCAAAATATATCATTGGAATAGAAATCAATATAGGACCCGGGTCTTATCTGTACATTTTTCAGGTATATCTCCCGTGTAAAAATTATCCTGTTCAAAGCTACAGAAATAGTATAGATGACGTAGAAAATGTTATCTTCTCTTATTCTCAAAAAGGCTCAGTAGTAATAATGGGTGATTTTAACACTGAGCTCCCATCGCGACATGAAAATGCATTCAATTTTGATTCCCGAAGCGATGGCTTGTTAAGACTAATGACAAGACACGACTTTTCTGCTATTAACACGTTAACCTTTTGTACGGGGTCAAAATACAGCAATATCCCGTTTAACGGAGCCAGAGAAACGCTTATCGACCACATTTTGATCTCAAATAATTATTTAGAAAAGGTCCGCTCTTGCAAAATTTTACAAGATGCAAATTCAAATGTCTCAAGTCATCGTCCCATTATCTCAGTCATAGAAATCCCTATTGTGGCAAAGAGCGGGAAAAAGACCAAGTGTGAAAACAGAATCTTGAACTGGAAATCAGTACCACAAGATCGCATTACAAAATATTATGAATATATAGAAAATAGTGATTTATTAAAAAATGCTTTATCTAACCATTTGATTTGTAAACAAGACATAGATGTTATGTACAATACGATTGTTTCAGTGATAATTGCCGCTACAGATGCGTGTATTCCCAAATCCATATTTAAACCATTTATAAAACCGTATTGGGACTCTGAGCTCTCAACCTTGAATAATGACGTAAAGTTAAAACGGAATAAATGGATCGAAGAAAATCAGCCTAGAGGCATTGAGTTTGAATCTTATGTTGAATATAAGCGATCAAAATCAGCATTTAGAAATTGCCATAGAAATAAGGTTAACGAGCATTTGCTTAATTTGGAAAATGAGATAAATACAGCGGCCGAGGTGGATCAAAATGAATTCTGGAGGCTTATCAATAAACGAAGGGGCAAGAAATGCCATGTGAATATTTTTGAAATGAATTTTGATGGCCATATTCTTAACACGCCGAAATCTATAAACAATGGTTGGAAAGATTACTTTTCAAATTTGTATGCAGCAAACTCAGAGCAGGATCAATCCGAGTATACCAAGATAAAAGACGAGTTAAACTCGATAGATAGTACAGGTATACAAATTACGTCAGAAATCGTGGCTGATTGTTTGAAAAGATGCAAAATGGTAAAGCAGGTGGCATTGACAATATCAATTACGAGCATTTAAAATTTGGTGGAAAATTACTCTTGTCCGTAATTACAAAATTGTATCAAGCTATAACCGATTTTAGCTATATACCTGTAGACATGAAAAGGGGTGTTATTTCTACTTTGTATAAAGGCACGCCGAAATCAAAGGATGATCCCAATTCATACCGGGCAATAAGTCTTTGTTCGGTGTTACTTAAAGTATACGAAAAGGTATTAATAAACTTTATGGAAAAAGATAATGTTATGATAGTAAATGACATGCAGGGTGGCTTCCAAAAGAATTTTAGTTGCATAATGACGTCATTCTTATTAAAAGAAAGTATTTGCTACGCTCGAGAACGTAACAGCAGACTTTATACATGTTTTCTTGACGTACGCCAAGCGTTTGATCATGTTGTGCATAGCATCTTAGTAGTGAAATTATACGAAAAAGGAATTGATCCTAGAATTCTAAAGGTAATCATCAACATGTTAGAACACGTGTACAGCCGAGTGTACTCAAACGGCGAAACGTCAGACTGGTTCCCTATTCAAAAGGGAACCAGACAAGGCCAGTGTTTGAGCCCTTTGCTCTACGTAATCTTTATCGATAATTTAATGAATAAATTAGAAAATACTACTGCATCATTGAAACTCAGCGGATACAGCGTTGGCTCACCTACGCACGCTGACGACATGGTCCTAGTTTCGTTGAGTAAAATAGGTTTACATGAAATGATGAACATATGTTATGAGAATTCCTTAAAAGAAGAATATGAATATAATGCACGGAAGTGTAACGTTGTTGTATTCAACGAAACTTCTTCCCAAAACTTTTTTTTTTTTTTTTCCCAAAACTTTATTTCCACTCGGACATGGTACTTAGGTACTTAGTCAGAGAAACAGACAATTACACTCATTTGGGTTCCGTATGTGACAAAAATTTAGATCTTACAATAAACGTAAATAATGCATGTGACAAGATGAGAAAAACTTACTTTAGTCTTGCCAGTATTGGCTTCAATGAAAAGAGTCTACATCCCATCACTATGAAACATCTTTATAAGACAGTTGTTCTACCGAGGGCATTATACGGCAGTGAGCTGTGGAATAATTTAACAAGGCAACAAGTACAGTCTCTCGAAAAATCCCATATGCAATGTATTAAGTCTATACAAGGTCTATCTAGACAAACCCGTACAGAAATAGCGCAGAGTCTATTGGGCGTATTCTCTAAAGAACGAGAAATAGATAAACGAAAATTGCAGTTTTTCGACCAGCTTTGTAACATGGGCACGATAAAACGCGTTAAAATGGTATTTGCCAACCGCTTATACAATTTGAAAACAAACCCTAGTAAAGCCATTGGTTTTGTTCCAGATATTTTTAGACTTTTTGGTAAGTACGAAATATTGGACTACTGGAATGAATACTTAAATCATGGTATTTTTCCAAAACAATGCGCATGGAAAAACATAATTGACAGATCAATTATCCGTGAAGCTAACATAAGTTACACTTCAAAAATACTAAACGACGTAGATATAGCAAGTTTTATTTACATACAAAATGAAATTAAAGTGGGAAATATTTGGCATTTCTCCAGATTATACAGGGACTATACTAATTACTGTTATACGGTTATTTCCTTCATAGGAAAATATTTCAGTAGGCCGTATTACGTGGTTTGTCCCATATGTGATCTTCAAACAGACCGAATAGCAGAGCACCTACTCATGTTTTGTCAGGCTAATGATCACACCCGTCAGTTATTTTTCAACAGGTTACATCATCTATTGTCGATTGAAATTTACACGCAATTTATCCAGCTTGATATTGGAGATCAAATTGTACAAATGATTTCAGGTTATACTTTTGCTAACATGTCTGACGAAAACAGGGTCGAGTGTTACAAATGTACATTAAAGTATATTCACCATCTGACAAAACATATTCGATTTACTACCCCTATCACCTAAGATGCAATATCCTTAGAGTACTCGAGGCAAACTAATACTTATTACAATGATGCCACTTTCGACTCTTTTCATAGGCATATTGATAAGTAATGTATAAAGTACGCAGTCAAATCTCTATCATCATACATATTCTAACCGATTTTCGTTTTCGCTATGTTAGAATAAGTAAACACGGTGAAATGACAGACTTAAAACCCAAATAAATATTATTCATTGTATGTCACCAACATGAATAAATTAATAAATTAATAAATAAAGAAATTATTACAATTAAATTGATAAGTAATTATATTAGTGAATTGATGAATTACAGAATTGGTTAATAAATTAGTAAATTGATTAATGAATTAATAAATTGGCTAATAAATAAATAAAGTGGCTGATGAATTAATAAATTGATGAATTGATGAATTAAATAAGTTGATAAGTTAAGGAATTGAATTAATAAAATGATAGATAAAAGTTATAACAAATAAAATATGTAAAACAACAACAACAACAAAAAAAAATTGACATAAACTCCATGTCATCTGAATGTGCTTCTTTTTGCATACTTAGTAATGTTTCATTGTCTTGTCTTTGCTTGTATTTGTATTGTGTTGTGTTTCTCTTGTATACATGTATAACTCTTCAATGATGGAGGTAAATAAAGAATATATATATAGCAATATTTGTGAAATACCCAAAACCTATTTTTAATGGCGTAGACATTGAATGAATCTAGGGATTAAGCCCCCGATGGCGGTTTGCACACACTGAACTCTGTGAAGACCTCAACATTTTGTTTGTTAACTTAAGCTATGAAAGCTCATGCTTTGCAAGCTAATAAGCTATAAATCTTTTATTTTAATATACCTTTTGTCAACGTAGACACAAGTTGGTCTTCGTCAGATGATACATTATCGCCATTGTATTAGAGATGCTATAAGCAGTTTTCCAGAGAGTAACAACACAAAGTAAGTAACATAGTTAATCAAATTCACAACAGCAGCAAAGGGTTTTAAGAAAGAAAAAAATATCTTCAAGTCAGGCCATCTTTCTTACCATTGTCATGCTGAACCCGGATTTTTCCTTTTTAGGCATGGGGTATAGATAAAGATTAGCCTGCATATAAGTGTAGTCTGAACTTAGTCTACACCTTCTGTTTGTTCCTTTTCTAAGCCAGAGTTGTTTTTAAGATAAATTTCAAGAGAATCATCAACCCAAAATAATTGCATTCAGTGTTGTGAGCCCTTTGATTTTAATGAAATTCCTTCATTGAGTTTATTTAGCATGATAAGGGTTAGTGGATTGCTCTTTTAGAAAAGGTTGTGTTTCTTTGGATATCCACTTAAAAGCGTGACAACACAATTTTACGTTATTATGGAACAAGAACTAAATTTGATCCTTTTTCTTTTAAAGGAAGTTTCGGTTTCAAGGTCTGTCTTTTTGACCGCGTATTAATTTTATAGTGAAAGCGTAATTCTTGATAAGCACTTTATCTAGAAATCAACAATTTTCATGATTATATTTTAAGGTACATGAGAATCCCTTCATCTTTCAAAAGTTCATAAAATGCTAGCTTCATACCTAACTGCGATTTTTCAGAAACTCAAGAAAAGCTAAGTTTTACAAATGTTACGTACAAAGAAATCGATAAAATAAAGGGTGTATCAACGAAATAAACGGGTGAATGACTACATAATTTTCGCTAAATCAGTCAAGCGTAACTTATGTCAAAATCACGATAAGATTGACATCGTTTGGTTTAAAATGAAAACTATGTGTTTTGTTTTGATAATGACCGTCGCCGATGGAATTAACGAGGATTTACTTACAAAGGTTTTTTAATGGTTTACTTAGTTTTACAATAAAAACTGACTATATGTAACTTGAAAGACACTGGCGGATTACTATTTTGTTTTGTTGGGATTCAGGTAGGGGACTTATATAAAAATACAGAAGATTCGTAATAATTCTGTTTATTCGTTATTTTTAGATGAAAATGAGTTAAAATTGTCGTTTAAATGTATTAGTGATGGGCCATTTGACGGACCGCCGCTGTCAATTATAGTATCTTTTGACCAATCAAATCATTCTTTTAAATAAAAATGGACTTAGAACCCCGACATTTGTGTTCAACATTTTCGTTAGTTTGGCGACTTTACTCTTTCCCGTTTTCAGAATTTTAGACTGGTTCGATTTGAAAGACGTTATAGACGACCATGAAAAAAGCTTGCAATATGAAATGAAACCACCCTACGTGGTGAAAATAATGTGAGAAAAGAAGAAATTGCTTTTCATACCTCTTCACAATATTTTCCTTGGTATAAAATCGCATGGACGCAAAAGCCATGGGGTGTAAAGGAGGTTGATAAACGTCGTAACTCTAGCTTATTCAAGCAGTAGTAACGACGTTTAGGTAGCAAGCCAACGGTACAATTTTTGTATATCCTGATGTCTCTGACCATAATTTTGCAACTTATTTGATCAGTTGATGAAGTTAATGGTTTACTTTCGCCTACAATAAATGATTTGAATAATTGAACGTTTTTTGTGGACAGTCACGGTACGTCAATTTGAGCTAACCGATTTTTGTTCTATCTACTAGGTCTATTTTGTTTCTTAATGTTAGTCGGGGAAGCGATATAAGACCACTATATAAAATTTCTTGTCGCTGTTCTAGTAACTTGTGCAAAAAGTTTAAATGTGGCGAAAAAATTGACCAATCGCGTCTATAAATAAAGGAATAAACCGACCAATCAAATTATTTATTCAGCCCGTACCTGAGCTTATCAACTAACATTGGTCGCCATTTTGTTAACCTTTATTGTTGGTTTGGCGACTTATACATCGTAACTACAGCTTGAATAACTGTAGTTACGACGTTTAAGTCGCCAAATAACTATTTTACCTATTTGTTTCACGATACTGGCCACAAATTTCGCAAAATAACGCTGATAAAAATCGAAACTTAACTTCCTGTTCGAGTTTACGGGCGGGGCCTAGGTAGTCAGTAGGCGGGGTCAGCTATTGGTGAATTGGTTATGGTAATAAGCGAGTCGGAGAGGCTCAAATGGGGTACAGATACATTGTTTACGGCAGGCCATACATGACACAAGAAGGTGGCAATCGATATTATGGCATGTCTCGATCAAAGAATCAATCTACCAATCAAACCATTGATTTAGACCGGTAGTAAACTTTCAAACTCCTACATTGACCTACATTAATGTGAAGCAGTTTTGATGGTTTTCAATTTAAACGTCGTATTCAATCTGTAGTTAAGACATTTAACTCGCCAAATAACCATTTTATTGTTTGGTAAATGTAACTGGTCATAGATTTGGCAAAATAATACCGTTCAATATCGAAATGAAATTATCAGTCAGAGCTCTGTGGGAGGGGCCAGGTGAGTCAGTGGATGGGGTCAGCGATCCGTAAATTAATACGCATCGGATTTTTAACAGTTCGGTTAATTAATTTACATGAATTCATCCGTAAAAACTTCGATACAACTATGGTAACTAATGGCTAGATAGAAGCAAAATATACAGAAGTGAAAAAAGCAAACGTTATCTCAATTACATGTATTTTGTTGGGTGGAATGTTGTTCAAACGAAAACGCCTTATACATATTTTGGCTTAACGTATTTATGCCATCCTATTGTCACTTGTTTTTACAAGAAATTCAAGATGAAAGGGGATGGTACTAACCTTCTGTTTGTGGAGCTTTGCTTGTAAAGAAATGGCGAACGCTAAAATTTTAAGTTGTTGGGAAATATACTACTCAAAATTTGCAACGGATCACCTTTTTGTGCTCAAAACAAACTGACCCCGAAAAGATTTTTTAAAAAAAGATAGGTTAATATTCGGACTTGATGATACCGTGGCAAAACTATCGATTCGGAGTGTATAATACGGACAAGGATCTCGGGAAAAGACGTACCCCCTAAAACGCGTTTCTTTTTGCCTTGTCTATCTTCACGTGCGTTGGTACATTTAGCGAACTTTCAACAAAGTTATCACAAATTCCAGATTGATTTCCATAACATTAGCTTAGATAATTTGAATTGGGACACTGAGATGCTTCATTCTGGGTTGTCCGAAAGGCATGTTGCTATTGTTCTTGGTGTGAGCCCGAGTGTTGTTTCCAAAAAGTGCGATTAATACTATAATGAACTACTCAATATCTCGAACAAGCCACAATCGTCCGTATGGCAGGGCCATCCCAATCCCCGGTCCTTAATCCAAAAATTAATATTTTGAATATGTTACATACAGCTGTTTAATCACACCCAGTGCAACAAGTATTGAAAAAGCAGAGATCAGGAGCCCAGACAGGATGTTCTTAAGAATGGGATGAAATTCCACAATATACGATCAGGAGGCTTATAAGCAGTATGCAACGCGTTGTCTGGTGGTTATTGAAACAAGCCATTCAAATGCCTAAAACTTTACTTTTTTGAAACATTCGATGTCTTAATTTTCATCGTAGCACCGAAAATGACGATGTTTTATAACTACGTATTTCATGTAAGCCTTACTGCCAAATAACACCGAAACATTCGATCTTTAGCAAATTCTTAATACCGAAAACACCAACGTTCTACTTATGCACTTTCTTCAAGATACAATAATAATTAACTAGAAAACAGTGATCTCCTTTTTTGTGGTATTCAAAGACGCAGGAAATACCTGTTTGATCTTTTTTTACCAATTTTATCTGCTAAAAAATCTAATTGGGTTGCAGATAAAATACAATACTAAACACATTTCTTTGTGTAGCTTTTGCACAAATTGTAAGGATTTTCATTTCGCACTTGCTAAAAGACGTTAAGTCGATAACGAAAAATTGTGTGATGAAAGTACGGAAAAATAAGCCAGTTGCAGTCTACATAGAGCATGCATGACGGACATGCGACCAAATGCATAAACATGTTCATGTAAATCAAACCTAAGCCTCAAATGGGTGTGCGTCAACAACAGGTGAATGTTTGATGACTAGATTTACTTTCTTTTCACGGTGCTTTAGGACTGGATTTCTTTTTATGGACGACAGTGTCCGCCAATACAGGATAAAGGTAATCAACGTTTAGCTTAACGCACGAAAAAATGAAATAAGAAAGGACTGCTTAGCAAAGTCTTTAAACAGTTGAATACGTCTACGGGATGCTGCCAACATCAGTATTTTCCCTTTCGTAAAAGCCAATCACAGTTTCGGGATTAAAAAGACACTCCTGGCGCAATCAGCTCAACTCACATTAAGAAAGTTTCTTAAAATGCTTGTCAGCTCTAAGAGAAACTTATTCTTATCAGTAATTGACCAATCGCTGGCCTCCGCCAATTGACTCCAACAGGAAGTCCCGCTTCGACTTAAGACGGCATTATTTTGGAAAGAAAAAAATGGCCAGAAGCATGTAACAAAAGGTAAAACAGTTAATTGGCGACCAATGTAGGAGATGAAAACTCATCTCTGGTCACCATGAATGACTCCACTGTCCGACTGGCAGCCACGATCGGTCAATTGACTACAATGACAACCACAAAGAAAGTACAGATAAATTATCGGTCTGCCTTTACTAGAAATCACCAGGTTTGGCCCCTGCTTAGTTTCCATCACTGTTACGCTCCATATGATATTTGGAACACATTTGTGGTCAAAGGAACATATCATCAGAATCATAGCAAATATTCTGACGACTCAATAAAAACTCAATCTTAAAAGTGAAGATTATCAAATTTTGAGTCGTATACTACAAAACATCAATACAAAATTGACTTGCTTCTTTAGTATAATTGAAATCTCATTTTAGGGCGATGAGAAATAATACATACAGCTTAAACTGGGCTGTATTTACATCATTTTGGTTCCCCATGGACGATATGAATATTATAAAAAACACATCATATGTCGGATTTATGTTGCATTGACGATTCAACGTTTTAAAGAACATTTTTGTAATACAGATCATTTTTAGATCCGCCAAGCTCCCTTATGTCTAGTCTACGATACAAATACCACCTGACACGAGAATCATTTCGAGACAAATAGATCTTTACCGAGTCTCAAATGATATTATAAAGAGTGTTTTTGCCAGCTAAATACTTGTCTATTCTATCTAGGCATTTCTCAAAGAAATCGAATGAAATATTTTTCGTATAAACCTTCATTATTAACGGATCGCGGCCACAGAATCAACCAACCATTCATTTAGATCGGGAATGAACTTTGAACCCCAACATTGGCCAACATTAACTTTTTGTTGACCAAGCGACTAAAAAGTCGTAACTACAACATATTCAAGCTGTAGTTACGACGTTTAGGTCGCCAAAATAGCGATTTTTCTTTTTCTTACATGTTCCTTGATATAAATTTTGCAAACTAACGCCGTTTGAATCGAAGGAGTCAGTGGACGTGGCCAGCAGAAGCAACTGGTGAGACCAGCGATCTGACATATCGTCAGATTACATCAATTTAAAAGATAATTCCACACTAAATCGTGATTGCTGTTCGCTTTAGAAAAAAACAAGGGCTACTTTAAAGAGAATATGCTAAACATCTTAGCCATTTTATTTATAGCCATGTGTAGACTGAATCAATGCGTCACATAAAGTTACGTATATGTAAGTTGCCATAAAGGAACAGGAAAGAGGCGATTTGTTTTCATGTGTCGAGGTTATTTTCGGAATTATATACAACGTTTTACGTTGAATCATTATCCCTATCGAGAAAATTCTACAATTTTGTTGTCGGGTTAAGGAATAAATATACTATAGATGAAAAGATGTTTTTCGTAAGAAAACCGAAATAAGACAGATGAAAAAAATAATTCAGCAAATCTCGGTTTATTTTGTCGGCTATGTTTAAACACTCTGAACAAAATTAATTTTGTCCTCTTTTTGAATCAAATCGCAATGGTTGTAATATTAGACGTGATCATCTCTTTTGGTAGTAATTATCGTAGGGATAGTAGAGATTGGTTGTCACAAGCAATTTCTACTGTTCCCACAATGTTTTCCCCGTCTATTAAAATATAAAAATCTTGAAAACAAGAGACCATACAGGAAAGGGTTAAGCGAGGGCCCCTTACCCGAGTTGGCAGAAACAGACAGAAAGTTCATATAGGGGGTTGAAAACCATACAAAAAACAAGTTTCTTAAAGTATATAGAATTAAGTATGGTACAGGCAATGACTTAAATCAATATTTATAGAAAATTGAACTTTACAAGAGACGAACTAGCAAGATTATTTTTTATTCTATAAGAGTTACGTGCAACACATAAATCCAGGATTAAGATTTTACTAACTTATACAAAAAAGTTACGTCATAACACGATTAAACTCACGTAACAAAAGCTTATATAAAGCTGCAGAAAAGACGTTATGTTCGTCTACCGACAATAGACTTGACTCATGACCATGTCTGTGATCAACACATGTCTCCACGGGAAACATTCTATAACAAACTCTAGCTTAAGATATGGAACAGGGTTGATCGGATTTCTTTTTAAAGGTATAGATTTTATTTTGTTGCTTTTTGGAAATGATGACGAGCCTTTTTGAGCACCTTAACACAACATGCTCTTGGCTAACCTTTGTATTACTTAATGCGTCATCAATAATTGAGTATTATCTCTGTATAAATCTTAATTCTTCAACTAAGGGGGATCCCTGTTACGTATGTTGACCCATATGAGAGGGAGCGGGGATTTGGTAACATTTTCCTCTGTCCAACAAATTCATCCCAATCTTTCTCAAACTTGCTGAAAATATTTTAATAGTCACCAATAAGATTCCCTTTGATAGTGGAGACATCTTGTTCAATGTCACAGGAAAATGAAGCTTAATGGCAATTTCATTTTAACCGCTCCACATATCACAGTTTTGGCTTTGCCCTTTTTTTCTCTCAAACTGCCGGAAATGGCTGTATAGCATTGATATTAATTCAATTGAATAAATAGATATTCCTTCAAATATCAAGAAAGGAGCCTTGATAACAAATTCCTACCAACAGTTCTACAGGTCACGTGCTCAATAGTGAAAACATTTGACAGTTAATGTGGAAGATCCGTAAGTGCATTGTGACATCCTGTAAAAAATTACGTGAAGATGATCTTAATAACAATTACCTGTTTAACCCTCTACAGAACAAACTTTTAGTTTATTATCAGCTAACAACACGCTTTAGATGAGTTTTTGTGATCATACTGTGTACGACGTGTGTCGGTATCTTGTTTAACTCTAGAGGCTACATGTCTATTTCTCACATGTCATCTAACTTAATAGGATGTTTTGTCTTCTTTATATCTCGGTCACTAGGTCAATCCTTTGAACTATTTGTTTACACTCTAGAGGCCACATTGTCTCGACATTGGCCGTAATGTTCGTTGCATGATATCTCAGCCATGTTTGAATTTAGGTCTTTTTAGGTTAAAAAAACTTGGTTACTAGGGTCAAATCTCAGACAAACTTTGTTTGCATTCAAAGGGTATATTCAGGCTCTAATGTCTTGACACATGGTAAGAATGTTCGACTTTTAGATATGACATGAACAAATATGGTCAGATAGGTCAAAACTAAGGCCAGGGCCGCCATCATAGCGCAGTCGGTAGCGCTTCAGACTCTTAATCTTCAATCATAGGATGACACGAGTTCAATCCCCGGCGGCGGCACATATCCTTTCCGACATTTGTCTTTCACAAATGGGTGGATAATCGTAAACCTAAGTTGGAAAGCAGCTGGAGGATAGGAAAGATTGTAGTGGTATTACTGGTGTGAGAAATACCAGGAATCCATTGTTAGGTGCTCCAGCCGCCGTGATATGACTGAAATACTGTTAAAGGTGGCGTTAAAACACATTCAATCAATCAATCAATCAATCTGAATGCCAAATCTTTGAAATGCACTGTTTGCACCCAAGAGGCCATAACTTTGCTGCAAAAGTCCTATTGTTTGGTTTCTCTGTATGGCATTTTTTTAAGAAAATTGATACAGGGTCAAATGTGATCAAATCTAGGTCTATTCTTCCGTTAGTTCCGCCAATTGACTCCGACAAAAGTTCAATTTTAGCTATAAACGGCATTATTTTGAAACGTGTATGTTCTATTGCATGTAACAAGAAAGTAGAATGGTTGGTGGGCGATCTAAACGTTGTAACTACAGTTTGAACAAGCAAAACCAACAAAAATGCTTCACATTAACATCGGTCAAAGTCAGAGTTTAAATTTCATTCCAGGTCTGAATGAATGATTTGGCTGGTCGTTTTTTTGTTTTTTTTTTTTTATAGCCGCGATTGGTCAATTATAATCTTGTCTATACCTAATGAGACTATGGTCCAATTCTTACATGTATAAAGCATTCACAATCACTTGATCTTCTATATAGGAGCACATACTCTGAGAATGATAACAAGTTTCAAACCAGAGGTCCAGGTCACAGCAATAGATCGAATCTATCATTTAGTCTTGCCTATATCTCCTGCACGTGCTGTCTGATTTTTAGTCTTTCATACATTTATCACATTTATACATTTTAGAAAGAATTTTCCTTGGTCATAATATCCAGCACTTATAGACGAGCGTAGGTATCTACTGGTGGCGTTGTTTCCGGAATAAATGTCTACCTTCTTCTACACTATAGAATACCTATTCTTATTCCTTTCTTATAGGTATGAGGAGGTGAGGGTAGAAATATCTATTGGCTCTTGGGGTTCCAGTGCCTAAAACAATCAAGAATGACAGATATAACGGAAGGACTTGCTACAATGTGTAACATTACAATGCTGGATACGATAACAAGACGACCATTCTGCAATGGTACCAGAACAAGGCGACCACGGCTGTCCACAAGACTACCACGGCTGTCCTCGAGAGTACCACGGCTAGGTACAAGAGAACCACAACCATCGGCCTGCTATACTTGTAACATAAGCTGCATTTTCAAGGCTGTTGAGTTAATCTACATCATTGGAGTGATAGCTAACCTACTAGTGATAGTTAGGGTTATATTAGACAAAAAACTACACAAACCTACTTTTATAGCAATCGCTTGTTTAGCTGTAAGTGACGCCCTTTTTGTTACGTCTGAGATCGTCCTCGCAACTGAAATAGTTATCAAAAGTATGACTGAATGTCCAAAAAGTGAATCGAATATCAAAGGAGGTATTTATGCAATAGTAACCGGAACATGTTGGTTCTCGGCTAACGGACATTTAGCTCTATTAGCCGTTGTGAGGTTTGTGATTATTGTATTTCCTTTAAAAGCACACATGTATTTAACGATAAAAAAAGTCATCATATCTTCAGTGGGTATTTGGATAGTGAGTTTAATAGTTTTCACCGGTAGATTTATAGATAACAAAATACATGGTAAGAGAGAAGCCGACACACCAGAGCGAGTGTTTGCACTGTGGATCGTCGCATATCTCATACCCGTTTTGTTGACGTGTGTTTTACATTTGGTTAAACTACGAATGGTTCGCAAGGCCACAATGAGCCAGGAAAAGAAGGAAATCAGTAAACAGGGTCAAAGAATGACAACTATTATACTACTTGTGATATTCGGAGCCTTTTTGTTCCCATTACCAAGATTTGTTTACGATATCCTCGACAGATGCAAGTATAAATATCCAACAAAACGATTTGAAACGGTATTTCGTAATATAGGCTTGCTGTTGTTTTATCTGAACAATACTCTGAACCCTTTTATATATGCGGTATTTTCTGCACCCTTTCGTAAGAGTATCCGTGATATGTTCACATGTACAGACAAACTACAAAGGGATGCACAGTCGAGATATAAAAGTATGGATACGAGCTCTTATAGTTTAGCCTCCATGGATTCACCGGTTATCACTAGAAAAAAAGAATCCAATTTAAACAGTAGACATGATGCTAATAAGGACATGTCGGATACTTCAGATTTACAATGATAATGTAAACCCTAGTCCTGCCAAATAAAATCTA
This sequence comes from Fragum fragum, assembly GCA_946902895.1. NCBI lineage: Eukaryota > Metazoa > Mollusca > Bivalvia > Cardiida > Cardiidae > Fragum > Fragum fragum. The sequence continues at coordinate 210,392 of OX336374.1, read as the reverse complement.
TTTTCAGAATCGTATCGGAATCACCGAAACAAAAATTTCCTAGTACAATCGAGTGCAGGATGATCTTTGTCTATGCCTCATATCAAAATAGAAATATTTCCGGTGCAGAATGTGAAAAGTTAAAAAGGTATCTTAACAGAAATAGCTTGTGCTTTGTTTTGTTTGAAGTGGTTTACTTTTGTGTGTGTTATGTCAGTTTATAGAACAATGAAATGAAACTTTTGGGTATTAAACCTTTGTAGAATGTGAAGTATGCGATCTCCAAGAAACAGTAACTATATGTTAAGATACCGTGTATTAATACGTTCTGTGGCTAACTATCAAAGAAAAGTGCAGGTAAATGATGAAATATTGATTAAGCCATGCCATGTCTTTATTTTTTTACTGTGATTATGTTTAATACCGATAAAAACGTTTAACATATACTCACACTGGTAATAGTATCTTCACTTTGATGTAAGTCGATTGTTTCTGGTTCAATGTTTCTTAAACATTCGTCTTAAGCTCATAGTCGTTGCGCGGGCAAAATGTCGTAGCTCTTACTTTAATAAAGCTGTAGTAACGACATTTACTCGCGTACCGACGATATGTAACTGTCCGGGGTGCTTGGTTTTGTCTCCCACCAATGGTCGGATAATCGTAAACCTAGATGATATGAGAAGCTGGAGCTCGGAAAGGGTATTGTGGATGTGCTGGTGGGAGAATAATATGAATTCATGGTAAGGTGCTCCAGTCGGCGCGATATGACTGCAAAAATTGTTAAAGTTGCGTTAAACCTCATAATGATTACATCCGTTCCGAGCCTCCAACTGCTCTTTACCATTATCTACCCATCGGTAGGAGACACATGTCGGAATTGTGTTATCTGTCCCAAAGTACTGAAAGTACTGTAAGCTAACAAAGCATGGTTTTGTTATGTAGTCCTTTTTTCAAAGGTTATCATGATAAATAAACGAGGTTGAAGTAGCCCGGGAGTTCAACAATTACATAATGATAAAATCTTAGACTGGTCGAGTTAAGAAGTTGCAGACGATAATTTTAAGTTTGTTGAATTTGGTAGAAAACCTTGTGGACATTCAGGAAATTGCTTGTTACAAGCAATTTCTTAAATGTCCACAATGTTTTCTAAACTTTTTTTTTTCTTGAAATGCTTAAAAAGCGTAAATGAGTGAGAATGGGTTAGATAGCATGCTATTGAAACAATTTAACGAAATTCGAATAGACTTTGTAACATTCTTAAAATACACCAGCACATTTTTTATGGCGTAGGCATTCATTGGATTTAGCGGTTAAGCCTCCAGTGACAGAATGCACTCGTTGACCTTTGAGAAGACCTCAAATAGTGTATGTTAGCTTAAACTATCAAAGCTGACGCTTTGCTATCCAGAAAATCCGAAATTTAATATGCTTTCAATAGTGGTAAGCAACTCCCTTCCATTTGGACGAATTTGAAATTTTGTCGTCTAGTTATGGGCATAATTTAGGATGAACTCACCAATCAACTTGATCTGCATTTCGACATTCATTAAACTCCGTAAATTGAGGCGTGTCGGACACCTAAACATGGGGTTCCGTGTTCGATCCCCGGTCCCGGCAAATAAACTTTCCGACATTTCTCTTCCACTAGCTGGAGCCTGGAAAAGGATATAGTGGCGGTAATGATGTTAAAAATGCCAGGAATCTAAGGTAAAGTGCTCTAGCTGTCGAAATATTGATAAAAGTTGCGGTAAACCCGATTCAACCAATCAACTGTAAATGGTGCGATCAAACTTTTATGCTTTTTGTCCGTTCACAATTACAAAAAAAAACTTCTGAACTCACCATGGAATTTCAACCAAACTTCACAGACAGGGTTCTCCCTAGGCCTTTATGGCGCATCGGCCCCGATACGCCTTCATAAATTAAGAGAGTTTGCCGATACGCCTTCAGATCGCCGATACGCGTAAATTTGGTCACCGATACAGCTTAATTTCTAGCTGAAGAAAGGGTCAAGCAAGCCACTAAAATTGGTTGCAGAAGCGTGGACACGACAGGCTCTTTATCTATAGTGTTGTTTACCGTATATTACGTAACACCTTTATTGATTAGACCCTTACACTCTTACTAATTGGTGATTATTGATTTTTTCTCACGTTTACCACTGGTACCGCGCTATCAGTCAACAAGGATGATGGGTACCAATATGTAAACAATGAATTCAAAATGGCGACCCTGTTTCGGAAAATTGTCACTTCGGCTGAGATTTGCCGAGGTAAAATATATGGTTATTTGATGTGACAACTATCAAACTAAAGCCACAGTGGTTTGAAATATAATTTTTGGAAGGAAAGATTAATTTGGTCAGTTTATTTTATACACTGATCGCTGAAACATGCCATTTTGGCGATCTTTTTCTTTACGAGAATTTGCCGAAATAATAAAGACAGATTGGTATATAAGCCATCCTAGTTATACTTAGCACTTGTTTTCAACCCACTTTAATAATTACATACATGTATCTTTCTGATTAAGTCCGTTTATTTTTTATCCAACATGGAGGGTATTATCTCACACATTCGTACCCTGGTTTGTTCAACTCCTTTGTTAAAAAAAAAAAATGTTTTTAAATTTTGATTAAAAGTATTATTATAATTTTAGTAATCATGTAATGATATCTCGCCCTCTCATGATTTTTGCTTCAAAAGAAAAAATACCCCATAAAAATCAAAGTGCTGAAAGCACTTCAAGAAAAGAATGCCTTAGACCAAATAGATTTTCTTTTTATCAAAAGCAATGGTTTAATTATTATTTAGAATCAGGAAAAGATAATTCACTCTATAAGATTCTGAAAACAAAAAACTTTTGAAAATCAAAGTGCTGAAATCACTTGAAGAAGAGAAGAGTAAGGACACTTCGTTTATGAATTTGATCAAGTTTCATATTATAATTTGAGAATTAAGCTAAGATTGGACACTGCTGATATATACTACATTTTTAATTAACTTATTGAAATCAAAGAGCTGAAAGTACTGTTAGAAGAATAGTTAAAGTGTCAGTCAAAGGACTCTGAATGGGCAAATAATGAACCTTTCGAATTTGACACAGAGAATCTGATTGAGCTCGTTAAGATGCAAAATTTGAAGATGAAACCATGTATTTCACGCAGGAATCTTACATTTTTGAAAATACTGAAAATAATATCTATATTTTTCTGAAGAAGGGCATTTTTTCAATCCAACACTCCATGCTTTTTTTAAAGAGTCCTCAAGGATAGGATTTTTGGACAGACTTGTTAAAATGGGCAAGCATGAAAAGATATTCCTATCTAACAGACAAGCAGCTGACACCTTTTTTTACTCATTCCTTTGAGACTTTGTGATTTATTCTTTCATTTGACCAATTGATACCTTGATTTTATTTGACTCACTGTATTTTTATGGCTTTTGGATATATTCTTTCCTTTTCTTCCTTTTCACATCCCTTTTTAATGGGACAATTTAGTGCCCTTTCTAACAAATAGGATAGAGAGGCAAAATAAGCTGAGTAATGTCATAATTGATTGGTATCAAAATCAGCCTCAGAGTAGAGAAATAAAGCTATAATAATTAAAAGGTTGACGCATATTATTCAAGAATAAAACTCAATAAAAATCAAGATATTAATAAACAAGCTAAAAAGCACTTTTAATGACCTTTATTATGTATAGTCATACCATATGATAACTGACAACATGCAGCGCATATGCCACTACGCCTTCAAAAAATTCTGGGGAGAACCCTGACAGAGATGATTCTAAGGTCATGCTCTTTCAAAATACTTCAAAGAATTGAAATCCATGAAGAACTCTGGTTACCATGGCAACGGGGTGAAAAAACTTAAAAAATCTCCTCCTCCAAAGCCGAAAGGTCTAGAGCTTCAATATTTGGTACACATCATCATCTATTGGCCCTCTACCAAAATACTTCAAAGAATTACAATATTCTGAAAATTAGCCCTTTTCTGTGCGATCCCTGATTTTACAAAGAAATAAAGAAGGAAAACTTCAAAAATCCCAAACCATGAGGCCTAGAGCTTTGACATTTTGTATAAATCACCATCTTTTGACCCTCTACCAAAATACTTCAAAGAATTACTCTATTCAGAAAATTAGCCCTTTTCTATGCGATTCCTGATTTTAGAAAGATTTAAAGAAGGAGAATCTTTAAAAATCTTCTTCTTCCAAACCATAAAGCCGAGAGCTTTGATATTTGGTGTGTAACAATACATATTGACCCTGTACTAAAATACTACATAGAATTACTGTATTCTGAAAATAAGACCTTTTCTGTGCAATTCCAGAAAGGAATAAAGAGTGATATCATAGAAAATGTTCTCCTTCTAAACCATTAGGCCTAGAGCTTTGATATTTGGTATGTATTAATGCCTATTGACCCTCTACTTTATTACTTCAAAGAATTACAGTACTCTTGAAATTAGCTCAACATGGTTGGTTTTTTACTATGCCTGAGGTTAAAGGAGAAAATCTGTAAAAGAATTTCTTCTCCAAAATGATTAGGTGTAGGGCATTGATATCTTGAATATTATATCATAAAGCCTTGAGCAATCATACTCATGGGAGCGATATAGGACCATCATGGTCCTCTTGTTTATTGGACTAGTCTGAAATAATCTATACGCATCTGAAAATTGTTCAAAGTCGTCATCCGTTTGAAATGTTACTAACCTATAACATCATGACAAATTTGAACTTAGCTTATTGGTGCAATGTGATTAAATTTTTAGGTTCATGCCTCAATAAAATAATATGTTCTGTTTATCTCGTAATATAAACATGTTCTAAATAAAGTGTAGCTTTCACCTCAATGTAACGATAAAACCGCGTCGTTATTTGATGTCAATAACCACAACAGTAGATTTGCGTAGTTCTTTACCCTTCCCGAGAGAGGGAGCGTTCACCAGTGCTTCGAAAACACTTTGTATAAGCAACCCTGATAACTAACCTAGGGATTAACCAAGTTATAAACTATTGAGAGTGATGCTTATTGATTGGATGGGATTGGGTGGGGTTTAAGGCAAATTTTAACAGTATTTTAGCCATATTGCGGCAGCTGGAGGACGTAACCATCGAATTCCTGATTTTTCTTACACAAGTATCACCACAGCGTCTTTTCTAAGCCTCAATCAGCTCTTCCTACTTATGTTTACGATTATATACCCATTGGTGGGAGACAAATGTCGGAAAGAATATTTGCGCGAACAGAGATCAAATCCTGAAGCCAATAAGTGAGATTCCTACGCGCTACCATTACACTATGGCCAGTGGTACCGGTAACATCGGTAGATAACAATCAAAATGGACAGAAATGCAGATTTGTAGCAATTCTCTTTTTTGTGTTGTTGTTGTTGTTGATGATGTAGTTGTTGTTTTCGATTTGTTAACTTAAATGTAATAAGCAATAATTCACAGAAAATCATCGAATATACATTTCGTAAAATATTAAAGGGAAACGCAGAAATAAAATTGCATTACTTTTATATGACAGTGGGTACTGGTAATCAAATGGGAGTTCACCTGGTCCCTTTCTTGTAGACGTGTTTTAATACGTAGTTCTAATGTGAACATCTGCGCTGCTTTATTTCACAAGTGGGAAAACTATCGATCCATTTAGGACTACATAGCCTGAAAAGGAGTGCTTCTTGTCACTTTGGTAGATTTCCTTTATATTTGATGGCAATTCTGGTTCGCTTTTCACGGATCACCGGTCACTCCCACTGAGGTACTACAGGAAGTTCCACCTCGGAATATCAACGGCGTTTTTTTTTTTTTTTTTTTTTGTTTTTGTTTTATTGTTTTTATTTTCTTTCTTTGTTAATGGTCTAAAGCATGTAACAAAAATGCAATTGTTGACTGGCGACCTAAACGACTTAACGACAGCTTGAATAAGTTTGACGTTTAAGTCGCCAAAACAACATCATAAATATCGCCCAAAGTTGGAGTGAAAAGTTCATTTCCGGTCTAAATTAATGATTTGTTTGATTGATTATTTGATTGACAACACATTCATGTCCAATAAAATAGATAAACACATGTAAATTGACGAATCGTGGCTGTCGTTAAACATGATCGACTAATTAAATCATTCATTCATTCTTTAAAAAAAAACGTATTCCAAACATATTTATTAAGCAGTTATGGGGGGACGATTTAAAAGTTGTAAATAGAAATTTTTCTTCCTGTTGGAGGCAGGGGGCGGAGCAAACGATCCGTCAATCAGTGGGACAGACATTTTTTCCGGTATTGCTTTCTTTCGTCTGATATACAATTATGGCTAACCCCACCACGAATAAAATATCCATAAAGATCTGACATCTGCCTCTCTCCGGACACTTATTTATCTTGAGAAACAGGTAGATGATATTTTTGAAATAAATCTTTTATCCAAACATTTTAACTGGTCATTAGATTGAAGGTAAACCACGTAAAAACTCAAGATTTAAATATATGAGTTGCAAATATGTCCATTAGCAAAGTGCGACAAATGCACGTTATGGGAGTATAGCATCCTTGAACGGGTAACTTGTATGCATTATACATCTGGAAAATAAAACATGGTAAACGTATCTATTGTCATTTTTCTTTACGTAGTATTCTCAGTGGGTATATCCTTACGTCCAGCAAAATACGTATCTAAAATCAAAGTACTGAAAGTACTGCAAGCTAGCAAAGCATAATTTTGTTAAGTATTCTTCTTTGCTAAAGGTTATCGTGATAAATAAACGAGATTAAAGTAACCCAGGAATTAATCTATTACAAAACGATACAAATATAGACTGATTCAAATTAAAAGCAGTTGCAAACGACCATTTCAATTTGATTGAATTTAAAAATAGTTCCCATAGTTGGTTAGAAAACATTGTAGACATTGAAGAACAAGCAATTTCTTAATTGTCCACAATGTTTTCCTAAGATCTTTTTGTTGAGATGTTTAAAAAATGAATTGATATGGATGGCTTAAATAGCATGCTTATGAAAGAGTTCTCTACAAATTGAACAGATTTTGCAATATTCCTGAAATACATAAGAACTAGTTTTTGTGTCGTAGGTATTCCCTTGATTTAATAATTAAGCCTATATAGCCAGTTCGGACTCGTTTAACTCTGAGACAACCTCAAAATTTCATCTAATTACTTAAGCTATCAAAGCTGACGCTTTGCTAGCTTAAAACAAGCGTAAAGATACACAGTCTTAGTCTCCAGAAACCGTTATCTCCGATCCTTATTGATGATATATTTTGAGTCTTTAGAGGTACTAAATATAATTGATTTTTGTCACTGTGTCTCGATATTTTGATTTCCTTTACAGATAATGTTTCGCGCAAGAATTGCATTGCTGAATTTAAAGGAATGCAAATTGTCCGTAAAATCGTCGCTGATTACGACACTTGAATCACGTGATTAACACATTCCTACACAATGACGTCTTTTGACGTTCTTCAAGAAAAACCAATCGTGAACATAGTATGTGAAATGAAGAACTTGCTTCTTTAGAAATCAATTTCTTCATTCACATAATGCTTTCTACCTAGAAAACCTAAAATTCATAAAGTTTAAATTGTCGTCTGCAACTTCTTCCAAGTTGGACCTGTCTAAAATATTCTCGTGTGGTAAAGGGGACGATTGTATCCATACAGTAGAATATGAGAAGGCAGGATGATTGCTTTAGCAACCTAGTTAGATAATCAAAGCGCTGAAAGCCTCAGATTGCTTACACAATCTCAATCTAATAAAGCGGTTCATTGGTTTGATCTGTCCTGACAGGTCAAAAAAAGTAAAATATGTAAAGCTACATAATTGAAAATATACAACTGTCGAAAGCTAGATGATCATAACATTTGCATTTTTTATAGCGTCAACGAATGATGTTCCACAAAGTAGCTTTTCGAACGGATCCCCTGCACTATCGAAAGGAAAAATCCTTGTAACCCAACAAGATTCATTCAAATATTTATTACTAAAGGACTTTACCGTACGACCAGGAGATGCAACAGGAAGGGTATCAAACGGGCTGACAAATGGGAACCACTAGCTTTGCTACAGTTTTAACCCTTGTCATGCTGAATAAAATCCTATTCAGAATTGTATAAAATCAAAGGGCTGAAAGCACTGGTAGTACTTGTTCAGTTGTCAATACTTTTTTTCAAAAAATGATTTCATAACTAACTCGGGTTTCAAAAGGACACACAGGAGGTGAGGACTTATGTGCTGTCTGATCTATGTCTCTACCTCCTGCTAAAACCGGAATATTCCGGGTTCAGCATGACACCGGCTAATATGTACTATGAGTTTCACAACGAATGTTCAACAATCCAACAAAATGGAGCGTTGGAAAAAGCTCTTGAAAAAACAATAAGTAAGATATGAAGTGTTTGCTTTCATTTTATCGCAATAATTTCTACCTTAAATGGCATTTAGTTTCAAATTATATACATTTAGGATCGTGGCACATTACTAACTTTTATTAATTTGGGAAAGTCCCTTCTATTGTTGTGTGGTAATGGGATAAAATAAGCCTTATTTTCCCGAGGACTTTGTAAAAATACCACTTTAGCCCATTACTAGACGGCGAAATCTTAAAACGGTCTGAAATGAATTTAGCTCCAGATGAAAATCCTAATTTTAATTTGGAAGATCTCAAACAAAATGTTTAAGGCGTATGTAGGCATGAAACACTTTCTCTCATTACATGATAAATTTGCACCGAAAAAGTCACGTGTAGACACCAAACGTGTTTATAGAATACTGAAATAGCCCATTAGAAACCAATGAAATATCATGAAGTCTCCAAAACCTGCTGAACAACTAAAACCACACAACCGGCGGTCAATGATCCCACCGAACCAGACCAGTCTACAACTCTTTGGCTCTCCTTTTTTATCTATATTCTATCCTATCAATCGCTGAGAACGAACGATTGTCGCTTTTCACAGATACATGTATATGCTTTTTTGTCCCTTGGTCTAATTTGAGAACGACTGCATGGGGTTAAGATCGTATCTTAATGTTTAACCGGTCAAGTGAAGTTACTCTTTTTGGTGGACTCCGTAGGCGTCTATCAGTGAAAACCAGTAGGGTGGTATTGTGGTAGAATAGAAGTAGTACACGGTTAGGCTCGATCTATTATTTTTCAAAACCTGTCCCCCCCAAACAACTGTACATTTTCAAAACGGCGCAATACGAGGATTCTGTTTGATTCGTAGAACGCGTAAAGACCTCTCTTAAATAAGAAAACACCTACCAGTATAGATGCGGTCACGGTTTCAATAACGCGGAGCCTTTCAGTTATACAGTAAGTAATTTGCCTTCTATCTTAAGGGAAAAAAGTTAAGCAATTTTTTTCGACCTTCATTATTTTTCAACGTAAATGTATAAACCATATAAAATCAGCCTCCTTTGCAATTTTTTAAAGCTAACTAACTAATTATGCATTAACAGCACGTTTTCCTCGCTTCTAAAGGCTGTCTGACGCAATTTTGCTGAAACACGTTCTGCACGTGCTTCCACATGTACGTGAAGTCTATATCCACAATATCTATCCAAGTTTATTGGTTAGCATCAATAACAAGATAACTCATTAAAACATTTTTAAAAAATTCAAATTGGACGTCGCCCAGGGCTTAACTTAGTCCAACGGAACATAGCCATCGGTATGCAGGCTGGTGGTATGATGGTAAAAGAGGTAGCTCAACATTTTAGCGTGAGCCAAAGTTCCATTTCAAGACTTAGAACAAAGTATCGTCAATTAGGTACCGTCAAAGACAGGCCACGTTCAGGCAGGCCACGTAAGACTACCCAACGTGGGGACAATTACATCGTGACGTGTTCATGGCGTAATCGCTTCCTCAATAGCACTCGTTTTGCTGGTTTGGTCCGAAATGCAACGGGAACACGGGTCTGTGCTCGTACTGTAAGAAACAGACTTCGTTCTGCACGTTTACGCGCACGTCGACCTTACGTTTGCATTCCTTTGACAATTGCACACAGACATGCAAGATTGAATTCGACAAGGGTACACCGTCGATGGCCAAGACGAATGTGGAATCAGGTCCTATTCACAGACGAATCCCGTTTTAATTTGATGTTTGCGGATGGCAGGGTACGTGTTTGGAGGCGTGATGGCGAAAGGATGGATCCCGCCAACGTCATTCAACATGACCGTTTTGGAAGCGGCAGCGTCATGGTCTAGGGTAGTTTATCTTACCGTGGCAAGACAGACTTGGTAGCTATTCGGGGAAACTTAAATGCCGTTCGATACTGCACCGAAATTGTCCAGCCAGTGGTATTGCCGTTCTTGCGTCAAGGGCTTGCTACCATTTTTCAGCAAGATAATGCCCGCCCACATGTCGCTCGGCACACGTTGGACCTTTTACAGACTAATAATGCTGATGTGTTGGATTGACCCCGCCAAATCACCGGATCTGTCTCCGATCGAACACCTTTGGGACCATCTGGGTAGGAGAGTAAGAGACATGAATGACGTTAATATCGTTGGAGACCTGGAACGTGTTCTGCGTCAGGAATGGGGTCGTATCCCTATGGCCATTAATCGTAGGCTCATTTCCAGCATGAGAAGACGCTGTGATGCCGTTATTGGCGCAAACGGTGGATACACAAGATATTAAATCTTTGTGTTACTTTTACTTCCCAACCCCTACCATGTTTGACGCTATACAACAAACACGAATGACCTTGAAACCATCTGATTTTTTTTAAATACTGTGGCTAACACATAAAAAGATCGATGTGTGAAAATATGGATTGAATCCAAAGCTAGACACCGGAGAAATAAGCTGAAACGTACGAAATTGCTAAACTTTTTTCCCTCAGTATATTTTGAGAACACAGCATACCAGCTCTATACCGCGGGAGTGATTAGCTATTCAGTTACATATATTTAAAGATGTTTATTATCACTTAAATTAGCTTTTTCAATTCATTACCTAATGACAAAATGTTAGACTAGTTACAGGTCTAAGCTCACTGACCTCGTGCACGCGAATTAGTAGTAAATCAATTGGTATATACATGCATATAAGCAAACAACGTTTAAACAATATTAAAATTAAAATTTTTAACGACGTCAAATTTTACATTTGGACGTTTATTCCATTTCCAAACGATATAGTTTTAGACTGGTCCAAATTGAAAGAGGTTGCAGACGACAAAACCAAATTGGTTTAATTTGAAAAATAAGGACGATATACGTTCGAAAACCTTTTGGGAAAATGAAAAATTTCTTGTCACAAGAAAATCTCCTTTTTTCTCAGTGCTTTCCTCAAGTATTGTTCAGGGAACAATTTAAGTTGCTTTGAGATTGAAAACTAATCCCAAGATAGGGTAGAAAACATTGTGAAACAAGCAGTAAAAAAATGATCCTGAAAGTACATGTTTTTCAGTAAAACCGCGGTTGGTAGGTGCACCCAACCATGGCTTCCTTTCTTTTTCACACCAGTAACATGTACAAATGCGACAATAAATCTGGGCTATTACATGTGTAGCTGCTCAGTCATCTTAACAGGCAATTTACTTATCATATTTCCATCGGTGAAAGAAAAATGACGTGTGTAACAATGGCATTTTTCCCGAACTGGAGATCGTGCTCAGGGCTCTAGATTAGAAACATTCAGCATTACATGTACCTATTAAACAGACTACGATAGAGGAGACGTTGTGCAAATAAAATAATCTTTATGAAACTTGCCATTTTGTACACCAAAACGGGCACGTCACTCTACTATGCCAACACGGACGTCTATCATCAGTACTTTCAGTGCTTTGATTAGACTAGCCCTCCTTTTACATGGCAAACACTTGCTAGAGCTTAGATAGTGATGACATCAACTTTCACTTCGAAAATCGGGAACTACATTTATTTTCAAAGGGCCAGGTCGTAGCTAAGTTTGCCAAATTCATATGTAAAACACAGAAAGAATTTGACTAAATTCTCCACATAAAAAATTAACTGTTATAAGATTTTAAAAAATAAGCTACACATTTTTCAACTTTTCTGATGAAATAATGGCAAACGAGGTATTGAGAGACTAAGAAATGCACGGTGACCTTACATATAATTTCTTAGGCTAAAAAACAATAATAAATTAAAAATAAGAAGAAATTAACGTTCATAACTACAACACCAAATTAACCGTTTTGTTTACAGCTGGTTTTAATCAATAACGGACCTAATGATATTGCAGTTAAAGTGATAGAAACTCAAGCCTAACCTGCACGAGTTTGTTTTGTATGCTCAAGTCAGGAAACTGAGTGATCACAGGCTGCCTATCCTATGATTCTGTCTAAGTCTAAGTCTTGAATGGTCGAACAATGTTCGAAATATCCCGGGGCCTTTGGATAGGCGATAAGATTCTCGCCCTTAGATACAGTATATGTTTCGCCCAAATAATTTTCGTGCCCAACACTGCAAACCTCTACGTGTCGAAAAATGCAGACTTTCCCTCAAAAATTCCTTTTAAACCCTCGCCCCCTTGGAAAGGTAATCCAAGAAATGATTGAAAACAAAATAAGTTGATATTGATTCGCACTGTTCTAAGGGCCGAAAATGACGATATTACGATATGATTAAAATATGATAGAAATAAATAGGTAACGATAGAAAAATAAATCTGTTTCGAATATAATGAATAGAAAAACCAACTGGTTATTTTTATTCAAAAAAAATATATCTCATTCGAATACATTGTTATGCATTAGAAAGACTCGTCCTTCGGACTCGTTTTCAACATTTAACATCGCATTCACGTGAGAGATTTTTCATATCAAAATAAAAGTTGATTATCATCTATGTAATGGAATAAAAAAAATAAGATTTCATCAACGCAATTTGACATCTGCACATCTTTCAATTCGGAACAGTCTAAAATTTGTCGTCTTGGAATGGGTTAAAAAGAGGAATACAGTTGAGAACCTCGTGAAATTTATATTGAAATGATTTGGAAATTATTTTGAAATGGAATCGAACTAGCCAGGGTTCTCCCCAGGCCATTATGGCGTATCGGCCCCGATACGCCTTCATTGATAGAGAGAGTATGCCGATACGCCTTCATATCGCCGATACGCTTAAATTTGGTCACCGATACGGCTTAATTTCCAGCAGAAGAAAGGGTCAAGCAAACCATTAAAATTGGTTGCAGAAGCGCGGACACGACAGGCTCTTTATCTATAGTGTTGTATGCCACGTATTACATAACATCTCTATTGATAAGACCCTTACTCTCTTACTAATTGGTGATTATCGATTTTTTTCTCGCGTTTCCCACTGGTACCTCGCTATCAGTCACCAAGCATGATAGGTACCAATATGTAAACAATGAATTCAAAATGGCGACCCGGTTCCGGAAAATTGTCACTTCGGCTGAGATTGGTCTAGTTAAAAGTAAAAGATTTGGTTATTTGATGTGACAACTATCAAACTAAAGCCACAGAGGTTTAAAATTTAATTTTTTGAAGGAAAGATTAATTGGGTCAGTTTATTTCATACATTGATCGCTGAAAACATACCCTTTTCGCGATCTTTTTTCCTTACGAGAATTTGCCAAAATAATAAAGACAGATTTGTATAGAAACCATCCTAGTTATACTAAGCTCTTGTTTTCAACTCAGTTTAATAATTACATACATGTATCTTCTGGAATAAGTCCATTTATTTTTTATCCAACATGGAGGGCATTATCTCAAACATTCGTACCCTGGTTTGTTCAACCCATTTTTTCAATAAATTTGTTTTAAAAGTTTGATGAAAAAAATTATTATACTTTTTGTAATCATCTAATAATATCTCATCCTCTCATGTTTTTTACCCAAAAAGGAATAATACCCCCATAAAAATCAAAGTGCTGAAAGCACTTCAAGAACAGAATGCCTTAGACCAATAAGGGATTTCTTTTTATAAAAAGTAATGGTTTAATAATTATTTAGAATCAGGAAAAGATCATTCACGCTATAATATTTGGGGAAAAAATCCTCTTTTGAAAATCAAAGTGCTGAAATCACTTAAAGAAGAGAAGGGTAAAGACACTTGTTTTGATCAAGTTTCATGTTATAATTTGAGAAATAAGGTTATGAATGGACACTGCTGATATATTATACTTTTTTTAATTTTTATTGAAATCAAATAGCTGAAAGTACTGTTAGAAGAATAGTTATAGTGTCAGACAGTTGAAGGCTTCTGAATGGGCAAATAATGAGCATTTCAAATTTTACACAGAGAATCTAATGGAGCTCTTTAAGGTGCAAAATTTGAAAATGAAACCAGGTATTTCACACAGGAACCTTATAAATACATTTTTGAAATTACTGATAATAATTTCTATTTTTATCTGATGAAGGGCATTTTTGTCAATCCAACACTCCATGCTTTTTTAAAGAGTCCTCAAGGATATGATTTTTGGACAGACTTGATAAAATGGCCAAGCATGAAAAGCTAATCCTATCTAATAGACAAGCAGTTGACACTTTTTTTTACTCATTCCTTTGAGACTTTTGGGTATATTCTTTCATTATCTTTCCTTTTCACATCCTTTTTATGAGACAATTTTGTGCCCTTTCCAACAAATAGGATAGAGAGTTGAAGTAAGCTGAGTAATGTCACAATTGGTTGGTATCAAATTAAGCCTCAGAATAGATAAATCAACTTATGATAATTAAAAAGTTGAAGAATATAATTCAAGAATTACTCTCAATTAAACAACAAGATGTCAATAATCAAGCTAAAAAGCACTTTTAATGACCTTTATTATGTATAGTCATACCAAGATGGTAACAGACAACAGTACACACCGCGCATTTGCCACTACGCCTTCAAAAATTTCTGGGGAGAACCCTGCTAGCGTGTTGAAAAAACTTTGACCGAAAAGAGCGAATAATGTGAATCATAAATATCCCCCTCTATGAAAAATATATACGTGTATGTTGTTCTGTAATTGACAAAATCGAGATAGTCAATCAAATATGCAGCCGACCAATGAAATCATACCTCCAGACTTGAAGATATTTTTGAATTCCGACATTGGCCGACATTTATGTGGAAATTTCTTGTTGGTTTTACGACTAAAACTTCGTAACTACAGCTTATTCAAGCTGTAGTTACGACATTTAGGTCAACACAACCATTCTACCTTTACATTCTACTAGCCTTTAGTTTTGGAAATTAACGCCACTTAAAATCTAAGTGGAAATTTGTGTCGGAGTGAATGGGCAGACTAAGCTGTAGTTAAGACGTTTGATAATATTTCATTTGACTCCGGTCTGGACCTGCGAAAAATCTGCTATATGTTTTCTCTAGTTACCGCTTTTTACACGGAAGAGTGAGGACACGCACGGCTAACATACAATAATACTAACTTCGTTGTGTCCTTACGGAAAGTATGCTCTGACCTATTTTATCTAACATCTTTTAAAACATTGTGGAAAAAGAAGAAATTGTGACAAACTATGTTTTCATTTTCCACAATTCTTTCTACCATACAAGCTGAAGAATCTTCAAAACCCACTAACTTAAAATTGAAATCTGCAATCTGCAACTTCCTAGAATTTGGCACAGTCTAAAATTTTGTTGTGTGAGAATTGGTTTTAAAAGGGAGCAAGCAAGATTTGTAAGGAATTGCACTGCACTTTCCCCCAGTAAGATCTATCCATCCTTTCTAAACATAACATCAGTTTGAAGCCATTTATTCTATGAAAACGCCCAAAGAGTGATCCTAGACACTGTCACCAAGTTTCATGAAATACCATCATAAAGTTGCCGAGTAACGCACTCAATGTGTTACGCAATGTACCGACAAATCTGAGGCCATAAGTTAGAGCTCTTACCATGTCAACAATCATCTGGCAAAATGACAAATCGCTGGCTCCGCCCACTGACTTCTTTGGCCACGCGCATTGACTCCACAAGAAGTTCTGCTTCTATTTTTAACGGCGGTTTTTTTTAGTAGTGTGGCCAGTAGCGTATTACAAATAAGTAGAATGAATGCGACCTAAACGCCGTATATACAGCTTGAATAAGCTGTAGTCACGACGTTTAAGTCGCCAAACCAACAAAATGTTTCACCAAAATGGCGACCAATGTCGGGGTTCAAACTGAATGTCTAGTATAAATGAATCATTTAATTGGTCGACTTATTATTTGATTGACAGCCGCGATTAGTCAATTATGCCAATCGGGTAACGATAAGTCATGTTCATGTGCGTGCATATAAAGTGGACATTTTCTACTGTTTCTAAATGTTTAACCCTTTCCAGTACAAACCCTGAAATTAATCCGCTTTGATTTTATAATTGAGAAAACATTGTGGAAAAAGAAGAAATTGCTTCGAAATTCCTTTTCCCACAATATTTTTAACAACATAGGATAGTTTCGTTTCAAATTGCATTGTCATCTAGAACGTCTCTCAATTTGGACGAGTCTAAGATTTAAAGAAAAGGAAATGTTTCATGGATTATATATTAAAGGGGATATTTCTAAAACTCGACTCAATTACCTAACAAACTCAATATTTTACTACACAATAACTATAGATAATTGAACGATCGCGGCTGTCAGTGAAACAACCAGTCGACCAGTGAAATCATTCATTGAGAACATTTTTTTTTTTTTCAAATTCTATTCACAAGAGATCCATCCTACAAAACTATATCTTAGATATCTTACTGACAGGTCAAAATTAACACGACAATGAAATAATTTGTCTTGTTAGAATGGGATTCTACACCGCTATTAACAGTATTTTAGGCATTTCGCGGCGGCTATAGCACCTACCCATGGTTTCCTGTTATTTTTATTATCAGTATTTCCACTACATCTTTTCTGAGCCTCCAGCTGCTAATCCCACTTAGATTTACGATTATCCACACTTTGGCGGGAGACATATGTCGGAAAAGATATTTGCCGCGACAGGGGATGGAACTCTTGATCTCATGATTGAAAGTCCGACGCGCTACCAACTATGCTATAGCCGTGGCTCATTTGGGATTCAACGTTAACGTGAAAACCTGTCTGTATGACGTAACTTGATAACGTTACAAAAATCCTAAATTTTGACGACTTTCCAATTATGTTATTATTGCTACAACAAAAGCTTTAGAAATTGAATAATTTGATTGTTACGAGCAATTACTTCATTATCCACAATGTTTTCTAGCCCAATATACAGATTTTAAAAATTCCCTGGACTGAAAAGTCGTCTACTTCTTCTTTTAATTTTACGTCTGGTATAGATAAATGTTAAAAAAAACACGAATAACCTTGTCAATTTTTGCACGTATTGACATTTTATTATTAGACTGTATATAATTTGTGAATCAGAAATTAAGTTTATCTAAAAATGCGGGGGAAAAAGAAAATTGTCATTTAGGCATTTTTTCCTAGACAGTGGAACATACCGTTTTATAAAGCTGTATCTCCGATGATTTGGTTGCTAACCGAAAACTCTGAACGGAGCCGTTTGAACTGATCTTTTTTTGAGGCGGTGTGGTTTACCTCTTATGTATAAAAACTGGTCAGGTGGCAAGTTTTGGCCGCCCTGTTGAGTGGTGGCTTAATACAATACACTAGATAATTTGCAGAAGCGTAACATTAGTTGAACATTTGTTTATGATATGATTTATACCAAAACTATTCTATGAGTATATACCACTCTCCCGCCGTGGGTCATATCGTTAGGTATTTTAACGAGGATTGATATCTGTTTGGCCTTAGGCCCGGTATGGTAGTATGTACGATTAAACAGGCTATTATAATTTAATCGAGTCAGAATGTTGGTTTACGGTTGAATGCCTCTGGCCATTTTGACCGTCATTTATGATAATAGAGTGAACAAGATCGTCAACCATTCCCACATAATCAATCCTCTATACGTCCCTCGAGAAAAAAAATTTGGGAAACATTTTGGAAAATGAAGAATTACTTGTCCGTAGCAATTTCTTCATTATTTACAATGTTTTCTATCCATAAAGACGAAATTATTTAAAACTGCATCATCTTGAAATTGTCGTCTGCAACTTATTTTAATTTGGACCGGTCTAAAATTTTGATGTGTTGGAGGGTTAAATCATAACAAAGCAGACCTGCTACATCATGTCGACAAAAATTTTAGGCGTTCCTCTCTACTCCTAGATAACGGTTCGCCAATAACAACCAAAGAATCAATCGACCAATCAAATCATTCAGGAAGTGACCTTTGAAATCCGTCTTTTATGTAAGCATTTTTGTGTGCGTATTTAAACATCGTAACTACTACAGATTTTTCAACTACATAAACATCGTAATTACAGCTCATTCAAGCTTTAGTTAAGATATTTAGGTCGCTTACTAAACATTTAATCTTTGTGACATGTAACAGAGCATAAGCTTTGAAAAAATGTCGATTAATAATCTCAATTCAACTTTATGTCAGAGACTTATAGGCGTGACCAGAGATTCGTCAACTGTAATATTTTATCATCCGGTGTGAATAATTATCCCGAAAACCACTAAACAAAGCTCATGAAACGCCTCGAATAAATGTACGTATATATGTCCAGCGACTTGTTTGGGGGTTACACCTATTCCCACACGATCCCACCTTTTTACGCCCCCCAAGAAAAGGCTTTTGAAAAAAAAAATGGGGAAATGAAATAAATGCCAAGCAATTTCTTCTTTTCCAATAATATTTTCTACCATACTAAATGATTTTTCAATTGTCGTCTGCAAAATCCTTGAGTTAGTGCAGGTCAAAAGTTTTGAAATAACAGAAGCGGGTTAAGTGAGACACTCGTCCCTTACGGACAATACTTAAGAAGGTAATCTCTGAAACAGAGTTTTTGATTGGGGGATGCTTTAGAATTCAAAATATTACAAACAAATCTTATCAATCGTCACTTAAGATTATTGTTACCCGTTGAAATAGTCTCGTCTACACAATTAAATACATACCCACAACATAAAGGCATTAAGAGGATAAAACTCTAATCACACTAAAATGAGCCCTTACGTCATATTTTGACTGCCTATGAACCGGCTCTGTTGCAGTTGCATCCCAGATCAAATAGGCCTTCAGAAGGGAGAAAACTTATAGACCAATATATGAAAGAATAGTTGTTGTCCCCCCTACCCTTGACTCTCGTAGTTTTACAAACCTTTAATACAAGAACCAATCGCCCTATCAATCATCCCTAGACCTAAACCTAACTTTAAAATCCGGCATTTGCATACATTTCTATGAAGTATTTTTGTTTGTTTGGCGACTTAAACGTCGTATATATGTCGTGCCCATTCTTGAGAATGCCCATTCTTAAGAATGGGCAAATGGTAAAATCAAGGCTTTGCCCATTCTTAAGAAAGGGCAAAACGTCGATTTTAATTCGAAAACAGGCCTATTCGTTGGTAATACTGTAAGAAATATTAATTTTGGAACATTTAATTTGTATGTGAACCGTAATATATACCACATTAAACGTTATTATAAAAAAAACCCAAAAAAACACTCCGATACGGCTTCACTACAGTCGTTCGATATAACTTCCGGCGAACCAATAATCTTTTTAAAAGGTCGTCACATGGCAAAATAAAATATCATGATCATATTGTTTTTGTAAGATCAATAAGATCTAATATTACGTAATCTTATTCTGAAAGCTACATCAATCTTCCCTCTTAGAAAACGCGAAGACGGAACGCAGTCAATCCTTAAGAAATGACGATGTCACTATGACTGTTTCTACCGTATTCTGTCAGCCTGTAAACCCGTCTTTTGATTAAAAATAAGGCATATATGACATTATTAAGTGTGTGAAGTTATTCAACGAATTGTAACCGTGACAATTAGAGGTTTTACGCCTCAGTAAAAACGGTAGCACCTTGATACAGTCGTGTCCGTCGATCTTGCGCGTCCGATGATCTTGCGCACTATTAGATGCACAAGATCACCGGACAGCATCGTAAAGGAAAAAAACCTTTTAACCCAATCCCACAGAATGGCACTTTTACACACCACTAAAAAAAAAAAATTGGTAAACATTGTGTTAAGTAAAGAAATTGCTTGTAACAAGCAATTTCTTCATTTTCCACAATGTTTTATAACCAGGAATATGAAATATCTAAAATTTCATTGAGTTTAAATTATCATCTGCAACTTCTTTCAATTTTTGGACCATTGTAAATTTTCTTGTGTGGGAATGTGTTAACCAATTACCAGACAAATGTTAGATAATGTTAAAACTGAAAGAATTAAGCTGCAGAAAATTTTGCAGTCTACTCAAATTGGAAATAAGCACCAAATAAGGTAGGAAATATTTGGCAAGAAGGCGTAATTGCTTGTTAAAAGCCATTTGCTCCTTTTGCTTCAAATTTTCCTTAATCATATTTCTTCAGGGCGGTAAGTGAAATTATGTGGTAATCGGTTACAAACAAGAGTAACAATGTAATGCTAAATCACTTCCATCTCATGTCATCTATTCTACTAAAGAAATCCATTCCTTTATAAAGGGGCCATTTTGGTGACTACACAAACATTTAAGCATGCTTCATAAGTATAATGGACAAAGGGTGATTAGATGAGTAGTTACAATTACATTGCCTCTAAGACAACACAATACTTCATATATATCTAACCATGGATTCCTAGTATTTCTCACAAGCACACAATGACTACATCCTTTCCGAGCCTCAACAAATGTCGGAAAGCATATTTGCCGCAAACCCAGGACCGAACCTGGAACACCCTAGCTGATTAGGAGTCTGACATGCTACCGAAAGCAATATTGCCGCGGCCACAGAATTCAATATAAACTGAATTATCTTTGCCATATCTGGCAAATAAATCTGGGCAATGAATTCTTTGAAATAGTTCTACAGAAGCATTTAAAAGTTTTCACTTTTTTACAATAGTCAAGTTAAGGTATGTAAAATTCATTCAAATGAAAAGGTACAATGTATTTACAAAATCTTCAAAATATCCATTCTATGCCATGGACATAAAAGCCATGTTTTTCAACTGACAAAGGTTATATGAAGGTATCTGACAAAGAGTCATTCTGAGGGTCATTCCTGTGAAATTTGGTTAAAATCCCCATCCACAGGATTCTGTGAAGATTTTAAAGTTTTCAGAATATATTTCATATATGGAAATTAGCCCCCCACCAGGAAAAAGCCATGTTTTTTATACAATCAAATTCATATAAGAAATCTGTTAAAGGGTCTCCAAAGGATAATTCCTGTGAAATTTGGTTGAAATAAGTCGACTTGTATCTGAGAAATAAAAGTTTTCACTGTCTACCATTTTTGGTAATAAGACCCGCCCATTTGACCCACATTTTTAAACCGATCAGTATTCTTTTAAATAATCTGATGAAAGTCAACAAAGGCTCATCCATGTGAAATAAGAATGAAATCAATCAACTGGTTTGTGAGAAAAAGTTTCTTCAAAGTTTTCACCATATTTGGAAATTAGCCCTGCCCATTAACCCTTAACCATATGACAAAGTTTTAGACCAGTGCAAATTGAAAAGAGTTGCAGCCAACAAATTGTATCCTGTGAATTTTCTAATTTTTCAATTTTTTTGAAAACATTGTGGAAAATGAAGATATAGCTTGGTTCAAGCAAATTGCTTCATTTTACACAACGTTTTCTCAATTGTCTTTCTTGAGGGGTGACAGAGAGTGTCATCATGTGGGAATGGGTTAAAGACATGATTTTCATCTGATCAAATTTGTTTGAAGGAATCTGATTCAGGGTCACACAAGGATCCCTCCTGCAAAATTTGGTTGAAATCTATCAACTGGTTTCTGAGTGTGTTTTTTTAAAACTTTCAACATACAATGTTTCCACCCATTTAAGTCATGTTCTCCATCTGATCAAAATTCTTTGAAGGAATCTGATAAAATTTCACCCAATTATCATTTCTGTGAATTTGGTTTAATTTGGTTCAGTACTCTGGTGAGAGGATCTTTACAGTAAAACTTACAGACAGAGATTACTGGATGCACAACAGACACCAAGCAATGTCAATAACCCCATGGCTTTTAGCCAGTTGAGCTGAAAATTATGATCTATAGTGCAGTACCAATGAATTAGTCACTAAAG
Organism: Fragum fragum; assembly: GCA_946902895.1. Taxonomy (NCBI): domain Eukaryota; kingdom Metazoa; phylum Mollusca; class Bivalvia; order Cardiida; family Cardiidae; genus Fragum; species Fragum fragum. The sequence goes on along the minus strand of OX336374.1, from coordinate 188,280 downwards.
CCCCTTTTCCAGCAACAATGGATGGAATGTTACCATGTTCCATAGGCATCAAACATACATTTTCAGCAGGCTTGAGCCAAAAGAGTGATATGTTGAGTGGATAAAAGGAAGTTGGCTTTTCCCCTGGTATAGGCAAAATGGGAACATGATAATTTAACCCATGACACTAACTGGAAAAACATTGTGTAAAATGAAGAAATAGCTTGTTACAAGCAATTTCTTCATTTTACACAATGTTTCCTGCCCAGTGGGTTAAAAAAATCTAAAATTTCATTAACTTTAAATTGTTGTCTGCAACTCCTTTCAATATTGACCAGTCTTAAATTTTGCCATCTGGTAATGGGTAAATGGAGATCATCCCCATGACAATACAAACATTTTCAGTATGTTTTAGAAAGATTTATCCCAAACTGCAAGGGTAGAGCGGTAGCCTTGACATGGTCATTATTACAATTTCCCCCCTTGATATTGGATGGAATGTGAACATAAAAAATTGAAATCATTAACAGTACAATAAAAAAATCCAGCATATTTGAGTAGGGTTGCACCAAAATTGGTCCTGAATCCAAAGGTCATGAGTTTGAACCACAGAAAATTTTAGATTTCTTTTAAAATTTCTGGGTAGAAAACATAATGAAAAAAATGAAGAAATTGCTTGCAACAAGCAAGTTCTTCATTTTTTACAATGTTTCCCCAATTGTTTTTCTTGAGGGGCATCCAAAAGTGTTATTGTGTAGCTAAAATTTTGTTGTCTTGTTATGGGTTAATCAATCCATGTAAGATTGGAATGGACAATATCGAGCTTATGTTCAAAAACTTCAACATTGAAGTTTTTAGGCCAAGTTTCTGCATGCAAAATTTGAAAGATTTAGGCCATGATTTTTTTTAAGATTTTCTTATCGCTATGAAAAAATTAGGAACCCAAAACAAAAGGCTCGTGTTCATCTACAAGTAATAATTTGAGAGAGTTAGGCACAATAACATTTAGATGATTCTGCATGAACAAACTGAAAGCTCATATGTCATTTGTTAAGGATAGAGAAGTTATCCTGTCTTGCTATTTCATGGAAAACATGAGCTCACAACATAGGGCTTATATGTTGATCCAAGACCAAAAATCAGAATTTTTTGATTGAGTAACGTAAGGTGATTCTGCATGTAAAATCTGAAAGCTCTAGATCTCAAGGTTTAATCGAGGGAAGATGTTTAAAAGATTTCTTTATTTTACTTTTAGGAAACATCTAGGAAAACACAACAAAGGGCTTAAGTACATTACAGAAATATATGGTAGCTTTTTTAAAGGCTACCATGGATTGATTCTGTTTACAAAATTTGCAAGGGATGAGAAGAATTTTCAAGAACTCTAGGTAAAATATGGCAACCCACCATATAGGGCTTCCTTTGCTTTCATAGTAATAATTTCAAGTATTTGGTAGTGAATCATATTGAGATGATAAATGCTAAATTTTAAAGCCTTTGGCCTTACATATTTGGAGGAGAAGATTTCCAATGATTTCCTCATTTATCTCTTTGAAAAATCCAGGAAACCCATAACATAGGGCTTACTGTGATCTTGCAATTACAATTTGAAGTATGTTGGTAGAGTATTACAAGAGGATATCACATGCAAAGTTTGGAAACTCGAAGCCTTAATGTTTGGTAGAAGATATTTAAAGATTTCCCTCCATATCAGAATACAGAAACCCACAATACAGGGCTTAAGTTGTTCTCAGAGTAATGATTTTATCTATTTTGATAGAGCATTGGACAATGTTACATACAGAAATTGAAATCTATTGGCCTTAGAGACCTTCTTTATCTCTAGGTAAAATCCAGGATCTAACGATGAAGGACTTATTTTGATCTCAGAATAACAATTTGAAGAATTTTTGTAAAGTATCATGAGGCAATTTTTCAAATTTGAAAGCTTAAGGCCTTATGGGTTTGCAGGAGGAGATTTTTAGAGATTTCTTTCATTATCTCTATGTACAATCTGAGAACTAATATCTGAGAGCTGAAGTTGATCTCGTGACAAAAATTTGAAGTATTTTGGCACAGTATCATAATACAATGTCATATGCAAAATATGAAAGCTTCAGACCTAATGGTTTGGTAGCAGAAGATATTTTTTCTCCCAGTTGCTATAGCAACAAAAGACTTTCATTGATTCCAATTCTTTGATGTTTGATGAAAGAGCATGACCTTAGGATCCTTTCTGTGAAGTTTGCTTAAAATCTGATGGTTAGTTTAGGAGTAGAAGATTTCTTTGAAATTGTGAGCAGACTGACAGTTAGACAGATGACAGACAGAAATTAACCAAAATACCTCACCTTGAGCACTTCCTGTTCAGGTGAGCTAAAATCAAATCATGTAAATGAGATGGACCATCATTCAGCATAGATCAACCAAACTCAATCAACTGAATACAGTTTAGAAAGTTTAGAAGCATGAAAATTCTTTGTAGTAATTAAAACTAGAATTGTTGCAAAGCAGACCAGTACTTTATCAGCAATTGACCTATGACCTTGGACCCAGTTAATAGAGCACTCCTTGTGTTATGCACAACATGCATAAAAGTTTCAAGGTCCTAGGTCAAATGGCTTATGAGTTAGAGTACAGAAACCGTTTTCAATCAAAGTTCAATTGTGACCTTGACTTTTGATCTATGTAACACAAAAATGTTAGGGTACCTCCTTGTGTCATGGACAATATTTATATAAAGCTTCATAGTCTTAGGTCTAATGGCTTTATATAATGAGTTAGAACACAGAAACGGTTTTCAATCAAAGTTCAATTGTGACCTTGAGCTTTGACCTACCTGAACCAAAACATAAGGACACTTCCTTGGGTCATTGGCAACAATTGTATTGTATGAAGGTTGTAGGTCAATTATTGATTTAATAAGCTTTCTTAATCTTTTACTTCATTATTGAACAGATTTTCTTTTTCATAAAATTCATCAGAATTAGTATTTAATACAGTAGTACCTGTAGTTACTACAGTAATGCAATGATTCTTTTTTGAAAAATAGAGCTGTTTCAGTGCGATAATGTAGTAACTCACACATTTACATAACTCATTTTATACAACTTTTTTCCAATTTCTTTTCTTTAGTATTTTCTTTGATGAAAAAAAGGAAAATATGTTCAGAATTTTTCCTTTAGTAAATTAGAAATGACAAAATGAGAATGTTTTTCCTCTCTCCTGTAAAATTTGCAAAAAACAGATTTATTACAGTTTTGAGATATCTTAAAGGTGACACTGTAAAGGCAAACAAGATGTGTTTGTCCCGCTGTACATGTGTGTTTTTTTTGTTCTTTTGCATTTGATCTTGGAATGTGACCTTGACTTCATCACATGACCTTGACCTTGAAATTAGGAGATGCATATTATGGAGATGTATCTTGAATAGGCTGGTAGTAATTGGCAATGTTAAGTTTTTTGATTAAGTTTTGCAGACAAACAGACTCAATGACAGACAGACGGACAACAGTAAAACAATATGCCCCCTATCTTTCGATGCAGGGCATAAAAGTATAAAATGAGCTTCAAAGCTGTTATAGATACTAAGTCCCCTTTTTACTTGATATTTGATGGAAAATAACTATTTTGTTAGCATTATGATTCTTTCTACCAATTTGACTAATTAACCCATGACCAGAAAATTTCGCTTTTTGGCAACCTGAGGAAATATGATCACAGAAAACTTTGAGGGGAAAGGAGACATTGCTTGTAACAAGTAATGTCTCCTTTTCCCCAGATGTTTACTACTTTATTTGGCAATTACTTTCCAATCTTAGTCCGATTTGAAATGTCAACTGTAAGTTTTTCAATTAGAACCAGTCTAAAATTTGTTGTGTGATAATGGGTTTCAGTTGCTGGGATATTTTCACCTAGCTCATTCCCACACCGTTCCACTTTTTGATACCTGTCATTTAAAAAGCTTTGATAAACATCGTGGAAAATCAAGAAATTGCATGTTATAAGCCTTTTTCTTCATTATCTACAAAGTTTTTACCCAAATGACAAAGATTATCATAATTCAAGTCAAGATGAAATTGTTGTCAGCAACTTCTTTTAACTTTGATCAGTCTAGCATTTTGTTAACCTGTATGAATGGCCCAATTTCTCTTGATATTGGGTGTAATATGCTCTTATATTTGATATTGGGACTTCCACATAGCTTAACCCTTTCCTGGTTTTTGAAATTTTAGACTGGTCCAAATTGAAAGAGGATGCATACGACAATGAAAATTGGATGCAATTCCAAATAAAATCACCCTATGTAGTAGAAAACACTGTGGGAAAAGGAGAAATTGCTTATTATAAGCAATTTCTCCTTTTTCCACTGTTTTCTCAAGTATAAAATCATAGTGACGTAAAATCCCGGGTTTATCCAGGAAAGGGTTAAAAAAAGATTGGGAATTCCCCTATAGCATAAAACACAGAGACTAAGCCAAGATTTTTTACTTGTAAGCCATAACAAGGCAATTGTCATTAACACTTTCCTGTTCAATCCCTGGTTTATAGGTCCCTACGGTTTCATAATAGCAAAAATTTTGTGGGAAAAGAAGAAATTGCTTGTAACGAGCAATTTCTTTTTTTCCAGAATTATTTTATACCCTATACATTGGTTACTTTTCAAATTGCACTCTCTTTTACTTGATGTCTGCAGCTTCTTTCAAATTGAACAATTTTAAATTTTGACAAACAGGAAAGGGTAAAGGCCCCTTTCTATGATATTCAATACAAGGATCTTCCTTGCATGTAAAGAGAATGTGCAAAACTTGTATAGCTGTAATTATAGAAAATTGTCATCAAGGTTTATTTGTTGAATGGTGTTTAAGGCCACTTTCAACAGTATTTCTGATTCATGGATATCATATGACTGGTGCACCTCACCATGGTCTTGTCATTTCTCACAAACCACAAGCAAACCACAAGCTACATCTATTACAACCTTCCACTTTTAATACAACATACGAACATAACAGATCATATGACCATACGTGAGAGCCATGTTGGGATGAGCTGTCAGAGAGAATGTTGGCTGAGACGGGGTTCAAACTCACCGTCCCAGGATTGAGAGAACATTGCATGAATGAATGAGCTAAATCAGGTGAGCAAAATGTTCACTAAGGCATCTTTTCATGTGACATTTAACAGAATGTCACTCTTTTCACTAGGAATATTCCTCATTACTATATAACCACTTCCAGCAAGTTTGAGAAAGATTGAGCCAAAATTAAGCACCTGTTGCATTGTAAAGAGGAAACTGGCATTAAGAACAGTTTTCCTGTGAAATAGGACAGAATGTCATCAAAGTCCAAAGGGATCTTCCTAATGACCATTCAGAAATTTCTGTAAGTTTTGGAAAACCCACCAAAAAATGTGAAATCTAAAGTGGTATTGCTGAATTTATGCCCGACATTAAAGGATCACAAAAACTCACCATGAACATATTGTGACCAGGTGAGCTAAATGACTGATTGCTTTTGATCACCCCTTTAATGGATACAAGATATTGATTGTTTGCATGAACAGTGATGTCAATGACATTAGATTTTAATTGGGTGATATATGAACTTGAAATTAAAATCTGAAAAACAATAAGACTTTGTGTTGGCAACATTGATAAATGAGTGATCAAGTCAACACAGCAGATATTAGCTTTTAGCAATTAACTCCATGTGGAGAGCATATTTACTGACCATCTTTGTTGAGTCTGAAAGTATTAATTCTTATTAGACTGAAAAGAATTTGTATGTTCTTAATAGGCATATTCTTTTATTTAACACTTTCCTGTACAATCCCTGCTTTATAAGTCCTTAAGATTTTATACTTGAGAAACCATTATGGAAAAAGAAGAAATTGCCTGTATCAAGTGGTATCTTCTTTTTCTACTCTGTGGGTTAGTTATTTTTCAAATTGCACTCTAATTTCATTGTTGTCTACAACTTCTTTGAATTTTGACAAAGTAAGTCCTAAACTTTGTAAAGAGTTGAGAAAGGTTTTGTTTGAATTAGGTTTAAGGCCTCTCTGAATATTCTTTCACAGTAAAGTTCAATTATTTATTGCATACCACTAGTGCTAGGCTTGAGCCCTGAAATGTCTTGCCCAAGGACAAACCCACATGACCAGTGGTGCAGCTGGGATTCAAAGCCATAACCCTTGACTTCTTGCTGATTACATGTCTGCAGACCTCACCATTTAGCCATGCAAGACCCATTTGAAAAATTGTTCTTCTTCACCAAGGTTTGATGGTCCAAGCTCATGGGTGTGGAATTCACATGCCCATTTGTCTGACATGACAGGTTTATCTTCTTGGGAAAAAGTACATTTTTCAAGGCAACTTGCCGAAGGACAAGTAAATACCAGGGCATATCTTGGAATGGTACAAAACAGATCTTAACCCATTCCCTTACAGTCACACTTTTTGATGCCTCTAAAGAAAAACAATTGGAAAACATTGTGGAAAATGAAGAAATTGCTTGCAACAAGCAATTTCTTCATTTTCAACAATATTTTCTACCCAGTAAGTTAAAAAAAACCTAAAATTTCATAAACTTTATATTATCTTCTGTAACTCCTTTCAATTCAGACCAGTCTAAAATTTTGCCATCTGGAAATGGGTTAAGAAAACTTGTTATATATTGGGAAATTATGGTGATTCTATAGTGAAGGGTGTAAAAAATTGATGTAAGTGAAGAAAATAGCATTTTCTTCATTAACAACAACTTTTTCTCTAAATCTATCTCTTCACCTTTTAGGAGACAAGTTAGGAGACAAGTTTGTTTAAATTCTGGAAAAGTAAAATGTCTTACTTGCCCGTATTTCCACACAACTATACATTCTATAATGTTGGGTAAAAGCATGTAGTTTTAATTCCTTGTTGAAAAGATTTAAATCCATTTCATTTGGATTGATTGTATCTTACTTAATGTGCATTGCAACAGTTATTCAGTTATTATGCAGAAACTGGTCAACTGACCATGGCTTCTTGTCATTCTTCTCAATAGTGAATCCAGGACAAACGATATGGGCCACCAAATGCTCATCTACTTAGGGAACTACTTATAATCACTTAAATTTTACATTAGAGAGAGATACAGAAAGGACAATGTCAAAATGACTTTTGTCAAATGTCAGAAAGAGTTATAGCTTAGCTGGGGTTAGAACTCACAACTTGTGAATTTAGCAAAAAGTGTGTTACAAACTGAGCTAACTGGATTGTACAATGCATTTCAATTGGTATGTGCTCTTGAACCTATCCCACTCAACTCCACATTTTGATGCGTTATATAAAGACTATTGAAAACACTGTAACACATTGCCATGTATATTGCCTATTACAATATAACTTTTGGGGACTGCGGCCATAGCACATAGTAGCATATGCAAGGTCACGAATTCAATCCCGGCTGGGACGAAAATCCTTTCAGACATTTGCCTCCAACAACTGGGATGTCATGGGTTCGATCCCCGGTGGAGGCACATATTCTTTCGTACATTTGTCTCTCACCAATGGGTGGATAATCGTAAACCTAAGTGGGATAGCAGTTGGAGGCTAGGTAAGGATGTAGTGGTAGTACTGGTGTGAGAAATAACAGGAATCCCTTGTTAGGTGCTCCAGCCGTTGCGATATGACTGAAATACATTTACAAGTAGCGTTAAGCCCCATGCAATCAATCAGTCTTTGGTCAAGTGAAGGTGTGACTTATTGAAATGCAGTTTTAATTGGTCTTTTTTTCATGTTTTTAACATCTGAAAGTTTTTTTTAACATGTCAACCTTTTGGTAGAAGCGATTATCTCAGTCGGGTCCTAAAGGAGGGAGGAGGGTGCAGCTGTGATACCTGATATTGAAATAAAACAACTGATTTCAATTGATTTGGTGAATGATGTTTTATGGTTGATATATTTTTTTTTTTTTTTTTTCATTCTTTTTCATAGCAATTTGATTAAAACATAAGCTGAGCATTTTGTATTTAATACAAATTTCTCAAAACTTTCAAAACACAAAATCAAACCATTTCTGTTCTGATCTATACCATTCAAAAGACTATTCAAATTCATTCATCATGTCAATATCATAATTTATCCTTAACTGCAGAACCCGGGTCCATGATTCAACTCGGGTGGACCTACACAAACATTTTATACTCTACCTCCCAGGCATTAATTGACAATTCCATAATTTCCTCAACTATAGAACCCAGGTCTTTATTTGGACAAGGGTGGACCCACATAGACATTATACCCTACCAACCGGGCTACGGCTTAATCAAATCCCTAAATGGTGCAATAGGATAATGTCACTACATTAAAAAGTAAAAGGCAACAGTTCTAGAATCAAGCCTATAACCATTCTTTGCATAAGAGCCCTCAACACTTTCCTGTTTTTTTTTGTTTTTTTTTTCTTCAAAATTTTAGAATTGTCCAAATCCTAAGAAGTTGCAGATGACAATTGAAAAAGAGTGCAATTTAAAAAGGAATCATCCTTCAAGGTAAAAATTATTGTAGAAAAAGGAGAAATGGCTTGTTACAATTTCTTCTTTTCCCTCATTATTTTGTCAGGTATAAAATCACAGGAACGTAAAAAACTGGGATTGTACACTAAAGGAAAGGGTTAAAGTATAAAACAACGAGTACGAATCTAGCGATAGAAATAATATAAACGGTACGAAATAGTTCAGGTACGACCTTACGGATCATGAGTACATTGCGTTATCTGTCACATGACTATTTAAAGTATTTAGAGACCAGTTTGGAACAGAGACTTGTAAAAGTTAAAAAATCAAACCTGTTTATTTATCTCGGGGTGCGAGCTGCTCCGAATGTGGTAGAGAAGTGCGACAAAATTGTGTTCTGAAGAAGTGAAAGCTCTTCGCTTTGTATATGTCAACCCGCACGGTTAAATATACCATTTATTTATTGATTGGTTAATCCAGCAATTGATTGACGACTGATTGGTCGAACCGTTAATGTATTGGTCGATATTGATCGAAAAACCGCGTTCTATAACAGATACCAACCGTATTGACCATTCTTAAGAATGGTTGCCCATTCTTAAGAATGGGCAAAATGTGTCTGCCCGTTCTTAAGAATGGGCATATTCTAAAGATTGGGCACAACATATACAGCTTATTCAATATGTAGTTACGATATTTAGGTCGCAAACCAACCAATGTACTTTTTGTTACATGGTGCTTGCCGCGAATTTTACAAAATAGCGACGTTTAATATCAAAGTGGTATTCCTACTGCAGCTCAGTGGGCATGGCAAGCGATCACCTTTTGAACCTGTTAAAAAAGAATTATTATTCATTTTCTTTCTTAAGCATCAAAGAACTAAAATAATGACTAGAAAGGTGGATCAAAGCTAGGAGAAAGACACCCATACTTTTTTTTAAGGAATTCCGCCATAGATGAAAAATGAAAAAATAATCGATTATCAAATCAAGTTCATGAAGACGGGAAATGCAATGTTGACATCAGACATTCTGTCAAACAATATAGATGACTTGTCTTCTTTTGCTCATTCAATCTTAAGGACATTTATTTCCTTCACAAACGGTTTGTGTTTTCTTAAGTTCCGATCACATATTTTGCATGTATTTTCGTGTTGGAATGAAGTATCCGTTTACAGATTGTCCGTTATGCCCACTTCTTGTAAGCAAGACCCCGACCGGAAAATCTGTCTGAGATCCAATGTTTCTGATACTTGTTTGCAGTATGCTTTCGTCAACATTTGGCTGATGAAATATCCAAAAGCAAATCAAGCTATGATAACTAACAGTAGGTCGTGTGTGTTTGTGTGTGTTTTAAATATCGGTGCCACCCTAGCATTAGTTTTGCCACTACAATCTACCATAATACGGGACTGGTTCATTACGTTCTCAAAGTTTAACACTGTCATATGAGGAGTTAGCTTAACCCTTTCCCGTTTTTTGAAATTAGGACTGGTCCAAATTCAAAGAGGTTTCAGACGACAATAATGTGGGAAAAGAAGAAATTGCTTGTTACAAGCAAATCATTTATTTTTCCACAATGTTTTCTAAAGTATTAAATCACAGCCACGTAAAATCCCGGGTTTGTAAAGGAAATTGTTAAAGTGTCAAAGAAAATTTGTTAGTTAGTGGAGGAGCCAGATGATCAAACTCGTGTACTGGAGGTTTGAAGTTGGGTGCTAGATCAACTGATTCAATCGGGGTGACCATGATTAAAGTAGATGTAATAATGCAGCTTCGGGCTGAATACTTTATTTGATTAAGTGTGTGAAGTTGGCAGGACATTAGACATTAGACATTAGACATTCGACCGAATGTCTAACTGGAAAATAAGACATTCAAATATCAATGTCTAACTGCCGAATTAGACATTAGACATTCGATTAGACATTCGACCAAACCCGTTTTTGAATGTCTAACTGCCCAATTAGACATTCGATTAGACATTCGACCAAACCCGTTTTTGAATGTCTAACTGCCCAATTAGACATTAGACATTCGATTAGACATTCGACCAAACCCGTTTTTGAATGTCTAACTGCCCAATTAGACATAAGACATTCGATTAGACATTCGACCAAACCCTTTTTTGAATGTCTAACTGCCCAATTAGACATTAGACATTCGATTAGACATTCGACCAAACCCGTTTTTGAATGTCTAACTGCCCAATTAGACATTAGACATTCGATAAGACATTCGACCCAACCCGTTTTTGAATGTCTAACTGCCCAATTAGACATTAGACATTCGATTAGATATTCGACCCATCCCGTTTTTGAATGTCTTACTGCCAAATTAGACATTAGACATTCGATTAGACATTCGACCAACCCCGTTTTTGAATGTCTAACTGCCAAATTAGACATAAGACATTCGATTAGACATTCGACCAAACCTGTTTTTGAATGTCTAACCGCCCAATTAGACATTAGACATTCGATTAGACATTCGACCAAACCCGTTTTTGAATGTCTAACTGCCAAATTATACATTAGACATTCGATTTGACATTCGATTAAACCCGTTTTTGAATGTCTAACTGCCCAATTAGACATTAGACATTCGATTAGACATTCGACCAAACCCGTTTTTGAATGTCTAACTGCCCAATTAGACATTAGACATTCGATTAGAGATTCGACCAAACCTGTTTTTGAATGTCTTACTGCCCAATTAGACATTAGACATTCGATTAGACATTCGACCAAGTCGTTTTTGAATGTCTAAATGCCCAATTAGACATTAGACATTCGATTACACATTCGACCAAACCCGTTTTTGAATGTCTAACTGCCCAATTAGACATTAGACATTCGATTTGACATTCGACCAAACCCGTTTTTGAATGTCTAACTGCCCAATTAGACACTAGACATTCGATTAGACATTCGACCAACCCGTTTTTGAATGTCTAACTGCCAAATTAGACATTAGACATTCGATTAGACATTCGACCAAACTCGTTTTTGAATGTCTCACTGCCGAATTAGACATTAGACATTCGATTACACATTCGACCAAACCCGTTTTTGAATGTCTAACTGCCCAATTAGATATTAGTCATTCGATTAGACATTCGACCAACCCCGTTTTTGAATGTCTAACTGCCCAATTAGACATTAGACACTCGATAAGACATTCGATCAAACCCGTTTTTGGATGTCTAACTGCCCAATTAGACATTAGACATTCGATTAGACATTCGACCAAACCCGTTTTTGAATGTCTAACAGCCGAATTAGACACTAGACATTCGATAAGACATTCGACCAAACCCGTTTTTGAATGTCTAACTGCCCAATTAGACATTAGACATTCTATTAGACATTCGACCAAACCCGTTTTTGAATGTCTAACTGCCCAATTAGACATTAGACATTCGATTAGACATTCGACCAAACTCGTTTTTGAATGTCTAACTGCCCAATTAGACATTAGACATTTGATTAGACATTCGACCAAACCCGCTTTTGATTGTCTCACTGCCGAATTAGACATTAGACATTCGATTAGACATTCGACCAAACCTGTTTTTGAATGTCTAACTGCCCAATTAGATATTAGACATTCGATTAGACATTCGACCAACCCCGTTTTTGAATGTTTAACTGCCCAATTAGACATTAGACACTCGATAAGACATTCGATCAAACCCGTTTTTGGATGTCTAACTGCCCAATTAGACATTAGACATTCGATTAGACATTCGACCAAACCCGTTTTTGAATGTCTAACTGCCGAATTAGACATTAGACATTCGATTAGACATTCGACCAAACCCGTTTTTGAATGTCTAACTGCCAAATTATACATTAGACATTCCATTTGACATTCGATCAAACCCGTTTTTGAATGTCTAAGTGCCCAATTAGACATTAGACATTCGATTAGACATTCGACCAAACCCGTTTTTGAATGTCTAACTGCCCAATTAGACATTAGACATTCGATTAGACATTCGACCAAACCCGTTTTTGTATGTCTAACTGCCCAATTAGACATTAGACATTCGATTAGAGATTCGACCAAACCCCTTTTTGAATGTCTAACTGCCGAATTAGACATTAGACATTCGATTAGACATTCGACCAAGCCGCTTTTGAATGTCTAACTGCCCAATTAGACATTAGACATTCGATTACACATTCGACCAAACCCGTATTGAATGTCTAACTGCCCAATTAGACATTAGACATTCGATTAGACATTCGACCAAACCCGTTTTTGAATGTCTAACTGCCCAATTAGACATTAGACATTCGATTTGACATTCGACCAACCCCGTTTTTGAATGTCTAACTGCCCAATTAGACATTGGACATTCGATTAGACATTCGACCAAACCCCTTTTTGAATGTCTAACTGCCAAATTAGACATAAGACATTCGAGTAGACATTCGACCAACCCGTTTTTGAATGTCTAACTGCCCAATTAGACATTAGACATTCGATTAGACATTCGACCAAACCCGTTTTTGAATGTCTAACTGCCCAATTAGACATTAGACATTCGATTAGACATTCGACCAACCCCTTTTTGAATGTCTAACTGCCCAATTAGACATTAGACATTTGATTAGACATTCGACCAAACTCGTTTTTGAATGTCTCACTGCCGAATTAGACATTAGACATTCGATTAGACATTCGACCAAACCCGTTTTTTAATGTCTAACTGCCCAATTATATATTAGACATTCGATTAGACATTCGACCAACCCCGTGTTTGAATGCCTAACTGCCCAATTAGACATTAGACAATCGATAAGACATTCGACCAAACCCGTTTTTGAATGTCTAACTGCCCGATTAGACATTAGACATTCGATTAGACATTCGACCAAACCCCTTTTTGAATGTCTAACTGCCCAATTAGACATTAGACATTCGATTAGAGATTCGACCAAACCCCTTTTTGAATGTCTAACTGCCCAATAAGACATTAGACATTCGATTAGACATTCGACCAAACCCGTTTTTGAATGTCTAACTGCCTGTTATTAGATCAGATATTCGACCAAACCCGTTTTTGAATGTCTAACCTCCAAATTAGACATTGGAAAATTGGAAGACTTAACACTTTTGAAACATAACATATCAAAATTCCTTTTCGTATGGCATTAAATACACTTAAGTTTTTTTAATCAAATAAACGTTCTTTTAAAGATGTTTGTAAGCGATTAAAAGATAAAATTATTGACTTTCAACACTTTAGATGTCTTTAAACTCATTCGTTCTGATGTCAGTTTGACGCTTATTTCATCTACAAATTGATTGTAAATTTTGCCATACCCTATACCAAACGGAACATTTTGACCAAAATCGATAATTTAATCCAAATTACCGATTGATTGTTATTGTTTTCCGATGACAAAGATGAACAATTTATGATTAGAATTTCAAACGGTTTCATTCAAAGACTTCATAATTCTTTTTAAATCTGTCATTGCACGTCGAAAAAACTGATAAGTAAGCTGATCAATGCCTAGGCCAACCGGAGAATAGCCCCTCCGGACAATATCCCCTTCTATGTTTTTTGACATGGCGGACATTTTCCCCTACCTAAATTTAACAGGGCGGACATTAGCCCCTTCGCCATTCTAACAGGGCGGACAAAATCCCCTTCCTCATATAAACAGGGCGGACATTATCCCCTTCATCGTTTTACTACTGCGGACAAAAGCCCCTTTCTGTAATATATCACAGACAATTCACGGTTTCTGGATTGAATAAATTACGGTATTTCACATGAAAACCAGTCAAAGATTGTAAAAATTATAATAATAATCAATGAAATACTCTGATTCTACTGGCGACTGATATGTTGTAAAAAAAAAACTCATACAAAATTGTAGCTACGATGTTTCGGTCTCATACCAACACCATGTATACAAAAGAGAAAAGGATAAGATCATATGGAAAGGTAATAATATAGCTAATATTCAGCATGTTCTATTTTGTTAAGTCGGATTTAAATCTTCGAGTGTCAGGACAACATATTTCCAGATGGCTTCGAATAGTAAAAAGTTAACACGAGGTTCATTTTAAAGAAACATGCTGGTAAAGAGGGACAAGCTCCTCTTTGCCTTTACCATGACGTTTTCTAGAATACAAATTTTATGGAGTCGCTCGCATAGAAATGTGCAAAAGTATTCAGTTAAAAATTGAGCACTGGTTTATTATTCAATAAAAAAAGAGTAAAATTTATAATAATCTGGGTTTATTGTTCGTTTCGTTACTTAAGCCCGAAGAAACTTGGTACAATTTTACGAAGGGGATAATGTCCGCCGATCGAGGGGATGGTGTCCGCCATGCCCAATTAGACATTCGAATAGACATTCTACCAAACCCGTTTTTAATGTCTTACTGCCCAATTAGACATAATACATTCGATTAGACATGTTATCATAAAGTTAAAAAAATACGAGTAATCAAATAAAGTCAACATTATATCGAATGTCAAATTTTTCATGAAAAAACAAGAAACCCGTTTAAAACAACAATAACAACAACAAAACAAATGGACATGCTTCTTTTTCAGAAAATTCTGTTCAAAAATAGTTTTTTTAAATTTCACAATATATAACATATTTTTCCACTGCTTAAAGTGAAAAACAACATAATTAAAGCAATTGTCGTATTAGAATATATATACATGTAAATATGACCAGCTGATGGTAGAAAATCATTAAGTAGAACGGTGAAACCTTAACCAATTTTCTGTTAAGTTTCTGCCACACTACAGCGTATAGCACCAACGTACGCCGACGTATGAGAAATTCAGTCCGTACGTTGGTGTAGGTTGCATACGTTGGGCATAAGTTTTGCATACTACTCTTAGTACGCTGTCATACGCTGGCATACGTCGTCATAAGTCGAGTATGTTGAAAAATTTTGTGCATGCACAAAATTTCCAACGTATGCCGACGTATGGATAGTACGTTACTCATAAGTTTCATGTACGCTACTTATAAGTAATGCATAGGTTCATGTACGTTACATGTAAGTTAACCATACGTTCGCATACGTTGCCATACGTAAAAGTCCGTTTGACGCTTGTGTAGCGTGTGCTTAGCGTATGCATAACGTGTTTGTAACCTACAAGCAACGTACTCCTAACTTATGGGTAACTTATTCCAAACGTTCATCGACGTATTGAGCGTATGTCCGACGCACTGGGAGGATACTCAGTGTACTTTGAACGTATGTAGAACGTACTGAACGTATTTGTAACTTACAGGTAGCGTATCTGCAAGCGTTCTGAGCTCATCTTGTACAAATTTGGTACACATGAGTAAATCATACCACTCAGGTTGGTGAGAAATGGAAGACCATGAGAGACTTAGACGAGAATATCAGCTAGCCATATTGAATCACCAAAATAATGTGATTGAAGCTGCTTTGTATGTGGCTAGTAGGATCCGAAGAAGAAGAGGCCAACGCTTCTGTCTGTCGTTTTGTGTATGTGACGAGTTCGAGTCAGACGGAGCAATAGAGACTACAGTTTCATTCACAGACGCCACTGAAGAAGCATTTGAGTCCGAACGAGGGCGGTTTTGATCATCATTGTCCGAATGCTGGTTATTTCCGTTATCGTCTGTCTGTTTAGGAGATTGGGAAGACGCCGAACGTGTAGGCGCCGAAGTTTTCTTTGCGCGGCCTCTTCCCGAGTTTTTCCTTTGTTTCTTTAGGGACATGTTTACCGATCTTCAACTACATAAACAATGACGCTGTGCACAAGTTTGGCGATCGTTGGGCATACGTTCCTCATAAGTTCTTCATACGTTCCTCATAAGTTAAGAACGCTAGGCAAACGCTGGACGTGCGCTGTTGTACGCTTTCATAAGTCATGTTACGCCAGAGGTAA
Source organism: Fragum fragum (assembly GCA_946902895.1). Lineage (NCBI taxonomy): Eukaryota > Metazoa > Mollusca > Bivalvia > Cardiida > Cardiidae > Fragum > Fragum fragum. Next base: position 171,903 of record OX336374.1, on the reverse strand, counting down.
GCAATGCATAAGTTACTCATACGTTGGACATGCGCTATTCATTCGCTCAGTACGTTGCACGTACGTTTTGCATAAGTTCAAACAGAGGCTTTCTCTCATTTTTGTGACTTTTCTTCAGCGTATGACAACGTATGACAACGAAATTATTTCTTTTCATGCGTTCGGCGTACGTTGGCTTATACGATAAAGTGTGACAGGGGCATTAAAAACTGAAATGCTTCCACACGCCAGGAACGCGTTAAAGACTGGCCAGGCACACGTTCTGTGTAACTTTTAGCCAACGTGTTTCTAGCGTGCTCGCAGCGTATGTGAACGTGTACATTGGCTGTCTCTAGTGTACTGAACGTGTTCGGAACGTATTTCAACTCGTTCGTAACACACTGAGGAGTTGTGAGCATGCACGACATCTGTCGATATACTCAGCGTGTAACAATGTGTGTCAGTGTGTCGATGGCGTGTGTGGAGCGTGTTGTTTAAAATCAAACACGTCCCGAACACGCTGGCTAAAACATAAAGGTGCTACTACAGCACTATTACGCTCTAACTATTTCAAGAAATAAAATGAAGTGATCATATAAATAATGGAAAGCTATAACATTATAAGGTGGGAGTTTTACAGTGAAGATTTTACACAGTACAATATACGTGTGTTCTCGGAGTAGACAAGTAACTAAAGCAAAAGATAAATATAGCTTAAGTAACTAGGTTCTGGTTGTTTGTGTTACAGTTGTTTGGTTGAAAACATTTAACCTCATGTTGGCCGCTTTTAACATCAAATAAATAATTTGTTTTGTATTGTTTTTTTTATGTTTTTTTTAATGGGAATTTACACCGCTTTTGTCGATCTTTCAGTCATATCGCGGTGACTGGTGCACCTGACAACGGATTCCTTGTATTTCTCCTACAACTACAAACATTTATCTTTTCTTGACCCCAGCCGCTACCCCACATAGGTCTACGATTATCAGCCCCATTGGTGGGAGACAGATAGTCGGAAAGGATGAGAGACCTGTAGACTGACAGTTCGACGCGCTACTAACTGCGCTATGACGATGGCTTGATTTTTATTGTATTTGATGGTAAATGAGTTGCAAAGACTATATAATTTGCATAGCGTTTACGAGGACTTTTAACGATAAAGGAATAGGCCGATCAAAGTTGAGAAAATTAAATTCGATGATCTGTTATTTGTATTTAATTGATAAATAATGTACATTCGAGTATTCATTTTAAGTCTTTGAGAGTAGGGCTGCATCACCATATGATGTATAATTTCGAAAGATGTTTGGTAGTCGCCAAAACATGGTAACGGTAAGGTCAGGCCAATCTTATGGGTATCAAATTATGACATGGCAAGTGAAGGGATATCAATTAGTGGATTGCTGGCCCCGCCCCTTGGCTGTGTCGAGACATAACAACTCAGAAATTTTATAAAATGTCACTATACTCTTTTATTTTGATTAGGACATAAACCAAATACAAATCGATGTTGGACCTTTAGCACGTCTTGGCTACAGCTTATTCAAGCTGTAGTTTGTTTCGACGATCAAGTCACCACACATATATTAACTTTTTCTCAAATGATATGTTAGAAAAATAGAACGTTCGTTGTCTTTTGCACTTAAAGATTTATCGCGAGATGATTTGGTACTTGTAAACCCCTACATAGATCATACGACATTTTACGGCTGGTGTCAACTCTTCGACGCACACTCCTGGTCTCTGTAAGGGGCATAAGCGATTACCTTGCTATTTGATTTTAATCTCAATGCTGGATTTTAATGTGGTTGGTTTTTCAATTGTATCGTGGATAACATAAATGCACAACTCATACACTGAAGGACTAAAGAAACGCAAATTTCAGTTTTGGTTATTTTTATTAGCCTTGCTGGGCGATGTTGTTTCCGTTGTAAGGGTTTACAGTTAAGTCATTACATAAGCAAAGATTGTTCTAAATAACTACACGCCTAAGAGCAGTGACATTTTAAAGGTATCAACCCCTACTACGGAAAAAGACTAAAAAAAAAAAATAATAATAAACCAGTCACCGTTCTTTGGCAAATCAATGAAAGCTCAGTAAATTCAAGCATATCTAGATTTTTATAACATCTGAAAATGAAACTCAACATTTTGTCTTGATTTTTTGTAGATATTTCCATCTTTCTGGGTAGAAAACATCCGGCAAAATGAAAATATTGATTGTTACAAGCAATTTTGTCATTTTACACAATGTTTTCCCAATTATATTTCTTAAGGGGCGCCTAAAAGCGTCATTGTGTGGGAATGGGTAAACCAATTTAAATCAATCAACCTGCACAAGCTTAAGCATCTGATGAAAAATTTATATTTTTTTATGTAAAATTTATTCTTGTTAACCCTGGTTTATACGTCCCGGTGGCTATCAAATTGAGAATACATTGTAGAAAAATAATAAGCAAATTAAGAATGCAATGTAGAAAAAGAATAAGTTTGTTGCAAGCAAATTTGTTCCCTTTCCACAGTATTTCTACCCTATTGAATTCTTTTTTTTTTTTTTTTATTGTTTTATATTTCATTTCATATATTTAAGTATTTGAGAAAAAGTGAGAAATAAAAAAGTGGAATATAAAAGAGATGACCGTAAGAAGTGTCACAAAGATCTAACTAAGACAATCTTTTTGAACGTGTTTATCCATTCACCAAATTCTTATTACTATATTGAGATATATCATGCAATAAGATATATGATACAATGTATGTAAATCTTTTTGTTGTAATTTTTTTTCAGATTTTTCTTACTTAAACATTTTTTCCAATTTTTTCTAAATGAGAAACGTTTTAAAATAGATTTCCTTTACCTCTTGCATTTATAATCCTATCTAAAATGTACAAACTCGTAATTTCCTTAGAATTAAAGGGAATAGCAAACGACTTCCTTTGTTACTTGTAATAAGGGGAATCGGGTGAAAATCAAAAGCAAATAGCCGATCATTATGAGATATATCCAGTGTACATCCAAAATACCACCCGTGGTCTATTACGCAATCAGAGATAACGATCAGAAGCGTGTAAATTACTTGTATTAAAACAGCACTTTTAAATTTGATTTACCATTAACCCTTCACAGAAAAAAAATCTCAGAACGAAAGAGGATACGAACGAAAAATTAATAGCCATGAGTACCGAAAATAATGGATCTTTCAAATGTGGAGAAAATCGGCGTAAAAAGTACTCTTTATCGCAATATGGTTATTCTTAGTTGTTGTTGTGTGGTTTCCTTGTTTTAATAAGTCTTTTCAAGTTAAAGAAGTAAACGCAATGATTTTCTACAAAGGACGCCTTTGCTAATTTTGTTTCGAAAATGAGAATTAAAATATGAAAACTGGACGAGAAAGAAATTGGTTCCTAGATCGGGAGAAAAAAAACGATTAGAACGTGTCAACGTTAATATAAACTACCACATCAATTCCATATTCTAAGAGAATTTTAAGAGTACTCAACATTCCTCTGTATTGATTTCTGAAAAAAAATATCTGATTCTACGCAAAATAGGAACATTTAGTCTCAGCCCTTATATTCTCTATATAGCAAATTTAAACCGGAACTACCCAGTTAAGTCAAGGGAGTTAATTATAGGGCAATTTTCAGGACAACTCTGTATATCGGTAGGGGCCCATTGAACCATTCTCGTTGCAAACATTTGTGGAAATTAATATCCCGCATTAGACGACCTGTATTTATTAATTATTACTTTTCAAAATAAAATGCTAAAAAAGATTGTCCGTAAAAAGTTAAAAAAATAGAATATAAAATCTATTATTTTAGCTGAATCCGCAAATTTTTGTTCGCAAAGCATGATTTAGAGCGTAATTTTCCTGTTGAAACCGTCACGACAAATTTCGAAACATCTATCAAAGCATGAGAATGGTCAAATTTGCTCCCCCTTTTTGTTTACGTCGCTTTTATTTAAAAATGTATGACGCAACAAAAAATGACCAACATCATAGATTTACTCGCGACTCACTGGATATAGCGTTATTGGATGAAAATTTAAGTCGATCGGTAAAACAGTTATTCTTCATATTCTGACAATTTACACGAATAAACTTGCGCTCCGCTTATGTTGAATCGCGTAAATTGTCAGAAATGAACTATAACTATTACTTCTTTTAGGCCATGAATCTAGGCCCCTCCGGACAATATCCCCTTCTATGTTTTTCGACAAGATCGACATTATCCCCTTCCTAAATTCAACAGGGCGGACATTTGCCCCTTCGTCATTCGGATAGGGCGAACGAAATCCCCTTCCTATTATTAACAGGGCGGACACCATCCCCTCGATCGGCGGACATTATCCCCTTCGTAAAATTGTTCTTAGTTTCTTCGGGCTTAAGTAACGAAACGAACAATAAGCCCAGATTAATATAAATTTTACTCTTTTTTTATTGAATAATAAACCAGTGCTCAATTTTTAACTGAATACCTTTGCACATTTCTATGCGAGCGACTCCATAAAATTTGTATTCTAGAAAACGTCATGGTAAAGGCAAAGAGGAGCTTGTCCCTCTTTACCAGCATGTTTCTTTAAAATGAACCTCGTGTTAACTTTTTACTATTCGAAGCCATCTGGAAATATGTTGTCCTGACACTCGAAGATTTAAATCCGACTTAACAAAATAGAACATGCTGAATATTAGCTATATTATTACCTTTTCCATATGATCTTATCTTTTTCTCTTTTGTATACATGGTGTTGGTATGAGACCGAAACATCGTAGCTACAATTTTGTATGAGTTTTTCTTTTACAACATATCAGTCGCCAGTAGAATCAAAGTATTTCATTGATTATTATTATAATTTTTACAATCTTTGACTGGTTTTCATGTGAAATACCGGAATTATATCTAATCCAGAAACCGTGAATTGTCTGTGATATATTACAGAAAGGGGCTTTTGTCCGCAGTAGTAAAACGATGAAGTGGATAATGTCCGCCCTGTTAATATGAGGAAGGGGATTTTGTCCGCCCTGTTAGAATGGCGAAGGGGATAATGTCCGCCCTGTTAAATTAAGAAGGGGATAATGTCCGCCATATCAAAAACATAGAAGGGGATATTGTCCGGAGGGGCTATTGTCCGGTTACCTAGACCATATCTTTGGCCTAGACATTGATCAGCTTACTTTTTTCGACGTGCAATGATAGATTTAAAAAGAATTATGAAGTCTTTGAATGAAACCGTTCGAAATTCTAATCATAAATTGTTCATCTTTGTCATCGGAAAACAATAACAATCAATCGGTAATTTGGATTAAATTATCGATTTTGGTCAAAATGTTCCGTTTGGTATAGGGTATGGCAAAATTTACAATCAATTTGTAGATGAAATCTGACATCAGAACGAATGAGTTAAAAGGCATCTAAAGTGTTGAAAGTTAATAATTTTATCTTTCAATCACTTAAAAACATCTTTAAAAGAACGTTTATTTGATTAAAGAAACTTAGGTGTATTTAATGCAATACGCAAAGGAATTTTGATATGTTATGTTTCAAAAGTGTTAAGTCTTCCTATTTTCCAATGTCTAAATAGGCAGTAAGACATTCAAAAATGGATTTGGTCGAATATCTGATCTAATGTCTAATTGGGCAGTTAGACATACAAAAACGGGTTTGGTCGAATGTCTAATCGAATGTCTAATGTCTAATTGGGCAGTCAGACATTCAAAAAACGGGTTTGGTCGAATGTCTAATCGAATGTCTAATGTCTAATTGGGCAGTTAGACATTCAAAAACCGGTTTGGTCGAATGTCTAATCGAATGTCTAATGTCTAATTCGGCAGTTAGACATTCAAAAACCGGTTTGGTCGAATGTCTAATCGAATGTCTAATGTCTAATTGGGCAGTTAGACATTTAAAAACGGGTTTGGTCGAATGTCTAATCGAATGTCTAATGTCTAATTGGGCAGTTAGACATTCAAAAACGGGTTTGGTCGAATGTCTAATCGAATGACTAATGTCTCATTGGGCAGTTAGACATTCAAAAACGGGTTTGGTCGAATGTCTAATCGAATGTCTAATGTCTAATTGGGCAGTTAGACATTCAAAAACGGGTTTGGAAGAATGTCTAATCGAATGTCTAATGTCTAATTCGGCAGTTAGACATTCAAAAACGGGGTTGGTCGAATGTCTAATCGAATGTCTAATGTCTCATTGGGCACTTAGACATTCATAAAGGGGTTTGGCCGAATGTCTAATCGATTGTCTAATGTCTAATTGGGCAGTTAGCCATTCAAAAACGGGTTTGGTCGAATGTCTAATCGAATGTCTAATGTCTAATTCGGCAGCTAGACATTCAAAAAGGGATTTGGTCGAATGTCTAATCGATTGTCTAATGTCTAAATGGCCAGTTAGACATTCAAAAACGGGTTTTGTCGAATGTCTAATCGAATGTCTAATGTCTAATTCGGCAGTTAGACATTCAAAAAAGGGTTTGGTCAAATGTCTAATCGAATGTCTAATGTCTAATTGGGCAGTTAGACATTCAAAAACGGGTTTGGTCGAATGTCTAATCGAATGTCTAATGTCTAATTCGGCAGTTAGACATTCAAAAACGGGTTTGGTCGAATGTCTAATCGAATGTCTAATGTCTCATTGGGCAGTTAGACATTCAAAAACGACATTTGTCGAATGTCAATCGAATGTCTAATGTCTAATTTGGCAGTAAGACATTCAAAAACGGGCTTTGTCGAATGTCTAATCGAATGTCTAATGTCTAAATGGGCAGTTAGACATTCAAAAACGGGTTTGGTCGAATGTCTAATCGAATGTCTAATGTCTAATTGGGCAGTTAGACATTCAAAAACGGGTTTGGTCGAATGTCTAATCGAATGTCTAATGTCTAATTGGGCAGTTAGACATTCAAAAACGGGGTTGGTCGAATGTCTAATCGAATGTCTAATGTCTAATTGGGCAGTTAGACATTCAAAAACGGGGTTGGTCGAATGTCTAATCGAATGTCTAATGTCTAATTGGGCAGTTAGACATTCAAAAACGGGTTCGGTCGAATGTCTTATCGAATGTCTAATGTCTAATTCGGCAGTTAGACATTCAAAAACGGGGTTGGTCGAATGTCTAATCGAATGTCTAATGTCTAATTCGGCAGTTAGACATTCAAAAACGGGGTTGGTCGAATGTCTAATCGAATGTCTAATGTCTAATTGGACAGTTAGACATTCAAAAACGGGTTTGGTCGAATGTCTAATCGAATGTCTAATGTCTAATTGGGCAGTTAGACATTCAAAAACGGGTCTGGTCGAATGTCTAATCGAATGTCTAATGTCTAATTGGGCAGTTAGACATTCAAAAACGGGTTTGGTCGAATGTCTAATCGATTGTCTAATGTCTAATTGGGCAGTTAGACATTCAAAAAGGGGTTTGGTCGAATGTCTAATCGAATGTCTAATGTCTAATTGGGCAGTTAGACATTCAAAAAGGGATTTGGTCGAATGTCTAATCGAATGTCTAATGTCTAATTGGGCACTTAGACATTCAAAAACGGGTTTGGTCGAATGTCTTATCGAATGTCTTATGTCTAATTGGGCAGTTAGACATTCAAAAACGGGTTTGGTCGAATGTCTTATCGAATGTCTAATGTCTAATTGGGCAGTTAGACATTCAAAAACGGGTTTGGTCGAATGTCTAATCGAATGTCTAATGTCTAATTGGGCAGTTAGACATTCAAAAACGGGGTTGGTCGAATGTCTAATCGAATGTCTAATGTCTAATTGGGCAGTTAGACATTCAAAAACCGGTTTGGTCGAATGTCTAATCGAATGTCTAATGTCTAATTCGGCAGTTAGACATTCAAAAACGGGTTTGGTCGAATGTCTAATCGAATGTCTAATGTCTAATTGGGCAGTTAGACATTCAAAAAGGGGTTTGGTCGAATGTCTAATCGAATGTCTAATGTCTATTTTGGCAGTTAGACATTCAAAAACGGGTTTGGTCGAATGTCTAATCGAATGTCTAATGTCTAATTGGGCAGTCAGACATTCAAAAAACGGGTTTGGAAGAATGTCTAATCGAATGTCTAATGTCTAATTCGGCAGTTAGACATTCAAAAACCGGTTTGGTCGAATGTCTAATCGAATGTCTAATGTCTAATTCGGCAGTTAGACATTCAAAAACGGGTTTTGTCGAATGTCTAATCGAATGTCTAATGTCTAATTGGGCAGTTAGACATTTAAAAACGGGTTTGGTCGAATGTCTAATCGAATGTCTAATGTCTAATTGGGCAGTTAGACATTCAAAAACGGGTTTGGTCGAATGTCTAATCAAATGTCTAATGTCTAATTCGGCAGTTAGACATTCAAAAACGGGGTTGGTCGAATGTCTAATCGAATGTCTAATGTCTAATTCGGCTGTTAGACATTCAAAAAGGGGTTTGGTCGAATGTCTAATCGAATGTCTAATGTCAAATTGGGCAGTTAGACATTCAAAAACGGGGTTGGTCGAATGTCTAATCCAATGTCTAATGTCTAATTGGGCAGTTAGACATTCAAAAACGGGTTTGGTCGAATGTCTAATCGAATGTCCTATGTCTAATTGGGCAGTTAGACATTCAAAAACGGGTTTGGTCGAATGTCTAATCGAATGTCTAATGTCTAATTAGGCAGTTAGACATCTATCTATCTATATATACTGCCCAACTCCCCTTTCGGGTATTACTGGCAGGTGCGCGTCTGTGCTGGAATAAAAACTGTTAGACATTTGTTAGGGTGCAAAATTTTAAAAGTATTGTGAGTGTTAGATTAAAAGAGCTGATAAAACATATTTTGGTCATTCAGGGACGGCTCACTATCTGAAAAGAATCAAGACTCTTTTTGAATGCTGCAATATCAGGTTGCTGTACAATTGTTTCTGGGAGGCTGTTCCATAGTATCACTGTGTAGGGAAAAAAAAGAATATTTAAAGTAGGCAGCATTTGTGTGGATCTGTCTGAAAGATGCTGTGTGCATATGTCGGGTGGTCCTCATTGGTCTTTCAAGATAAGCTGGTACTGGCACTGCAACAAAATTGTTAACGATTTTATAAAACATGGTGACTCTGGAGATGTCTCGTCTGTATTGGAGAGTTTCCCAACCAAGCTCCTTCTGCATGCAGGTAACACTGTCATAATAAGAGAAATTATTTTGAACCCATCTTGCCGCTCTACGTTGTACTTTTTCCACTTTGTTGATATAGGTTTTTGTGTAGGGGCTCCAAACTGTTGATGCGTATTCTACCTGGGGTCTCACTAAAGTTTTATACGCTATTTCTCTGATCTTCTTATTTTTGGTCTGGATGTTTCTGCGGAGAAAAACTAAAGTTTTATTAGCATTTGATGTTATATTGTCAATGTGTTTGTTCCAGGAAAGATCTCCAGATATTGTAACTCCTAGGTATTTGGCATTGTCCACAGTCTCTAGTACTTGTCCATGTAACCTGTAATCAAAGGAAATCTTTTTCTTCTTTTTAGTAATATTTAGGACAATGCATTTGCTGGGGTTAAACTCCATTTCCCACTTTTTCTCCCACTGCATTAACTTGTCTAGATCTTCTTGTAGGGTCAAACAGTCTTGTCTGTTGTTAATAGCTAAGTAAACGGCAGTGTCATCTGCAAACAAACGAACTTGGGATGTGATGTTATTTGGAAGGTCATTTATATACAAAAGAAACAAAAGAGGGCCAAGTACAGATCCCTGAGGTACTCCAGACGTGACTGGTACTTCTGATGAGCATCCACCTTCTAAAACTACTTTTTGTGTTCTGCCTATTAGAAAAGATTTAATCCACAAAAGGGTAGCATTGTTAACACCATGTTCCTGCAATTTATACAAAAGTTTTAAGTGGCTAACTTTGTCAAAAGCCTTGCTGAAGTCTAACAAAACTAGATCAGTTTGCTTTCCTTCAGTCAGGTTTCTGGCAAGATGGTCGGTCAGTTGAAGTAGCTGGGTTTCGCATGAACGCCTTTCTCTAAAACCATGCTGCAAGTCATAAAGGATATTATTTTTGTCAAAATGTTCGGTTAGATTTGATGCTACAATATGTTCTAGAACTTTACACAGTATACATGTTATATGTATACTGTGTAACATGTTATACATGACATTGATATTTGAATGTCTAATTTCCCAGTTAGACATTCGGTCGAATGTCTAATGTCTAATGTCCTGCCAATTTCACACACTTTTCTTGATTGGCAATACGATAATTCTTATATTTTAAGTCTCGTATGTCAAAATTCATGCTTCCGTGAAGAAAATGTGAACGGAACTATCTTTAATACGTGTTCACAGAACCTGTCCCCTAAATGTTTTATTTTTTGTTGTTTTACTATCAATTTATATGAAACGATTATATATTTAAGCTTTCTTTGACCAAAAAAACTTAGTTTGTATGAAGTGCAATCATACACAAGTTTACTTATGTTTTTTCGTTTCATACCTGAATGAAAACTAAATCACTATCTTCATCTCTTAAAAAGATGACCTAACGGGGTTGCTAACTACAAAAGTACAGGGAAAGAGTTGACATTATCACAGATTATTTAATTACAATTCGATATAGGATTAACTGACACCAGAATAAGCCTTTTTTGTGGCTTTGAACTCATTTCAACTCACAATTATTGGTGCAAATTAAATATTAATTTTCAATTCATTTCTAGGTAGTTTCCAAATAAGATTAAAACGGCGACGACCCACTCCAAAACATTAATAAAAAAAAGTTTGATGGTCGGATTATCGGAGGTGCCACTTTCTGCCCAAATCTACTGTCGATTATGCGCAGATCTGCCAATTTGAGCGCTAGGGGACACAACCCGCCCGCAATAATTTTCATCCCGTTGAGGTATTGTAACGATATATTTACATGTATATATCGTTACATATTTTTCGCCCGATCAAAATGTTTTGTAGGGATCTGAAAAAGGTCACCCAAGGATCCTACCTGTGAATTTTGGTTGAGTTTGGTTGAATTATTTTCAGTATACTTTCTGAGAAGAAGATTTTTGAAGTAAAAGTTGACGGACGGACGGACGACGGACACTACATCATGACAAAAGCTCGTTGGCTTTCAGCGAGTGGAGCTAGCGAGAGAGAGCTAGAGGGTGAGAGAGATGGGAGAATGGAGCGTTCAGCCAGGTTCGAACTTTATGTTTTCACATTAAACTCTGCATGGGTTTGAAGTTTTAGCATAGTAACTTTAGCCTCAGATTGCTTACGCAATCTCAGGCTAAAAACTATTGGACAAATCGTTATATCGTAGTAGAGCAAACGATGAACTAATAAGTTTCTAGTTAAACGTGATCAGGTACAGTTTCTACTCAAGTAAGGTGATTTCATGTTTTGAGGTTAGTTCTTCTTATCCCTTAAACAAAGAAAAACATAATAATATGAATACGGTTTTAACAAAACAATGGTAGAATATCTTTCGTAGTTTGTGCATGCTTATAGTTTATACTAATTTATTTTAGTTCGAGTGAGACAAAAAAATCAAACTTGTAGAGTCGCTGTGCATCACAATCCAGATGTTTCACCTCCCTGAAAGAAAGACAGGAGCTTAAACCCGAACGGCAACACACAGCTTTGCAATCTGGGGCTGGCTATTAAGTGACCAGTCATGAGTAGACCCCGCCTATGACGGTACTCCATTCCGTGAATTTCAAATCCAACAAATATACATCGTGGTCATCGAGGAAATCGGTTTCATTCCTATGGCATCGGGGAAAGTTTGGCGGTTCGAAAATTGATTTATTTTTTTTTTTTTGCCGAAATGGGTAAATCGATCTTGTCGATTGTTTAATTGGTTACTTTACTTGTATAAACACATGTTAACTGTGATTGATCACTGAACAGGTTGGAGATTGTTATTCTAAACTAAAAAATATCAATAGGAAATCAATAAAACGTTTTATATTCTCAACGCCGAAATAAAATTCACCAACCATTTGAAAGTTCTTTACTGATTGAAAGATCACGACTGTCAGTCAACGGATCAATCCACCAATCAAATCATTCATTTAGATTGGAAGTGAACTTTTTACTCCAACATCTGTCGACATTAAGGTAAAGTTTTTTTTGTTGGTTTATCGCCTAAAAAGTCATAAGTACAGCTTGTGCCATCCACAGTTACGACGTCTAGGTCGCCAACCTTACATTCTATTTGTTATTGACCACAATTGTGCAAATACTATCTCAGTGGAATTTCTTTACGGAGCTCAGTGGGCAGGGCCAGCGATCCGTAAATACCCCTTTGATGATCTCCATAGCTGTCATTAGTCACTCTGTAGAACATCTAGAAATTTCTGTTGTCATCTAATTAACTAAGACAGTAAACGTGTGGTCTAGGCAAACTGGCTTCGTGCACGAGAATCTAAAGTAAATCATTTGGTACATACATACATATAAAAGCAATCTTAAAATTCAAACTTTCAAGGAATTCATTAAACGACATAGTTTGAGACTGGTCCAAATGAAAGAGGTTGCAGACGACAAAACAAAGTTGGATAATTTTAAAAGCTAAGGGCCATATGAGGAGGAAAATATTGTGGAAAAGGATAGTTTTTTTGTTACAAGCCATTTCACCTTTTCTCACAACCTTTTCCGCAAGAATTTTTCCTGCTGAGCATAAAAAATGGAAATATGTGGATAAAGATTAATAATCACAAAACATAAAATTATTTTTGTTTAGCGATGTAATCGGGTACTGTATATGGAAAAGAACTCACGACAATACTTTGATGTGTGTTGAAAAAACGAGCCCAATCATGAGCTATTGTCATGCCCTTGTCATGCTGATCCCAGAATATTCCTGATTGGCAGGAGGTATAAACAAAGATCAGTCTGCACATTTGAGCAGTCTGATCTTAGGCTACACCACCTGATTGTCCCTTTTAAGCCAGAGTTGTTTATAAAATAAATTTTAAAAATAAATAGCAACTAACAATTGGTGCTTTCAAGTGCTTTCAGACATATGAATTCAATGTTATTCTGTAAGAGATTTTATTCACCATGACAAGGGTTAACACCTAACTATCTTTTTAAAGCTAGTTGGTTATTTTTTTTTTAATTATTCCTATAAGCATTACCTCCAATATGTTCGTCTTCCTCAGCCTCAGGAAACCGTATGCGTTTATTCTGTTTTAAGCTAGCAAAGCGTAAGCTTTGATAGCTTAAGTCAACAGATAAAATTTTGAGGTCGTCTCAAAGTTCAACGAGTGCAAACTGCCACTGGAGGCTTAACCACTAAACCCGTTGAATGTCTACGCCATGAAATGAAGTTCGTATGCTTTTCAGGAATATAATAAACTCTGCATGCAAGTTCATCTCCTATGTATTTTTAGCTAACTTGAGCTCATTGTGTTCAAAATGACTCTGATCAGAGTCTTCAAAGAAGTTGCAGACGACAATTTCGAATTGTTGAAAATTCTAAGATATTTAGCCCTTCGGGTAAAAAACAATGTGGAAAATGAAGAAATTGCTTGTAACAAGCAATTTCTTCATTTTCCACATTGTTTTCCACAACTTTTTTCTTGGGGAGCGTAAAAGGGAAGGATTGTGTGGGAATGGTTTAACTGCTTGGTTTCTTTGACCTCGTTTCTTTATTATGATAATGTTTGACAAAGAAGATTACTGAACAAAACAATGCTTTGCTAGCGTACAGTACTTTTCAGTACTTTGATTTACAATGCGTTGAAGCCATATTTGATGGCCTTTTCCAAACAAAAGGAGTAAAAATTTTCAAGGGAATTTTTTTTATCAGTCAAAATTCTAATTTTTCGACCCATATATATTTCGTTTCAGGAATGAAAAAGTTGGCGAAACGAACAGTAGACATCAACCTTTTCGACGATCCTAAAGTACCGGGATAATTTATGGATCGTTGGTCCTGCCCAATAACTCTACTAGTCACGCCCACTGACTCTAACATGAAGAAAACGGCGTTGTTTTTGCAAAACAAATAAATGTTGGCGACCCAAAGGTAATAAAGTTAGCTTGAATAGACTAGATTGAAGTTATGATGTCTAAGTCGCTAAACCAACGAGAATGTTTCACATAAATGTCGGCCATTATCGGAGTTCAAAGTTCACTTTAAGTCTAAATGATTGATTTGATTGGTGGATGGTTTCATTGATTGACGGACGTGATCGGTCAGTTCGTACATCGATTAATCATTCAAATATCGGTTTAAACAAATCAAGAACTTACCGATTTTTTTCAAGAAAGATTGTCCATCTTTATCTATAAATAGCAACAATGACGTTTTGAGGGATCTGTTTTTAAAGCGACTCTTGCGCAGATTATGAAAGTAATAATTTGACTCTCAATTTTCTAACTGTTATGCTTTCAGTCAATTGTAAGGTGATTAAGCTGAATTTGTAATAATAATGACTATTCATGCGTTTAATAAAGAAATAAAACAGACGAAATATTTCGCGTTATGAGAAGTAAATAAGTCCCGAATTTAACCTGAATTTGTCGGGTAATTACACTATCTGTCGATTGCATCCAAATAGACTCATTTGTGGTTTATACGGCGTATCAATGACCTCATTGGTTTCCGCTAGCAATATACTGTAGTAATCGACATCATCCGAAGACTAACGACCTCATCCGACAATCTCCGATGTTTCAAAGTTGGGCATATAGAATATATCACATTGAGTTAAATTTATAGTGATTTTATGGGCTTTAACACTGAGAAGGGATATTGTCGCGAAAATACTTTAATAACTGTTGGAAAACCGATAATTGTCCTATATCAATTTTTCATGAACAAATATTCAAGAGATGCTTTAAAAGAAAGGGTTCCTAATTTTTAGTGTGTCTGGTTGATACAGTCAGTAGCGACGATACTATCAAAGTACTGAAAGTACTGAAAGCCAGCAAAGAATGATTTTATTAAGTTATCTTGTTAAGTGGAATTTAGAAAACCTTTGCCTTGTAGGGTAGAAAATATTGTTGGCAATGAAGAAATTACTAGTAACAAGCAATTTCTTCGTTGTCCACAATGTTTTCCAAAGCTATCTCTTGAGATACTTCAAAAGCGTGATTGAGTGGGATTGAGTTAAATAGCGTGCTTTTGCATGCACTTTGTATAAAGTTAATTCATTAGGCAATGAAAAGCAGTGACAGAGTTTGCAAATTTGCCTCCAGTGGTAGTTTGCACTCGTTGAACTCTGAGAAGATCTCAAAATTCGTCTGTTAACTTAAGCTATTAAATCTGACGCTTTGTTATGTAAAAACCATTATAAGGAGGGAATCATGGAATACATCATCGTTGGACATGCAAGATGTCTTAGCTAAAGATTGAATAAAGCTGTAGTTACGACATTTTGCACACCAAACAATAATAAATCGTTGTATTAAAAGGCCAATAAGGGTCATAGTTCTTTTGGAAATATATTAATCTAACAATGTGATAATTGAAAAGGAGAAAAAAATAAAAATGGCCGATTATGTATGCATAATTCAAAGGTATCAATTGATCGTTCACAGTTTTATAACTGTGACCATACACGAGAAAAAGAATATTTAAGAAATCAGTTAAAGAGAACTTGAAAAATGGACCCATCTTGAATACCCTTGTGTTTTTTTTTTCAGGGATGAACAGTCAGAAAGAATAACCATACCAGTTTCAGTAGTTTGACACGCCCACTGACTCCATTGACCGCGCACAATGATTCCGCTTGACCTGCCCGCTGACTCCGCTGACCACGCCCACTGACTCCTTTGGACATGCCTACTGACTCCGCTGGATACGCCAAACGACTCCGTTGGACACGCCCACTGACTCCGCTGACAAAGCCCACTGACTCCGCTGACCACGCCAACTGACTCCGCTGTCTACGCCCACTGACTCCGCTGACCACGCCCACTGAGTCCGCTGGAAACGCCCAATGACTGTTGGACACGCTGACTGATTTCGCTAGACATACCCACTGACTCCGCTGGACACGCCAACTGACTCCGCTGACCACGCCCTCTGACTCCCCTGACTACGCCCACTGACTCCGCTGACCACGCCCTCTGACTCCCCTGACTACGCCCACTGACTCCGCTGACCATGCCCACTGACTCCGCTGACCACGCCCTCTGACTCCCCTGACTACGCCCACTGACTCCGCTGACCACGCCCTCTGACTCCGCTGACCACGCCAACTGACTCCCCTGACTACGCCCACTGACTCCGCTGACTACGCCCACTGACTCCGCTGACCACGCCAACTGACTCCGCAGACCACGCCCTCTGACTCCCCTGACCATGCCCACTGACTCCGCTGACCACGCCAACTGACTCCCCTGACTACGCCCACTGACTCCGCTGACCACGCCCTCTGACTCCGCTGACCACGCCCACTGACTCCCCTGACTACGCCCACTGACTCCGCTGACCACGCCAACTTACTCCGCAGACCACGCCCTCTGACTCCCCTGACTACGCCCACTGACTCCGCTGACCACGCCAACTGACTCCCCTGACTACGCCCACTGACTCCGCTGACCACGCCCTCTGACTCCGCTGACTACGCCCTCTGACTCCGCTGACCACGCCCTCTGACTCCCCTGACTACGCCCACTGACTCCGCTGACCACGCCCTCTGACTCCGCTGACCACGCCCTCTGACTCCCCTGACTACGCCCACTGACTCCGCTGACCACGCCCTCTGACTCCGCTGACCACGCCAACTGACTTCCCTGACCACGCCCACTGACTCCGCTGACTACGCCCACTGACTCCGCTGACCACGCCCTCTGACTCCGCTGACTACGCCCACTGTCTCCGCTGACCACGCCCACTGACTCCGCTGACTACGCCCACTGACTCCGCTGACTACGCCCACTGACTCCGCTGACCACGCCCTCTGACTCCGCTGACCACGCGCACTAACCCCAACAAACAGTTCCACTATCATATTAAAAGGCGATACCTTGCAAAATATATGGAAGAGTCACATGTAACAAAAAAGTAAAATGGTTGGTTCGCAACTTAAACGTCGTAACAACAACTTGAATAAGCTGTAGTTAAGACGTTTATATCGCCGAACCAACAGAGATTCTTCACATAATAGTCGGCAAATATCGGAGTTCAAAGTTCACATCAAGTCTAAATGAATGGTTTGATTGGACGATTGATTCTTTGATTGACACACGCCTTCCGTCAATTGACACAATTGACATGGTTTGATACTTTGTGTGATTCCGGGAATTTCTCTTTTTACATGACAGGTCAAAAAAACTCTATGAATACTCCCGATGGGACAATATCTCACTAGTCTTCGGAATTGATCTAGAATCGAATTGTTGAATTATTAAAGATCAAATAACTGAAATCCTACTCTACAATGAGAGCGGCGAATCATAATTGACTCCGTCACGCTAAAAGTGATATTCTTGGTTTAAAAAATTAAGCCTAATCAAGGCTTGAACATTTTACGCTTTTGTGGGTTTCCTACCTTACCATTTCCAACACTATCCGGGCTTTTCCCGACACTTAGAGAAAAGGCTCAGGTAAGATAATGAGGGAAAAATAGCTTTTAAATGGCTTTTAAAATATCAATTTCTTCATGCCGCATGATGCTTTTCCTATTTGAAAAAAACTTTTTTTCTAAATTTCATCAACCTTAAATTGTCGTCTGCAATGCCTTATAAATTTTGACGAGTCTAGTTTTTGGTCGTCGTGTCAAAGATTTAATCACATCTGATCAATCTACTGGTTTAACAGGTTGATCTTAGTCTATACATCCTACCAATGGTGGAATATTACGGATTCAGCATGAAAACTATTCCGTATTGGTATCATGGATTTCCATAGTCGCTCGTTTTTGGTTTTATTATGGGACAGTTTGCAAATACTCAGGCATTTGGTACCCAAATCAACATGGGCATAGTTCATGATGATTTAAAGCCATCCAGCCTTTTAGTCCGAATTCAAAGTAGTTTAAACTTAATCAAACTTCAAATATCTCCTTCTGTCTAGTTAGAAAATACAATTATGAAAAGGCTAGAGACATTTTTATATAATTTTTACATAATTTTCTCAAAATGTCTCCCCCGGCGAAACAGTTTGGGAAAACTATATATAAACTATGTATATACAAATGGGAGTAGTATACCATTAAAATTGTGGCTTCAAGAGCCTTATCACATACTTCGTTTGGTTATTCGTAACGGCGAAAACGTCATAAAATACTAACTTTCAATTCAACATTAAACCGTTCCCCTGAAGAAAAGAACCTTTGGACAAGGTTTTGTAAATTCAAAAAAAACTTGCTACATTATCCACCATGTTTACTACTCCATACGCAGAGTTTTGAAATTCCATGTTTATATTGTCTGAAACTTCTATCACTTTTGACCTGTCTAAAACTTTATTATCTGGTAATGGGTTAAATAGCTGGAAATGAGTATGATATAATTATTATACAACACACAATACTAGGAATATTGTGTTTAGATATGGTTGGTAAAGAATATCAGTAAACAAATAAAGAGGGTAACTTCGGGATATTTAGTTGTATTTTTAGAAGGGAATAGAAAGGAGCGATTTTAACCGAGAGCGTTTTGAATGTAAACGACTTAACTTCATATTCCCTGATTAAAGTTAGTTTGCCACAAAATTTTCAGTTTCGAAGCTTTTACATCAAATTTAGAATTTTCCATTTGCTGCAAAAAATCGAATTTAGGTTTCCCGTAAGAAGACTTTGCTTCATGATAATATTCATGTTTTGAAAATTAATAGTTTTTTGTTAACGTTACATTAATCGTTCAAATAGCAACCATGCACAAGTGAAAGTGGTTTCGTTTGCCTATTTAGGCATTGCATTAAAATCATTTATTTGTAAATAACATGAACACTGTTAGTCCTACTTCGTCCCAATTCATGACATGTGCAGGAACAATACTGGAAAGATAATCCCCAATTTAACCCTTGTCGTACTAAAACAATCCTAATTCAGAATTGCATCAAGATCAAAGAGCTAAAAACACTGGAATGTCTGATATTGTGGGTCATAATGTTTGTTTATTTATTCTGTTTACAATTCTGGGATTTAAATGCCAAACAGAAGGTATGGTTAAGATCTAATGTACATGCCAAAGCAGGAATATTCCGGGTTCAGCATGACAAGGGTTAACAATTCTTACGCAGGGTGCTAAAATACCACGAATTTTGTAGTACCCATTTTGGTTTCAATACTTTTCGAAAGTCTAGAGGAAGGATATACCGTTTTAGTTTATAGATAATAGATTAACAGCAATCTAGTGAATTTGATAAATTGGTCGATTTTAACAAGTTTAGTCTTGCTTTCGTTCATTTTAAGCTGGACAAAAAGTTCTATTGAACAAGCTACCGTTCACTTTCGAAATGACTCGCTCTTAGAAAGTCCTGTACATATTTTTTTCATTGATATAGTATAATCGTTTGTTTTTCGTGTATGTTCTCGAACAACAAAAACTGAATTTTATACCCTCGTATGTCAGGAAATTACCCACTCTCTGGGGATTTGCCACTGTTTAACTATGGGTATCATTATCCAATAGAGTTCATTTGATATTTGGGTCAGAGCTTATGTAAATCATATCATATATCTTTAATTATATTTGATAATCGATTCAATCAGTAATTAGAACGGAGGTTTGAAATTGATATGTCACTGTCAACAAACATACGTGACATCCTTTCTCACACTGAAATTAGGAATTAAATAACGGATCGCTGATAACAACCAATGAGCTTTTACAGGAAGTTTCGTTTCGATGTTAAACGGCTTTATTTCACAATTTTGATGGTCAGTAGGTTTGCTTGTTTGTTTGTTCGAAAGAAGTTTAACGCCACTTTTAACAGTATCTCGGTCATATCGCGGCGGCTGGAGCACCTAACAATGGATTCCTGGTATTTCTCATACCAGTAATATATCACTACATCTTTTTTGAGCCTCGAGCTGCTCATCCCACTTAGGTCTCGTGGTTTGGCCTAGATAAGCTGTATTTATGACGTGTATTTCATCCAACAAACCAAAATGCTTCAGTCGGCAAATATCAAGTTCAAAGTTTACACCCAATCTTAAATAATGGTTTGATCATGCGATTGATTCCTTGATTGACAGTCGCAATTGATTAATTTCCGAAGGTAACTCACTAAGATAGGAAGAGCTCTGTAACAGAAACATTTATGGTCAACAGCCAGGGAGAGATAAATGGATAGATAATTTTGACATTGAAATATTTGGCCAAGCGCAATCTCTGTCCCTGGATTAGCTGAATAAAATAATTGATTGATTTGGCTTAACGCGACTTTTAACAGTATGCCAGTCATATCGCAGCGGCTAGAAGCACTTAATTCACGGATTTCTGGTATTCCTCACACCAGCACTACCTCTACATCATTTCCGAGCCTCAACTTCTCATACCCCTTAAATTTATAATTATCCACCCATCGGTCGGAGATATTTAGCTCGGCTTTTTTGGGAACATATACTATCCAGCACCTCCGACGGACTTTCACTTAAATATTATCATCATCTGCAATTTGGAAATGTATACATCTACCTAAAATTTTGAATGGTTTGCTAAATCTAGTTAATCACCGAAAGCTCTTATCTAATTCCATTCGGTAAACCTTATCATCTAAATTCTAATGACTACATGTACATTACACCATGACTTTATTATTACAACGATGGTAACGAATAAGAAGTATTGACACCCCAACCGAAAATCTGCAAATACTTTGAGATTAAGAACTAAATCTGGAAAAAATACAAGAAAAATCATTTCAGTAATAAAAATTCCTTATCTTCCCTTAGTTTTTTTCTTTTTTTCATGGCGTACAAAATTAGCCTTTTTTATTACGACTCGTCAATCGAAGACTACGTTTATCAAAACAGCACGAGGAATGGTCTTTCTTTGCACCTGGTCTTTCACTTGGAGATAGACCGGACCTGCTGCAGAGAAAGACCTGCTCACATGCACTCCTTTGTTACGACAGAATATAGGCCTAGTCTAAACAAAGGGATCGGTATTTAAGAACATTTAAAACAATCTTATCACCACCGTTCAAGCTTAAATTTAATCCGTTAAACATTACGTGGATGCCGTGTAAAATAGTATGCGGAGAGTGGGGTTCAAATTGATCATTTGACTTCATGTGACGGTCACCTCATTTTCATTCAGAATTTCATAGGAAAAAATTCACTGATATTCATGAAATCAATGTCACCATCATTACTTTTTTCATTATCTTGATGAAATACAAAATAAAGCTAGTTTTGGAAAGCGATCGTGTTAAAATGGGTAAAATTGTAATATTCGCGTTATGTGTGCTTGGATAAATCTTGATGGGGAGGAGTTATATGCAAAGCAAAATCCTCAGGCACCGCCCTCTGATTCTACCTTTGTGCTGTAACTCCTCCCGATCAAGCATTATTCAAGCACACATAACACGAAAATTACTATTATTTCATAAATATTGTACATTTGTATATCAATTCTGCCATTGTACTAACTTCATTCTGGTAAGCTGCTAGTCGGCCATTCTACTATTCAGCCATTCTGTTATTATATTATTCTGCTAACTTCATCCTATTTTTTTTTTTTTTTTTTTTTTTTTGTTCTTTTATTTTGTTAACTTGATATTCTGACATTCTAGTAAATAACTTTGCTAATCTACTATCCCCCATTCTGCTAACTTCTGTCCGCTACTTGATATTCTGCCCCCTGTAACTCCATTTTGCTGTTAAATCAGAAAATGTTGATGGATACTGTGTGTCTATTTTAGAAAAGTCTGGGATCAGCGGATGAAGCACTGGTCGATATCAGAAAATAGTCATTATTTTGTTAACCAAAGCGTGAAGCATGTCCCTTGCGACACAAGTGCTATTTGATTTATTTCATTCTGACAAAAACATATTGAATTATTTATGGGATAATATACTGATGGAGAAATAATTAGCAAGTTCGGAAAATATTACTTCCTTTGTAAAAAGTATACACAAATCCCCCAAGTAGATATGAGTCTCTTTTTACGTGTTTTTACTGCAGTTGCAAGCATTAGAATTTATCCCAAAATTCTGCGAGATTAATGTCTCTCTACGGGTCAGACGAAAATTAGGCGAACTTCAGTATCGCTTATCGGTGGTGTTTTACGAAACATCGTAAATCTAACTTGGAATAAGCTGTAGCTACCAGGTTTCCGAAGAATACCGACAAATGTTGAGCAGCCAGAAGCCTGTATTTGACAGCGCTGTCGCACATCATTGATCCCGCAACACTCCGAAGACATTGTGTTATTTTACAAACATTTATAGCTGCATGTATCATAAGGCTTTCTATGTCATATTTCAGACTAATAGAAAATTCCATTCTGTCAAAATGCTAACATAACCAAACATATTTATTTACATTTTGGATGTATATCAGTCACATATTACAGATGATTGCGATCTATTTCTGTATTCCTTTGTGATGTTCGTATTTTTTACTAATTTTCATCTTGCAGACCGTCGCACAAAATCGATTTTAATCACGGTCAAAATGCGTGAGCTTTCTTAAAAAAACACACTGAACTTATAATCACGATCAAAATGCGTGAACTTTCATTAAAAACCACACTGAACTTATAATCACGATCAAAATGCGTGAACTTTCATTAAAAACCACACGGAACTTATAATCACGATCAAAATTCGTGAACTTTCATTAAAAAACACACTGAACTTATAATCACGATCAAAATGCGTGAACTTTCATTAAAAACCACACTGAACTTATAATCACGATCAAAATGCGTGAACTTTCATTAAAAACCACACTGAACTTATAATCACGATCAAAATTCGTGAACTTTCATTAAAAACCACACTGAACTTAGTTATCTATTACCACATGACTTAGTTTTAGACCAATACAAAGTTTCAGACGACAGTTTTATGTTGATGGAATACTTAAAATCTTCCTCTTTTAGGTTAGAAAACATTGTTGATAATGAAGAAATTGATGATGATAAGCAATTTCTTCCATTTCCATATTGTTTTTAAAAGTCGTTTCACCGGTTCGACAGTAATCACTAATGTAGAAATGACGTTATGATGAAACAGATATCTCGAATGCGTTTGTTTTTGAGACCGGAACTGGTTCGTTACGGTACCGTCCCGGTAATCTAAGCTGTTCTCAATACGTTACACATCGTCATTTTTTGTTTGTTTGTTATTCAAATGGTGAGCGAAATTCTTGTCGCTTTGCCATTTTGAAGTATTCCCGAAGCTGTCTGTGGTTATTGATTGATTGAATGATTATATGATTTGGTTTTTATGGCACATAGACATCTGGAATCATTTAGCGCACAAGAAACTTAAGGATAGTATAAAATAAAACATACAGAACAATACTAGGATAACCATAAGACATATAAATTGATAGATGAGGAATTAAACTAGTCTAGTTGCCACGTTTATTCCGCCATATGAAACGGCAGATTTGATACAGTGGTTTATTCTTATACCCCGTTTAACCACACGAGGTCTGACACATAGGCTAGTGCTTTTGATTTCAATACTTAATTACACCAAGATGAAAAGTAATATAAGCATTGCAATAAAAACCACCAACCTGCTGCAATCTGGGTGTTACGAGATAACCCATAGTAAGTTTCTGATTCTAGTTGCCTCCTACCATAAACCACAGAGAAACCCCGGGGTACTTTTCTGGAGAAATGTCCGGCAATACGCGGTGCATCTGACGTTGAATTCACGTCATAATCGGTAAACGTGGCAAGGAGTTAACTTTTTTTAGCTCACCTGAGCACGAAGTGCTCTGAGGGAGCTATTGTGATTGGTCATCGTCCGGCGTCCGTCCGTCTGTCCGTCCGTCCGGTCACAATTACAAAAAAAAAAAAAAATCTTTTACTCCAAAACTCACCATGGACTTTCAACCAAACTCCACAGAAATTATCCTTAGGTAATGCTTTTTCAAAATACTTCAAAAAATTGAATTCCATGAAGAACTCTGAATACTATGTCAACGGAGTATTAAAACTTAAAAAATCTTCTCCTCCCAAGCCTTAAGGCCTAGAGCTTTCATATTTGGTACAAATCGTCACCTATTGACCCTCTACCAAAATACTTCATCGAATTACTGGATTCTGAAAATTAGCCCTTTTCTGTGCGATCCCTGATTTTTCAAAGAAATAATGAAAGAAAACTTCAAAATCTTCTTCTCCCAAGTCATAAGGCCTAGAGCTTAGATATTTGGTACAAATCATCATCTTTTGACCCTCTACCAAAATACTTCATAGAATTTCTGTATTCTGAAAATTAGCCCTTTTCTATGTGATCCCTGATTTAACATAGAAATAAAGAAGGAAATCAATATAATTTTTCTTCTCCTAAACCATAAGGCCTAGACCTTTGATATTTGGCATAAATAAATCATCATCTATTGACCCTCTACCAAAATACTTCAAAGAATTACTGCATTCGGAAAATTAGTCCTTTTCTGTGTGATTCCTGATTTTAGATAGAAATAAAGAAGGAAAACTTTAAGATATTCTTCTCCCAAACCATAATGCCTAGACCTTTGACATTTGTTATACATCATCAACTTTTGACCCTTTACCAAAATGCTTTAAAGAATTACTGTATTCTGAAAATTAGCCCTTTTCTGTTCCCTGATTTTACATAGAAATAAAGAAAGAAAGCTGTATAAATGTTCTTCTCCAAAACAACAAAGCCTAGAATTTTGATATTTTGTATGAATCATCATCTGTTGACTTTCTACCAAAAAACTTCAAAGAATTACCGTATTCTAATAATTAGCCCTTTTATGTGCGATCCTTGATTTTGCATATAAATAAATAAGGAAAATGCTAAAAATCTTCCTCTCCCTAACCATAAGGCCGAGAGCTTTGATAATTGGTACATATCATCATCTATTGACCCTCTACCAAAAAACTTCAAAGAATTACCGTATTCTAATAATTAACCCTTTTCTTTGCCATACCTAATTTTAGATAGAAATAAAGATGGAAAACTTCAAAATCTTCTTCTCCCAAACCATGAAGCCTAGAGTTTCGATATTTTGTATAAATCATTATCTTTTGACCCTCAACCAAAATACTTCAAAAAATTACTTTTTTCTGAAATTGAGCCATTTCTGTGTGATTCCTGATTTTACATAGATTTAAAGAAGGAAATAATTAAAAATCTTCTTCTCACAAACCATAAAGCCGAGAGCTTTAATGTAAGGTGTGTAATAATATCTATTGACCAGGTACTAAAATACTTCATAGAATTACTGTATTCTGAAAATAAGACCTTTTCTGTGCAATCCCAGAAAGGAATAAAGAAGGATATCATAGAAAATGTTCTCCTTCTAAACCATAAGGCCTAGAGCTTTGATATTTGGTATGTAATAATGCCTATTGACCCTCTACTTTATTACTTCAAAGAATTACAGTAATCTTGAAATTAGCTCAACATGGTTGGGTTTTCACTATACCTAGGATTAAAGGTGAAAATCTTTAAAAAAAATCTTCTTCTCCAAAATGATAAAGTGTAGGACTTTGATAATTTGAATATTATATCATAAAGCCTTGAGCAATCATACTCAGGGGAGCGATATAGGACCATCAAGGTCCTCTTGTTATAACATGGCCTACAACTCGGAATTGTAATAAACCCGTTAAATATATCTATATCATTGGGGTATAATACACTACTGTATTAACAATAACAATGTTAGTGAACTGAAGCCAATGGTAATACGTTTTCGTTATCCTGAAAGTGAGATCACACAATGCATGTAATGACGTCATTTGCAGACAGCGTTATATCTTTCGCAGAATACCTTAAACCGATAAACGAAGGGGCTTTTATACCAAAGAATTACGTTATGTTACAAATGAAATATCAATTTCAGGTATATAAAATACCGAATTCATTAAAGCCTCGTTTTTTTATCTATTTCCAGCTGACTCGTTTTAATAGATTCGGTATTTCAAGACTACTCATTCAATATCCACTATTTACTTCGGCTTTCTTTTCTTTGAGACGGGTGAAAAGAATATGGGTAAAACAACTTCCAAAGCTTAATTTCAATCAGTGTTGAATTAAAGACTGAGAGCATAGCGACTGGATTAACCGGGCTCGGATAGGCACTCTAGAGGAAACAGTTTTTGCTAAATGAACCTAAAATCAAAGTACTGAAAAGTACTGTAAGCTAGCAAATGTCGAAGGGTGAATTATAAATTAAAATACCGTTTCAACGTGTAATCGCTTTCCGTATTGATATTATCCTTATCTTGGGTTATTTCTATTTTCCGTCTACTTATCTTTGCTCCTTAAAATATTCTCCATCCAGTAGTTCTTATCTTGTCCTGAAGTAGTAATGTAGTCACGATCATTCCTTAGATTTATTTGATAAACATCCTAACAAATTCACCGACAATATATTCGATCAATTTGTACCATTCATTGTTTATCTGCCGTTTATTCACGCTTGCACACAATTGCTGCTTGTTATTTCATTCTTCATCAGTTATATTGCGTATTTACGCCTTACCGTAAATGCAGGTAAATACAATCATTGTCATGCTTAATACATTTGATATAATTGCAAACAGATGTTTTAAACTATGTATTTAAACCACTTTGTACAAGTAGTTATGATTGTTTTCATATCTATTTTTAGAAACCTACGGGTACCAAATATAAGAATCAGTAGAAATGGTCTATTTCATTTCTTCGCCCCCTACTGCTAAAACAATACAATATGCACTCTAGAGGAAACAGTTTTTGCTCAATGAACCTAAAATCAAAGTACTGAAATGTACTGTAAGCTAGCAAAGCATTGTTTTGTTCAGTAATATTCTTTGTCAAATGTTATCATGACAAAGAAACGAGGTTGCAGTAACCAAGGCGTTAACCCATTCCCACACAATCCCTGCTTTTTACGCCCATCAAGAAATTCGTTGTCCAAAACAATGGGGAAAGTATAAACGTTGCTTGTTACAAGCAATTTCTTCATTTTCTACAATGTTTCCTTCCTAAAGAAATAAGTATTTTAGAATTTTCAACAATTTGAAAGGGTCGCCAGAAACTTCTTTGAAGACTCTGATCAGAGTCATTTTGAACACGATATGCTCAAGTGAGATAAAAATACCTAGGAGATGAACTTATATGAAGAGTTTGCAATATTCCTGAATAACATAAGAACTACTTTTTGTGACATTTAACGGATTTTCTGGTTAAGCCTTCAGTGGCAGTTTGCACTCGTTCAACTTTGAGACGACCTCAAAATTTGGTCTGTTGACTTAAGCTTTCAAAGCTGAAGATTTGCTAGCTAAAAATGTCACCATATCTTCCTGCTTAACGCATTCCCAATCATTTTTAGAGTGGTGCAAATTGAGAAAATTGCAGAAAAAAAGTGACTCATTTTAAAAATCTTCTTTTTTTCTTTTGGGATAGATGACTTTTTCTAAGCAATTTCGTAATTTTTCCACACTGTTTTTCAAACTTTTTTCTTCGCGGCGTTCAAAAGCGGAATCGACCGGGAATGGTAACGTTCATGCCTTGAGGGACGCAAAAATGCGGGACTGACCAAGAAAAACCTTGGACATTTTCGAAATTTGGTCTATTGGGGAAATAGCCTTGTTAATAAGGTCATTTTTGTAAGAAAGACTGTGTAGACACTATAAAGGCCATAATTAGATTCCATATCGGAATCTCTGTCTTGATGAAATCTGACAAGTTAAAAACGAGATTTTGCTAAATGGTCCTGAAATTTGCATGACGACAGAATGTCTGTGTTGATAAATCTCCGGTTCTTTTTCTATAGATGAGACACTTTGGGTTAAAAACTAGGTCACTATGGACAATCTACGAAAAAACTCATGAAAACTTTTGCAATGATTTTTGCTCAATGCCCATGAAATTAGTTAAAATGTCTGTATTGCTTTAATCTCGGACAATATTCGAAGTGGGGACGCTTGGTGTCAAAATGTAGGCCAGTTCTAGGAAAAACTATAATGACTGTCTACGGTCCACAATTTTTGCTCGAGCAACATAAAGCCTGAAACGAGTTACTTCGGATTAAAACTAGGTCTCTAAATCATCTCTTAAACATTATAATCAACCTGAATATTGGTCAGAGTGTTTATATATTGAATCTCGAAATTAGGTCACTTTGGTTTATAAAATTACGCCACTGGAATAAATTACTTAATGCCATATGCACACTATGAAGGCATTATCTTTGGTCTAAAATAAATAAGAATATTTGTCGACAAGATCGAACTAGGGTCATTTTGTGCAATAGAGAACAAATTGTGGAAAACGTTCTAGATAATCTAGAGGCAACAGTTTTACTCTACTAGATTAATCGAAATATTTTTCTGAAAAAAAAATGAAAATGAATTTAATTAAAATTTGGATTATAAGAGCTGTAACACTTGGAAGACTATACTATTCTTTTAAAACTACATGTATAACGAGCTCTCTAGAGACATATTTCTTACTCGGTCGACCTGGATATTGTTCCGACATACAGACGGACGAGCCGTGTTAACATGCAAAATTATATAAAAAAAATTCAAGCTTGAAATTCAAGAAAAGAGTATTAACACTATTGGCTTTTCCTATCATTAAAGAACTCATTTCACGCATGCTATAAATAAATCAGACTTCATCTAGCATTGACGAAATCGTCGTTGGGCGTGCAAAATAGACTGAAAAGCTAGAACTATCTAACTAGAAATAGAATTGATTGATATTGGTTAATCGGAACTGATGTTTTATCCTTCCCCATGTATTTGGATATTTACTGAAATGGTATCATGGTTTAAGCCTCTTTTTCGATAGATCCTATATGAATCACAAAAGAATATCAGCGTGTTGACCTAATTTCAATCTCCCCAATGGAGGCAAAAAATGAAAGCATAAATTTTAATCAAGATAAATTGCACTTTTTCATTTTTTCCCAGAAATCCAAAGACAATTGCTAGAGATACAGTATATAGACCATTTTATATAGATCAGCATCAGTATGGAACACCCCGCACTGTCTGTTATTATACCTTCGATCGACTTTCCTCTACGCTGATTTGAAGACCTCTCCAGAGGAGATTAGTCAAAGTACTGAAAGTACTGTAGACTAGCAAAGCATTTTTTTTAAGTAATCATCTTAAAATTTATTATGAAAAATTTATGTGGTTAAAGAAATCAAGGTGTTAAATAGCATGCTTTTGAAGGTTTCAGTAAATTTTATTCATGCGGCTAAAATACCTGAGACATAAACTTGCAGGCAGAGTTCGTAATGTTCCTGAAATACATAAGAACTACATTTTATGGCTTAGGCAGTCAATGATTTAATGGTTAAGCCTCCAGTGGTAGTTTGTACTCAATTAGCTCTGTAAAGACCTCAAAATTATGTCTGTTAGCTTTAAGCCTTACTTTATCTTTGTCCGTCGATTTCATCCGTGCAGTAAATTTTCAATATGTTTACATGCAAATTCTTCAGCATCCTCACACCGGACCTCTTACGTAGAGTATATACATATACCTCCGTATATATTTCCGTAAGAATGTGCAAATAAATCTTACAAAATGGTTGCTACGAGAAGTCACATCAGAGATGTGGTATGAGGGACCTTGAATCTTTTCTAGAGAATAAAGTTCTATGCATGAAGCCATAAAACAAAAATGCGCCGGAAAACTCTAGCAGAAACTTTTCTTTTTTTTTTTTGTCCATGATTTCCAATACCCTTTCTGGAGTAGATATTTGTTCAGCCTCCTTCAAATAAGAGAATACACCTGTATATATGCTGTATTCTGTTTGGATATAGGACTTGATTTCTTGAGATTATTTATACACATCAATGAAAACAAGGGACTAGACAAACCTGACGATCTTGAATTTAGACATTTTGGTGGGGTTCAATTCAAAAGGTCGTTTAGATAGTATCTAATCGAAAATTGCACTCATTCTCAGTAAGCGAGGACATAAGTGTCGTAAAAGTCAGCAGATAGGAGGATACGCGAATGCCCTGATAAAAATTTAGCAGGTCTTCGTCTATAGAACGGCGAGGGAGAAACGGCGTTGTTACAAAACAAGGCATACCTTTCAAGGAAAAAATGATGTTAACCAGTAAGTTTGACAAGTGCATTGCTGTTGCCGAGAAGATTAATTTCATCCGCACTTTCAGTCTGTCCGTCTTTACGTCTATACGCCCGCTTTGAATTTTGTTTTGCCTGGAGCGCATCTCTTAAAGTATTATAAGCCGCGACCATAGCGCAGTTGTCAAACATGAGGTCCAGGCTTCGAGGCCCGGTCGCGCAAATATCTTATCCTTCATTTGCCTTCCACAAAAACAATGTAGTCGTAAAACAGAGCAAGAAGGGGGGTGTTCAGAGGTAATCGACGTTTTTTTTAATAATCATGGCACTCCTCTGTCGAAATTGCATGACCTCATTTGCATATGACCAAAATTCAACAAAAGATCACAAAGTGAGAAGGGAAACAACTTATGTCCTTAAATATGTCATATAAAGTGCTAAGCGCAAAACTACGACTAGTGTCTATAATTATATTAACTCTTACGACACTTTTGGACTGATATTGACAGAATTGATAACCGGCCAGCGAACATAACTCCTGATTACGTCACGATGAGCGAAACCAAATACAACAGTTAAACGTACTGCACCAATATCCTAATATTCACCGCAACTGTCTCGGCGTTATCTAGAAATGGTGGAAATACCCTTGTTACTTTTTGATAAACGACCTCTAATTTTTGCCAAACTACTTTTGAGAATATTGTAGTCAAATAAATATTGAATAGACATGGCTCTCGAATAATCAATTACATACAACAATACCTGGGGCGTGGGCTTAGCTACCGATTGATAAATTAAAGACATTTGTAAGGAGTAGCATGGTTTTGCGATTCATCAATAACAAACAGAAGCCTCAAAGTAGTAGGCATAGCAAGTGATTCGTTAATGAATAACATCGTAAAACTTTTCCTCTAGATTACGCATCGCAAGTGATTTGTTAATCATTGACAACTATATTTTAGAAGTATAAATGGCTAGCTATTTTTCAGATTAAGACAATAGTCACACAGGAGTAGTTGTGGATAGCGAATTAACAAGTAACACAGCAGTCACGTAGACATAGTTGTGGCTAGCGACTAAACAAGTAAACCCAACAGTCATACAGTTGTGGATAGCGTTTTAACAAGTAATACAACAGTCACATAGGGTTAGTTGTGGCTACAATTGGGTATACCTCTTTTTTTATGAACACGTGACAAATTGGGAAAAATGAGGATGGTCCTCATTGACTGCTGGTTATCTTGTTTGTCGATGTATTACTACCATTCATAATTCTGCGTGTTCGATTTGAAAATCGAACGATTTAATGTATGTCCGGATATTCCATGTTTGTTAAACAATCAGCCACTTAAACTTCCCTACAAACAGGAGCACTTTTTTGCACTGATACTATGTAGATTTCATTCTCTAAAATCACGCTTTTAGCAACTAAGGATATACCAGTATGGTTCTAAAGAATGAATAAATACCCTTCACAAATATGTAATACGGCAGGAGAGAGAAAGAACCTACTCCAGAATGCGAAAAGGTTCGGCTATATCAGATTGCGTGAGCGTAGGCTGACTGGGCTAGAAGCCTTTCACTCTTCGACAATTGTCTGTCCTACCTTACAAAATAGTATTTTTGAATATACCTATATATGTTCTAAGTAAAATTCTGACAGAAAAAAAATCCTGTCGTGTATCCGTCCTGTACCTTTAAAAACGGACTTCTCTTTGTGTAGTGACGTTCGTGTTTTTTTGTAAAAGTTGCGATGACATTTTTTGTTGTTCATTTTGTTGTTGGTTTTGTTATTATTGTTAGTTTTTGTATGTTTGGGGAGGGGGTTTGTTGTTGTTGTTTTGTTATTGTTTTTTGTTAGTTTGTTTTTCTTTTTTTTTGGGGGGGGGTCGTATTATTTTATAATTATAATTATTCTTCCGTACTTTTCTGTAGATTATCTTAATATTCAGTCTGAAAAGGTATATAATACTAGGAATATTACAAAAGTGTGATTTCTAGTTGTTGTAATTGTGCCCTTGATTCGGGTCTCATCCAATAAAAACACCTACACACGATTCTCTCACACGATATCAACAACTAGAAAAAGCACAATTGTAATACTCCCTATGCACTCTGATTGAAATGAGCTGGATCCAATCTTTTTTTTTTTTTTTTTTTTTTTTGTTTTGTTTTGTTTTATCTCCCGGTCGTATAATTTGAAGAAAAACAAAGTATTTTGAAATCACAGCCATGCTACCCTGTCAAAAATTGTGATTAAGATGAATGGCTAAGTATGACAGTTGCGATGGCCCATAATGCATGAGGAACGCGTTTGTAAAGTTCTAAAATGAAAAAAAAAGAACATAGAAACACACTTACGACTATGCAAATATTTAATTTTATTCATTTTCCGCACAGAAACGCCTCCAATAGAACGTTGTGTTCGGGAATTTCCTTGAAAGGTTCCATTCAGAACACACAAATGACGGATCGCAATTGTCGATTTAATAATCAATAAACCATTCAAATTATCTATCTAGACCGAAAGAGAATTTTGAACTCCAACTTTTTCTATAATTGATGATAAGCATTTTCGTTCTTTTTGCGACTTAAACGTCGTAACTTCAGCTTTTTCGCTGTAGTAACGCCGCTAAGATCGCCAATTTACCTTTGTATATTTTTTGTACTTGTAACTCGCCATACATTTAACAAAATAACGCCGTTTAATATCTTAGTACGACTTCCTGTGGGGCTCAACGGGCGTGAGTAGCGATACGCCAAGTGAATAAAGGAACATAGTATCCATGTTTTAAGAGTCCTTTCATAAATATGAAAATGCGTTTTGGAATTAGGCATCAATATCAAATATCCCCTCACCTAAAAAAAGAATATTTCAAAATATATTGATTATCATTCAAGCTAAATGTTATTTATTTCCTAATGCTATTGTACTTTATAGATGTACAAGTTATAGTGAGTGATCAAAGGTCAATTTTGTCGATACCTACACGGCGAAATTGCCCTTTGATCACTCACTTTAACTTGTAGGTATTAATACATTACTATAAAAATATATTTGCATAAAGTATCTTTTCCGATTATCAGACAAAACAAGAGCCGTCAGAGACGGATTATGCTCCCCGAATAAGGTTTTTGTCACAAAACTGTATGCCATTATTGGACAAACAACTTCTTATTGAATGCAACTATAGTTTGAGAGTTCAGTTCACAAGAAATTTGGAAGTTTGACAAACATTGAAGGAATCTGTTTGGCCTCACAGGCCTGATTCTAGTAAAATTCAATATCATTATATGGTAAAGGGTTAAATATTTTTCCTTGACCATCAAATTTATCAATGGAAAATGTCTATATACAAAAAATGAAGACGATTTAAAAGTTAATTTTCGAAACTTTGACCTTGACCTTGAAAGATGACCTTGGACTTAATACCAACAGAAAGGTCATGTTATAAGCAATGCACATGTGAAATATGAAGGCTATATCACTTATCATTGTAAACTTATAGACAATGTTAAAGTTAAGATTTTCGATTTTTGACCTTAAGAAATGATCTTGATCTTGAGAGATGACCTTGAGTTTAGTGTCAACAGAAAGGTCATGTCATAAGCAATGCACATGTGAAATATGAAGGCTATATCACTTATCATTTTAAACTTACGGACAACGAAAAAGTTTTAAAAAAAAATCAATTTTGACATTAAGATACGACCGAGACCTTAACAGATGACCTTGACCTTAGTACCAACAGAGAGGGTTTTTTTTTTTTTTTTTCATAAACAAATCACATGTGAAATATGAAGGCTATATCTCTATTAATCAAAAGTTATGGCCAATGTAAGTTTGTAGAAGAGAAATGGAGCTAACGTAAAGCTATCAAACATTAAGCCCCCTTTACCACGACACATCTTGTTTCCGCAAAATTTCAAATAGTTCATGGTCAAAGGCATCTGATTGCTACTCAAATATGAAATTTCATTAAATACTGACCATAAGACTAGGAGAAAAACTATATTTTACCCTGTGCCCCCTTTTTCCGTGACAAGGCCTCAAATCTAAAAACCGGGAGAGATACATCGGCATTATATCATAGGGAGTTCAACTGGTAAGTTTCATATAATTTGGTAAGTTTCATATAATTTGGTCCAAGGGACGAACGGACGGACGGAATGACTAGCGGAAGGACGTAGAGGCGGCTAAATGCTCTCCCTTCGGGGAGCATAAAAATGGAAATCGGTTCAAATCCAAAGAGGTTGCAAACGACATTCAAACGTGCATTTGAACGGAAAAGCAAAGGCAATATAAGGTAGACAACAATTCTTGAAAACGAGATAATATCTCATTTTCACAAAATGTTTCCCGTGGATTTATTTCCAAATGCGTTATATTTACCCGGGTTTAACCATGTATGCTAACCTGACAATTTCTTAATTGGCTGGAATTGATTAAATTAGATATGAAATTCCCTCAAGTCGAAGGGGTCATATTCTGAACTGAGTGTGTCTTTAGTTGTATGATTCAATAAAAAATCACGATCTTTTATTAATTTCTAAGAATTTGTATTTCCATATCTTAAAAATATGTCGAATACGTAAAAATTGTATGAATTTAAGCCACTTCTATCGACCTTCTTTGTGCTCTAGGATACAAAATGGAAGTTCCGTACTCGATTTTCCAAAATGTGTTTTTAAAGTTTTTACAACCAACCAGAAAAACGAATCTCCATAGTCAGTTATATTATTTAATACATGAAGAATGTATCTTTTGTTTTCATTGAGGTATCAAATTAGATCCTTAATTACACCCTATCAATACGCGAAACAGATTCATACACTAAAGAAATTAAGTTTTTAACAGCCATTAGATCGTGAATCGTGATAGACGACATTAAAAATATTTCCGAACTACACCTTCAAGTTTACTAATGATCCAAATCTAACATCGACCATTTGTTTTATTTATTTACTGTTTCAATAATATTGTGACACGAATTTAGCTAGTATAGTTATACATTTAAGGCCAGCACGCTGCAATGCACGAACATTTTGTTTCGAATTTATGACACCTCGAGGAATTTCAGAAAAAACGGCAAGTACACCATTTTACTCTGTATCAGCACGTGCGCAGCGGTGGATATCTGTCGCTGTTGTCGCACGAGTTCTCTGTACCTGAAAGCTTGGTTCGGGTATCGTTCGATACTCTGACGAAACAGGATGGCGCTGTAGTAGCTGTGGCCCTTTTTAACGAATGGACGAATGTTGTCTTTTCCTTAAACAAAAAATAAATAAAGTTGGGGTATGAAACGGAATTCTTATCATGCTGTATAATTTCTTATTGATTTGATCTCATTAGACATTCCCACACAATATCTCCACTTTACGCCCCTCAAGAAAAAGCTTTGGAAAAAATTGTGGAAAATGAAGAAATTGCTTGTATCAAGCAATTTCTTCATTATCAATAATGTTTTCTATCCAAAAAGACGATAAAAAATAAAATACCATCAACATGGAATTGTCTTCTGTAGTATCTTTCAATTTGGACCAGTCTAAAGTTTTGTTGTGAGGGAATGGGTAAAGACTTTTTTTTATATAGAAAGATAGCAAATGATCAAATATTTTGAAATCTTATATAGTTTATGGCATTACTTTGTACGTTGTTTACCGATTATTTTTCCCCATGACGATGTATAACGAGTTTCTAGACCAATTAGAATTCAGTAATCTTGGTTTATGAGACTTTAATTGAATTATTCCTTTGACGTGGCGAAAACATTTTAAGTAAGTGTGCATTATAACAAAATCATCAAAAAAAAAAAATGACCAATTAAATTTGAACTCCTACATTGGCGTCATTTATGTGAAGTATTTTGTTGGTTTGGCGACTTAAACAACGTTACTACACTTTGAATAAGCTGTAGTTGTGACGTTTAGGTCGCCAAACAACCATTCTCCTTTTTTTGTAACATTCCACTGGCCATAAATTTTGCAAAATGACGCCGTAAGATATCGGACCGGAACTTGCTGTCGGGGTCAATGGGCGGGGCTAACGGAAAAGTGGGCGGTATAAGCGATTGGTCAGTTGTATCAGAACAAAAATAGACACAGAAATATTGAACACTTATTCCTTTATTGACCAATCGCCGCTGTCAAATCGAGAAACCAAGAAACCAATAAAATCATTTATTAAGCCCGGAATTAAGCTTTAAACTCCAACAATAGCCGCCATTTTGTCAAACGTTTTTATTTTTGGCGACTTTAACGTTTAAGTCGCCAACCAATTATTCTACTTACTTCTAACATGCTACTTGCCATATATTTCGCAAAATAACGCCGTAAAAATTAAGCGGAACTTCAGGCTATGGGAGGGGCCAAGGTAGTGGGTGGGTGGGGACAGTGATATCTCGAAAAGGAGAATTTCACAAACATGTCGAAGAAAGGAAAAAATTAGCTGCTGGAAAGTTGAGACGGAACTACTTTGTGAGAGATTAAATATAACAGTTCAGTAACCTCATGCCGCCGTCATAGCGTGGCCGGTAGCGCGTCAGACTCCCAATCTTCAATTATGGTATGTCATGGGTTCGATCTCCGGCGGCGGCATTTGTTTCCAATAAATGTATATATATACTTTATTATTCCTCCTTTAAAGAAGATAAGCATATACAATTACATTAATTAACAAACATTCGAACATTACAAGAAACATAAAACTAACATAGCATAACTACATGAGACAGTGCTACAAAACATATATAAACAATCATCTATATGTAACATACAAAACAAGTATTCATTTATTTACATTGAAATCGGTATGAAAACCTGGAGTTTACACTTTCGTATGATCTACTGTTAGGTACTCCAGCCGCCGCGATATGACTGCAATATTGTTAAAAATGGCGTTAAACCCCACTCAATCAATCAATCAATCAATCAACTGTTAATTCATTTGAAGAATTTTGTAAACCAACCGATATTCAAATACATACGGCACTGAAGAAGTTATTTCATACTTTTTTTCGAGTTCGTCTATCAATTTTATTGTATTCTAAAACTTGCTCATGAAAAAAAAAAGTTCAGTTATGAACTATTTTGTATTTTTGAGCCCATAGCAATTACACGAAAAATTTGTTCCAAACTGTGGGGAGGGAGGATTGCTTATTTTGGTGTATTTTTCTGTTATGATAATATTGAAATATAAGTAATGATAAGAAAGGTTTTGTTTTCTGTTAGATCAGAAACCAAACCCCTTTTATTTCTATTTGCAAAATCACGTCGTTTAAAATCGAAGTTAGACTTCCTTTCAGAGTCAATGGGCGGGATCAATGTAGTAAGTAGGAGGCACCAGCGATTGGTCAATTTGACATAATATGGGTGTCCTTAGCTTACCTTGTGTCAGGAGCAGAACCATCTTCATACACACGAGATCCTCTCGTGTAAGGCCGATCTTTACAAAGGTATATATTATTTCTATGATGATTTCCATTATCTCCTCTATCTGAGCCTCAACTCCCAAATTTAAATTCTTTCTCTGAAATAAACGCTTCAGGATTGTCTGAAAATATCAAAAAGGGATGATATAGATATATATTTTATTGTCGAGTACTAAGTACACAGTCATAATATACATTTGTGGTGTAATCTTAGGGTCGATGTAACTAAAATAAACAACTGGGATGTGACGAGTAGAAGAGTTCGACTGTAAAGAATATATAGAAGATAAGTGTTTGTTTCAGTGAAAGATCGATTTAGTTTCCACTGAATGAGCAGAAAAAAGCTACATTTTCACATGTGGTGGATGTACTCTAGTTGTTCAGAAAATGAAAGATAATTCGATCTTACACGAAGAAGGAACAGTTAACTCTATTTCTTAAATGCAAAAATAGACATATTACCTATTTAAGGGGATTTTATAAAAGCAAGTCATTCCGAACGAGAATTACTTTGCAACCTAATGACGTCATCAGTGTCTTTGGACCCGTGCAGACGACGTTCAGTAGCCCAAAGAAAGAAAGCAGGGATAAATGTACTAAAACAGTGAGTGTATCAATTTGATGATTTGACTTCTTTTTTTGTGAAATTATCGAGTGATAATCTACCTTGAAATCTCTCAACTCTACCGGAAAACGTTTAAGAAATTGGTGTGTATACAAATTTATTTCATAGTTACCGAATATCCTTGTCAGATATATTCATTGCACACGGACAAAATCGGACTGAACAGAATAACAATTCTGTATCATACATGTACTGCACTGATACGATTTGATAAGATGACATCATTTTCCCGATAAAATGACGTCACACCATATGATTTTATGACAGGTAGTTACTATTTAAACAAGTTTCTTTAACCTCTTTTTATCTTTTATAGTCAGAGTTCGTTTGTATGTGATAAATGGATTACCATAAAGTAGTAGTGATACAGAACAGATATTTTATTTTAAGACATAAAGCATATAAGCTCAAAGTCAAAATGTATAACTAACAAACAATGCGAAAACGGTCAATTGAATCAACAATTAATACAAAGTACTGTGTAGTAAAGAGACTATCTAAGTAACCAAATTAACAAGCACCGTGGAATACACATAGAATTACCATGGATTAGTTTTCTATCGAATAGAATTTTTTTCTTTCTTTTATAAGATAATTTTATAAAATGTGGACAATCTTATTGGTTGGTTTTTGTTATCTACATTGAGTAAATTCATAAAATTTCAACATATTTTGGCGGATTGTGTAAAATTGAGGCATATATTTGATCTTAGTTCAGTGTAATACGGACAAATTAATGTTATTTGAAATTCGTCTTCAATATCCTGTAAATGACATAATTCACAGATTCTATTATTTCTTTCGATATTTTGATGGCGACTAGTTTCAAGCTTTAAATCGTGTTAAAAAGGCTGATTTTCCCTATAAGGTTTCGTTGTGTTTTGTTTTCTAAAGCAGATAAATATTCTGACATTTCATAACAACTTTTCAGGTTTCGAAATAGCCAAAAGTCACCGAATCCTTGGGAATCTGATTTTTTAAAACTTTATTGCTCCAGTTTTTTTACATCAATTTTTTTCTATTTCCTGTCGTTGACGTTGTAAAACTACGTTTAGAATACAATTATTTATTTATTTTTATTTTTTTTTTTTTCGTATTATAGAGTTTCAACCAATACTCCATAATACGAATTTGTTGAGTCGCGTAGGGAAATTTCAGTCTCGTGAAATATCCAAATTCCCTACGCTGCTCGAATCCAATACAAGGTTTTGTATTACAACTTTAACATAACATTCCCAATGTATTCAAATAACGGTTCGTAATACCATTTCACTGTTTTCAATCTGTATTAAAAATTGTGTTCTGTAAGTAAGGGTCACGTATAACCCTTTAATTGAATACATCTGGTTTTCTTGTTTAGTTTTGTTGTTGTTTTCCTGGGATAATTTCACCAATTTTATTGTACTTGGGCTTGCATAGTGATAACTTGAAAGGTTTTTCTATATCTTGTTATTATTTGAGCATTTCACTAAAAAGTGAAATTCGTCCTCTTAATATCTTTTTCTGAATTTTGAGGAAGACCTTTCAAACGTTTGAATTCGTGAATGACTCCGACGATTATATTTAATTCTAAACAATCATTATAAAAAAGTATTTATCTATCACAACAAAATGTCGAAAATCAGTAAACTGTTGCATTTAAATTACTCTTTAGTTATAGATATAGTGATTTTTCAATTGCAGACATGTTAGTTTGAGTAAAATATACAATTTTATATATCTAAAATATATACGCATGACTAAATATTCGAAGAAAATGTTTTTTATGTGTATGAAAAATACCCATATTCATTCAATAACTTACATAATTTTAGACAATAATATCCTAACACCTTACCAGACGGCAAAATTTTAGCCATGTCTAAATTGAAAGGGTTGCAGACGATAATTGAACGTATATAAATTTTTCTGATTTTTTCATTTTTCCCCCGACGGCGGCACTCATCCTTTTCGACTATTTGTCTCTCACCAATGGGTCGATAATCGTAGACCTATGTGGGATAGCTGCTGGAGGCAAGGAAAGGATGGAATGGTAGTACTGGTGTGAGAAATACTAGGATTCCATTGTTAGGTGCTCCAGCCGCCGCGATATAACTGAAAGATTGTTGAAAGCGGCGTAAAACCCTATTCAAACAAACAAACAAATCATTTTTTTCCTTTTTTTTTTGGGGGGGGGGGTTGAAATCATTGTGAAAATGAAAAATTGCTTGTTG
This sequence comes from Fragum fragum, assembly GCA_946902895.1. Classification (NCBI taxonomy): domain Eukaryota; kingdom Metazoa; phylum Mollusca; class Bivalvia; order Cardiida; family Cardiidae; genus Fragum; species Fragum fragum. Next base: position 131,508 of record OX336374.1, on the reverse strand, counting down.
CAAGCGATTTTCTTCATTTTTCATACTATTTTCTACGCCATTTATCTTGATTGGAGTTAAAAAGCGTCATTGTAGGGGATTGGGTTTTATCTTGTATAGCAGATTCATATACTTTTTTGTAGTGTTAGAATTTACCAGTTTTAATAACTAACTAATCTGCCAATTAGTGGCCCCACCCACTTCTCCCTTTGGCCACGCCCACTGACTTCAACAGGAAGTCCCGCTTCGATATTCAGTTGCTTTATTATGCATAATTTATGGCAAGGAGCATGCAGCACAAACGCGAAAAGTTTGTTGGCGACCTAAACGTCGTAACTACAGCATCAATAAGCTGCAGTTACGACGTTTGAGTCACCAACAAAATGGGTTAATGAAAATTGCGGCCAATGTCGGAATTAAAAATACCTTTCTGGTCTAAATGACCGATTTCATTGGTCGACTTGCTATTTTGATTGACCAACGCGATTGGTCAGTTCAGCGTAAAGAGAAGTATAACTCGTAACATGTTAACAAGAATTAGCGCTTTTGACATTTAGGGAAATTTAGTGCGAAAATTATCAGTCGGACCTTAGATATTCACCCTTTTGCAGACGATAGAATTTTACACCGGTCAGAAACAAAGTTGGTTTGAATTGGAAAAATAAATGCCATTTCAGGTGGAAACTATTGTGAGAAAAGAAGAAATTGCTTGTTACAAGCAATTCTTCTTTCTCACAATGTTTTCATAAGCTGATTCCTGCCATGCGTTAAATGAGGGATTGTCTGCAATTTGGTTTAAAAAACTAAGATCGTTACTCTTCTTAATCTCCTTTGCAGGTGTATTTTATCAAGGTGACGGCTTAAAAAAGAGTAATTTCTTTCCCAATTTCATTTTAAAACACATTTATATAACAGGGAACTGACCATTCTAGAGTATTACCCCGTTTCTCATAATAACACTTAAATAGTCCAGTGATTATAACCCGTAAAATGTTTTTTTCTTTTTTCAACACCTCAGTTTAACATTCAAAATTTTGCATCCTATTTTGAATTAGTTTAACATTTATAAAAGACCAATTCTTGGAAAAAAAATTCTAATGATAACTGATAAAAGTTGTGCTCGGTTAGGGTTAGGTATTCATCAAAACAACAAATTGTGTACGTATGACTGAAATACTCCAAATACAAAGAAAGCCTTATCTCTGATCACTCTGATCACTCTATCAATAATTTACTATACTTCGATGTGCCAAAACAATTTATGAGAATCATATGCGATATACAATTTGACTATTTGATTAGAAATTGCTTTGTCATTTAGACGGGGTTTCTAGATAATAGATGATATACAGTTCATTACATGTATCATTCGCTAGAAGTTTGCAAACTTTTAAGTCTTCACTTCAAATGATCTTAAGCCTGTCTCACACAGAACACGGTTGGGCACACGGTTCCAATACGGTATACTCGGTTATACACGGGTTGACTGGTACGAGTATTGAGCTCCAACCGTGCCTGGGGATGAGTTGGTACGATTTAGACTCGAACGTAGCACGAGTATGTACGAACAAAGCACGGATATACTCGGTCAAGCAAGGTTTGTCACGGTTTGAACACGATTTGCAAACGATTTTCATACGATTGTTGTACTATTCCAAGTACGGTCTAGTACGGTCTGTTACGGCATGGTACGATTAAACACGACTTTTACTCGATTAACTAGACATTTACAGGGTTTACATACGGTCCCACTGACTTTTGTTCGAGTTTTGCTCGAATTATCACACATTCGTGTATGTTTTGATATAAATTGACTCCATTTGATGGCTTGGCTTCATAAATTTTCGAACTTTCAACAGAGAAGTTAGAAAAATGGCAGATGATAGAATAAGGGAATTAGAAATTATGATAAGACTGATAGACATTGAGATTATTTTGGCCAGAAGGCATGAGGGTAGACAAGAACAAGCCAACAGAATGAGAAGAAGAAAGAGGAAAGTTTGGACAAGAGAATGGCTCTTGGTGCCCCTTTTTGTATTCTCGTTGGGAGAATCTTCCATGGTAGTGATTCTTTTGGGGACCTTCTTCTTCTTTGGAGGCATTAAGTAGCAAGTACTCTGTTGTTTCAAGGTTTCAGCAGGTAGTTGTGTTTTCTGTTGTGTTCGAGTGCTGTATGATCATACACGAGCTTTGCACAGACGTAGAGAGCGTTTCTGCTCGTTCTTGACCATGTATAATTCGTACTTGAACCGTATTGGTCGTACTGCGATCGTAGGAAACCGTATTAGTCGTATGGCGATCGTATAAAAACCGTGTGTACACTCGTGTGAATCGTACGGTGATCGTGTAACATTCGAGTGTTAATTCGGGTGTTGGATGTAGGACTTGGGAACGGTTTCACACGATTCCATACGATTTATATACGATATTGACACGGTTGAGCTCACTCGTGGAGTGGACTTCATGTGCGGTTGTATATACGGTCTCGCACGGTCTCACACGGACTCTCAGGGTCTTGAACGATCACTAATACGATCATACACGGACATGGCACCCGTGCGAGTTTTTTAAAAGTTTTAAAAATCATACACGGCTTTCACGGATACAATCGAATGGCCCGAGTGTAACTCGGATAAGGCCACGGTTGGTTCGGTTGTATGTACGGTTTACACGGGTGGCCAACCGTATAAGCCGTGTGTTCTGTGTGGGACAAGCTTTAGGGTAATTGAATGCATGGATTCGTTAGTACAGTGAAGCTAATCAAATTGACCAATTGGTCCCGCCCAGTTACTCCGTTGGCCCCACCCACTGACTCCGATATAAAATTCAACTTCGACTTTAAACGGCTTTATTTGCAAAATTTATGGCAGGTAGCATGTAACAAAAAGTAGTTACGTTGGCGACAGTTCGTTCATTTACATTCGATAATAGCATTGAGATATCGCGTGGCTTTGATGACACTATCATGATAGTACAAGAGCAGAATGGCTATAATGCAAGAGGAAAATGATGATACGCGATAGTAAATGGTGATACAGTATATCAAAATGATAATACACAATAGCACAATGGTGATACACGAGAGTAAACTGGTGATACACGATAATAAAATGGTGATACACGATAGTACAATGGTGAACCATGATAATAAATGGTGTTATACAATAGTAATATGGTGATACACGATAGCAAAATGTTAGTACAATGTTGACCCACGATACTAAAAGGATGATACAAAAAGAGTAATGGTGATGCACGATAGAAAATGGTGATATACGATAGTAAAATGGTGGAGCATGATAACAAAATGATGATACACGATAGTACAATTGTGACAAACGATAATAAAATGGTGATATAGGAAAAATGGTGACATAAAATATGGTGAAACTTGATAGTAAAAAGGTGATAAAAATTAGTAAATGGTGATAAACGCCAGTCAAACGGTGATACACGATAGTAAAAATGTGATACAAGATAGTACAATGGTGAAACAGGATATTAAAATTTTGATAAGGATTGTAAAATGGTTATTCACGAAAGTAAAATGGTGATACACGATAGTAAAATTATGATACAGGATAAATTGTGAAACAGGATAGTAAATTGGTGATACACGATAGTAAAATGGTGATACAAGATAGTAAAATTGTGATACAGGACAAATTGTGAAACAGGAAAGTAAATTGGTGATACTGGATATCGGATAGTAAAATGGTGATACACGATAGTAAGATCGTTAAATATGAAAATAAAATAGTGATACACGATAGTAAGATCGTTAAATATGATAAAAAAATAGTGATACACGATAGTAAGATGATGATACACGATAGTAAAATGGTGATAAACGAAAGTAAAATGGTGATACACGATATAAAAATGGTGATAAACGATAGTAAGATGGCGATACACGACAGTAAGATGATGATACATGATAGTACAATGGTGGTACACGATAGTAAAATGGTGATACACGATAGTACACTGGTGAAACAAGATAGTACAATTTTGAAACACGATAGTAAAATATTGATACACAAAAGTAAATTGTGATACACGATAGTACAATGATGATACAGGAGAGTACAATGCCGATACACGATAGTAAAATGGTGCTAGACGATAGTTAAATGGTGATACACAATAGTTGAGAGATCACGATGCGATTGCACATGTTTGTTAATGTCCTTGCTGAATTTCGCGTTATCGTCAATGCACTCTCACGATCTCACCATCGTCCTTCGATCCTCGTGTTTTATTTCCATATAATTATCATTTAGCGCTGGTCCTCACTGCACTCCGTTGTTGTCAGCTTTATACTTTCGGTATTAATACGAGATAGGGAATTTCATAAGAGTAAGTGAAATTTGTATTAAGTAGAGAATCAAAAAAATATCGGCAAGTCTGAGCACATCATGCCAAAGGCTTCTTTGAAATTGAGTTGTCCATATTAAAGGTGGGTATCGATGGTTTTTTTGTTTTTGTTGTTGTTGTTGTTTTTTTTTTTTTTTTTTTTTTTTAATTTCATAGATTTTGATTATTCTTATTCCCTCTCATATATTATTTCAATACAATATTCTGAAAATGTAGTTTTGCGAAAATTAGAGAACGTTCATCTGAATTAACCAGGGTATTTCCCGTATAACTTATGTAGGTTGTTAATCTATTTTTTATCAAACCGAGACAGTTGCAAAGAATACCAGGTAATTCACGCGATGCGTATAATGGTGGAATCCCGCATTCAGTTTGAATTTGCTCGAACCAACGTCATCATTACGTCATAAGGAGTTATGTTCGATAGATGTAAAGATTCAGTAAAGATTCAGTATGGGGTTATGTCCGATAGACGAAAAGATTAACAGAAGGAGTTATGCTCGATAGACGTAAAAATTTAGTAGAGATAAAGTAAAGATTCTGTAAAGATCAGTCCAAAACTTAGCGTTAATACGTTAAAACGTTAGCTTCAATACGAATATAGGCACGTATCCAATTCGCTCGTCAAACTGTTACCTTTCGTTGACTTTGGGTCATATGCAAATCTGATCATGCGGTGTCGAAAATCGAATTCAATGAAATCTAATAATAACCTCGAATTCCGCTGAACCTTTCCCATATAACCATAGGAAGCTCTTCTAAGCCTATCAGATAACCGCGAAGACAATATCTGACTCAATTTTAAGTGTTCAGCGCCCGTTTGAGTTTATTATTGGGCAATTTGCAAATTTTTCTTATCAGAAACATCGATACCACTCTTTTACAACAAATAGCATACCTTAGTCCATATTTCAGTTGGCATAGAGGTTACGTGTGTGTATTTTAGCTATTTCGTAGATAGAAGTTCGTTTTATGTTTTATGCGAATGTCAAATGATAATAAAGAAAAAACTCTTTTGTAGAGTTTATTCTATAGAAAAAATGCAAATTCTAGATTTATTGCACACGAAATTTTACCCTGAGGGAGTATTACACCTAGTTTAAACCATTATGTTAAGCAACCTAAAACATGTGAAAATACTTTTCCAATGAGTTAAAAGCTTGCCATTTCCACAAAAGTATGCACATCTCATCCCGTCAGAATGGAAATAACGAACTGACTCTATTATAAGACGAAGTTTAGATGTTTGGATGCATATTATGAGAATCCCGTGTTTAAGTTCAGTATTTTTTCTAGATTCCAACGAAATTCCCCAGCGCCACACTATATACGGATGGATGACCACGCCCGAAGAACATTCGACAAGGCAGTTTGACTAAGGTATTAAACGGTGTTAGTTTGCATAACTAAATGTCTGAAACATTAAACACACACACACACACAAATCGTTAGTTGGCGACCTAACCGTCTTAACCCATTCCTAAACACAAAATTCTAGATTGGTCCAAACTAAAAGCGGTTGCAGACGACAATGGGTATTGGATATAATTTGAAATGAAACCATCCTTTGTGAAAGAAAATATTGTGGGAAGGGAGAAACTGCTTGTGGAAAGCAATTTCTTCTTCTTCCACGATGTTTTCCAATGTATAAAATACAGCGATGTAAAATCCCGGGTTTGTACAGAAAAGGGTTAACTTTTGACTAAAAGATTAATTCGATTATTCAATCGAACTTTTGGTTTGACAGACAACGGCTTTTCGACAGCTGTGGACACACAACTATGGATAATTTATTTTCAAAAACATACCTTCATCTGTCTAAGAAATTCTTTATAAAGCCTGTCAGATGGAACACCTTTTAGTGTGGTTCCCTGAAGAGCAACTGATGCTGTTGTTATTAACACCGTGAGCTCAAACCATCTCTCACATAACATATCTGAATAGACTTCCGATGGAATATCGTAAAGGATCGGCAAACGATCTACCCAGTCTTCTAGCTTTTTGACCATCTTGTCACCAAGGGCGCATAAAGTCGCACCAATGCGTTCGAAAGATTGTTCAAAGATGTCTTCCAAATCAACCAAGTCGTCCATATCCAGAGCGACATCACACTCGATTAACTTTTGTATATCTGAAAAGTATTTGAAGCACTTTTTCTTTCTAGTCGAATCCATGGACATTGTCATGTTACTATATGTACCGAAACTGTTAAATATATTAGTCGGAGGTCCACTTTCTATTGGACTTCCGAAACGTTTAATCTTTGGATAAGCGCCATATACATTTTCTAGATACTTTTCAGAGTATTGATCATTTCCAAGCTTACTATGCAGTAATAATTCATCTCTGATCTGCCGAAACGTTCCGTAGTTTCTACAATTAGTTGAATTTGTATTACAAATAGCGTCTCCTTGACAGGATAAATGTTTTCGAGTATCCAAGTCAAACTTACTGATAGATAACAGTTTTTGATCTTCGGGTAAGATTGGTGATTCGTGAAAGTCTCCTTCGCCATTTTCTTCTGGGCTGCATATTCGAAACTCTGGTATTCTATTTAGAAACATTCCTTTAATTTCACCGGGCCCTTTATCCTGGTCACTATTAGAGGTGTCATCTCGGACGTGGTCGTCTTCATAATACCAACTTCCATCGCTAGTTTCTGATACAAATTCTTTGTACTCTTCAACATGGTCCTTCAATTCTTTATATTTTCCGATATAGGAATGCTCTGCAACTACTTCCCTCCATGTAGATACAATGAGTTCTGGATTAAGGTGAAACATTATAACAAAGTTATTTTGTTTTTCTAGGAAAAGACAACTTAAATTGAATCAGTATTTATCCTCTAAAACGCATAGATTGTGAAGAGCGGCGAAAATTCAAATGCTTCCGTACAAACTAAATGTAGCTCATTGCTGACTCATTGTTCAGAAAAGTAAGGTTTCTCACTAGTAACCTCGGACAACATTGAACGTATAATTCAAGTAGTAAATGAAATACTGTTGTTTTTATTCGCAAAGACACGTAGTCACTCCCCGAACTGGACAATATCCTTGAAAGAATTAGCACATCGGCATGCCTTATTTTGAATGACATATTGTGTAACATTGGTATAGGTTCAATGGCAGGGTAAACGCACTTACAGTCTTTTTGATTCAAGCATTTATCACTCGGTTGTCTTTTCGAAAAATGTGCACTTCCAAGAATTTAGCGCATGTGAATCAAGATCACGTGGACCTTGAAAGATATTCTGCGGAAGTACTCACGTTTTTTGGACCCGCATATTTATTTGGTTTTTTTTTCAAATTGATCATATACCATGGAAACTACTTGATAAGCAGAATGTGTTCCAAACTACTAATCTTCATCTTCATTAATTTTTTTTAAGATAAATTGCTGTTGCACCCCAGTGTGAAAAGTACTGATACGCCATACGCCATATCCATGTATATAAATGTTTGCGATTTTGAACTAAACATTATGCACAAACCCATCTTAAATCTATACAGAGGTTTTCAAATACAATCTTTACTGGTGATCAAAAGACACAGAACTTAAAATGATAGTTCCATATTCGACTTCCCACATTTACATCACACAAACCCATAGAAGTTACATTCTCGCTGAGCCATGGTTAAAACAACCATGACTAAGGTTACTGCGTTAGATCTATAGATACTAAGACAGTGGTTGTACCAGTATAATAAAAATGTTGTTCAATGAAATTGAAAAAAAGAACTGCATTTGAAATTTCACGTGCCCAACTGTTCATAAAATGTTGTATGTACTGGCAGATAATTGCCATTAGAAACGTTCTTTGCTTTAACAATACGAAGAACTTAATAAATCATAGACGATGACGAAGAGATCGATAACTTGTTTCTGCGCTAGACAGACTAGACGGCTCTCCGCTGTCAAATAAATAATCGTTTGAATCAAAACAATCTAATGTAAAATTGTATAAAATTTAATCTCTAATAAGCATTTTTGTTGGTTTGGTAACATAGACGTCGTTATTCACGCTGAGGTTGCCCAGTAACGATTTCCTTTTAATTTTACGCCTCTTACAAGTTATTTACAAACTAGCGTCGTGTATAACCTAATAATTATATAAGTGAATTTAGGAAATAAAGACTACTTTGCCTATCATAACTAAGGTTCAACAAATCGATGCCTATGATGGATTACTGATTTCAAAATTACATCAGTCAACCTGATCTGTTGGAGGTCAGTGGACATTGCCAGTGATTTCAATAAGTTACCAATGACATCACCGTATGCTTCACACGTGGCCTAGCAACGAGTGACATAACCGTTTATTGATCACGCTGTCCTAGGTTAACCGATAATAAACGAAAATCAAACGACAGTATACATGTATTATAGATTTACACTTCATTGAAGTGTGTGAAGTTGGCAGGACATTAGACATTAGACATTCGACCGAATGTCTAACTGGAAAATTAGACATTCAAATATCAATGTCTAACTGCCCAATAAGACATTAGACATTCGATTAGACATTCGACCAAACCCGTTTTTGAATGTCTAACTGCCCAATTAGACATTAGACATTCGATTAGACATTCGACAAAACCCGTTTTTGAATGTCTAACTGCCCAAATAGACATTAGACATTCGATGAGACATTCAACGAAACCAATTTTTGAATGTCTAACTGCACAATTAGACATTAGACATTCGATTAGACATTCGACCAAACCCGTTTTTGAATGTCTAACTGCCCAATTAGACATTAGATATTCGATTAGACATTCGATCAAACCCGTTTTTGAATGTCTAACTGCCCAATTAGACATTAGACATTCGATTAGACCTTCGACCAAACCCGTTATTGAATGTCAAACTGCCCAATTAGACATTAGACATTCGATTAGACATTCGATCAAACCCGTTTTTGAATGTCTAACTGCCCAATTAGACATTAGTCATTCGATTAGACATTCGACCAAACCCGTTTTTGAATGTCTAACTGCCGAATTAGACATTAGACATTCGATTAGACATTCGACCGAACCCGTTTTTGAATGTCTTTCTGCCCAATTAGACATTAGACATTTGATTAGACATTCGACAAAACTCGTTTTTGAATGTCTAACTGCCCAATTAAACATTAGACATTCGATTAGACATTCGACCAAACTCGTTTTTGAATGTCTAACTGCCCAATTAGACATTAGACATTCGATTAGACATTCGACCAAACCCGTTTTTGAATGTCTAACTGCCCAATTAGACATTAGACATTCGATTGGACATTCGACCAAACTCGTTTTTGAATGTCTAACTGCCAAATTAGACATTCGATTAGACATTCGACCAAACCCGTTTTTGAATGTCTAACTGCCCAATTAGACATTAGACATTCGATTAAACTCGTTTTTGAATGTCTAACTGCCCAATTAGACATTAGAAATTCGATTTGACATTCGACCAACCCCGTTTTTGAATGTCTAACTGCCCAATTAGACATTAGACATTCGATAAGACATTCGACCAAATCCGTTTTTGAATGTCTAACTGCCCAATTAGACATTAGACATTCGATTGGACATTCGACCAAACCCGTTTTTGAATGTCTAACTGCCCAATTAGACATTAGACATTCGATTAGACATTCGACCAAACCCGTTTTTGAATGTCTAACTGCCCAATTAGACATTAGACATTCGACCAAACCCGTTTTTGAATGTCTAACTGCCCAATTAGACATTAGACATTCGATTTGACATTCGACCAACCCCGTTTTTGAATGTCTAACTGCCCAATTAGACATTAGACATTCGATAAGACATTCGACCAAACCCGTTTTTGAATGTCTAACTGCCCAATTAGACATTAGACATTCGATTAGACATTCGACCAACCCCTTTTTTAAATGTCTAACTGCCCAATTAGACATTAGACATTCGATTAGACATTCGACCAAACCCGTATTTGAATGTCTTACTGCCCAATTAGACATTAGAATAGACATTCGACCAAACCCGTTTTTGAATGTCTAACTGCCCAATTAGACATTAGACATTCGATTAGACATTCGACCAAACCCGTTTTTGAATGTCTAACTGCCATATTAGACATTAGACATTCGATTAGACATTCGACCAAACCCGTTTTTGAATGTCTAACTGCCCAATTAGAAATTGGACATTCGATTAGACATTCGACCAAACCCGTTTTTGAATGTCTAACTGCCCAATTAGAAATTAGACATTCGATTAGACATTCGACCAAACCCGTTTTTGAATGTCTAACTGCCCAAATAAACATTAGACATTCGATTAGGCATTCGACCAAACTCGTTTTTGAATGTCTAACTGCCCAATTAGACATTAGACATTCGATTAGACATTCGACCAAACCCGTTTTTGAATGTCTAACTGCCCAATTAGACATTAGAAATTCGATTAGACATTCGACAAAACTCGTTTTTGAATTTCTAACTGCCCAATTAGACATTAGACATTCGATTGGACATTCGACCAAACCCGTTTTTGAATGTCTAACTGCCCAATTAGACATTAGACATTCGATTGGACATTCGACCAAACCCGTTTTTGAATGTCTTACTGCCCAATTAGACATTAGACATTTGATTAGACATTCGACAAAACTCGTTTTTGAATGTCTAACTGCCCAATTAAACATTAGACATTCGATTAGACATTCGACCAAACTCGTTTGTGAATGTCTAACTGCCCAATTAGACATTAGACATTCGATTAGACATTCGACCAAACCCGTTTTTGGATGTCTAACTGCCCAATTAGACATTAGACATTCGATTGGACATTCGACCAAACTCGTTTTTGAATGTCTAACTGCCAAATTAGACATTCGATTAGACATTCGACCAAACCCGTTTTTGAATGTCTAACTGCCCAATTAGACATTAGACATTCGATTAAACTCGTTTTTGAATGTCTAACTGCCCAATTAGACATTAGAAATTCGATTTGACATTCGACCAACCCCGTTTTTGAATGTCTAACTGCCCAATTAGACATTAGACATTCGATAAGACATTCGACCAAATCCGTTTTTGAATGTCTAACTGCCCAATTAGACATTAGACATTCGATTGGACATTCGACCAAACCCGTTTTTGAATGTCTAACTGCCCAATTAGACATTAGACATTCGATTAGACATTCGACCAAACCCGTTTTTGAATGTCTAACTGCCCAATTAGACATTAGACATTCGACCAAACCCGTTTTTGAATGTCTAACTGCCCAATTAGACATTAGACATTCGATTTGACATTCGACCAACCCCGTTTTTGAATGTCTAACTGCCCAATTAGACATTAGACATTCGATAAGACATTCGACCAAACCCGTTTTTGAATGTCTAACTGCCCAATTAGACATTAGACATTCGATTAGACATTCGACCAACCCCTTTTTTAAATGTCTAACTGCCCAATTAGACATTAGACATTCGATTAGACATTCGACCAAACCCGTATTTGAATGTCTTACTGCCCAATTAGACATTAGAATAGACATTCGACCAAACCCGTTTTTGAATGTCTAACTGCCCAATTAGACATTAGACATTCGATTAGACATTCGACCAAACCCGTTTTTGAATGTCTAACTGCCATATTAGACATTAGACATTCGATTAGACATTCGACCAAACCCGTTTTTGAATGTCTAACTGCCCAATTAGAAATTAGACATTCGATTAGACATTCGACCAAACCCGTTTTTGAATGTCTAAGTGCCCAATTAGAAATTAGACATTCGATTAGACATTCGACCAAACCCGTTTTTGAATGTCTAACTGCCCAAATAAACATTAGACATTCGATTAGGCATTCGACCAAACTCGTTTTTGAATGTCTAACTGCCCAATTAGACATTAGACATTCGATTAGACATTCGACCAAACCCGTTTTTGAATGTCTAACTGCCCAATTAGACATTAGAAATTCGATTAGACATTCGACAAAACTCGTTTTTGAATTTCTAACTGCCCAATTAGACATTAGACATTCGATTGGACATTCGACCAAACCCGTTTTTGAATGTCTAACTGCCCAATTAGACATTAGACATTCGATTGGACATTCGACCAAACCCGTTTTTGAATGTCTAACTGCCCAATTAGACATTAGACATTCGATTAGACATTCGACCAAACCCGTTTTTGAATGTCTAACTGTCCAATTAGACATTAGACATTCGACCAAACTCGTTTTTGAATGTCTAACTGCCCAATTAGACATTAGACATTCGATTGGACATTCGACCAAACCCGTTTTTGAATGTCTAACTGCCCAATTAGACATTAGACATTCGATTGGACATTCGACCAAACCCGTTTTTGAATGTCTAACTGCCCAATTAGACATTAGACATTCGATTAGACATTCGACCAAACCCGTTTTTGAATGTCTAACTGTCCAATTAGACATTCGACCAAACTCGTTTTTGAATGTCTAACTGCCCAATTAGACATTAGACATTCGATTGGACATTCGACCAACCCCGTTTTTGAATGTCTAACTGCCCAATTAGACATTAGACATTCGATTGGACATTCGACCAAACCCGTCTTTGAATGTCTAACTGCCCAATTAGACATTAGACATTCGATTGGACATTCGACCAAACCCGTTTTTGAATGTCTAACTGCCCAATTAGACATTAGACATTCGATTAGACATTCGACCAAACCCGTTTTTGAATGTCTAACTGCCCAATTAGACATTAGAAATTCGATTAAACTCGTTTTTGAATGTCTAACTGCCCAATTAGACATTAGACATTCGATTGGACATTCGACCAAACCCGTTTTTGAATGTCTAACTGCCCAATTAGACATTAGACATTCGATTAGACATTCGACCAAACCCGTTTTTGAATGTCTAACTGCCCAATTAGACATTAGACATTCGATTAGACATTCAACCAAACCCGTTTTAGAATGTCTAACTGCCCAATTAGACATTAGACATTCGATTAGACATTCGACCAAACTCGTTTTTGAATGTCTAACTGCCCAATTAGACATTAGACATTCGATTAGACATTCGACCAACCCCGTTTTTGAATGTCTAACTGCCCAATTAGACATTAGACATTCGATTAGACATACGACCAAACCCGTTTTTGAATGTCTTACTGCCCAATTAGACATTCGATTGGACATTCGACCAAACCCGTTTTTGAATGTCTAACTGCCCAATTAGACATTAGACATTCGATTAGACATTCGACCAAACCCGTTTTTGAATGTCTAACTGCCCAATTAGACATTAGACATTCGATTAGACATTCGACCAAACCCGTTTTTGAATTTCTAACTGCCCAATTAGAAATTAGACATTCGATTAGACATTCGACCAACCCCGTTTTTGAATGTCTAACTGCCCAATTAGACATTAGACATTCGATTAGACATTCGACCAAACCCGTTTTTGAATGTCTAACTGCCCAATTAGACATTAGACATTCGATTAGACATTCGACCAAACCCGTTTTTGAATGTCTAACTGCCCAATTAGACATTAGACATTCGATTAGACATTCGACCAAACCCGTTTTTAAATGTCTAACTGCCTAACATTAGATCAGATATTCGACCAAACCCGTTTTTGAATGTCTAACTGCCAAATTAGACTTTGGAAAATAGGAAGACTTAACACTTTTGAAACATAACATATCAAAATTCCTTTGCGTATTGCATTAAATACACTTAAGTTTCTTTAATCAAATAAACGTTCTTTTAAAGATGCTTTTAAGCGATTGAAAGATAAAATTATTGACTTTCAACACTTTAGATGTCTTTTAACTCATTCGTTCTGATGTCAGTTTGACGCTTATTTCATCTACAAATTGATTGTAAATTTTGCCATACCCTATACCAAACGGAACATTTTCACCAAAATCGATAATTTAATCCAAATTACCGATTGATTGTTATTGTTTTCCGATGACAAAGATGAACAATTTATGATTAGAATTTCAAACGGTTTCATCCAAAGACTTCATAATTCTTTTTAAATCTATCATTGCACGTCGAAAAAGCTGATAAGTATGCTGATCAATGTCTAGGCCAAAGATTTGGTCAAGGTAACCGGACAATAGCCCCTCCGGACAATATCCGCTTCCATGTTTTTTGACATGGCGGACATTTTCCCCTACCTAAATTTAACAGGGCGGACATTAGCCCCTTCGCCATTCTGACAGGGCGGACAAAATCCCCTTCCACATATTAACATGACGGACAATATCCCCTTCATCGTTTTACTACTGTGGACAAAAGCCCCTTTCTGTAATATATCACAGACAATTCACGGTTTCTGGATTGGATATAATTCCGGTATTTCACATGAAAACCAGTCAAAGATTGTAAAAATTATAATAATAATCAATGAAATACTCTGATTCTACTGGCGACTGATATGTTGTAAAAAAAACTCATACAAAATTGTAGCTACGATGTTTCGGTCTCATACCAACACCATGTATACAAAAGAGAAAAAGATAAGATCATATGGAAAAGGTAATAATATAGCTAATATTTAGCATGTTCTATTTTGTTAAGTCGGATTTATATCTTCGAGTGTCAGGACAACATATTTCCAGATGGCTTCGAATAGTAAAAAGTTAACACGAGGTTCATTTTAAAGAAACATGCTGGTAAAGAGGGACAAGCTCCTCTTTGCCTTTACCATGACGTTTTCTAGAAAACAAATTTTATGGAGACGCTCGCATAGAAGTGTGCAAAAGTATTCAGTTAAAAATTGAGCACTGGCTTATTATTCAATAAAAAGAAGAGTAAAATTTATATTAATCTGGGCTTATTGTTCGTTTCGTTACTTAAGCCCGAAGAAACTTGGTACAATTTTACGAAGGGGATAATGTCCGCCGATCGAGGGGATGGTGTCCGCCATGCCCAATTAGACATTCGAATAGACATTCTACCAAACCCGTTTTTAATGTCTTACTGCCCAATTAGACATAAGACATTCGATTAGACATGTTATCATAAAGTTAAAAAAATACGAGTAATCAAATAAAGTCAACATTATATCGAATGTCAAATTTTTCATGAAAAAACAAGAAACCCGTTTAAAACAACAATAACAACAACAAAACAAATGGACATGCTTCTTTTTCAGAAAATTCTGTTCAAAAATAGTTTTTTTTAAATTTCACAATATATAACATATTTTTCCACTGCTTAAAGTGAAAAACAACATAATTAACGCAATTGTCGTATTAGAATATATATACATGTAAATATGACCAGCTGATGGTAGAAAATCATTAAGTAGAACGGTGAAACCTTTACCAATTTTCTGTTAAGTTTCTGTCACACTACAGCGTATAGCACCAACGTACGCCGACGTATGAGAAATTCAGTCTGTACGTTGGTGTACATTGCATACGTTGGGCATAAGTTTTGCATACTACTCTTAGTACGCTGTCATACGCTGGCATACGTCGTCGTAAGTCGAGTATGTTGAAAAATTGTGTGCATGCACAAAATTTCCAACGTATGCCGACGTATGGATAGTACGTTACTCATAAGTTTCATGTACGCTACTTATAAGTAATGCATAGGTTCATGTACGTTACATGAAAGTTACTCATACGTTCGCATACGTTGCCATACGTAAAAGTCTATTGGACGCTTGTGTAGCGTGTGCTTAGCGTATGCATAACGTGTTTGTAACCTACAAGCAACGTACTCCTAACTTATGGGTAACTTATTCCAAACGTTCATCGACGTATTGAGCGTATGTCCGACGCACTGGGAGGGTACTCAGCGTACTTTGAACGTATGTAGAACGTACTGAACGTATTTGTAACTTACGGGTAGCGTATCTGCAAGCGTTCTGAGCTCATCTTGTACAAATTTGGTACACATGAGTAAATCATACCACTCAGATTGGTGAGAAATGGAAGACCATGAGAGACTTAGACGAGAATATCAGCTAGCCATATTGAATCACCAAAATAATGTGATTGAAGCTGCTTTGTATGTGGCTAGTAGGATCCGAATAAGAAGAGGCCAACGCTTCTGTCTGTCGTTTTTAGTATGTGACGAGTTCGAGTCAGACGGAGCAATAGAGACTACAGTTTCGTTCACAGACGCCACTGAAGAAGCATTTGAGTCCGAACGAGGGCGGTTTTGATCATCATTGTCCGAATGCTGGTTATTTCCGTTATCGTCTGTCTGTTTATGAGATAGGGAAATCGCCGAACGTGTAGGCGCTGGTGTTTTCTTTGCGCGGCCTCTTCCCGAGTTTTTCTAATCGAATGTCTAATGTCTAATTGGGCAGTTAGACATTCAAAAACGGGTTTAGTCGAATGTCTACTCGAATGTCTAATGTCTAATTGGGCAGTAAGACATTCAAAAACGGGTTTGGTCGAATGTCTAATCGAATGTCTAATTGGGCAGTTAGACATTCAAAAACGGGTTTGGTCGAATGTCTAATCGAATGTCTAATTGGGCAGTTAGACATTCAAAAACGGGTTTGGTCGAATGTCTAATCGAATGTCTAATGTCTAATTGGGCAGTTAGACATCCAAAAACGGGTTTGGTCGAATGTCTAATCGAATGTCTAATGTCTAATTGGGCAGTTAGACATTCAAAAACGGGTTTGGTCGAATGTCTATTCTAATGTCTAATTGGGCAGTAAGACATTCAAAAACGGGTTTGGTCGAATGTCTAATCGAATGTCTAATGTCTAATTGGGCAGTTAGACATTCAAAAACGGGTTTGGTCGAATGTCTAATCGAATGTCTAATGTCTAATTGGGCAGTTAGACATTAAAAAACGGGTTTTGTCGAATGTCTAATCGAATGTCTAATGTCTAATTGGACAGTTAGACATTCAAAAACGAGTTTGGTCAAATGTCTAATCGAATGTCTAATGTCTAATTGGGCAGTAAGACATTCAAAAACGGGTTTGGTCGAATGTCTAATCGAATGTCTAATGTCTAATTGGGCAGTTAGACATCCAAAAACGGGTTTGGTCGAATGTCTAATCGAATGTCTAATGTCTAATTGGGCAGTTAGACATTCAAAAACGGGTTTGGTCGAATGTCTATTCTAATGTCTAATTGGGCAGTAAGACATTCAAAAACGGGTTTGGTCGAATGTCTAATCGAATGTCTAATGTCTAATTGGGCAGTTAGACATTCAAAAACGGGTTTGGTCGAATGTCTAATCGAATGTCTAATGTCTAATTGGGCAGTAAGACATTCAAAAACGGGTTTTGTCGAATGTCTAATCGAATGTCTAATGTCTAATTGGGCAGTTAGACATTCAAAAACGGGTTTGATCGAATGTCTAATCGAATGTCTAATGTCTAATTGGGCAGTTAGACATTCAAAAACGAGTTTGGTCGAATGTCTAATCGAATGTCTAATGTCTAATTGGGCAGTTAGACATTCAAAAACGGGTTTGGTCGAATGTCTAATCGAATGTCTAATGTCTAATTGGGCAGTTAGACATTCAAAAACGGGTTTGGACGAATGTCTAATCGAATGTCTAATGTCTAATTGGACAGTAAGACATTTAAAAACGAGTTTGGTCAAATGTCTAATCGAATGTCTAATGTCTAATTGGGCAGTTAGACATTAAAAAACGGGTTTGGTCGAATGTCTAATCGAATGTCTAATGTCTAATTGGGCAGTTAGACATTCAAAAACGGGGTTGGTCGAATGTCTAATCGAATGTCTAATGTCTAATTAGGCAGTTAGACATTGATATTTGAATGTCTAATTTCCCAGTTAGACATTCGGTCGAATGTCTAATGTCTAATGTCCTGCCAACTTCACACACTTTTTGCATTGCTCAAAAATATAAATTCACCAAAATGATCATTTTTGTTGTTGATGATTTTTCTTTTGTTTATTCAGACGTTTGATGCATAAATCATGTTATTGTACTCATAATAAAGTCAAATTACGATGTTTTAGCTACACACAGTTTAAGGATTTAAAGCTCTATTACTAATGTGACGCGACGAGCAAAAAAAGGTAACTTTTGAAATGCGACAAATATCGACCCTGGCCAAAATTTCCGGGCTGTTGATTAAATAATTGTACGTGGTTTAACGCCTTTTTAACAATAGTTCAGTCATTTCACGGCGGTTGGAGCACCTAACCATGGATTCGTGGTATTTGTCACACCAGTACTACCTCTACATCTTTTCTGAGACTCCAGCTGCCAATCCCTCAACTAGGATCTTTTTTGTTATCTAAAATGACTATTCTACGTGTAAACGTAAAGTATAATCATTATCAAAATGTGATCTGTTTGACCTCAGATGAATCCAATAATTCTTTCGAGTTTTCATTCCAAGGAACAACTGGGATTTTTCTTTTAGTATGATTGGTTCACTAAAATTGAAAAATCACTGGCCCCGCCCACTTTCTGCATTGGCCCATTGACTTCGATATCCGTTGTCTGCGCATGTCATACTCTCCGAAAATTGACCTGTCTTCGGGACCGTATCACTTATCCAGAATGGGATAAATATTACTACGTCGTACGCATAACTCCATAATATATCGACAAAATGTAGCAAGTGGATAATTGCAATAAAAACTACCATTGTCGATAAATCAAGCTTAATGGTCGCCTCATATTTATTAGAAAAATAATTATTTTGAATTGCGAAAGCATTCATGCCTTACCTGTGCTCTAAGAACAGGCTTAAAGAATGTGAAGCGTGCATTTCATGGGCGCTGACATTTTGAATGTAGTTCGACGGAATCGGCCGAGTTGTCACGAATGACACTACCCAGAATGCTCATGGTATTTGAAAATGCCACCCATCGGAAGATAACGCTTCGATAGCAAGTTCGACTTCGACTTTAAACGGCATTAATTTGCTGGATTTATTGTCAGTTGCAAATAAAAAAATAGAATGGTTAATTGGCGACCCTAAAGTCTTCACTCGTAACTACAGCTTTAATTAAGGACGTTAAAGTTGCGAAACCAATAAAAAACAAAAAAGGCACCTTATGTTGGAGTTCAAAACTCTTTTCTTGTCTAATGAAAGATTTCATTCCTCGACTGGTTATTTGATTGACAGCCGATCATTCGACAATTGACTGATCGGGTTGTCAATCAAGGAACCAATCGACCAATCAAATGATTCATTTAGATCAGAAGTGGACTTTGATTTGGCCGACAATTATGTGAAGCATGTTTGTTCGTTGTTCAATTTATCGCTACGATGCCTAGGTCCCTAACCAACCATTTTACTTTTTTGTTGCATAAATTTTGCAAAATCACGCCGTTTTCTTAAACCTAATGTCTATGTGGAACTTTCTGTTGGAGTTCAGTTTGCGGGATCAGCGATCCGCATTATTTACTTGAGTTAATCATAATGCAAAATTGTGACCCTTAATAAGCAACAATTATTCACTGTACTCAGCCGCTTCGGTCTTGAACAAAAAGATAAGAGCGATGTCTTATTCTATCAACGAAGTATATGCTCGGCTAAATCATTAGTCCCCGTAGGGTGGTCAATGCGACGAGAGAAGAGTTTTATTCAAATGACATAGCACAAGCGCCCATCAAGCGCAAAGTTAGGACAAATGCTCTGTGCGGCGTGTGGTGCAAGGCCTGTCACATTCGGTTAATATCTCTGCTCTCGCCACATTAACTTCTCCTTTGAACATGGGGCCCATCAGTGCACAGAGATTACTTGATTGTTTAACAAGGAACACATTTTAGCTATGTTATTTACTTTATTAAACAACAACAAAAGATAGATTGTCAGAAGGGCCTACTGAAACGGCGTGAACCCATTTCAATTTAAACGCTTTTAATGAGATCTTGACCGCTATTTGGGCGCTAGTTTTGCCAATATTTGACCATTGAAATAATAATAAATTATCAGGAGGCACCCTTTTACTTAAATACTATTTTTAGCTTTAATTAGGGCCGTTCTCTCAGTCTGCCATTTTGCTAGTCTTTCAGTCTACTAACTTCATATTGTCAGTCTGCCTGTCGGCTAGTCTGCTAACTTCACTTTGCCAGTCTGTTAGTCTGTCAGTCTGCTGGTTAGCCAGTCTGCAAGTGCATGTTGTTTTTTCATCAGACCAGCTGACTGAAACTATTACAGGAAATCAAGTAAGCCAGTTCGGGAGGATTAATGATGCCGCGCGAGGACCTTGTCACGGACTTTAGACACTACCTTCGTGTAATTGTCAAAGACAGAAGCAGAAGAGGACTTGCACCACATGTCGCACAGAGCATCGGTTGGAACTTTGTGCTGGATTAGACCCCTGTGCCATGTCATTGGAATAAAACCCTGCTGTCTCCACATTCAACACGAGTTGGGGACCAGTGATTCAGCCGAACATAGACTTTGTCGATTAAATAATACATTCCTACCATATTTTCGCCGAAGACCGAGGCGACTGTTCACGGGAGCGCCCTGTCCATAGGGATAACTTAATTGCTTATGAAGGGCCAAACTTATGCTTTGTAGTTGACTCAATAAAACAACAATAAAAAACAAATGGCAAACTTGCATGATATCCTTCTGAAACCTATTTCAAATCAAATGCTTTAATGAGATCTTGATCGCTTTTAAGGGGTTAAGTTTACCTTCACTAAAACAATATTTCAACGGATTAAAAGCATAATTACTCGTCAGCCTGCAGGTGTGATTGTCTACTAACTTTAGTATGCTAATCTGACAGTCTACAGCTCGTTTTCCAGTGCATATTTATATTACAATCAGACCAGATGTCTTTTTCCGCGACAGCAAAACTCAATTAAACAAGCTCGGACGGATATATGATGCCTTGTATAGGCCTTGTCACGTACATGAAACGCCACCCCGTGTATTCGTTAAAGATATCATTCGCACCGCACGTCACACAGAGCATTGGTAGGACATTTTTGCTGAATTGGGCACATGTTTCCCGTTATGGGAATAAGACTCTTTGTGCATTGACCACGCCTCGGAGAGCAGTAATGCCTCCGCACATCGACTTTCTCGATGGAAAAAGACACTACCCTTATCTTTTCGCCCAAGACCGAAGCGACTTTGTATACCGGCGCTCAATACACAGAGATAAGCTGGTTGACTTTAAAGAAATTCCGGATCCACCATTTCACTTAAAAACTGTTTTTAATAAGTTAAAAGGCCATCATAATGAACTCCGACTTGTCAGTCTTGTACTCTGCAAGCTTCACTCTGCCAGTCTGCCAGTCTGCTAGTCTGCTTACGTCACTCTGTCGGTGATTGACATGTATATTGTATGACATTATTCATTTCCGGTGTAAATTGATAAATTGATTGGTTGATCTATGTTTGATTGACAGTGCCGATACGTCATTTGTGATTGGTTCTTGACTTGACGATTCTCGTTTATGATGGTGAGCTACAATTTCATCAGTGAATATATGGCTAGGAAAGGGGATATTGTTCATAGTGAACAGTTTCCCTTCTTTTCTACCGTGGTGGTCCAACTCTTTAACTAATTACAAGACAGAAAAAAATTAGAGTGGACCAAAATTAAAGGAGTTCCAGACGAAATCTTCAAGCATATGAAATTTGATTTTTTTTCTTTTTTTTTTAGTAGAAAACATTGTGTATATTGAAGAAATTGCTTGATACGAGCAGTTTCTTCATTTTCCACAATGTTTTCTTAAGCTATTTTTCTTAGGGGTGTCTAAAAGCTTCATTTGGGTGGGTTTGTTTGTTTGTTTGAATGGGTATTTTCGCCGCTTTCAACAATATGTCAGTTATATCGCGGCGGCTGGAGCACCTAACAATGGAATCCTGGTATTTCTCACACTAGTACTTCCATTACATCCTTTCCTAGCCTCCAGCTGCTATCCCACATAGGTCTACGATTATCGACCCATTGGTGAGAGACAAATAGTCGGAAAGGATGAGTGCCGCCGTCGAATTGGGTGGGAATGGGTTAATTAAACATCCTTGTAGGTGCTCATCGGTTCAAATAGTTACAATGTACGCACTAAACTCAAATGTCAAATGTCATTGTTTAAAGGTTGTACAGACAGATCGCTGACCACGCCCACTGAACCCCGACAGGGAGTTCAATCTAAATATAGAACGGCGTTATTTTACCAAATTTATGATTAATAAGATTTAACTAGGAATCAGCTGGTTGGCGACCTCAATGTCGCAGCTAAAGCTTTAATAAGCTATAGTTACGACGTTTAAGTTGCCAATCCAACAAAAATGCTTCACATATTTGTCGATCAATGACGAAGTTACAAGTTAACTTCCTGTGTGAATGATTCATTTGATTGGTTGAATGAACTTTGATATACAGTCGAAATCCTTCAGTTGATAGCTCCTGTTGCACTTCCAACCAGACATGAAACCGAGGCTCTCCTATTTATTTATGTCTCTGTCTAAAAATTTTGTACACTAACGTCGTTTGATATCTAAATCGAACTATATCTTGATAGGTCAGTTAGCGTAGCGAGTGATCCGTCACTAAAATCAATTCACCATTTGGCCTAGAATAAAATATCATTGTTTAACTAATGCGAGTTTGTTGGGTCAAAATTACCGAGTATCATTTACATATTGATTAAATTTGTAATATATAACTTGTATCTTCACAAACAATTCCGCAATTGAGGCATCGAGAAAAACAATTATGTGATAAAAAATGAAATTGTTTAACGCAAATTAAACATTTCCCGTAAATTTTACTACAATCAACGGCGCTTTTTTATTGATACTTTCCATTTTTGTCAGCAACTTCTTTCAGTCTGGATCAGTCTGGTGTTAAGGAACACTTTAAGTGTCAAATGGTCCGTTGTCTCCATAATTAAGGAACTTTTCGGTTTAAAGCGAAAATAACATATTGGTCATATTCAAATTATCGTCTGCGTATGCTTTGAATTCGGAGCCGGACAAATTACGTCGTCTGTTTAAAAGTTAGGTATGTCGAATATCAGATCGGTAATTCCAAGGGTCATCGATTGTAATAATTGGCTTACCAATCGCTTATCCAAAAAATAACTCGGTAAATGTTCCTGGTGTTTAAAAAGAGGGTTTTATAACAGAAAAGGTGCATTTAAGAGAAAGAAGTGATTACTTGCGGTCAGAAATAATTCATAGATCACTGGCCCGGCCCCTTGACCTCCAACAGGAAGTACAACCTAGCTATTAACTCATCCCCTAATTAGAACGCTTTACGTATCTAAAGAAAAACAATTTGGAAAACATTGTGTAAAATGTAGAAAATGCTTGAAACAGAGCGTTAGAATAAATAGATTTCATGTCGTCTGCAACTCCTGTCAATTAGGACCAGTCTAAAATTTTTGCCGTCTGGTACTCGGTAAAAACGGCCTTTTCTACTACAAAATTTATGGCAATTCACGTCTAACAAAAAGTGTTAAGGTAATGTGTTAAACAACATGTCAAATTCTACGTCTATCCTTAAAACATTTATCCAACTATTCTTTCTTAAAGTGATGAGAGAAATTATATAGAACCAACTCTATTACACTAATGTGTCCGTGGTCGAGAGGTAGAGCGTCGGCTTCCCGATCAAGAGGTCCTGAGTTCTATTCCCGGGAGCGGCTATAGATGGTTCTGACATTCGGCGCGAGTACTGATGCATTGTCCTGGAAGCAGAATCGAGAGGGATTACTCTAGTTTGGAAGAATTTGTTTCCCAATCGATTTTAATAAATAGGTTTAAACCAAATGACGCTCATGACCCTTATGAAATATCCTGTATCTGTATATCATTGCTAGACTTTGGCTGGTATAAACCATGAAGCATGTTAAAGAACTTCGCAATAAGTTACGCCAGGTAACTTCGAGTAAACATTGCCATTATTGCAATAATTTCACGATTACAAATATTAACTGCATTTTAAAATGTAACGGATATTGGAGTTGAAAAGACAATATAAACTTTGTTATCCATATTTTATTCAACTATGAATAGTTTAACCAGAACATTGATGATACATTAAATAGACTTTACAAAGGTTAATCATGTTTATCGAAACTCAGATATTCTAGAAAGCTTTTTTTCTTCTTCTTTCTTCACTATATTGTTTCTATAAAAATTAAATGAAATGCAAAATCTATGGAGGAAGTAATTGCCAGTCTATCACTTATACGAAAAGTGACCTAAGTACGTTAAACACAGGTAAGCTGACAATATGACTACAGTAAACACAGGTAAAATGACAACTTGACAACGGGAAAACACAAGTAAGTTGACAATATGACTACGGTAATCACGGATAAGATGACAACATAACCACGGTAAACATAGGTAAGATGAAAACATGGCTGCGGTTAACAAAGGTAAGATGACAACATAACCGCGGTAAACACAGGTAAAATGACAACATAACTATAGTAAACACAAGTAAGTTGACAATATGACTACGGTCAACACAGGTAAGTTGACCGTATGACTACGGTAAACACAGGAAAGTTGACCATATTACCAAGGTAAACACAGGAAAGATGACAACGAGACCAAGGTAAATACAGGTTAAGATGACAACATAACTACGGTAAACACAGTTAAGATGAAAACATGACTACGGTAAACACAGGTAGGATGACGACATACCTACGGTTAACACAAGTGAGATGACAATATAACTACGGTAAACACAAGTTAGTTGACAAAATGACTACGGTAAACACAGGTAAGTTGACAATATGACTACTAAAAACACAGTTAAGATAAAATATGACTGTGGTCATTACAGGTAAGATTAAAACAAGACTACGGTAAACACAGGTAAAATGACAACATGACTACGGTAAACGAATGTAAGTTGAAAACATGACTACGGTAAGCACATGTAAGATGACAACATAGCTACGGTAAACAAATGTAAGATGACAACATAACTACGGTAAACACAAGTAAGATGAAAATATGACTACGGTTAACACATTTAAGATTGCAACATAACTACGGTAAACACAGGTAAGATGACAACATGACTACGGTAGACACAGGTAAAATGACAACATGACCACGTTAAACATAGGTTAGATGACAACATGACTATGTTAAACACAGTTAAGATGGCAACATAATTTTACGAATTGATAAATTGCAATATTGTTGTCAGTTGAGAGTTCTATTTTGTCTGTACTTGAATTAAATATGGGGCTGGGGGAGAACGTGATCCTGAAGATGTATGTTTCTGTCTTAGCAAAATAATTACATACTTGTTATAGTTTCCTCTATCAAAAACTAGTTTTGAATGGAGGAAAAAAATCGATACCTCCATGAACAATATTTTGAGCATGCAGCTATTTTGTTTGCCGGCGCACAAAATAGATCCATGAAAGTACCAATAATTGTAAATAATCGCCTTTTTCGTTTGATGTAATTAAACTATGAGAAATGAAGAGAGTATTTTTTGTTTGTTTGTTTGTTTGTTTGTTTTAATGAAGATATGAAACGAAAAACATTATCACACTAATGTACGCTTCGTTCTTTCATACAGTGTGGTATTCTTTTTTTTCCGTTTCATACCTCTATGAAAACAAAAAATATTGCTTTCATCAGTGCTGATAGAGGGTACGCTAGCATGGTACATTGTACCATGTTGGGCTTTCGAGTAGCCTCATTGTGAAAGCAACTACCTGATTGCGACTGTCAATCAAAGAATCGTTCGGCCAATCAAATTATTCATCAAAGACAGGAAGGGAATTTTTAACTCCTACATTGGCCGACACTTATATGCAGCCATTATTATTAGTTTGGCGACTTATCCCATTCCCACTCAATCCCGCCTTTAGGAAGCTTTGTAGAAAATGACGAAATACTTGATAGTAGCAATGTCTTCATTTTCCACAATATTCTTTACCCAGAAATACAAATAATTTTAATTGTTTATCAACAGTATTGAAGTCTTTATCTTTTTGGATGAGTCCAGGCTGATATTTTGTTGTTTGGGAATAGGTTAAACGTCGCAAGTGTACAACTTAATCCGCCTGTAGATATGACTTTTAGGTCGCCATCCAACGATTTAACATTTTTACATCTCACTGGCCATAGGTTTTTACAAAAAGCTGTTTAATGTTGGAGTGGGAAAACTGTTGGTTGTTGGCGAGGCCATAGATCCGTCACTTATTATAGTCTTTAAATTGGCGATTATAACCGAATGTTATTTCCTGGTTTTCAAGATTAAACCTAAAAGTATTGTTTCAACGTTTTTCTATTAATTTCTGTAGCTATGTAACTGTACTTTCTTTATATAATCACAACATCCCATAAGTCGAAATGAAATTTATATGAAACATCGTCGTTGTCATCCTCGTTGTTGTTGTTGTTGTGGTTGATATTGATGCTGATGTTATTGTCGTCTTGTTCTCATATTTTCAGCTTTTCACATAAAATATTCAGAATATATGAAACGAATTATGCTGATCTTGCATTATCTGAATACCATAATAAAAGATATTATTTCAATTATTGATAAGTTATTGTTAGAAAAGATAAAACCGACCTGTTTTTCTCTGAATATTGTGAATTTGACGAGGTGAAAGATTTTGGTTTTGAATGAACGGGATGAGCGAGTTCTGAACGAAATACTTGTTTCAAATGAAATGAACGATATTTAATTACCTCCCTTTAGATGATTTTGTGTAATATTCTATATAGCTTGAGGCTCGGAAAGGATGTTGTGGTAGTACTGGTAAAGAAATATTAGGTATCCATGGTTATGTGCTCCTGTCCCACGATATGACCGAAATACTGTTAAAAGTGGAGTTCACCCTCATTTAATTAATCAATCAATCTATAAACTGATTTGTGCACTGACTAGTGCAAATCAGATACTTTAAAATTTACGTCAGCCAAGATGTTTCGTGGAGTGTTTTGAGCAAGTTGAATAAGTTCTGGAATGTTTGAACGTTTTGAGTGGGTGATTTGAATGATAAAAAATGGGACGACGAACAAACGCTTTTGAATGAAATTGAGTTGGGTGAGCGATTACTTTATGATGATCTTAACTGTAGATGGATGGAAAGCCATCCTGATTTTTTATATATTATCTAATTTGTATACTCTTGGCATTACATCATTATCATTTCTTTTCTAAATGCAGTCGAGTTGTTTTTTTTATCCATCTCCTTTATCTAAAAAGCAATAGGTTTATCCAGCTTTTTTGAACCCTTTCCTGCACAATCCATTGTTTTACGTTCTTTTTAGTTTATACTTGAGAAAAAAATGTGGAGAAAAAAAAGAAATTGATCGTTACAAACAATTTCTGCTTTTCCGACAATATTTGCTACCCTATATGCTGGTTACTTTTCGAATCACTCCCACTTTTAATTGTCCTCTGCAATTTCTTTCAGATTCGATCAGTCTAAAATTTTGAAGAAAAAAAGTGGTTAAACGCGTTAAGGGTTAGCTATAATTGACAAAGTTGGGATTGAAGCTCTATACCTGAAAATCGATAACTCAACGTTCTGCGACTAGGTTTATCAAATGTCAAGCATCGATAAATCGAGTCCTCAGAATTCACCGGGATTTCAAGTGCCGCATTAACTATTTGTTAAAAGTATGGGGAATAATTTTTTGTGATGACCGACCATTTCTTTTTAAATATATACTGAATCTAACGGTTGCTATGAATTTAACAAAATTGTGGTTGCAAGATTTACCTGGTAATTTCGTCCTAAAACTTTGCTGGAATTTCAAGTGAACGGAAGTCTGTTTTTTATACGAATGTTTTGTTTAGCCCATTCCCACACGACAAAATCATAGAATGGTTTAAATCGAAAGAATTAGAAGACGAGAATTTTCAGTTGATGAAATTAAAAAATACAAATTTGTCTCTGTGGATGTGTGTGGAATGAAATATTGTGGATAATAAATTACTTGTAGCGAGCAATTTCTTCTTTATGCACGACGTTTTCCAAAGCTTTTTTTTTTTTTTTTTTTTTTTTGAAAGGCGTATAAAAGGGGAGTTATGTGGGGATGGGTGAAATGGTAATATTTCCGGTGTGGAAATATAAGTATTGGTAAAAGAAAAGAGAGGATACAGGGAAATCTATTCTAAATCATGTAATTGAAACGAATCAAGTTTGAAATCACTCAAATTTAGATTTCAATAACAACGAAAGATTGTGCGAATGTAAAATAATTATGAACTTTAAAAAAAAAACTCGGAGGCAATTGAACTTTTATAATAAAACGACATTCTTACGCCGAGTTCACACGACGACACGAAAATAAAACTAGGTTCTATATTGTCGGTAATTTCAGATTTAAGTTTAGAAAAAATAAACGTATTTGTCTTTCTAGAAAAAACGTTGTAGAAAATGAAGAAATTGCGATTTCTTTATTTTCACAATAATTTAGGAATATTCTTTTGGAACGTAAATAATGGACTCGTGTTGGAATAGGTTTTGGGGCTATTATACACCGGATGTTTTTTACTTATTTTTGGGGCCCGTATGTGCTGGCTGTTGGCTGTGTTATTCAGTGGTTCACTATGACAAACGAACGCCTTATTTAAGTTCGTGATGAAGTAATTTTCCCTGGGGTTTCTTACCGTGGTTCAGTTCTCTTTAAAAGGTGGCTCATCAAGCTAGTTTTGGAATTTCAAAGGTGTTCAGTGTCATCGCTTTGTGCCCGTTTAAACTTGCTGGAAATTTCAGCCGTTGGATCAGATGACGTTTACCGTTTCATAATACTGCGGGTTTTTTTCCGTTGAGAATCTTTGTGATTTAGTATTAATGAAATTAAAACTTGCTTGTTTTGAACCTTTTAAGTTAAAATGCATGTTCTGGTGAGTCCGTTTAGTACTTTATGGTGATGTTTAACATATCTGTCATTGATTAGCCCATCACCAGACGACGAGATTAAACACTGGTGCTATTTGAAATAAGTTCCAGGCGACATTCTAAGTTAATGAAGTTGAACCCTTTCCTGTTCTCAAACTGTCAGACCCGTCCAAATGCAAAGGTTTTTAGACGAAAATTTAAAGTGGTTTATTTGAAAAACAACCATTTGATATGATAGAAAATATTGTAGAAAAAATAATAAGCTTGTTACAACGATTTCTTCTTTAATATAATTACAGGGACGTAAAAAGCAGAGGTTGAACAGGAAAGAGTTAAAAAGAGTTTGTTTTATATGGTAGAAAACACTCCGGACTATGAAAAAAATTGCTTGTTATGATCTATTTCTTCGTTTTCCAGATTGTTTTTGTACATACACATTATAACATGGTTTAGGAAAGGGTTAACAATAACAGGAAATGAGAAAAACTTAAAAATTTATAAGGAGACACAAATATTTCTATATATAGAGAACAATAGTTTTGAGGGAGATCAAAATATAATTGAATATAACTAGCTTTCAATGTGAGTTAACTTTTACGTGTAACAAGAAAGCAAATGAAAGTCGAAGTTTACATAATAACGCTGTTAGATTGACACGAATCATTTACACACGACGGTTCTGTCGCTTTCAAGAAAAAAAATTAACCGTCTGTTGATTGTACAGTCGTCTGTCGATAAATATTTCTAAGTAATGGATGTTATCAATCGTATTATAACACATCGCCACATCGCTGCTGTCGTTCAAAATTCAATTGGCCAATCATATCATTCATTCATAGCGGAAGTGATGACTGACCTCCGACAATCATGTCAATCAATCTTGTTGGCTTGGCGGATTAAACGTCATAACTATGGTTTATTCAAACTGTAGCTACGACGTTAAGATCGTTCACTGGCGATAAGCTTTTTGATTTCTGTCACTGAAAATAGTTATTATTGATAAATGTAGATTTATTTCTCACTCAATTTAACTTGTTGGAGGTGGGAAGTGGTCATCGATCCCTCAACAAACACAGATTTCCGCCTTCAACATATCTTTGCTACAATATCATATAGGTTATATACTATCCGAATATTGGAAGTTGAGTCAGGACAAAAATTAAGATATATGAATCAAAAAGAATATCGAAAATAATATCTCTATATTCTAGTGTATATGGATTCTACAAGATGGACGAAATTGTGATGGATATCAAGCGTTCATGAGATTAGTATGGAAGCGGACATTGTATTCGGTGCTGACGGTACCGTAAGCCATCCTCAACCCGTTGACGCCGTCGTGGTCGACAAAAACCAAAACGTCGTCTCGGACAACGTCAAATCACGTCCAGTCTCCGTCAAGGAAATCGACGAAAGACCGTCATCCAGAAGGTCAAAGAAAGGAAAATCGAACGGAACACGTTCACCACGAACGCTTGAACATGGACTCACCAGCACGTTCGATATTGACCTTGGCAGCCCCGTCCCGACGTTCAAAGATAGCCGGACGCTTTCATCACCAGCGTTTAACACAGGTGTAAAAAAGTCTGAATTAAGTGGTTATATAACTTTGGAAGCACCATCAACGAGTTACGGACACAGATCTTCGGATAAAGGTTCGGCAAAAACTGAGACGAGTGTATTTATAGACGACACCGATAACCAAGATAATGACAGTGGATTTTATGGTGTTGAACATATAGTTGGAACAAAGTCGAAATCAAAATCTAGACGGTATAAAGGATTACGTAATGCTGTGTCTGCCAGTAGCAAATCGAGTTCTATTGGTTCACCTTTCTCAAGTCGAATGTCACCTGTGGGTAAGATTACCTTTGTTTTATTTGTTTATTAATGTCGAATTCGGGATTTACGTGTCGAGCATTCACTTTGCGTATCATTGAAAGTCTTGAATGAAATTGAAACCAGAGATGCTACTCTTCTCTAATTTCCACACATGGAAGATTCATATTTACTGGGTATATATGTGAAGTGTCCAATACTTTGATAAGAAAATAAATGTGTTCTATCAAAGTTTTATTGACAGAAACACGAGTGAAAATCTAGCTATTGTTGTTTCGAAATCCAAGATTTATCACACACGAAAATCATTTTTTTTTCTTTTTTTAATTTAGAAAATTTTGAAAAGAGAGTAAAATCTCAGAAATCGCTTGGAGGAGTTGCAAACGAAAATTCAAAGTAAGAGCTCTTTTTTCAACTCGCTGGGTAGAAAACATTGTGAAAAATAGAGAAATATCTTGTTGCAAGCAATTTCTTCACTTAAGATAATGTTTTCCGAATTATTAATCACGAGGAGCTTCTAAAAACGTTACTGTGGCCCTATAATTCATCTTCTAACATTAGAGAAATGTTTTTTAAGTGCAGATGATTTAATTTTTAGTTTCGTCTATCAAAAACGAGCGTTCTGATTGGTCTAAAAAATATTCATATCTCCATGAACAAAATTTTGAGCACGCAGTTATTTTGTATGCTTCCCTACAAAATAGTTCCAGACAAAAAAGTATCATAATTTAAATTTGTCAAATGTTTTCTCTTTCGCTCGAAGTCATTAAAATATAAAAAATGAAGAGAATATTTTTGTTTTCATGGAGGTATGAACCGAAAGCCCTAATGACACTTATGTATAAATCCGCCTCACGTACTCATACAGTGTGTTTAGGTTTTTCGTATCATACCTCCATACAAACAAAAACTGTTCTCTTCATCCCTCATCTAGTGTAATACAGTTGACAACTTATTGTAACCTTTATGAAATTATCAAAATACTCTGAGTATAAATGTGAGATATTTTATTGAAAAAAGGTCGAGAAGGCTTTCCATGCATTTTTGAAAAAAATGCAGTTTTTGAAAATTCAAAATTGGAAAAAATTGACCGAAAAATAATAAAATTACCAGTAAAATTTACTGAAAATATTTCATAATATTTCAATGGAAAAAAAAACAGTATACAGAAACACATTAACGTAATTAAAAACCAGGAAAGAAATTCTTAAAAAATGCATTTTCATACAAGGAAATCTTGTCGTAATTTTCAGAGCTTTACGAATATGCATTTAAGTCAATATGATGTTTTAGAATAAAAGTTCGACTAAAGAAGTAGAAACTATGAAATGACATATATGTTTCCGGGCAAAAATGTTCCTTTTCGGGAAAAAGAAGAACACCTGACACCTAACCACCTAATAAGAATATGCAACACTTACTGTTTTACGCTGATATATTTTTACATGACAGGAAAGTAACAATATTGTCCAATTTTACTGGTACTGAATCATCCTTTTTATATGTGGTATTTCAGCGTCAATGGCTGATAATTCAAACACATTTCAAACATTTGGGGTTAGGGGCTACGGTAAAGGCGTAGACATATTTTTCAAGTGGACTTTTCAGAACAAAAGGTTAAAATTACCGTATCTAACAGAAATGACCAATCGCGGTTGTCAATAAAGAAATCAATCGGCCAATAAAATCATTCACTCAGCCCGGAATTAAGCTTTAAATCCCAACGTTAGCCACCATTTTTATAAAACGTTTTTGTTGGTTTGGCGACTTAAAAGTTGGTGTACGATGTTTTGGTCGCCTACTATGCATTCTACTTATTTAACATACTACTGGCCACGAATGTTGCAAAATAATGCCGTTTACTATCAGAGTGGGTCTTTCTTTCGGAGTAAATGGGGGTGGTGGTAAAAGAAGTGAGTTGAAGGGGCCAGCTATTGGTCAATTATTGGTGAGGGATAGGGAATTTACCAAACCATCGTTCGAACACAAATATAACTGCTAGCGAAATTATTAGTACCAATCCTTTCGGTCAACCATGTATATAATTGTAATAGAACTGCTAACGATAGTTACATATCTTTGACCTTCCTCAATGAAATTGATAGAGATGACAAACATTGTAAAATTCATATAATGAAAAGAGGGTAGCTTATAAATACATTGTGTAGAAAGGGAAGGTTTGGTCGCAACAAGCGGTTTGTTGTTTTCCGGGAATAATTTTTAGATTAATGAAAAGTTAGGGTGTGGTAATAGTAGTAAATTGAACGCTGCAATGGTAGTATAACTCGTATAATCTATTCAGAATATTTGTGTGAAAAGATGAAAAGGAGAGGTTGCTTTTGAATCGGTATTTTTCCTTATCCGAACATGCTTTCTAAGCATAATACTTTGGAAGCAATCAAGCTTACTCTTCTTTTTTATCATTTTTTTTCTAATGATAAACTTCTTAATAGGGGAAACTAATTTATATATATCACTATTTTTTCTGAATGGAGTTAATTTTTTTTCAATTTTCTCAATCTAGCTTAATATCCATCGTTTATTTTTGTGAGAAATATTCTTACGTTTAAGCAAGTGATAAATCTCGACAATGGAAAAGGATTTGAATACATAATACCATGGTCTAGTATCGATTAACCTATTGACTTGTTGGACTTCAATTATCTAAATATATTGACGAAGTTTGAAGTTTAACCATTTACCTTTAAACCTTTTAATCTTTCCAATGAAAATAAGCCTTGGCAAAAATGTAGATAATGAAGAAATTTCTTGTACAGGTAATTCCTTCAATGTCAAAATGTTGTCTATCTTAAAAGGCACAGATTTTTCATTTTTTGACAACTTGAAACTGTCGTCCACAGAATCTTTCAATTTAGACTTGTCTAAAGTTCTGTCACGTGGTAGTTATAATAATTGCACCATTCTTATTCTGTTATGTTTACAAAGGGACATAACTCCAATTGACAGGGCAGTTGTGGGACTTAAAATATAGACAATCTGCAAACGTTACAGATTTAACCATTTCCAACATAATTACGCTTTTTGACGCTCCTCAAGTAAAGAAATTTGCAAAACATTGTGTAAAGTAAAAAATTGCTTGTAACAAGCAACTTCGTTTTCCACAATGTTCTCTACCCAGAAAGTTGAAAAAATCTAAAATTTCACAAACTTTATCTTGTTGTCTGAAACTTGTTTCAATTTGTACCTGCCTAAAATCAAACGGAATCGCAAATCAAATCAAACAATCGTTTAAACGACGGCCTCATATCCAAGGATTAAGTAACAGTTAGCGGTTGAAGTAAGTTCTTAGTATTTTCGTACATTTCCATGTGTAATGAAAAATTACTATAAGGGAATAATTTGTGTGTGTGTGTGTGTTTTTTTTTTGTTTTTTTTTCAAATTACCATAAGTTTACCAACACCATAAGTAGGGTCTGGCATAATAACAGCGTTTCACAAATGTCTCACGAACGGAATTTTTTCCCTTTTTAACATTGTTCATGTGTTCGCCATTTTGAAGTAAAAGGAAGGCGAATTCTAAAAGTCAATTGACGTCAGTTGAGTCGGAACGCTACCCGTGGATTGTCGAATGGCGGTTGTCAATCAAAAATCTATTAACATATCAAATATGGAATTGAATTGTGACTATTTCCATCTATGTTGGTTTCGTAATTGAATGCCGTAACTACAACTTAATCAAGATGTAGTTAGGATGTATATATGGCCGACGAAAGATTTGCTTTGTGTTTTATTTCTTTGAGCAAATAATTTTGAAACTATCGTTATTTATCGTTATTTGATATCGGAGTCGAAATCCCTTGATGGAGGTGAGTAGGCGTGGTCAGTGACCTGACAATAACGGTCACTCTCATTGAAGACTGAGACTGCCATGAATTATCTGACAGAATGGTAAAGGGTGTAGACACATTTGTATGGGTCAGTGGAATAAAAACGGAAATTGCCTCTTGAACCTGATTTGTACCTAAACTGTGGCATGAAATGATAATCCCCTGTTGACTGGAATTTCATCAGGAAAAATATCGTAATTGTTTATATTTTCAGGTGTAAAGACTAAGACAATTAACATCGATACCCTTTTTTCTGTTATTATTGTTAATGGTTTATGGCGTATGAGTTCATACGTATAAGAAATAGTCTATTGTCGGTATCTAGTTGTCAACAATTATGGTCAATGCCAATGAAGCCCCATTAGAAAGCAGACCTTATATTGATTTCCATTATAACATCGTCTGGTAACCAGCACCAATCTAGCCCATTTTCAGACGGCAGATTTTGACTGGTCCAAACTGAAAAGAATTGCCGACAAACATCTAAAAATGTTTTAGATTTTTTAAAATTTCTGGGTTGAAAACATTGTTGTAAATGAGGAAATTGCTTAACTTTTGCAATTTCTTCACTATTCACATTGTTTTTTTATTTGTTTTTCTTGAGGAGCGTATAAATGCCTCATTGCTTCGGAATGGATTAAGGAATGACCGTTACCTAACTACTTCAGATCAATTATACAAAATTGACGGGTAGCGACTGTCCGTCAAACATTCAATTGACCAATCAAATCATTACTTTAGACCGGAGTGAACTTAGAATTCTAACATCGACCGTTATATATGTGAAACTTATTTGTTGGTTTGAGACTTAAACGTTTTAACTGCTGCTTATTCATGCCTCAGTTACAACGTTTAGGTTACCTACTAAGCATTTGGTATTTTGATTCCGAGGTTAAACTTCATTTAGAAGATCGGTATTCAATTCAAAACTGTTTCAAAAGTTCCATCGTCTTTTTTTTTTTTTTTTTTTTTTTTTGTGTGTGTGTGTGTTTTTTGTTGTTTGTTGTTTGTTTTCTTTTGTTTTGTTTGTTTTTTTCGATATGAAAAATCTATTTCGAAAGGCACCAGAGTTGCTAAGGCGTTGAAAATAAACCAATAGTTTACAATGACTATTTCTAAAAAAAAATCGACAAGTAAAGAAACATGAGGCCCAGTGGGCCTTAACGGTCACCTGAGTAAAAGAGCATCAAGACAAGTGATTTAGGGTTTATTAGAAAAAGATTTTTTAAGAAGTACAAAAATTTACCCATTTCTGTCCCCGACTGGGGGCCCCTTTTACCCCAAGCCCCCCAACCTCTTTTCACAAACTGGAATTGGCATCCCCCAATGATGCTTCCGACCAAGTTTGGTTGAAATCCGCCCAGTAGTTCTTGAGAAGAAGATGAAAATGTTTAAAAGTTACCAAAAATGACCCCGTTTTGGTTCCCATTTTAGGCCTACCTGACCTCCAGCCTTTTAATTTTCACAAATCTGTATAATCAGTACCCAATGATGCTTTTCTACAAGTTTGTTTGAAATTGGCTTAGTACTTCATCAGAAGAAGATGAAAATGTGAATTTTTAACATGATGAACTTTGACCTCTGGGTGTGGCCCCATACATGACCCCAGGGACATGAATTTCACAATTTATAATATACCTGTCCTAGTTGTCATGCACACAGAATATTTAAGCTCTGGCATTAACGGTTTATTAGAAGAAGATTTTTAAAGGTGTACCAAAAATTACTCCTTTTTGCCCCCGATTGGGGCCCCTTTGACCCCCAGAACCCCTATTTTCACAAACTTGAATAAGCATCCCCCAAAGATGCTTTCTACCAAGTTTGGTTGCAATCCGCCCAGTAGTTCTTGAGAAGAAGATGAAAATGTTTAAAAGTTACCAAAAATGACCCCCTTTAGGTCCCCATTTTAGGGCCCCCTGACCCCCCAGCCTTATAATTTTCACAAATCCGAATAACCATTACCAAATGATGCTTTTCACCAAGTTTGTTTGAAATTGGCTTTATACTTCATCAGAAGAAGATGAAAATGTGAATTTTTAACATGATGAACTTTGACCTCTGGGTGTGGCCCCATACATGACCCAAGGGGCATGAATTTCACAATTTATAATATACCTGTCCTAGTTGTCATGCACACAAAATATTTTAGCTTTGGCATTAACGGTTTATTAGAAGAAGATTTTTAAAGAAGAACCAAAAAATACCCCTTTTTGCCCCCGATTGGGGCCCCTATGACCCCCAGAACCCCTATTTTCACAAACTTGAATTGGCATCCCCCAATGGTGCTTTCTACCAAGTTTGGTTGAAATCCGCCCAGTAGTTCTTGAGAAGAAGATGAAAGTGTTTAAAAGTTAACGGACGACGGACGACGGACGACGCACGACGCACGACGACGGACAAACGATGATAGCAATAGGTCACCATGACCATTCGGTCAGGTGTCCTAAAAAGCATGAAAATATTTTTCATGGTATGTCCTGTAATCGTGTATTATAATGAGACCGTGTTTAATAATGCAAGTACTCAGCGGTCATTCTCCATTCTGGAAATGTAAAAAGTGCTTGTTACAAGCATTTTCTTCATCTCTCATAGTGTACATCCCTAAGGACAAAGATTTCTACATTTTTATAATTTGAAAAGTGTTGACTGTAGTTGGTTCAAATTTGGACAACCGCAGCCAAATCGTAGTAATGGCTCATTGTTTGTGGACCTCCGAGTTCAATCCCCAGTCATGGCGAATACCCTTCCCTCATTGGTCTCAATATCCCCAATAAAGACAATCGTCAACCTATGTTGGATACACAAATGGTAGGCTTGGAAAGGATGTAGTGGTAGTACCGGTGAGAGAAATACCACGAGTCCATGGTTAAGTGCTACAGCCAGAGAGGACAGAAAATTGTTTAAAAATGCGTTAAATCCCATTCAATAAATCAATCAAATTTGAACAAGTCCAAGTGTCTGTCCCATACGTCAACTAGTCGCTTTATACAAGATATACTACATCATCACAATCTTGCCTATCTATACTCCGGTGTACAAACAATCGTATCATTGCTTCGTGTGAAATAAATTTTCAGTTATTCAAAAAACATTAAAAACGGGAATATTTAAACACGGTGGAAATAAGGTCGGAAAAATAGCACGTGACTATTTTTTCTAACTGGGAACTTATCGTAAATAGATAGCGATTTGCAGTTCTATTTCCATCGATTGATTTTGTCTCTCAATTCAACCTCGTGCAAATATCCACTTCTGTTTCATTCGTACCCACACAATCCTCAGGGAAAAACTTTGGAATCATCATAGAAAATGAAGAAAAAAAAATGAAATTGATCGTTAGAGTGTTTTCTACCAAAAAAGACGTCCATCAAAAAAAATAAATAAATAAATAAAAAAAATAAAAAAAAGATTGGTTCAGGAAAACAAACTTGAAAATATAGAAATTTCAACATTTTTCACATTGTTTTCTACCGAGAAGACATTTTATAAGGGGCTTCAAATAGAAAATTACCTCTTTAAGGAACTGTGTCAGGTTGGGGAAGTCTTGATGGTGTATTTCCTCTATCTACGTGTGGGGTTACTTTGAAGACTTTCAATTACCTCATTGAGGTACCGTGTCAGGTTGGGGAAGTCTTGATGGTGTATTTCCTCTATCTACGTGTGGGGTTACTTTGAAGACTTTCTTTATCCTGTATGTTTTAACCTGTACGTATCAGCATCTTTTTTTACAATTGGAAATAATGGTGATTTAGTATATTAATGGTAATGAAGTGTATGTTCAATTATAGGATAGATACCCTATCCATTAATTTATGAGAGAGGTGTTGCCGAGGTTATGACATTTAGTTATTGAAGTTTTAGTTAAATGATTAACCGGAAGTGCCCCGGTCTAAAAAGTATACAAAAAATATAAAACGATTACGTTTGTAATTAAAAAAAGAATGTGGACTTTTATCATGAGGTAACAAGATAAGTAAAAAAGATCTCACATATCACCTATTTGCCACGGATCAGAAATAGTAGAACATTCACGTGTTTTGTACCCTCTCCGAAGACTAATTGACCCTGTTTAAATCTCTGATTTCAAGTTCAAAGACAGTTCGGACAAATGCCAGGGCCAGTTGTGTACGAACCCAAAGGACAAAACTTCTTTCTGTAATATTTGAATAACACCCATACAGTCAAAGAGTTTTGTCATTCATTTTACGTCGAGTATTTGTGCAGAATTTGAAGTGTTTGGTTTATAGTTTTAATTCGGTTAATTATATTTGCATTGCCTCTTTTAGAATGAGATTTAGACGTGCTACTGGCATAAATTGGAATTCTTCTGAGAGTTTGATGTCCGATTGTCATCATCGATATGTTAGGTCTGCAGAATAAATTTTGAACTACTTTAAAAGTTAGATAAACCTTACACTGAAAAATAAAACCAAATTTACTGACATAACCAAGATAAGATTGTGATTAAGTTACTTGAGGAAAAATACTTTTAATTCTTAAATGCATCTTGGTGGGATATCACTTGCAAAAGACGAAAATATTATATTTATAAAAACGATAAAAGTCAACGATATACTTACGTTAATCTCACGCTAACGATTTTCATCTAAACGAGACCGAAGATTATGATGACGCCATCAGGTTGCCATTTTTCATCACATGTGAAGCCCCCTCTTAATTTTTCACATTTTGTAACCTTTTTTAGTAATGTTTATTTTTCTGGCACGATCGATAAATCATCAATTTCGTGAAAAGTAAGTGCTTTATTTCCCATTTTGATTCTGCATCTCGTAAAAGTAAACCTTTTTTTTCTGTTCACCCATTGAAAGATATTACACTGAAAATAGCCTCTAAATAAAATTGTTTCACTATAAATTCCTGACTAAATTTTCTGTATCGGCTGAATAAGCTGCAGATACGTCTTTTAATTCGACAAACGTCGGAGTCAGA
The DNA here is from genome assembly GCA_946902895.1 of Fragum fragum. Lineage (NCBI taxonomy): Eukaryota > Metazoa > Mollusca > Bivalvia > Cardiida > Cardiidae > Fragum > Fragum fragum. The sequence goes on along the minus strand of OX336374.1, from coordinate 91,730 downwards.
GTTCGATTCCGGTCTAAAATGATGATTTGATTGATAAATAGATTTTTTATTTTCAGCTGTGATCCTTCACTTGATCTATAACATTGCCAATGCAAAAACATACATTGACCCTCCCCAGTGACCAAGTACTGAAACACTGAAAAACGAACAAAACCGAACTATTGAACTGATACATGTGAGACAGGATATCCGACAGGGGTCAACTACAGGTCGCATTTTGTAAATGATTATATAGTAAGGAAGAATGGTCAACCTAGATTTTAAAAAAAAGGAGTGAGAAAAGTTTCTCCCCTGGTCAGCCGGTACAGTCCGACAAGGGGGGATTTCCCCTTACCAAAGTTCATTTCGCTTTACTCTATGTCATTGTTTCAGGCACATCCAGTAATACATCGAGGTTATCTAGTAGGTCTCCTGGACTGACAGTCAGTATCTATGGAGAAAAGTTAAAAAAGATTTACGACTACGCGGGGGTTATTTTAGAAGATCGAGAGGACGCCAAGAAGTTTTTATGTCAGCGAAAAGTTGAAGTAGAAGAGCAACATATGGACCTTATGGAAGATTTGGTTACACATATACTTAAGGTATGTTTGGGGTGGGTTAGACAGGTAAAATTAAAGTATGCAGTGGTTTATACATATGTAGGTAATTATGTGGTATGTCTGCTACAAATAAGATTATGGTATGTCTTGTTTGGACTATACACATTTAAAAAAAAAAAGAGAAAAAAATGCAGACGACAATGTTTTCCAAAGCCTTTTCTGGGACAGGGACGTCCTAAAGCTGTAGATGTTCGAATTATGGGATTTAGGCGCTGAATGAATATAATTGGACATACCTTATGCAGGGGACTTTAAAAAGCGTGCCATGATAAAAGATCAAAGAATTACAAAAAATGTTTAAAATGTTTCAGAGACCCAACCTGTCCTATATTGAACATCTAGTTCAACCGAGCAATGGGTTCGAATTTTGTGGGTCAAAATCAATAGAACAAAGAAGAACATGATGGAATCTTGACCTCAGAAATGATCCATTTTGTCATAATTGTAAAATTCTGAACATTTTATTCCTTGCCCGTAGATTGTTGTATTTTTACTATTCCAATTCGAATATTTTATAGGACTTAAAGTATATACTGAACCCTTTTAACGGGTGTATTAATAATTCAATTACTACTTTGTCTCCTTCATCCATGAATATAGCCTAATCCAAAGTCTTTAAATTACTACTTTGTCTCCTACATCCATGAATATAGCCTAATCCAAAGTCTTTCAATTACTACTTTGTCTCAAAGGTCCATGAATATAGCTTAATCCAAAGTCTTTGAATTATAACTTTGTCTCCTTCATCCATGAATATAGCCTAATCCAAAGTCTTTCAATTACTACTTTGTCTCCTACATCCATGAATATAGCCTAATCAAAAGTCTTTCAATTATTACTTTGTCTCCTTCATCCATGAATATAGCCTAATCCAAAGTCTTCATATTACTACTTTGTCTCCTACATCCATGAATAAAGCCTAATCAAAAGTCTTTCAATTACTACTTTGTCTCCTAGGTCCGTGAATATTGCCTAATCCAAAGTCTTTCAATTATTACTTTGTCTCCTACATCTATGAATATAGACTCATCCAAAGTCTTTCAATTACTACTTTGTCTCAAAGGTCCATGAATATAGCTTAATCCAAAGTCTTTGAATTATAACTTTGTCTCCTTCATCCATGAATATAGCCTAATCCAAAGTCTTTCAATTACTACTTTGTCTCCTACATCCATGAATATAGCCTAATCAAAAGTCTTTCAATTATTACTTTGTCTCCTTCATCCATGAATATAGCCTAATCCAAAGTCTTCATATTACTACTTTGTCTCCTACATCCATGAATATAGCCTAATCAAAAGTCTTTCAATTACTACTTTGTCTCCTAGGTCCGTGAATATTGCCTAATCCAAAGTCTTTCAATTATTACTTTGTCTCCTACATCTATGAATATAGACTCATCCAAAGTCAGAAATGGTTTAGCAACTTTGATATGTTTTATGCATGTTAATGACAATTTTAGATGAATCATTGTTTTCATAAATGTATGAATTGCACGAGATGATATCACTCCGTTGAAGATTGCAAAATAATTTTCTTGATATCAATGAAATGATAAATGATGATATTTCTATGAATGTTTATCTTTTAAGCTGATATTGATATTCAATATGTACTGGTATCCGCGTTATATGTATGTGTGTGTGTCACGCGAAAAGGAACCATCTGGGAAGTGCGAACAGTTTCTCGCCTGGTCAGGCAGCTCGGACGATGTAGAATGACCTGTATCGAGAAACTATTCGCTCTCGGTATAGTTTATGAATCTAGGGTCGGCAGATTTGGTAACGAGCTGATTTCTTATACTAGGGGGGGCAGATTTGGTAACGTGCTGATTTCTAATGTCAGGGGTCTCAAGTACGATCCCTGGTTCTCCAAGTCTTTTGAATAAGACTTGAAACCGACGCCCTTCCTTCATATGACCCCAGTGGTTGGTTTGATCATAAGTTTTCATGCATTTTAAATCTAGAGAGGTCAATCTACCAATATGTATGCCCAAATACAAATTTCATGAAAACCTGAGCAGGTTGCTACACGTTGTAAATAAACTACCTGTATTAGGCAAGCATACATCAAAAATCAAGCTTTTTGACGATACTATAAAATAACACTAGGGAAAATATTGTGAGAAAAAAAGAAATGTCTTTTAGTAAGCTATTTATCTTTTATAACAATGTTTTCTGGTATATTCAGTCATTATTTTTCCAAATACACATACTTTGAAATCTCGACTGCATCCTCGTTCATTTTTGACAAGTCAAAAATGTTGTCGCACAGTAATAGGTTAGGCGTGTGTTTTAAACTTTTGTTTAATTACTTGCTTTAGAGATGTTTTATTTTCTAATCTGTGCTTGACATCTGCTGCAACTGATCTCTTTTTCCGATGTTTGCAAGATGGTCTCTTTTTCGCGAGAAGTTGGTAAAGACTCGTCAGACGAAAAAGGAACTCAAGAATCAGATTGCACGGACTGCACAAGATAACCTAGATCGAAACTTTCACTATTTGTCAGTTTTTAAATCTAAAATTATCATTCTACCTTGTCATGAATTCAGTTTAAAGACAACAGACCTAAATGATCTCTATTAAATGTTATCCCTTCAAAAGAGCGCTATAGATCCCATTTTGCTAATAAGATCACACATCATATTAATCAAAGTACTGAAAGTACTGTAAGCTAGCAAAGGTTTGTTAATATATCCTCTTTGTCAAAGGCTATCATAATATATTAACGAGGTTAAAGTAACTCAGGAGTAAATCCATTACAACATGACAAAATCTTGTACTGGTTCAAATTGAAAGAAGTTGTAGACGACAATTTCAAGATAGTGGATTTGAAAGAAAACATAGTGAACATTGAAGAAATTGCTTGTTACAAGCAATTTCTTCAATGTCTACAATGTTTTCCAAAGCATTTTCTTGACATGCTTAAAAAGCGGAATTGAGTGGGAATTGGTTAGATAGCATGCTTTTGAAAGAGTGCTCTACAATTTCAACAGAATTTGTAATATTCTTACAATATTCTTTAAATACACAGAACTACTTTTTATGGTGTATGCATTCAACTGATTAGTGGTTAAGCCGCCAGTGGTAGTTTGCACTCGTTGAACTTTGAGATCACCTCAAAATTTTGTCTGTTAACTTAAGCTATCAAAGCTGTCGCTTTGCTAGCTAAAAACAACAATACACTGTGTTTCGGATACTCATTATAAAAATCTAAACAGCCCGATGAGTACATACAGTATATGATCAGAGTCAAATATTTTAACTTTAAATGATAATACGAAATCAAACCACACTTCTTCTAGAGCTTAATAGGTACGCACGACAGGACAATATTGTCGCACTAAGTTGCCTTTGTATATTCGTATCCACAGCATAAACAACGTTGTGGTTACGAGTTTTTAATCAACATATATGAGAATAATTATGATCTCCTTTAGAAAAGATTGACAATATTGATAAAAGTACAGGACGGAAACGTTTTCTGCAACAAGTTTATTGATTTTAATAATTGGTTCCGGGCTTTGCGTTGAAGTTCTTGATCGCATCAGATTTTTTTTGTTCTATACGTGTGAATGAATTTCAAGACAATGCCTCCTACCTTGTGTAAAATGAATAATTTTTTTGTAACAAATAATTTCTGGGTCGTTGTAATGTGATAATTTGTTAAATTAAAGGCATGACTGTATGGATTGAGTTCCGCAACAAAGGTTTACCACCAAATTGCCGTTCATACTATACTTGGAGACATAATTTCATTGTCCATATCTCTATTTTACAGATGAAAGAACCTTTTTTAGCACGGCTCGAAGATTTCCACAAAGCAAATATGGAAGCTGCGTCACACAGAATTGCTCAAAGCCATAAGCTGAGACACGCAGGAAGGATCATTTGGCAGTCGTTACAGGTAATGCGCGGAATAAAATAATGTCTAATTCATAATCCTAGACTGGTTTATCTTACTGAACATTCATCGTTTAGAATCATCGATAAAAATTTAAAGAAAAAGAATTAAGAATGATTTTTCGACAATGAGCAACCAAAACCTCATTTATGCTGCCGTTACGAGGATTGGTTATCCATTGACGGCAAATGAAATTTAATTCTGAATGCTGTGACAGATAGATATAAAGCTTTCGTGAAGTCGTGTGACCTGTTGTGCATTATGAACTATTTTTTGTTGGTGGTTATCGAATTAGAGAAGTTTGTATTATATACACGTTTTGTTGTTCAAATGATATGACATGGTTTATATTCATTGTGAATATTCTGGTATAATGATATAATAAATCGTCTATATTTTCAACAGAAACCAGTCAAAGTAGTGCAGGTATATATAAATCGATAGCACCTTTTTGCATGATTTATCTTAAGATGCATGAGTAAAGTAGCACCAGATATTTTTATAACTTTGTGTAAAAATGCATGATTAATTTGTTAAAGAGTCGTTTCTACATGAATATTTTTCTTCTTTTCATTTTTATAAATGGTATATTTTCCGCTAATATAGCCCAATAGTGGACACAGTTCTAAGTGGGCAAACTGTAAGCCTTCTTTTAGAACACTCAAGAGGCGAACAAAAGTGGTCTGCATAAGCTTAAATAGCATTTTTTGTGAAATAAGAGGACTGATTCGATTGCATGCATAATTTATCACATGTTTTTCGCTAAATCCCATGTTGTTGGGACTCATTAGAATAGTTTTACTGAGACGTTTCTAATGAGTTCACACCACAACAATGGATTTGAGTATGACATGTTTTTTGAAAACACAACAACATCTTTTTTTTGAGCTTTTGATTTTTAAATAGAATTTCGTTTGTTGTCACTCGGTGGAAGTGGTCCCTTAATAAAGGTTGTTGGTCCCTTAATAGAGGTTGTTGTTCCGGCAACATCGACGGTAATATGTTTCAATCTAAAGTTCTGAGTAAGATTTAGATTTAGTATAGCACCATTTCATGTATTAGATTAGCCATTTTATCAAATATGCCGTCTTCTTTTGAAGCTCACTCTATTTCTGCCCGTCAGACCAAATAAGAATCTAATGGCTGATATGATAATAGTTCCGTTCTAAAAATCATTCTTTGACGGTTGGTATATAAATATTCTCACCAGGAGAGGGTAATGTGTGTATGCATGCATACACCTTTTATCTTAACCCTTTACCTGACCACAAAATTTAGACTGGTCCAAAGTGAAACACGTTGCAGACGAAAATTAAAGTTGATGGAATTTACGATTTTTCAACTTTCTAGGAAAAACCATTGTGGCAAATGATTTTCTTTTAACTTGAGCGACGTCAAAAAGCGTCATTGTGTGGGAACGGGTTACATAAGACACCATTTTACAACCAAGAGACGGATCTCTATGCACGCCCATCAACCTCCAACAAGGTAGTTTTACTGAGGTGACAATTTATTATTAGTTAGCATAGATTGTGGATAGGAATATAAAACAACGATATGGTTGGCGACATAAACGTCTGACTTGAATATAGATGGTAGTCACGGTTTTAGGTCGCCCACATAACAACTACTCTAAACTAATGTCAAATATTATCAATCAACTTCCGTTCTAGATCAATAATTGTGATTGTTAAATCGAGCTTTATATTAGCACGGGCGATCCGTCAATTATGGTCATATACTTGGTTCTTATCGGTCGGTGTTTTTTTTTTGTTTTTTTTTTTCTTTTTTTTTTATTGTTTATGTTTTTTTTAATTAGATGACACTCTTTATTTACATCAGCATGCACTCAAAACTATCAAATTACATGCATTAAAAAGATTCAGTGAAATTTGTTTATATTTCAGTATAATCAGTCGTAGATAATGGCCTTCAATCGAAAAAGTAAAATGGGGGGTAGCAATCGCATTCAATTAATAAAGTAAAAATAAGGCAATCGCCAAAAATAGTGCATTATTCAAGCTGTAGTTACAATGTTTAGATCACAAACATACTTTTGGTTATGTATCCATATCATACGAGAGGCTTGGTTCGTCAACCAACAATTCCATGTTTGCTTAAAAATTACCAACCATAAATTTGACAAAATAACTCTGTTTTATATCTTAGTCAGACTGTCTATCGGGCCTCAAATGACTTGATCAGCGACCCTCTAATTAAGACGGCAATAAAAGATGAATTGACCAATCGCTGTCCCCGCCAACCTTCTTCTTTGGCCATGCCCATCGACTCCGATAGGAAGTCTCTCTTCGATTTTTAACGGCGCTATTTTGAAAAATTTATGGCCAGCAGTATGTAACAAAAAGTAGAATAGTTGGTTGGCGACCTTAACGTCGTTAGTACAACTTGAATAAGCTGTAGTTACGACGTTTAAATCGCCAAACCAACAAAAATGGTCCACATAAATGGCGGCCAATGTCGGAGTTGAAAGCTCAGGTCCGGGCTGAATGAATTATTTGATTGGTCGCATGATTCCTTAATTGGTAGTTTCCCGGGGTATATTTGAAAGAGAAATTTGATCTAGCACAAATTTTGCAGCACGATAGCTCAGTTAGTAAGGCACTTGACTTCAAATCTCAAGAACACAGGTTCGAGCCTTGGGCTAACCTAACAAACGAGTTAATTGTCTGTCGGGTGTGACATTAAATCGAGACCCTGTATAACGGTGCCATACACCGAGCACGTTACAGTATTAGGCGGGGCTTTCACCAACTTTGTCCTGTATCCTTTCACTATCCGTCTCACGGAGAGTCGTTCATATGGGCATTTGCTATGGTAGCGACAATAAATAAACGGAAATACACAGATAAACATTGGGCACATGTCATTAAGGTGTGTTGTTTCATAATGCAAATATAGCCAGGTAGAAGTATTTTTCATCATCCAAAAATCTACTTACATCGGAAAGTTTGCTCAATCCACGGAGCCTAGCAAAGGTAGATACTTCCACTACAGCGATGGTGTACCCTTTCACTGGGTAGATCAGAAATATTAAAACATTCTCTTAACGCAATCTTGGTTTTTTGACGCCACCACCCCTACCCCAAAGAAAGAAAGCTTTATAAGCAATTTCTTTATTATCCACAAATTTTCTACCTCAAAAGGCAAATATTGCTTTCAAAATTTCTTCAACCAAAAGAAGTCTTGGAAAACCGTCTCAGATTGTGGACCAATCTAACATTTTGTCGTCTGGTAATGATTTAAGAGCCCATATACCCAAACTTTCGAAAACGGTATTCCTAAAACCATTAATTGATCAAATCTATATTCGAGTATAGAGAAATGGTAATGATCATAGTCTTTTGTAATGATATTTTTAGGATTTAATCGAGTTTTTTAAATTAGTTCTCACGTCTGGCAATTTAGAATCAATTCAGTATACAAAGTCTAATTGTTTTCAATCGAACAAAATCGTTGATTTATGGAAAGTACTTATATTTACCCTTGTGTTTAAATTAGGGCGTTCTTTGAGCCAATGTTTTGAGATCGATTTCCATTAGAACCTTTAGTGCATTTAAAGCGAATCTAGATTATGTAATTGAAAGAATAATTTGTCGATAAAATCAGACGTGAAATAAAGATCCAATAAATAAATTCCGACTACGACATTTCTATTCATTTAGGGGTTTTATTTGTGGAGTAAACGATTTGTTGAAATGAATTGAACCATCAATTATAATCTAATGACGACTATTTATAAATCATGTTTATATACATGCACTTTTAATTGTCCACATACAACCAAAATTAAAAATAATTCTGGTAAACGATTTGTTGAAAAGAATTGAAAGTATCGTTTATATAATCTTACATACAAGACGACTGCTTAAAACTATTTGTAATTAATTTAAATACATTGTGTTATGCATTTTTAATTGCTCACGTAAACCCAAAGTGAAAGCCTTTTTTTTTATTTATTTTGATGAAAAACAAATAACAGCGCCATATATAAACCTTCATACAAGATATACATTGAAAAATATTTTAGAGATTCTTTTTCGTCTGTGAAACGAAATAAAAACCCACATATGCTTCACAGAGTATGGAGACAATTCGGCTTTTAATTTAAAATTGTCTAACTTCAGTGCTTTCAGACATTTGAAAGAAGCAAATTTGGCTGATTTTGTAATCAAAATGACATTTCATAATTTGAGAAAATGAGAGAAGAGAAGCACATTTTTTAACAATGTAAAGCCAAATCCTGTAATCAGCGAAGTACAACCCCAACGTTACCGGAATTCACCATGTAAAATTTTCACCGAATGTTACCGGAATTCAACAGGTAAAAATTTTACCGAATGTTACCGGAATTCACCAGGTAAAATCTCCACCGAATGTTGCGACTAACGACGGACACTTCGAATGCCGAAGATTCCCGATTATTCAGAGTAGCAAGTTAGGAGTACACTACACCAGAGTGTAATTCGTAGTGAATTTAGTAGATTTAACTCGAAGAACGAACATTAATCATGAAATTGACATTAATAATTATTGAAAAAGCGGATACTTTTTCTGTATTTATAAAAAAAAAAAAAAAAAACACTTGAAAAATTCAATAGATCCAGCAGAGGTCAACCAATAAAGCATGCATGTCGAACATTTTATAGTCAGGTAAAATGGTTATTCTAGAAACAAGACATTGTGAAATAACAAAAAAGTTTCAACAATGGTCATCCTGCTCAGTATGACTATGGTCGATAGTTTTACCACATTCAACTGGCTCAATGACTCAAATATGGTCGATAGTTTTACCACTTTCCACTGGCTCCATGACTCAAATATGGTCGATAGTTTTACCACTTTCCACTGGCTCAGTGACTCAAATATGGTCGATAGTATTACCACTTTCCACTGGCTTCATGACTCAAATATGGTCGATAGTATTACCACTTTCCACTGGCTCCATGACTCAAATACGGTCGATAGCTTAATCACTTTCAACTGGCTCGATGACTCAAATACGGTCGATAGTTTAACCAATTTCAACTGGCTCCATGACTCAAATATGGTCGATAGTATTACCACTTTCCACTGGCTTCATGACTCAAATATGGTCGATAGTTTTACCACTTTCCACTGGTTCCATGACTCAAATACGGTCGATAGTTTAACCACTTTCAACTGGCTCCATGACTCAAATACGGTCGATAGTTTAACCACTTTCAACTGGCTCCATGACTCAAATACGGTCGATAGTTTTACCACTTTCCACTGGCTCGATGACTCAAATATGGTCGATAGTTTTACCACTTTCCACTGGCTCGATGACTCAAATACGGTCGATAGTTTAACCACTTTCCACTGGCTCGATGACTCAAATATGGTCGATAGTTTTACCACTTTCCACTGGCTCGATGACTCAAATACGGTCGATAGTTTAACCACTTTCCACTGGCTCCATGACTCAAATATGGTCGATAGTTTAATCACTTTCCACTTGCTCCATGACTCAAATACGGTCGATAGTTTAACCACTTTCCACTGGCTCCATGACTCAAATATATTCGACATGGCCGATAGTTTTAACACTTTAACACTCCATGGCTCAAATCTATCTGAAAATCCACAAGCCATTAATGTCAGATTTAGTGTAGACGTAGTCTACAGAGCATAATATGTTTATCATTTGAAAGAAAAACTGTTACTGAAACAATGACGGGAACGGGACACATCAAAGAAAAGCATTCATTATCTAATAAAATGCAGTTTTGTTGTCAACCATAAAGTAAAATTGAAAATGTTTCCTTTGTGTTCACCAGTTCCCCATCCTTCTTATCCTTTCTCGCACGTTCCTTGATTTTTACCGCACTGTTATATTATACTAGAGAAAACTTTGTTTTTCTGCAATTTTTTTTATCATATAGAATGGTTAGTAGATACATTTTGAAGTATAAAGCTCTAATAATTTCATCAGCTTTGAGTTTGGACAAATCTAAACCTTTGCAAAAAAGTGAGTAAAGGATAAAATTGAAATGATAAATTTAATCGGCAAATAAAGATGATTTATTTTTCCGGTGATTTTTTTAAACCCTCGGGTTTTAGCAAGATTTCATCAAAATCTCAACAGCGTACCTAAAAGACGTTTTATCATAGAAAAATCCCATTTGTCGGACAGTGTTTTGATTCACGCTGTTCTGGGAGAGCAATGCGGGTCACGTGGGAAATTTTTCCATCACCAATATTGTCAATCAATAATTCGAATATAACAACTGTCTGAGTAACACTAGGGTGGATACAAAACAAAACAATCCGAACGATAATCTGGCAAATACACGTAACTTCCTACATGAACCGACAGCAACATCATACATCCCACCCACCCTCCATCATCTTATACGATCGTGGTTGTTGGTCACCGAGCATTGTCATGTTGTAAAAGAATAACAGCGTGTTATATCTCGTTATTTAATCTTCATTTTACCATCACACAGGATGTCGATAGATTAGAACTTTGGAATTAAAGTAAATTTACAAGTCTTTAGAGCGCGATGCTAGTTTTAGTCTATCAAGATCGATTTATCTTTTCTTGAGCAAACAACAATATATACTTGTATTTTCAAGAGTGGCGAAATCGTAAGGGAGTTATACCTTTTGTACTTTGTGAAATGAAAGACCCGTCAATTTTACCCGTTAAAAAAACACTCATTGTATTTCCGAAAGAGATGAAATTTGAAGTTTTCTGACTTAACTCTAAAATATCTTCATTTGGCTAAATCACACGACAATCTGATGACGTCTTTGAACCAGCTGAGGCGTAATTCTGTAACACATAATGGAAAATGTTATGCCTCTGTCTCTCTCTGTCTTGATTCTTGAACTACATATATTAATTAATGTCATTATGTTCTAGGTACCTGAGGATTACGATGATTTTGAAAACTACAAACAACTGATAGCTGAAGCCAAGGAAAGGACAACTGAATTAACCCAAACTATGTCGGACGATTTTCCCGCGAGTTGTCGTTACTGTTATGAGTTCAGGCCAACTCCCGTTCTTCAAGAAATATTTAGCATAAAGAAATTTGCGTATATAACAACTAACTTAGACACCCCGTTATTACCGCCCTTTTTATGTCTCCCGGGACAGGAAGGCGACGAAGAGGGGAGTTCGTTGACAGAGTTAGAGGCTTTCTCAGGAATTGAAGACGAAAACATGCCTCGTTGCTGTTTCACCGGATGTTCTTACGTCACACCGGAAGACGTATTGTTCGCTGATTGGAATAATGGCGTCTTAAAAATGTTTAACAAACATGGTATCGTGTGTGATAAATTAGAGTTCGATAAAAGTCCATGGGATGTTGTGCAAGTTTGTGATGGCCGTGCCGCAGTGACCGTTCCAAAATTGAGACGAGTTTTCTTTGTTGAATGTGACCCTCATTTAAGGGTGGATAGATCTTTTCAAACAGAATGTGAATGTTTTGGAATTTGTAAAATAATGAATAATTACGTTTTAACGTGTGATCCATGGTCTAGATATCCGTCGGTTCGAATTTTTGCCGAGTTTGGTCAAATTTTATCAATTATTCAATACGATAGTACAGGGGAGTTATTATTCAAATGTCCTTTACATGTGTGTGTAAACTACTTTAATACTGTGATATATATTTCAGATTCCTCCGCCGAGACTGTGTTAGCATTTTCAATAATGGGTGAACTAAAATTCGTGTACTCACATCGTGAACTCGAGTATCCAACCGGTGTTGCAATAGACAGAAACAATTGGTTGTATATTTGCGGTAAGGAGTCCGCGAACATCCAGCGAGTGTCGAGTGGTGGGGTATACCAAGAGACAATATGTCGAGCTCGACATGGCCTCAAGACACCTCGAGCTATCTGTTTTAATCCTAGTGGAATTAATATGGTGATTACAGATCCTTGCAGCCAATGTCCAAATGGGTTCTTCAGTAGACCGATGTCATAGGAGTATAACAATGACTCTTGTGGACATTTTCAAGAAGAAAAAAAAAAAAAAACTTTTGTGATTTCAACTGACTAATATAGCATTTCGAAAATTAACAATTGATTATTGTTTGCTTAGATGCGTTAATTATTAAATTCGACATTGATTCCTATGGACGAAAAATGGCAATCTAGTAACATGTATTTTCGAATGCTATCGGAATAACAGATCGAATACAAAAATCTAACCTGGCATAAAATTATAGGATAAAGGAAGTTTTCTATGAAATGTGATTAAGGTATACAAATTAACAAATTAAATTCCTTTTGAACTTCAATAATAAAAATGGCATCACTTTTCCGCTTGTAAATTTACAGATATGTTTCGATCTGTTAAGAGAAAAGCAGTAGCAGAGACAGGGGCAAGGAATTTCGACCTAATATTTAGACCAATAAAACATCAAATAGCTGAGATAAAGCACTAAACCTTTATTGGTGAGACCCCCATTGGGCCTGTCACGGAGTTGTTAGTTTTGTTGTTGTTGTTGTTGCTACGAATGTCGGCGCTTAACCCCCATTACCACTCAATTAAGCCTTTTGACACCCCTGTAAATTGATATTATAACAAGCCATATCTCATGTTTTTCTAACATATTCGATCAAAATATTTTCAAATTGCGCACTTTGAAATGTCGTCTGCAAATTCTTTCTATTTGTACTAGTTAAAAATTGTGTCGTTGGAAAAAGAATAATGTACAAAAAATAATAAAGGATCATAGTTATTAGCAAGCTTAGATAATCACACAACCCTCACTGAATCCTATTTTGTAAGGGCTCATCAAATAGAGGATGATTTTTTGTTTTCAGTATAAGCTCGATTCATCTTTCATTGAGTGAACATCACAGTTAAACATATAGCTTTTGTTATTCACTGAATGATAGACAGACCAATCTTACCTTGAAAAAAAGACGATTATTTTATTTCTATAATACAAAAAAGAGAAAATTTTATTTTAATCCCGGCAAAATCTCTCAAAGCTCGTCATTTTCCGAATGATTTACGTGGCGACCCAATGACGTCATCTAGACTTTGGTCCCGCTTAGATGACGTTCGACTGGGAAAAATGTAAGAAAGTAGGGCTTAATCTACCAAACAATGTGTTTATCATTTTAACGGGTCTTTCGGTGAAATCTCACTAATACACCGGAAATCACTAATCATTTTTACGGGTCTTTGGGTGAAATCTCACTAATACACCGGAAATCACTAATCATTTTAACGGGTCTTTCGGTGAAATCTCACTAATACACCGGAAATCACTAATCATTTTAACGGGTCTTTCGGTGAAATCTCACTATACCCGGAAATAACTAAAACAAACTGTCTTTTTATCAATATACATAAACTTCTTATGGCTTAGGAGAGCATTAAATGACTTTTACGTTTAAAGAATTTTGTATTTCTGAAAGGTACTTTTTTGACCAGACCCCTTTGTGCTAATGTTAACTTCGTAAAGGTGGTCGTTAAAGTTTGACTTACTCTAAACTACCTTCATGTTAGGTCGAATTAAATCGAAATTATCTTACTTTCTAAACCTGTCTCTTTCCTTAACCCATTCCCACACGAGAAAATTTTAGACTAGTCCAAATTCAAAGAAGTTGCGAACGACAATTTGAAGTTCAGAAAAAATTAATTACTCCGTTTTTTGGGATGAAAACAAGGTTAAAAATGAAAATGATTGTAACAAGCAATTTCTCCATTTCCAACTCTGTTTTCCTAAAGTCTTTTCTAAAGGGGTGTAAAAAGGAGGGATTTAGTGGGAAGCGGTTAAATATATATTGTTACCAAAACCTAGGCTTTCAAAATATCAAAATAGTCGAAACCCATTACCAGACAACAGAATTCTAGACTGGCTCCAAATTCAAAGAAGTCGCAGAAGACAATTTTGGGTGAACTTTCACAAATCCCTATCTTTCGGGGTAGAAAACATTGTGGAGGATGAAGAAATTGCTTGTCACAAGCATCTTTTCGTTTTCCACCATGGTTCCCAAAACTGTTTGTTAAGACGCGTTATAAAGCGGCATTGAATAGATATTGGTAAAAACAACAGATCTGCTTTTTTCGATACAATTAGACATTTTTTGGAATTATCAGAATAGGGGCTTGGCTTCATAAATGGAGAAGATCGGGTATGTAAGTAAAAGTTTTTACAAAATGTTTCCCCTTGTTTGTGAGGAATAGTTTAATGCAGATAATACATGTATGTCCTCCCGCCTTATTTAGAATTTAAGCTATGTAAACAATGCAGTATAGAGCTGTTTTAGATCTATTTTATTGTTTTCATTGCAGAATTCGTAGGTAAGCTAAATATCAATATCTATCAATTAACAAATGAACATAAAAAAGAACATACAAATATTAAAAGTATTTTTTCATAGAAAAAAGTCAGTGCATATATACGCTTTTGAATTTTTCATTGATCCAAAAAAAGGAGGTTATTTTGGCCTTTCAAAGGATTTTTCTTAAATGATAATTTTAAGCGATACTAGATGTCTTCTGTGAATTTTTGATAAGAATAGTTGGGCACGCCTATAGAGTTTCTTCTTTTCTTCGAAGAATATGTGTTCTCGAAGTGCCTGCCATTTTTTTCTTTAGAAAGTGGCACCTTTAAACTTTTGGAAATATTGTAAGATAAACTAAAGTGCCAAGGTTTGTTTCTTGTTGAATAAAAAATACCAGTAAATTTCTTATCATCACGGACAGAATAATATTAACAACATCTATAGATTTGAATCGAAAATATTCCAATTTTTTTAAATATAGTTAGAGGCAATTTTGTCAAAAAATTATATGCTATCAGAACATTAATATTGAAAAAGTAAGAACATCTTTAATATTCTTTTGTAAATTCGTGGAATCATTTGGTATATTTTGGTACAGGGTCACAGACTTTTTTATACCTACTCTTTTATTTGTGATATTTTGGTGAGACAGGTTTAATCATTTCCGTTCGCCCCCTCACTGGGTTAATGCTTGTCTTATATGTTTGCCTGTGTTTTTTATCCAAACAAACAAAAGTTGTGCAATTTGCCGTAATATTTTCTTTAAAAAATTAATTACAATCCAAAAGTTACTTGTGCAGTTTTGTGGGAAAAATGTTTGCAGTCCGTTTAAAACTTCAATTCGTGTAAAAACTACGTCAGAGTAATTGTTTGGCCTTTGAAATCCAAGACGATAGTCCTTATAGGATAGGTTTCGTAATGAATGACATAATACTCTAGCATAGCCAATGCGCTTAACTTGTGTCTTATATTTGAAAAAAAAAGTATTGATCCACTATACTGTTTTCGGTTTACAAGTTAGAAAAGAAATGTCAGCTAGCTGAATATATTCTTTTAACGTGCATTCAAGAAAGTTACATTGTTTCAAATTGATGGATCGCGTTGTCAATCAAAGAATCAATCGACCAATCAAAATCATTCATTTAGACCTCAAGTGAACATAGAATTCGAACGTTGGTCGACAATTTTGTTTGTTTGGCGACTAGAACGTCGTAACTACATATTTAATAAGCTGTAAGTAGTCAACTAACTATTTTACTTTAATCTACCACTGGTCATAAGTTTTTCAAAATAACGCCGTGCTATATTAAAGTGGAACTGACTATTGGAGGAATTGGGTGTGGCGAGCGATCCGTCAATTATGAGATCGATAAATGTTTTACCCATTAGTACTAGTAGCTGTGTGAGAACTGCAGCCATGGAAGAGCGTCGGCTTGTACCGAGCACAGGAATTTTGAAATTATATTGAAATCACTATCTTGTTTTTCATGTCCATTTACATATCATCATAAAAGATGTTTTGATCATAGTTTTCATTATTGTTATTAATATTATAATTGTTACAGTCATTTTTATCATTATTAACATTATTAAAATAAATATATTAAAATGTTATTGTAATGAGGATAATAATGATTATTATTATTGTAAAACTTTATAACGTGTGACTCGTCATCAAAGAAAATGAACCGTCTTGGAAGTGCAAAAAATACTGAGTATGGACAGGATGCTGAATGTGTACAGTCTGACAAAAGTGACCCTCCGGGTTTCTCCTTGGGAATGCCAAAAGTGCCAACCCGGGTCAGACTAGGCGAACTGCCGATTTGTTGACGTGAATTGATTTTCTGATTGAAGAATTTCCTTATTACCTGACTACCTTAATAATTAAAATACAATCTCTAACTGGCCTGTGCTGAAACGCTCTCTTCAGTTTTCAAGTATTTGCATCGCGGAACACCTTCGGGGTATCTTAGTAGAATACATTGTGGTAAATAAAGAAATTGCCTACTACAAGAAATTTCTTCATTTTCCACAATATTTACATTAGCTTCTGTCTTATGGTGCATAAAAAGGCGAGATTATATAGAAATGGGCTAAGTCCCTAATCTAATACCTTTTGGATTTTATTTCCGCACATATGTTAGTGTAAAAAAGACATACATATAGAGAGGTATATCAGACCCTTTTTAAGACAATCCTTAGTAATTGTATATACTATGATATTATCACTACATACATATTCTGGGGGTTGGGGGTTGGCGGGGGGTATCCGTCGTATACAGATTTTAAATCAGGAAGCTGTAGTTACGATGTTTAAATCCCCCCAGAACCAGCTAAAGTCGGCAAATATCTGATGCCGAAGTCACATCTTGTCTAAATGAATAATTCGATTGGTCGATTGATTCTTTGATTGACAATCGCGATTATTCAGTTCAATTGCCAAGTCCGATGAAGTATTTGGAAATGTGTCTTGTATGTGTATCAAGTGATATTCCATGACTTTTCTCCCTCATAATATTTCGTCCGTCTGTATGCACCTACAAAGTTACCTCGTTTTTAGTGATCTCTATACCTAGTGAACCTCTTACACAATTTTCATCTCCACTGGCTGAATGCCGGCTGGGGCCTTGTTCATCGTTCTTGAGTCCACCCGTAAATATTGGCATAATTGGTATCATAGCTTCAACTCAACTATATCAAATTAAATATTGAACAATGCATTGAAAGTAAACAGAAGTATACTTTGGACTAAACATTCGAGCAATAGGCAAATAAAGAAAGTTGAGACATGGGACAATGCATGCACAATTGGTAATTGATCGGTAATCCTAATCAATTACGATGAAATTCAAACCTAATTAAATTTAAAATATATTAAAAAGAATTCAGTCTGTTAGAGTTAAAAGTATGTTAGAGGGGCAACTGAATCATGTGAGAGCTGAAAGTATGATAGAGGGTCGACTTAATTATGTGACAGTTGAAAGTGTGATAAAGGGGCGACCTAATTATGTGAGAGTTAAAAGTATGATAAAAGGATGACTTAATCATGTGAGAGATGAAAGTATGTTAGAGGGGCAACTGATTGATGTGAGAGCTGAAAGTATGGTAAAGGTCGACTTAATTATGTGACAGTTGAAAGTATAATAAAAGGGCGACCTAATTATGTGAGAGTCAAAAGTGTGATAAAAGGATGACTTAATCATGTGAGGGTTGAAAGTATGTGGAGGATCTACTTAATTATGAGAGAGTTGATATTATGATAGAGGGTCTACACAATAATGTGACAGTTGAAAGTTTTATAGAGGGGCGACCTAATTATGTGAGAGTTAAAATTGTGATAAAAGGACGACTGAATCCTGTGAGAGTTGAAAGTATGATAGAGGGTCGACTTAATTATGTGGCAGTTGAAAGTAAGATTGAGGGTTGACTTAATTATGGTACAGTTGGAATTTTGATAAAGGGGCGACCTAATTATGTGAGAGATAAAAGAATAATAGAGGGTCGACTAAATTATGTGAGAGTTAAAAGTACGATGGGGACGACTTAATTATGTGAGAGATGAAATTAAGAAAGAAGGTCGACTTAATTATGTGACAGTTGAAAGTAATATAGAGGGTTGGCTTAATTAAGTCACAGTTGAAATTATGATAAAGGGGCGACCTAATTATGTGAGAGTTGAAAGCATGATAGAGGGTCGACTTAAAAATCTAAGAGATAAAAGAATAATAGAGGGTCGACTTAATAATGTGAGAGTTAAAAATATGATGGAGGGTCGACTTAATTATGTGAAGATGAAATTAAGATAGAAGGTCGACTTAATTATGTGGCAGTTGAAAGTTTGATACAGAGGCGACCTTATTATCAGAGAGTTGAAAGCATGGTAGAGGGTCGACTTAATCATGTAGGAGTTGAAAGTATGATTGAGGGACGACTTAAATATGTGAGAGATGGAATTAAGATAGGAGGTCGAATTTATTATGTGACAGTTGAAAGTTTGATACAGAGGCGACTTTATTATCAGAGAGTTGAAAGCATGGTAGAGAGTCAACTTAATCATGTAGGAGTTGAAAGTATGATAGAGGGACGACTTAATCATGTGAAAGTTGAAAGTATGGTAGAGGGTAGACTTAATTATTTGAGATTTGAGAGTATGATGAAAGGATTACTAAATCATGAGAGATTTGAAAGTATGGTAAAGGGTCCACTTAAACATGTTAGAGTTGAACGTTTGATAGAGGGTTGCCTTAATTATTTGAGACTTAAAAGTATGATAAAAGGACGACTTAATCATGTGAGAGTTGATAATATGAATGAAGATCGACTTAATCATGTGAGTGTTGAAAGTATGATAGAGGGTCGACTTAATCATGTAGGAGTTGAAAGTATGATAGAGGATCGAGTTAATTATGTGAGAGTTGAAAGTATGGTAGGGGCTCGACTTAATTATATGAGAGTTTAAAGTATGCTAAAACGACGACTTAATTATGTGACAGTTGAAAGTATGATTTAGGGTCGAATTTATTATGTAACAGTTGAAGGTATGATGGAGGGTCGACTTAATTATGCGAGAGTGAAAATTATGGTAGATGGTCGACTTAATTAATTGAGAGTTGAAAATGTGATGGAGGGTCGACTTAATCAGTGTCAATACGATTTGAATAACCTGAAGTTACGAGGGTGTTTTATTATAGACAACCCTTAAAGTAAAAAGAAATATTCAACAGATGACAGAAATATAGAGGGCTTAGAGCAAAAACATAGTATGGCTCTATACAATGTATAGAGCAATATTATGTTTTTGCTTTAAAGGGCAAATCCATAGGGGAAACATAATTCAAATTTTCAAAATTCCATTAATAAACATGTGCATTGATACTCATTGATTTTTCTTGAGATTGTTTCAAAAACACTTTATTGGAGTTTTTATTTTTACCTTTTTTTACGGCATCGCTTATGTCCCTTACCTATTGGATACATATGCTTAACTCCCCTGAATTGTGACGTCATAGTGGAAGTTTATTAAAAATGGACATAGAGTATGACAGCGATTTGAGCGATATTCCCGAAGAAGAAATGAATGTTTCTGGTACTTTAAGGCCATATGTGTACGACCCAGTTTGAAGGGCAATTGCTACGGAATCGAAGGATAGTGATGATTATAATTCTTCGTCTTCTTTTTGCCCCGATTTTGACGATAATGTTCCTGAGGTGTCAACATGGTAAGTGATCAATATTTGCGGCGAAATTGCCGTTTACAAACATTAGAATCGTAACAAAATTATTTTACTCCCTTTTTGAACGTTTTAATCTGACTTGAACAACGAATTGAAGATCCCTATGAAGTAATGTTTGCGAGTGAGACCCCTTTCGAATTATCCGGGGACTATTAACACAGTAACAAAAACTCCTCTGAATTTTCTTCTACCAAAAAGTTACGATCAAACATCTCGTTTGTAAATTTAAGACGAGATTAAGAAATTATGTGCATGACATTTCCAGTCTTATTGTCTAAATAGTGCATTAGATAATTATCTGGATGTCATAAGAAACTTTCAGTCTAGCTATCTACTAGGTGCAAAGTGAAGTCAGATCAGACAGGATTATATGCAAATGTCAAACAGTGGCTCAAATGGTTTTGGTTGCTAGAAATCAGTACTACATTATCCAATGTTTGAAAACAGTTCTTGGTATATGGTTTACAATTGTGCCCCCAACAGAAAAGTTACATTAACGTTTGTTTACTCTCTGTAAATATGGACAGTAAATCATTCTCAAATATGAAAATTATAATAAATAATTCAATTTCACAGGTGCCAGTGCAAGATTTGTGTGAATATGCCAACTGTGACAGAATCCAAGTGCTGCAAGACAACAAACAGTATAGATGGGAAGGTTGAAGCAGGATTGACATGCATAACAGATCACATTGCATTCCGGGTGAATTGTCTGAACATTCATGTATTGGAAGTTACCTACTATGACCATTTGTTACAGTCAGGCCCACTTGAGGAAAACCGAAGAATTCATGAGTAAGTAAAATATTTTTTTTACACTGTTTTGTTATAATGCTAAATTAATTTTCATAAATGACCTACATTGTTTATAACCCTTTCCTGTTTTGTACCCGTCCAAATTCAAAGAACTTGCAGACGAAAATTCAAAGTGGATTCTAGTTGAAAGTAAGCATTCAGTAGGATTTTAAATATTGCGGAAAAAGAAGAAATCGCTTGATACAAGTAGTTTCTTCTTTTTCTACAATGTTTCTTATTCATAAATTTACAGGGATGTAAAATCAGGGATTGAACAGAAAAGAGTTAAGGCAAGGAAACTTACCACACAATCCAATGTTCTGACATACTGAAGCAATGTAGTTTGCAAAAATAGTGGGAAAAGGAGTAATTGCTTGTAACATGCAATTTGTCCTTATACAAAGTTTACTACCCCATTCAACACTTAAACTCTTAAAATTCAGTGATTTACCAATTGTCAACTGTCAAAGAATTTTTTTACAATCAATTCATTCATTTAGACCAAAAGTGAACTTTGGACTGCAATTTTGGACATCTTTTAGGCATTTTCTTGGTTTGTTGACCTTGACATTGTAACTGCAGCTAATTCAGTCTGTAGTTACAATTTAGATCACCAACCAACCATCTTGTAAACACTGTAGAAAAAGAAGAAAATGCTTGTTACTTGATTCTGTGGTATGTAAGACAAATCCTCTAAAGATCATCAACTTTATATTGTCATCTGCTACATTTTGAATTTGGACCATTCCCAACTCTGTTGTCTATCATAAACTTAACCCTTTCCTGTTTTATGAAATTTTAGATTGGTCAAATTTGAAAGAGATTGCAGATGACAATGAAAAATGCATGCAATTTGAAATCTTACCATCCTTTGTGGTAGAAAATATTGTGGGAAAAGGAGAAATTGCTTGTTACAAGCAATTTCTCCTTTTACTACAATGTTTTCTTAAGTATAAAATCACAGTGACGTAAAATCACGGGTTTGTCCAGGAAAGTGTTTTAAACATCACCAAAAAGTTTTTGGTGTAAAAGCTAAGATCTCTTTACATTTTTTTTATTCTAGGCTACACAGACACCTGGCCTCTAGACGATTGGGAAAGGAGTGAGGAAAGTGATTCCTTCACATGTGGTGACTGCTATCAGAGACATGATTCCCTCTGAGGACTATTGTGGATTCAAATACCCTCAGTAGTTAACTTTATGATCTTATTTTGACATTGAGAAAAAGCGCTTATCCCTTATTTTCATGCTCTGAAGAAAACTAAGCTGTAGAAACTATACAGAGAAAAGTATTCATTGTTCATGATATTTTCTCTTAAAACTTCATACATAATTTACACTTACTTTTCAATTTTAACATACTTAAATTTTGCCTGCTGTTCAAGTTCTAGACCTGCTTTAAATTTGTCAATTTTAGTATTAACCCATTGTCACAAACCCTAGCTTTTTGGAACACTAAAGAAATATGGAAACTTTGCAGGAAAAGCAGAAATTGCTTATGACAAATAATTTGTCCTTTTCTGTCAATGTTTCTAGGCTTTGTGTCGAGCCCACCCCTGTTTAAGCAGGCTTTGTCAATTTTCAATTTCGGACTTGTGTAAAATTTTGTTATCTATGCACAATGAGTTAAAACCCCTGATGCAGTGGAATCCTTTCAGTATCAACATGAGCATGTCAACTATTATACTATTAGGAAGGTAGTCTTTATAGGCATCTGTTAAAAAATGTAAAAAGTCCTGTAAATCCTTTAATCATTTCCTGTAAAAGCATGGGATTTTACCTCACTGTGATTTAATACTAGAGAAAACATTGTGGAAAAAGAAGAAATTACTTTTAATAAGCTATTTCTCCTTTTCCCATTTTCTACCACATGGTTTCAGTTCATACTGCATCAAATTTACATTGTTGTTTGCAACATCTTTTAGTTTGGGCCAGTCTTAAAATTTCTGAAAACAGGAAAGGGATAAGTCAGTTGCATATAAGCCGGGATTGCTATCAACCCCTTACTAGACGGTAAAAACTTTAGACCGGTCCATATTCAATCAATTTCATAGCTTAGTCAGACTCCTAATCCTCAATCATGGGATATCGTGGGTTCGATCCCTGGCGGCAGCACATATTCTTTCCGACATTTGTCTCGCACCAATGGTTGGATAATCGAAAAACCTAAGTGTGATAGCAGCTGGAGTCTATTAAAGGATGTAGTGGTAGTACTGGTGTGAGAAATACCAGGAATCCATTGTTAGGTAATCAAGCTGCTGCGATATGACTGAAATACAATTAAAAGTGGCGTTAAACCCTATTCAATCAATCAATTTAAAAAGGAATATGTTCCAGGTTTAAAATGTGTTTTCATCCAGGCAATCTAGGCAATTTCAATAAGCTTTTTTTTCAAGTTGATTGAGCTAAAACAAGAGCACTGCTTACGGGTGCCTATGCGCGGTTGTTGGGTGCTGGATAGTGAACAAAATGTATCTAGAGTTACCCCCCTGGATAGTATAGCTTGCTCTTTTGATGGTGAACAAATGTGTCAAGTTTGAAGTGAATGCCTTTAGTAGAACCAGAGATATCACAAATGTCTAAGTTTGACGACAATGACACCAAGGCAATCCTAACACCTCGGGTTTTCTTTGAAAACAGCCGAGCTAAAACAACTATAATCAAAGGGCAAGATATACTGATAAGACGGGACTTTGAAATTAAATAATATCTACAAGCTTCATATGTTTTATTCTGTGTTTCTTGAATTTTATGCAATGTTATTCTACAATTTATTTGCATAACCCATTACCATACAATAAGAGACAAAAATGAGACTGGCTCAAATTCAAGATTGCAGGTGACAATTCTAAGTGTTTGGAATGAAAATTTGGGAACCAAATTCGGTAGAAACCATTGCGAGACAAGGGCAAATCTCTAATAACAAGAAATTTCTCCTTTTCCCACTCTTTTTTCCATTTTATAATATTTTCATATTCAAAATAAGAATTGTATGTTAATGGGTTAAATGTATGTACAAAGAAAGGGAAGTCATGTGTAATGTGAATACGGGCAAAATTTAAGTGTACCGTAGAAACAATAATTCAAAAACAATCATGGAAAGAAAGAAAATTCTTGTTGACAACCTTTCAATTATTTAAATCCATTATAAACCATTTTATGACACACCTCAAGAAAAGGCTTTGATTAAAATTGTTGAAAATTTGGAAATTTCTTGTTGCAACCAATTTCTTCATTTCCCACGATGCTTTCTGCCAAGGAAAAGTTTTCTGTCATGTTATAAACAAATTAAGATTAATTCATACATGACATAAAATATGACCTTTTCCAGTATCATCTTAGCTTATTTCCAAAGTCATAATAAGTTCCATTAGAATAATAAGGGATATAACAAAGGAGTTATACAGTCCTTGGAATAAACATAGATCACGGGTGAATATACATCACTAGTTTGTCTTACATGAAAGGATGGGATATGCATATATTTTGCAATCATTTCCTGTATTGTTTAGAACGCTAATTAAGACATGACCATAGCCTAAGTTTACCCTTTACCAAGCAGTCAGTAGCTTGTCTTTCCGCTAGTGACTATTGTGATCTTTGAAAAAATTGAACATAATGATAGCCTCTATTTTCTGTTCAATTATCTGTACCTCCTTTTAACTCATTACAACTAAATCCTCTATTTTTACTCACAGTAGGAGAAAGTTGTGACAAATATTGGGGGAAAAGGAGAAATTGCTTGTGACTAGCAATAGCAAATTTTCTCACATTTTTGAAGCCTATTTACAATAATTATTCAATTTTGGCACAAATTAAGTTGTCATCTGCAACCTCTTTCAATGAATAAAATAGTTTTTTTTGAATTTGATCTTAAAATTTTTTGCCCAGTAATAACTCATTCACACGCAATCCTGTCCGTCTAAGCCCAACTGTAAAAAAAACTTCAAAAAAGATTGTGGAAAATGAAGAAATCGCTTGGTACAAGCAATTTCTTCATTATCCACGATGTTTTATACAAAGGCAAGCAAACAAAAAATCAGGACCATTAGTTGATACCTTAAGATCTATTGTACTGGAGAAATATTGAAGGATCCTAATGGAATCTCTAGCCTGGAATTGCTGGGGTCCGTTCCAATTTTAAGGATCCCGGAACAGTGTTAGTGTCGACCCCTTAATGTGTCTGAATGGATTTTTTGGTAATATAAAAAAAGGAAATACCTTCTAACAACCATGTAAAAGGAACATTTTGAAACTAAGTTGAAATTCTAGATAAACAGTATGTTTATGAGGGAAATATGTTTATATCAATAATAAACACAGGTCTAAGTAGTTGATAACAGCAATTAAATTCATAGGACCTCTCAATTTGGACTAATCTAAAATTAAGTCATTTTGGAATGGGATCAATGAAAAATGAGAGTATGACTAGAGGAGAAAATGGTGAGAATAAGGGGAAATGACTTATAATTAGTAAGTTCTCCTTTTGCCACACAGTTTTCGTGAATATGTCAAAATTGACCAATGGCTGGCCCGCCCTTTACTTCATAGTCTCCGCCCATGAACTCCAACAGGAAGTTCCGCTTTGATTTTTAACAGCATTCTTTTGCAAAATTTATGCCAAGTAGCATGTAACAAAAAAGTAAAGTGGTTGGTTGATGACCTAAACATTGTAACTACAGCTTGAAAAGGCTGTAGTTACAATGTTTAAAACGCCAAATCAAAAATAATCAAAAATCAAAAATAAAGGTAAACAAAAATTGCACCCAATGTCGGAGTTGATAAGCTCAGGTCAGGGCTGAATGACTTATTTGATTGGTCGGTATATTCCTCTATTGAAAGTCTCGTTTGGTCAATATATTGGAAGGACAATATCCGAAATGAAAAAAAAAAAAATTGGGAACGCTTTCAGTTCTGCTGTCTTATGAAAAATCGGTCCATAATGAGATTCGTTCATTTTTTTTATATAATCCCAACCCCGACAATATATGGCCGAGATATCAGTTTGTTCACCAAATTGATCTAACCGCTGCTGCAGCTTCTTCCTCGAAATTTCCATAGCTGATGGTCGGCATGTCGGTTCTTCTTCCCGTCGGTTCTCCGAGATCAAGATTGTTGGCACGGCGTCAGGTTTCAATCGGAGTCGAAAGTTCTTAAAACCAACGTCATTTGCTAGTTTCGGGCTGATAAAAAACTTGAAATTAAAGTGTCTCACAAAAAGCTTTGCATGACTCGGTGGCTCAAAATTTGTCATTGCTGTCCGATCACGGTTCAGTTTATGAATCCACAACTTTTTTCTTTTAAAATCAATCGGAAACGTAAAAATGCTGATCCTCTGAGTTCCCGATTCAACATTACAACCGTAAGCGGCATAGATCGTCATTATTCTGCTTTAAAATCGACTTTTTACGTATTATCGCCTGTATTTAGTACAGCAACCATTGGACATGTAAAACAGAGAGCTTCCACTATGACGTCACAAATGCAGGGGAGATAAGCGGTTTGGGGAATGTACAGGGGAAGTAAGCGATGCGCTGTTTTGGGGCAGTATTAGATCTTGACTTTTCGAATTGGTTTTTGTACATGTGCACGGTCTGCAATCGCGAAAATATTGTTTGTGTGTTTAATTAACACCATATACATGAAAAATAATGAACGAAAAGACAAAATGAAAATTTCTTTGAATTTGACCTTTAAGCCATCGATATGTCTCTTTGTCTCTCTGTCTTTATCTCTCTCTTCTCCTTCTCTCTCTCACTCTCTCTCTCTCTCACTTACTCTTCTTCTTTCACCAACTCTCTCTCACTCACTCTCACTCTCTCTTTCACTCTCTTTCTCTCTCACTCTGCTTGTGTCTATCACTATCTCTCTTACCCTCACACTCTTTCACTTTGTGTGTGTGTGTCTTTCTCTATCTCTCTCACTCTAACTCTCTTTGACTTTGGCTCCTCCTCTCTGTCATTCTCTCTCTCCCTGTCTCGCTTTGTCATTTCTTCTCCCCTTTTCTCTTTCTCTCTCTTTCTCTCTCTCTTTCTTTATCTCTCTCTCTCTCCCTGTGTCTCTCTTTTTCTTCTCGTGACAGATTACATATGTAAATTTGCGTTTTTCAAAACAGCCCCCCCGTCTTTTGTCAACATTACGAATAGTCAATGACATGCTTTTATTCTGACAATTTCAGCGAGCAATTATTTTCATTTATTCATCTTTTTTTTATTTTTGTTTTTTTTTTCAAAAATTCCTCAAAGTCATTGTGGTCTTCAAATAGATTTATATATTAGATGAAATAGTATTGCGTAGCTGTAACCAGTAATTATCTACATTTATAATGTTTTTTCAATCAAGTGCAATGCCATAATTTTCCTACGCAACCCGAACCCAAATTCGGAATTCAGATATTAACCCTAATTATGGTAGGCATAAAGAGTATTTGTGGATCTGAGCTCGAGTCTTATAAATGAATATAAAAACAATAACAGTTCAGTTGTATACGTCGTTTACGAACTGTTACGCTAATACGGATTTATTTTCCTGACATGTTAACGTTGCTTTTAAAACCCCCATAGTAACATGTAAATCACGTTTGTATTGACAGATCGTGACAACCAATCAAAGAATAAATTGACTAATCAAATCAGTCATTGAGATATTTGAACCCCGTCGTCGGCTGACATTTATCTAAGGCATTTTTTTATATGGCATAAACGTCATTATTACAGCTAAATCAAGCTGAAGTTACGACGATAATAATAATAAAGTCTTTATTTAACGAGGCAACACAGTTGGGCTAACCCAGTCTTCCCTATGGGCTTCTAAAAATATTTACAAAGTCATACATTTATACACATACAGCAAAATTTAAAAGCAATATATAAATACAATATACATTACACTAGGTTTGCTGATAGTTCATGAATTGTGGACCAGATTTTAACCAGATTAGAAATGCAGATTTGAACTTATTTACACTGTCAACATTTCTTATGTACAAAGGTATTTCATTCCAAATTTTTGGACCCGAGTAGGCAATTGTTTTTCTGAAAAACTCGATCCTTGGCTTTGGAATTTTAAGAACTGCATTAGAGTTTGATCTAAGATTTTTGTTGGTTGATTCAGTAAAGAGACTTGATATATAGTTTGGAAGTTTACCATTTAAAGATTTATACAGAAAAATAGCCTTTTTGAATACAATTCGGTCATGGATAGTCAGCCAATAAGATCACAATCAACTACTTGTCTCTGATAAAATTCCATAGAATAAAGCCGTTTGACATCTCGACAAGTTTCCGCCTTGAAGTGTTTGTTTAGACCTCCCTTTTAAATGGGCGTGGCTAGCGACCCGCTACATGGCGTAGACTTCACATGAGATCAAATGGAATTTGTTTACAAAAAAAACTTAAAAATCATAACAATGTAGACTGGTTTATTCTAACCATTTAACGTCTATCATTTAGTTATTACATTTTCTGGATATGTGTTTTTTAAAACTTTTACTTTAACACTTTCCTGCTTTTTGAAAATTTAAACTCGCCCAGGTTTAATGAGGTTGAAGACGACAATTAAAATTGGATTCAACTTGAAATTAACCGATCCTTTGTGATAGAAAATATTGTGGGAAAAGGAGGAATTGCTTGTAATGTATCCTTTTTCTACAATGTTAACTCAAGTATATCACAGCGACGTAAGCCCCGGGATTTTATAGAAAAGGGTTAACTTGCATTATGTGATCTTAGACAAAAGTCGGTCTTCGTTAGGTAGCACAATATCGCATTTTGATTATACTTACAAAAGATATTCGTAAGTAATTTTTGTTGGTAACGTTCTATTGTTCACGAGATTTTTTTTTCAAGATAATTTAAAATCAGAATAAACAGACAATGAAGTTTTATTTGCAATTGGCTGTGCTTCTTCCCTTATTTGTCCAAAATTATTCATGAAAAAATTGAGACTATGGAATAAAAATTAAAGTAATACTTTGAGAGAATGGATAAAGCAGATCATTAAAATGTGTTACACCTCACGCAATAGATATACAAGTGACTGATCACAGGTCTTTTTATTTCTATACCTGTATATACAATATTGACCTTTGATCACTCATTATAACTTGCACATCTATAATGTGTCACTTGTTTACATACATACACCAATAAAACACCAAATAAGAGGACATGTTGTTCTAACCAGTAAGCCTTAAAAGGTCACTTACGTTTTGCGTTCGCTATATCATGTTTTAAATATTATTTTTTGACCCGCATTTTGTAAGTGTAGATGCAGATCAAATTGCAAGTTATCATCATTGGACTATAGGGAAGTGGAGACTCCGAAGAACCAACACCATAATAAATAAACAAGCCAATATATGGAAAACAATCATAATTTGAAATACAGTTTTGTAACTTGTTAAACAACGTGCATGTTATAAGAATTATTTCGAATTTTTCCCATTCAAACTTATGAGTAATTCATTTTATTTTAGTTAAAAACAGAGATGCTCTAATGCATAAAGATTAACATTGATCTAGAGCTTTACACACGAATGAATTTAAATTACGCACACCACAAACTGAAGAAATACTAAACAGAAAACAAAGCACTTAAAGTAAAGATGGTGGGCGTTTCTATTGAGTGATATGCCCGGCTTGCTATGCTGGTATGCTGAAGTCTATAGAGAGAAATTCTAGAATCCGACGATTGGTAAGCGAGAGGAATCACAACCTCGGCAATGGGCCGCAGCATTCCGAATGGAAGGCAAATTATACACTTTACTATTTAAAGACTGCGCGTTATTGAAACCGTTTCCAAATCTACGCTTATCAGGATATCGGTAGGTGTTTCCGTAGGTAAAAAGTCGAGTCAACGCTTTCTACAAACCATATAGAGTCCTCGTATCAGTTGATTGGAAAAGACATAATTGAAAAAATAACAAATCTAACAAAATTGAGCACTTCTTCTCTTCTACCCGCGTTACATCCTATTTCATTTTCCAAACTGGGTTACACTGGTGGACGTTGAAGAAATGTTGCAAATTGTACAATAAGAAAGAAGTCAGAAATCGACAGATAACCAGTTCGTTTCGGATTTGTTATTAACGTATCTTTTATGGAGGCTAGGAAAAGATGTAGCGGTAGTACTCATGCGAAAATTACCTGGAATCCATTGTTAGGTGCTCCAGCCGCCGCGATATGACTGAAATACTGATTAAAGTGGCGTTAAGCCTCATTCAATCAATCAAGTTTATGGTAATTGAATAAAACCGTTCTGGAAACTGACGGATCGCGTTGTAAAAAAGAAGAATTAATAGACAAATTTTTGTTTGATTGTGTGTGTGTGTTGTTTTTTTTTTGTTTGTTTGTTTGTGTGTGTGTGTGTGTTTTCTTTTTAATTTTATTTTATTTTTTTTTTCCGACCGATGATTAACTTAGAACTCCGAGATTTGTTGGCATTCGTTTGAAGCAATTCGAGATCGGACACTGTGGTATTTCCTTGCAATTCAGTAAGAAACTATAAACCAGATAATATGACTTTAAATATTATTGGGAAAGGATTATCCATTCCCTTTCCCGTTCAAACGGGCCTGAAGCAAACTATATACCTCAGGTACAATTGAGCGATAGCGGCTGTCAATCAAAAATACATGTAATTACATTATACATATAGAAGGGAAGTGAAATTTGAACTCTGAGTTTGGCAGATATTCATAATAAGCGTTGTTGGTTTGGCGATATAAACGTCGTTACTACAGCTTTTTCAAATGAAGCTATCATTTAATTTTTGTTACATGTATCTGACTATAATCTTTTGCAATATAACGCCCTTTAATATCTAATTCGAATGTCCTCTCGGAGATCAATGGTCGTGGCCATATGTTGAAACGTTGCTGATAATTCACTTAAACTGACTTTGAGGATATTGTCATGGTAGGTACAAATGAATTACCGGTAAAAATGGCTTTCGAAACCAAATTGAATTTTTTATGTATACGCATAAAACAGAGCTCATTATTGTTTTGACACTGACAGTTGTACAAAAAGCTTATTTGTTATATGAAAACTTCATTTGCTTATTTATGTTCACTTTTTATTTATTGCTTTGTTTGACAACCATATCGAGATATGTTTTGGTCCACATGCCTTGAGATGTGTCTAACCCACACTCATCTTGTACTTGTTCGGGGTTGTATCATAGACTGACCAAGCCAGACAACTGTTTACATTTCTCCTGCTCTGAGAACATATAGATGTTGATTATTTGTAGATTTTCTAAAGCGAGCAGCTAACACATTTTTCATGATGACTTCAATTCAGCGCTCGAAATTTCGGCGTTTCCAAGTCATTGAGTGACGCTTTCAGGGGATTTGATTTACCGTGAATGGAAATGAGGAACCCTCTAAAGAAAAAATGTGGCTAAGTGTAGTCAGTATCAAGTAGAATAGTCCCATAGAGAAAAAGAGATAAAAAACGTTTTCCGCGAGTGGATTAACTTGGTCTGTAGGTTAGGCACTCTATAATTAGATTGAAATTGCCAAGATGTCGTTTGTGAGAGCAAAGAATCTGAAAATCGATTATTTGACAAAAGGTAATCTTATCCTTGTGTTTTTGTTAGCTTGTTAGACACAGTAAATATCTGGTGGTCTCAAAGCAAATCTCATTTCAGCTCCTACATGTTATGTCTTCGACGAGCTACCAAAAATGGCTAAAACACCGCTAGAATAAATCTGTATTTAAGAATAAGAAATTTCACATAGAACTGATTTCGGATTTTTTCGAGCGGTATCGTCAAGTTGCTTGCTTAATGCAAAATTCGGCGAAAACGAAATTCTACGACTTCAGCCGACAAATCACGACGTCGCATCATTTTCAAAATTTCTCATTGGATGGATAAATGCGCTTCATTAGCATATGGGTAACACATCAACATGATGACGTCATCAGTATCCGATCTCTAGTCAAACTGAAATGAGGGTCAACAGAGCCAAATGAATTAAAGCAAGACTAATTACATCATGACACTGGGTTAATCTTTTAGAAATTTCAGTGGTGATAAGCTACCGAGAAATCACGGTATTCCATCGGAAAATAAAGAATAAAGTCGATAAACCAATATAAAGATAATACGATTCAAACATTTAACCCATACCAACATATTTTTACTGGTCCAAAGCTAAAGAAGCTGCAGACGACAATGTCAAATTAATAGAATTAAATTCTGTCGTCTTTTTTGTAGAAAACATTGTTGATAATGAAGAAATTTGATTGCCACAAGATATTCCTTTAAGACAAACATGTCCTAAAACTGGTGATTCTCCTTACGTTTGAAACATTTGTCTTGGTGGTATTCAATTATGGGTTATGAAAATGATATGTTTTGTTTTCATTGAGATAAGAAACGAAACACGTTTTTTTCTGTATGACTCCGGTTCGCGACTTCATACAAAGGCTAGGGCCTAAATATTGTTTATCAATGGAAACAAGAACGGGTTCTCCAATTCTCCTATAAGTACAAAAATTGTTGTTGTGATTTTTATGTCAGTAGGCAATTAGATTCAATCCACCAAGGCAAAAGTTAAACTGTAAAAGTCGCTTTATTTATCCTATCTAATAAACATCATCTCTATGTATACATGTACATGAATTATGATTCTAATTCACAGAAAAGTAATAAATATATATAACTTAGTATGAACAAGTAATCACAAGATATGAAACGTTCAGAAAATATTCGGACTTTTGACTCGTTCTCGGAAACCATTCAACATTTTTTTTTGTTTTGTTTTTTCAAAATATTCTCCACCTATGTCTACGCACTTTTGCCATCTTCATTGGAGCTTTAGTATTCCCGCTGTGAACCATGACGTAGACCTATGTTTTAGGTACTGTATAACAGAAGATATCAAAGCCGCCCTAGTTTTATATTTCTTTCCAGCACGCATTTTTGTCTATTCTGGAAGCAATTAAAAGTAACAGGGAGCGAGGTCTTCGCAATAAGGAAGATCAAACAACAACTGCCATTTGTAAGAGTTGATGACCTCCACCATATCTGCGACGGTATGGGAGAAGAAAGGTGACATTTTTCTGTGCTTACCTTGGACGCATTTGCTTGAACTTTTTCTGTGATTTTTCAGAATTACTCCAGAATAGTACTTGGCAGTGGCATTTTGCACTTTTGGCACGAAATGAAAAAGTATCATTCCTCGTGGATCCCTAAAGGCCACAACCATGACTTTGCCCGCCGAAGGAGACAGCTTAAACTTTTAGAGGGTTGGGAACCAGCTAGTTTCCACAGCTTTGACTGAGCTTTTGTCTCAAGTTCGAAATAAAGAACCCACATCTCATCTCCAGTGTCAATGCGGTTCATCTCCTTCACGATTTAAACGACTCAAATGTTCTTTTGAATCGGTTAGTCTGATTGCCTTTTCATCTGCGGACAGCTGTCTAGGCACCTACCTGGCACTTATCTAACTTATGCCTAGGTGCTCCAGTAAAATCTTGTGTGCCGATGCCTTACCGATGCTAGGCCTGTCACAAACACTTGTGGTGCCTTCAGGAAACTGAGATTCAAAGCTGTAGAAGGCTGAATGTGATACGCATTTATCTTTTTTAAGGAATGGGTCAAAACAACAGATCTGATTATCAACACAATGAGACGTTTTGTTTTTTAATCTATTAGTGTAGGGGAATGGGCTAATGTATGAAAAGTATCGAGCATGGATTTGGCATGTAATGGTTTCTACCTCAAAAGATTAAAAAATGATAAACGTATATATGAAAAGCCTTAAATACCTTTCCAATTTACCTTTTGTTCATATTTTGAGATAAAACAAAAAATATTACCGACAAAGGCACGCCCTTTTGGAGAGGAGTTGAAGGCCATGAAATCGTATCTTGGTTGCACCAACGGTCACACGGATTAATCGACTTTATAATAATCAAATAACGTCTGTGTCTAGGCCTATTTCTGATAAAATACGGGAAATATATGGGCAAGACTGAAAGAATTACATTGAAACAGTTTACTAAAATAGTCTGATCGTGAACTAATAGCTACAGACCAGTCGCTATCCTTCCTCTATTGTTCATACTGATTGAAAAGGCTGCTAGTCAGGTTATTGGTAATACCATTCATGGGAGTTGACTTTATTAACTCATTCCCAGATGCCAAAATTCTAGACAGGTCTTAATCGAAAGGACTTACAGACGATAATTTTTAGTTCATGAAATTTTATATTTTGAATTTTCTGGTTAGAAAACAGTGTTGAAAATGAAGGATTGTTTGCTACAAGCAATTTCTTTATTTTCCACAATGTTTTCCCAGAGACTTTTCTTGAGGTGCGTTAAAATCGTCATCGTGTTGAAATGGCTTACGGTTAGTAAAGGAATGTTAATACCAGGAGGTAATGGTAAATCTGATTGCTGCCTTTGAACGGTCGACCACGGAATACTTGGAAGTGCTTGGGGGGTCAACATGGGGTTTCTGGACTAACGCTGCGTAGTAACAGGGTGAATATAAACTCGAACTTGTCCTGTGTAATGGGACTAGACATTGTAACCCACCCACTCCCTAACACACACACAGCATCGATTTCGATGATATGTTTTGCTGACGATCACATTGCAAGAAACGTTTTAGAAATTCGCTGGCTTGAGAAGCCACCCTGCTCATTATTTTTATGACAAAGAAATTAATGTATGCGGAAAAGTCATTAAATTCAAAGATTCTTAAGATACTTATACCTTTTAGACTAAACTCTATCCTTGAAAGACTCTATTAATCTGGAACGTTGAATTATTTCCAGATTTAGAGCATTCGAAAATACCTATTTCAGGAGACATTTGAATTTCTTAAAATATATCTTTTGATATCTCCTATTGGTTGTTCAACATATTCTGTATGACAATCTAAATATAATTATCAAAACTTTGACGTATGTCTGAAGAACGTGCGGCTCGTGCTAAATCTTACCCAGCATGACTTTTTAACATGCTTTGTTTGACTTGCATTGACTTCCGAACAAAGTTTTAACTAAGCTTTAATTTTTTCACGTGCATCCAGGACTGTTCAGTAGGAACCACACCACCCTAGTAAACAGAAGAGCTATCACTCAGAGTGTCACAACGAACATCAAGATATTCAGAATGATTTGTCAAACGTTTAGCTGTTCTTTTAAAAAGAGAAAAACATTCTTCGAAAGAACTTCGTTTGCCGTGCAAAATACTTCATCTACAGCTGTATTCAAGCTGTAGTTATGACATTTTGCAAGCCTAACGACGAGAAGCTACAGAACAATAGGTCAAGAACTGTGAAATATTCTACCAGTTAGTCTCAGGCATTCACAATCCTTGCATATTTTTCAAGCGTAGACCGAAATCAGTCCACCTGAAGGATTACCTCAATCGGATCTAAACTTTATGCCAACGCGAGACCGTTTTAAAACCGGTAATCACGTTTAATTGCATAAAAATATATTTCCTATATACAACGCCTTGAACATGTGTCGTACGTAGAAATAGGCTGTTATTCAAATTGTAAAGTTTCAAGTTTCGTCTGTGTAGGCTGTATCCTTCGTCCATCAATGACAATCATGCCTGAACAATGTATAATATTTCCTTTTCTCCGATAGCTACAACTGCTCGCTTGTTTTCTATAGCGAACAGCCATCACGAATATTTGGGTTATAGCATATTATAACTTGTATTTATCTCAACTTTCGAAGTGATAAAAAGCCGTCCCAAATATATGGGGTATTACATAAGGCCGATTGCAGGCTACTGTTTAACTCAAGTGGTAAAAATATGATCAGACTTAATATAAGCCTGACTTGAACAAGGGTTCACATAATTTAACAAAACCGCAAAATGAACACAAGACAATTTCATTTCGGGGTTTTTGATAACACACATCACGTAATCTCTTAAATATGAATACACCTCGGGTTACTTCTCATCTCAACTTGCCACGGACAATCAGTTAGTTGTATCCGATGACAATAATATGGCACATGTAAATGGTGATATAAAAATTCGTTTAGACTTCTAAACATGCTTTAGTTTGCTTTAAATCATTGAAAAATAAGGTAATAATCAGCGCAGTAATTTGTTTCTTGTGATTCGCCGTCCCGTGTTTGGTAATCACGTGATCTCAAGTGACATGTGGTAGTCATGTTACCATAGATAGGAAATGTTTACAAATATGGCTCAGGTCGCAAATGCATTTTTATAATAATCACGCCGCCCAGTGCTTTAAAACATTCCAGAGCGATTAAGGGGGTCGTAGGCATCAAGCAAACGCGAGTATTGTGGGATTTACAGCTTTTAAAGCAAATAGATGCAAAACGAAAGTAGAAGATTTTGAAAATTAATTTGTAAACATATCATCGTCCGGTTTCTACTTATTTACTAAATAATTACGCTTTATTATGTCGTTATTTTCAGCTTGGTCCTTTTTACTTAAGATTTTTTACGGTTCTAAAGCCGAATAACGAATAAGGAAGTCGCGCGATTACAGGGCACCGAAGATAATTTGATACTATCTTAATCATATTAAAGGAATTTTTAGGAAAAGGGCAAAACTACCATGTGCAAAAAATAACGTTACAATAACGTTAACGTCTTTTTTTCTTTTGAATTTTACTCACAACGCTTTATATATTCTTTTTTTCCTAAGTCTAAACCGGTACTTCAAATCGGTCACCCTGAAACAGGTTTCCGCGCATTTCCGCAAATTACCACGTATACTCATAAACTTGAAGTGAAAATCTACGTGAGTTTAGTATGATCGGTATAGAATTGGCCGAGTTGAGGGTCAAATAATCATCGAGGTCATTGATTTCTTACTGTAGAAGCTGTTATTCTCTGTTTTAAAGATTCTAACAGGAGCTCACGTGTTACAGTTGATCAAAAGGAGAATGTTATGCTTGAAAATTCTAATTTTGCTATGCGTGACACGAGCTGTTATTCTCTGTTTTCAAGATTCTAAAAGGAGCTCACGTATTACAGTTGATCAAAAGGAGAATGTTATGCTTGAAAATTCTAATTTTGCTATGCGTGACACGAGCTTATAACCCATTCCACCTCGAAGAAATTTTAGACCAGTCCAAATTCAAAGAAGTAGCAGACGAAAATTGTAAGTTGATGAAATCTTTAAAATTTGTAACAAGCAATTTCTTTATTTTCCACAATGTTTTCCAAAGCATTCATAATGAGGGTCATTTCAAAGCGTTACTGTCTTGGAATGGGTTAAGACAATGCTAGTTTTTTATTTCTGTATATGGATTTATGTTTTTGTGCGTTATTCACGCACATATGTACACGAATGGGAATTCTGTTTTAAGTTTAAAGGAGGGAGACTTACTCGGAAAGTAATAAATGAATTCGAACCGAATTCCACAGTTATGACCCTTTCAGCGCATTCCAACTTCTCAGTACTTTCAGTCCTTTGATTTATTTGGGCAGTAGCTTGTATTGCATTGTTTTCAATTTAATAGCTCATGACAATGAGGAAATTATACGAATTCCACTAAAGCATAAAAAAGACATCAAAAAGGAGTGATTCATGTTTTTACTATTTTAACTGAGCATACTTATTTTACGCTTTCCTAAAAACCAGAATCAGCTTTCAATTAATAAAGTTGTGTTATATGGTGAAATTACTAAAGTAAATAATATTTCACTATTTAAGAAGGCAGTCATATCATAGCACGGGAGCCGCTGTCATAGTGCAATCGGTAGCGCTTCAGTCTCTCAATCTTCAAACATTGGATGTCATGGGTTCGATTCCCGGTGGCGGCATATATCCTTTCCGACATTTGTCTCTCGCCAATTGGTGGATAATCGTAAAGCCAAGTGGGATAAAAGCCGGATGCAAGGAAAAGATTTAGTGTTAGTAGTGGTGTGTGAAATACCAGATATCCATTGTTAGGTGCTCCAGCCGCCGCGATATGACTGAAATACTGTTAAAAGTGGCGTTAAACCCCATTCAATCAATCAAACAAAGCACATGATCACAATGATTTAAAGTAAGGTATATTAACTAATGTAGAATATGAACTTGGCCTACTCATATAGACCATTACAAAACAGCCTCTAATGAATTGCAAAGAGTTAGTTTTGAGCTTTTTGCTTCACGTAATGTACACATATAACGCAATGGTGTGACCAAATTGTTGCAACTACAACTGTAATAAGCTGTATTTACGAGTTTATTATATCCCACTGAGGATATATTTATATATCTCGTTTATTTAGGGTGGAAACACGTTACTCTTATCCGTCATATACATGTCATAATCCACGGATCGCTAGCCCCGCCCACTGACTCCGAGAGGAAGTTCCACATCGATATTTGTTTGGCCATGACATATAACAAAAAAATAAAATGGTTGTTTGGCGACCTAAACGACCTTACTACAGCTTGAACCAATAAAATTGGCTTCGAGATGGGCTTCGAGACTTTAAATTATCATCACAAACCTCACATTTTTGAAGCGTTGCAGAAATACAACTCTGGAATCACTGTGCGAAAGGAGAAATGACTAATAATAAGCGTCTTCAACTTCTGTCAAAAGTTTTGTCATCTGAAAATGTGTTTAGTAGCATTGCATTTCCACTACCCCATCTAATTTTCTATGTGGATTTTAATATCGGAAAGGGCGTTGTGAAATTTCAAGATCAGACAATATGGAATGAGAAAGTGGTGATCGCTTTGATTTGTCGGAAAAAACTAATTTGTGCAGTAATGTCTAGCTTGAGTCGTAAAAAGGATTTCACAGATATTTGTGTTTCAAATCGAATTAAATTTTCTGAATTCTGGTATTACGTATATACTCTTCGATAGGTCTTATCGTAAGTGTTTTTGTCTTAGAGAGATTTACGCCGTTAAGTATTGTGAATTGAGGATATACTATTACTGTGTAAATAGCTTGGAACAATAACATACGGCCCAACGGTTATAAAACTGCAATAGACTTGAAAGCGTATTGCGAGTACAATATTAATAGATTTACACAATGATAAAGGGTCCCCATAGTTATCAATTTTGAATAATAATGCGTTTGTCAAGCACAAAGCAGTGCGTCTGTCATTTTTTAATTGACTAGATTAAAAAGCTAGTATGTATAACGTTTGTCTGAATCTATATCGGGAAGTTCGGATTACAAAGTTCACTTCCAGTTTGAATGAATAGTTTGATTGGTCGATTTATTCTATGATTGACTCTCGCGATCCATCGATTTTATGTTAATTGATAACATATGATCTGTCAGGTAAAAAGGGAGTATTGGGTCCGTAGAACAAATATTTGAAAAAGAGCAGAGGCCATTTAGTGACGCTATGTTTTTAAAGCAAATATTTCAGAAGGTAGAATGACCATTCAGAAAATGAACATCGAGAGAAAGTGTCAACCCTGCTTAGCACAATGCAGTCCGCAGACTCGACCCTTTTTTTACTTTCTCGGTTGGTCCCTTTTATACTGACGGGTCACCTATAAGTCAAACTGCCTTTACCAAGAATTGACCAATGGAACGGTCAATCAAGTCATTCATTTTAACAGAAGTATACTTTGAACTCAGAAATTAGTCGACATATTTATGAAGCAATTTAAAGTGTTTAGCAACTTTAATAAGATGTTACGACGTTTAGATTGCAAAACAACTATTTTATTTTTAACTCACCTGAGCACAACGTGCTCATGGTGAGCTTTTGTGATCGTTGAATGTCTGTCGTCCGTCGTCCGTCGTGCGTCGTGCGGCGTACGGCGTCAACAATTGAAGTGTTTACACTCTAGAGACCACAGATTTGACCCAATCTTCATGAAACTTGGTCAGAATAATTGTTAGGTCATGAGGATGAACGGTATTGATTATGGGAGGATTCTATTTGAAAACACAGTAAAAGGGGCCTTAATGACAATTTCTTTGTTTACA
The DNA here is from genome assembly GCA_946902895.1 of Fragum fragum. Classification (NCBI taxonomy): domain Eukaryota; kingdom Metazoa; phylum Mollusca; class Bivalvia; order Cardiida; family Cardiidae; genus Fragum; species Fragum fragum. Next base: position 51,982 of record OX336374.1, on the reverse strand, counting down.
CTATAGAAGCCACAATTATGGCTATCTTCATGAAACTTTGCCAGAATAAATATTGGGTCATAGAGATGAACCCTATTGATTATTAGAATGATCTTTCCGAAAACACAGGAAAAGGGGCCTTAATGACAATTTCTTTGTTTACACTCTAGAAGCAACAAATATGGCATAATCTCATGAAACTTGGTCAGAATAATTGTTTGATCATGAGGATGAATCCTATTGATTATTGGAAGATTCTATTGGAAAACACAGGAAAAGGGGCCTTAATGATAATAACTTTGTTTAAAGTCTAGAGGCCACAATTTAGGCTCAATCTTCATGAAACTAGGCCAGAATAATTATAAGGGCATGAGGATGAAGCCTATTGATCATGGGAAGGTTCTTTTGGAAAACACAGGAAAAGGGGCCTTAATGACAATTTCTTCGTTTACACTCTTAGAGACCACAATTTTGGCTCAATTTTCATGAAAATTGGCCAGAATAATTGTTTAGTCACAAGGATGAACCCTATTGTTTATAGGAAGGTACTTTTGGAAATCACAGGAAAAGGGGCCTTAATGACAATTTCTTTGTTAATGCTCTAGAGGTCATCATTTTAGTTCAATTGTCATGTTACTTGGTCAGGATACTTGTTAGGTCATAAAGTTGAACCTTATAGATTATGGGAAGGTTCTATAGGATATTACAGGAAAAGGGGCCATAATGACAAGTTTTTTGTTTACAACATAGAAGTCACAGTTTTGACTCTATCCTCAAGAAACTGATTATAGCTATTTGCCTCTAATTGCATTTTTTGTTAAACAGTTGACAGTTCAGGTGAGCGATCTAGGACCATTATGGTCCTCTTGTTTATTACATGTTCCTGGGTCATGAAATTTGCAACATAACGTCGTTAGATATAGAAGTGGAACTTACTGTTGGAGTTAGTGGGTTTGGCAAGTGGAGTCAGTAGGCGGGGCCGGGGTATATTGGTGCAACATTTTACAGGATGACAAAAACATATCAATCATCTTCCCTTTTGGGACAGAGTAACAGTCTAACAGTACAGTCAATCTTAGTTTCAACCCATCTCTCTAACTTCTAAACCAACATTTAAGACTCAAATTCAAGTAGTGAAATACGTGGAGGTGCAATAAAACAGTCAATTGTTTTCTGTGCGGACGGTTATTTTTAAGCAAAAATACTCGTCCATGTAGCCCTAACCCTCCTTATCTAGTCTAAATCTTAATTCTAGTTCAAAAGGCAACAAGCAAATCCCTTTTTGGAGAATAAAACCAACCATGGCAGGAATAGACGTTGTATATTAGCTACTGACCATTAGTATAGATTTTTTATTTTCATTTCTGGTCATGAATTTGCGGCGTCAAGTTGACATCTTTTTAACTCATTCCGACACAATGACGTTTTTTACGCCCCCAAATAACAAAGGCTCGGGAAAGCATCGTAGAATATGAGGAAATTGCTTGTTACAGGCAATTTCTTCATTATTTACAATGTTATCTACCCCGAAGGACAAACAAATCCAAACGTTCAACTACTAAAATTTTTCGTCTTCATCATCTTTGAATTTGGACCAGACGAAAAAAATGTCCTCTAGTAATGGGTTAAGCCGTTGGCGTATATGATATGATAGATGGACTCCGCGTGTAGTCTGAACTAATCAGATTCCAGTGTGATAGCTACTTTTAAGTTCTTAAACTTATAGCAAGGTGGGGAATTTTGGTTAGTGCATTAATGTGATTCGTTATTTGTGCTTTTCAGTATATAATCTTTAAATTCCAGTAATTCCTGAACAATAACCGAGTTTGAAATAGTTATTCATTAAATCTATTTTACATACAAGCACTGATCAATGTTAAAATGAATTGTCTGTTATTGAATAAAGTTAATTAGGTCCAAAGATCGCTGGCTGTTTCTAAATGAATAGCAATAAATTATTCAAATTGAGCAATTTTCAGTTGATTGGGCAGTAATAAATTGATCTGTTCTATTTTCCTGACATTTTATTGTTTTCATCTACTGAGAGCTACATCAGTCGATCAAAGTTCATAACAACATGGGTACGTTTGTCCTGTCACCGTGAGCCCATTTCCAAACAGCATAATTTTGGACTAGCCAAAAGTCAAAGAAATTGCAGACGAAATTTCAAAATGTGTGTAGAAAAATGACTGAATATTGTCGAAGCATTTTGGTAAAAGGGTAATGGCTTGTCACAATTCATTTCACCTTTTCCCACCTTTTTCCTCGGTATTATTTTTACAGTGGTGTAAATGGCGGTATAGATTGGTGATGTGTTAAGAAACCTCCTCGAAAGCTGTAAGAGTATCACCGGTTATCAGACTGCGTTGACCTGGATCGAATTTAACACTTTTGGTAGATTTTTTAAAATCTAAATCAGTCATTATGAAATTGTTGCACACTCATTGATTAGTCAGTGCTCGAACTGGTCTATTTTGAAAACAATTCTATAACTGAATTCCACTATGGCATCTTTTCGCGTCAAGGGTCATAATTAGACTCTTTTTATCTAAAATAAAGTAAAATTAGAGACGAATGACATTTCTTAACCCATCTCCACTCATGTCTGCCATTTTACGCCACTTAAGGGAAATGCTTCTTAAAACGTTGTTGAAAATCAATAAAATTATTTAACACGCAATTTATTCGTTTACCACATTTTCCCACACAAACAGACCTTTTTTTCTTTTTAGGAGAAAAAGATTTTTTTTTTCAAAATTTTCTTAGCAACTTCTGAGAATTTAGCTAATTTAAGATACTGTAGTCTTGTAATGTGTTTGATACTCGTTTTTTTAGAGAATTTCGTAAAAAAGTATACGTCAGGCAAGATTTATGCAAAATGAATCTGAAGTTGCAAAAAAGACCAAATGACCCATTATTTCTTTACCAATTACCAAAACAGCACTTTTAGGCGCCAAAGAAACACGTCTTTGTTAATAGCATGCGTTGTTTGAATGAGTTCTACCTAGACATATTTATTTAAAGGTTGGAGAGATAAAAAAGTAAATAACTTGGCTAACCTTGATTTCAAAACAGTCGTATATATAATACAAGTCTGTCTGAAATAATATTTTAACCTTTTTCATGCTGATCACGGAATATTTGCTTTGGCAGGAGGAACAGAAAAAGATCAGTCTGCACACATGTGCAGTCCGATCTTAGTCTTCATCATCTGTTTGTCCTCCTTTAGCTAGAATTGTTTGAAGGATCAATTCAAAACTAAATATTGACCCTGACAACAATACCTACAGTAACACTTGTCCTTTGATTTTAATGCAATTCTTTAAAAAAAAATGACAAGGGTTAAAATGCGTTCAGCAGATTTAGTTGCTGATGCCTCTGTATTATTTGCAAACTAACTTCGATCTCAGACGTACTGCGTTGTCTATGTTTCTGAAAGCCTACCAAAAGTAATCAGCATCGACCTACGTCAGCCTACACAGTCTCACCGGGTGTCCTTTCTCCTTGTGGTTCACAAATACCAATTAAACGCGTGTTGACATTTGAATAAATAGTATGTTGAATACCATTGTCACTTTCTAAAATCTCGCCAAACGAAATCGATCCGGGCCATCAAGATCCGTCCAAAGTAGAGACATTTTGCACTTCCCTTTTGACCTTTTTCGCGTGACTTCTCACAATTGTAACTGAAAGCAGGTTGATATTTGAAATATAATAGTACTATTAAACAATCCTTTTATTAAAACAATTCTGGGTCGATCAACATTATAAAACGCAGTTAGATGAAAGAAATGTCCCCTAGTGCTTGGATTATATTCTAATGTGCATCAATTATATAAATATTTATTTTGGAAACTCTTAGTTTACCACCCTGTTTGTTTAAATTCTGCTGACAGCTTTAAAATTGAACCTCTCTTAAAGTGACTCAAGCAAAAAAGGGGTGTCATATCAAATTCGTTTAAAAATATTGGAGGACATTTCCAATTATTTCACCTTAGCGCCAAGTAAAACCTCGGATAAGTATGTTGACACATTCCCATAAAACAACATATAGACTTGTCGAAATTGAAAGGAGTTGAAGACGACCATTTAAGGTTATGGACTTTTAGATTTTTTCAACTTTCTTTGTAGAAAATATTGTTGAATATGAATGTGAAGAAATTACTTGATGCAAACCATTTCTTCATTTTCCACAATGTTTTCCATAGCATTTTCCTGATAGTGCAAAAAAGAGAGAATGTAATGGAATGGGTTAATAGCTACTGGATCAAATATCCTTTGAAAAAAACAAGTCGACTTCCTCGATGGCTGAGTGGTAAGGGTGCTTGACTCGTGATCTGAAGGTCACTGGTTTAAGCCCCGCATTCGCCGGGATGTGTTTATGAGCAAGACAATTAATAGCCAGCTCCAGTCTACCCAGCTATAGAATTGGGTACCTGCGAGTTTAAGCCACTCTTTAAGGGCCTTGAAAACACCAGGGTTGTGAGAGCTCGAAAAGCGACTCTTTAGCTTGCGATAAAATGACGTATGATAACAAACAAACCCGCTCTAAAATAATATCAACGGAGACTGTGTTGTTCTTACCATTTGATGTCTTTACTTATTAAGTGTTCACGATATATATAATCTATAAAACTTTTACTTTTTTGACTTGCATTTTTTGAGCTAAGACACAAGGAGGTCATCGTCAAGTGACACATCGCATTTTGATTATACGTAGAAAAGATATTTGTAAGTAATTTTTGTTGGGTACGTTTTATTGTTCACATGATTTTTTTTAAAGATAATCTAGAATCAAAGTAAAAAGATGGTAAAGTTTTAAACACACCACCTAATAAAAACACCACATAAGGGGCTATGTTGTTCTAAAAGGTGTGGAAGTGTATGTAACATAATCAATGATTCGAGCCTATTGTGGAAGCTCATTTATTGCTTTCATGAAGAAATTAGTAGAGTAGCCACGGTCCGAATCCATGAAATCAATACTAAATATTATGTTGATTGATGGAAGATAAACACGCCCATCTGCTTCCAATACTTTCTTGAATGAACATTTTTGAGAGGAAGATGCGAAACAAGATATTTGATTTGTTGATATAGTATTTTGGTCCCATATAAATAGGGAAGCAAATGCGCAAGACGGGGGAGAGTCGGGAGTTTGAAATGGGATAGATCACGTATATGACTATTGGGGCTTAGGCTCTCAGAGTAGTTTAGAAGAAATAAATATTGTATGATAGAAACAGAAGTTTGGAGTTATTGTTAATTTATCCACTATACGATCACTGAGAAGAAACATTAAAGAAACAGGAGAAAAGGCCGAGATTATATTACATGTTTAATTTGGTGCAGAGTGACCAGGATCGACTAACAGTCGTGTTACGGCCTTGGGATAATAAGTTCGTAGATCAAAATCAGAAGGAGATTTTACGTACTTCAACGCTATCATAAAACACATCAAAAGACATTTGTGAAAAAAAGTACGTCCACATTTAATCGTTATTTTGGAAAGCACTTGGACAGTTAAATCGAGGTAAATAATGCTATAATTTCGACGTCATTCTGATACATTTGGAGACATTTGGTGTTTCGAGCGGAACCAGTAAGAGCGACGGGCCTTGGTGAAGAAAATTCGACAATTTCAACCGACAACGGAAAAGACAATTTCACGATATTTAATTTTACCGTGAGTATTTTGTTAATATTTGAACATGACTTCTAGTCAAAACCAGCCAGATTTAGGGGCCCTTATTCAAAACTTTTCAGAGCAACTCGGGGGTTTAAAGGATGCATTTCAGGCTCAGGGTGTATCTCAACTTGTTCCAACCTTTAAGGGAGATTCACAAGAATTTCAAAATTGGATTAAAGCCATAGATAGGTACGCTTTATTGGCTCGAATTCCGGAAGACCAAAAATGTTTGATTGCTTCACAAACTTCATCCGGTATAGTAGCCGACTTTTTACAAAGGTATTTGCAATCGCGGCCTATATGCAAATGGGAAAATTTAAAATTAGAATTAAGTTCTAGGTTCGCGTTCGTGACGGACCCCATGCATGCGCTTACCCTCCTATCTAGAGTTAGACAGAGTCATAAGGAAAAGGTGCAAGTATTCGCTGAACGTTTGTTGAATCTTGCCACGCAAGCGTTTGGGGAGCAAGGAGGTCCGGTTATGGAGCAACAATTGATCGGATATTTCATTGATGGAATAAGAGAAAATGCAGTTAAAATGCGGGTCCTGCGTGAAAATCCAACAACTTTTCAGGATGCTGTGAAAGTCGCAACTTTTGAACAGAATTTATTAAATAGATTTCAATTACGAGTACAAAATTCACAGAATACGCGTGAGGAAGAGCCGATGGAAGTCGCTCTTTCCAGGCCAAAACAATGTTTTAAGTGTCATCGTTATGGACCCATTAAGAGAGATTGTCGTTTTGATAACGATGGTAAATCAAATAGAAAAAACTAGTCAAGTCTGTGCGTACTGAAGCCGCCGTACGGACGAAAAATAAAGTACAAAAATATAAAATCAATCTTTCAGGAAATCCAAATTCGATTTTAGTAAATTTAGGAAAACAAAAATATCGCGCATTAGTAGATACCGGCGCAGAATTATCTTTAATGCATAGAAGAGTTTATCAGAGTTTTAAAAATAAACCAAAATTATTCAAGAAGGCTATTTGTTTACAATCCGTAAATGGTCAATCTCTAAGTATTGATGGCTGCGTGAAGATTTCATTTAAAGTCAATGATTTAACGCTGACGCATACATTTGTAGTCGTAAAAGATATGAACAGAAATTTAATCTTAGGTCATGATTGGTTAAAAGAAAACGGCGTCAGGATTTACTTTGATTTAGGAATGTTACGTATTGATAAGACTTACGTTAAAATGCAGGAGGATGTGCATGTGTCATCTTTTGTACGTCTCAAAGAAAAATTAGTAATCAAACCTTCTACTTGTTGCGTCGTTGATTGTCGCTTACAAAGGAATCTTGGGATCGAGAAAAATGTACTTTGTGAAATACAAGGTATGGGAAAAACGTTTCTTTACAATGAACCGGGCATTTCTCTCGTGAACTCGGTAAACACGTGCAAAGGTAAAAAGTTAGAAATAATGTTTACAAACAGTACCGGAAAATCAGTCAAGCTAAAACGGGGCAGCGTTGTAGCTCTAGCTACACGGGTTAGTGAGCAAAATTGTGTCTCTTTAACTAAAGAGATTGCAGCTAATCAGGAAACTAAGTCGGACATGGATCTGTCTGATTTACGCTGTTCGGAAAGTTATCGGAAAAAAATGTCGCAATTAATCATTGAGAATAGAGATTTATTCGCGACTAGTTTTCGAGATTTGACTGGAACCGATACCGTTCAAATGACTATCGATACTGGAGATCATCCGCCTATTAAATGTATGCCATATAGGGCACCCTTAACCGACAGAAGAAGAATCGAGGATGCTGTGCGAGAAATGCTAGATGCTAAATTGATAGAAAAATCCAGGACAAGTTGGTGTTTTCCCGTACTAATTCTTATCAAACCAGATAAGACTACGAGATTTTGTGTTGACTTTAGGAAATTGAATAAGATAACTAAGAAAATGACGTATCCGTTACCCTCAATTGATGATATATTGTCGCGTTTGAGTGAAGGGAAAATCTTTTCAAGTTTAGACTTATTTTCAGGGTATTACAATGTAAAATTGGATCCTAAAACTAAGGAAAAGGCAACATTTACTACTCATCTCGGAAATTACACCTTTAACGCTCTTTGTTTTGGTTTAGTTAATGCCCCTTCTTTGTTTCAAGAGCTGATGGACACCGTTTTGGAAGGGTTACCTTTTGCATTTCCATATATAGACGACATAGCCATAGTTTCCGAAACGCCCGAGCAACATTTCGATCATATAAAACAAGTATTTGACAGGTTACGTCAACACAAACTAAAAATGAAATTGAAGAAGTGTAATTTCTTTAGGGACGAAATGCGTTATTTAGGTTTCATAGTAAGTAAAAATGGAATAGCGCCAGATCAGGAAAAGGTCAAGGCCATTAAAGATATTGACTCACCAAAAACCGTAAGACAAGTCAGATCGTTCCTAGGTTGTATTGGGTTCTATAGGAGGTTCGTACCTAACTTTTCTCAAATTGCAGAACCACTTATTGCTCTTACGCGCAAGTTCAAAAAGTTCCAATGGGGAGAAAAGGAACAAGAGGCATTTGAATATTTAAAGAATAGTTTAGAAACTATCCCTTTACTTGCCTACCCAGATGTAAATAAACCATATAATCTGTATGTCGATGCAAGTTTCGGCGCAGTAGCTGCTGCACTGACACAGCCTATGTCGGACGATGATGAGCCGTACCCAATAAAAGGTTTTAAAAATGAAAAGCCGATATATTTCTTGTCCCAGAAATTAAGTCCTACTCAACAAAGATATTCAGTTATTGAAAAAGAAGCGTGGGCTATTGTATTCGCTCTTCACAAATTGCATCACTATTTACACAATAGTAAATTCACGATCTACTCTGACCACGCGCCGTTACAATACTTGTTGAAAGGTGATATTAGGAATAGAAGGATACAACAATGGACGTTGAATATCCTCGGGTATGACACAGAAATAAAACATTTAAAAGGAAAGGAAAATTTTGTTTCTGATTTTCTCACTAGAACTCCCACAAAGATTGATAATGAAACATCACAAGAAAACGAGAAAACCGAAGACAAATTACAGGAAGATGATATTTTCATTAATGATCTCTATCCAGAGATAAATGTCATAGATTCTACCAATTTCGATCCAAAGCAATTTGCGAAAGTTAAAATTCCGAATGTAGATTTACTAGAGGAACCTTTACCTACGTTTGAGGACTATGACATGGTCGCTGAACAAAAGAAAGATAAAGAAATTTCAGAAATTAAAACTCATTTGGAACAGAATACGGGAACTAAAACCATACAAAATAACTACATTTGTTTAGACGATATTTTGTATTATCTGTCAAGTGCCGACTCCGATCCGACATTGAGACTTTATATACCAGAACACTTACGAAAATACGTCCTATTACAATACCATGATTCAAACGGTCATATCGGGATAGACAAATGTTTTTTTACCATCAAACCCATGTATTTCTGGCCAAATTTATTCAAAGACATAAATGAGCATATACACGGATGCGTTCCATGCCAAGCTCGAAATTTAAGACCAATCAAGGCTCCTTTGCAAACAACTAGTTTAAGTGCTTATCCGTTTGCACGGATGGCGCTGGACGTATCGGGGCCATACCCAGAAACACTATCGGGAAATAAATACTTGGTTACATTTATTTGTATGTATTCGGGTTATGTAGAATGTTTCCCGTCGCATGACAAATCTGCACAAACAATAGCCCATTTTCTCGTGGAACAAATAATTCCGAGGTACGGATGTTGCCTAGAATTAGTGCATGATAATGGAATGGAAAATGTCGCAAAACAAGTTCAAGATATTCTCCAATATTATAAGATTCATAGTGTCAGAACATCATTTTATAATCCGAAAGCAAACGGGTTAGTTGAAAAGTCGCATAGTTCATTACTCTCAGTTATAGGAAAGCTCATGCATGAAAATGAATCGTGGGAATTATTGATTCCGGCTGCCCTTCAGTCTGTTAGATTTTCGGTAAATTTGTCAACGCAAATGTCGCCTCATTTTCTCATATATCACGTTGATCCCGTATTCCCTATAGACAAAATTCTTCAACCGAGACGAAAGTACCAAGGTGAAAACAAACTGGAACAATTATTGCAACTACAACATCAAGCTTTTACAATTGTGCATCGAAATTTACAAAAAGCAAGAGCCAGACAAAAAAGGTATGCAGATAAAAATGCCGTTTCGGAAGAATTGCAAGTAGGCTCGCCAGTCTACTATCGAAATTTTAGACGGACTTCTAAATTTTCACCGCGATTTCTTCCCTATTATAGAATTATAGAACAAAAAGGGCCCGTTTCTTTCGTAATTCGAAATCAATTAGACGGGACTGTAACAAAGGCCACGGCAGATCAGTTAAGGTTAGCTCATTTGGATTGGGGCGAACTTAAGGAAGCAAAATTATATAATCCAACGGGGCGTGCGATACGAAAAACGCAGTTGGCGATGCCAGAAGAAAGTGAAATTTCTAGCTCGGAATCTGAATCAGAATCAAGGGGTACCGATACCTACGATATACCGCGGAACAGACAAAATAACCAATATCGACTCGAGAGGCAATCATCTACGGATTCAGAAAACATTCCATTATTTGAGTTAAAAGAACGATTACGCATGAAATCCAATAGGGAGGCGGAGCTAAGGAATTCCGATAGTCAGGGTTCTGATTATGAAGACGCCCAACATTATGATAATGACAGTACCGCTTACGAAACTTCGATCGAGAGCATGGCACCGGAAAATGTACCGGATCACGACTTAAGTGAAAATTCGCAAATGGAAATCGACCATGTAGCGAATCGTAAGAAGAAATTTACCAAGAAGAAAAAAACAAAATCTTCAAATTTGTCGGATACGAAGTCAAAATTCGTTGAACACGTTATGAACAAGATTGTGGAACGATTTTGTTCAGAAGTATTGAAATAGTAAAGTACTCATAAGGCTTCAATAATAATTGTGAAGGTGTAAATAACTATGTTAGTGAAGTCAGTATTAAAAATGTATTTTGTTAACGCGTTTTAACGTCAAGGACGGAAATCATTAAATACCAGCTACAAGATCACGGGGTTAATTAATAACATCTCATTGGAGACCAATATCGCCGCGTTACAAAATGGCCGAAGCTATTTAAAGATAATAGAGGAAAGATTTTGCAATATAGAGCCAGGACAAAAATTCTTTCAATTATGTTTATTCCCCATAAATCACTCGCATCGGTAATCAAATGCGCTTCCAAAAATGCGATGAATAACAACAAGTTTGCCAAATTACTTTTCGGTCAAGCCAAGTAATCAAACAACGAGGATACTTTAATCTGTAACGAACAATGAATTTTTCGGACGATCAAACAAATGAATAAATGCATCATTGGAACTTATCATGAATGAACCCTTCTCCACATAATTTTTGTCCCCGAAATAAAACAATGGAAATTGAAATACAAAAGATGGATGGTTCTTGACTTAAACGATGTTCAAAAGTTAGCAAAGTACTAGTATGAGGTCGGGATATACTCAAATGTATAGATGTCATAGAAATGACTCGTCTATAGGCAAGGACATTATGCCTAGTCCCGACTAAGAATAAAATTGGCTGTTGCCTCAACGGCAGAGTAGTGTAGTGACTATAGAAAACGTTGTAATATTACTGTTATCATGGGTGTTAAATAGTATTCGTTTATAGAGTTGTTTCATAAAATTAATGATACTTGGACTCTATTGGGCTAACCCATACAACACGTTTTCAAAACGATAGTTAGCTGATATGTTTTAATAGTTAATTATATGTACTTGTATACATGTATGTTATTTCAGAAGGGATCTTGCACAAGGGATTTAAAGTCGCTTTCTTACCTAAGATATATATTTAAGAATGATATATCTCAAAAGACAGGGGCGTATGTAACATAATCCATGATTCGAGCCTATTGTGGAAGCTCATTTATTGCTTTCATGAAGAAATTAGTAGAGTAGCCACGGTCCGAATCCATGAAATCAATACTAAATATTATGTTGATTGATGGAAGATAAACACGCCCATCTGCTTCCAATACTTTCTTGAATGAACATTTTTGAGAGGAAGATGCGAAACAAGATATTTGATTTGTTGATATAGTATTTTGGTCCCATATAAATAGGGAAGCAAATGCGCAAGACGGGGGAGAGTCGGGAGTTTGAAATGGGATAGATCACGTATATGACTATTGGGGCTTAGGCTCTCAGAGTAGTTTAGAAGAAATAAATATTGTATGATAGAAATAGAAGTTTGGAGTTATTGTTAATTTATCCACTATACGATCACTGAGAAGAAACATTAAAGAAACAGGAGAAAAGGCCGAGATTATATTACATGTACACTTCGCAAAACCGTTTCCCAATGGTGATAATAAATATACAAGTCAATAAATGGAAAAAAATCATAATTTGAAATACGCTTTTATAATATGTTAAACTACGTGTATATCTTAAGCATTATTTCGATTGCTTCAATGAGATATTCAAGTCTCTGTTGGCATTATAGAGTGATATGCACGGCTGGCAATGCTGGTATGATTAACTCTAACAAGAGCCCATGAGAGCCTGAGACGCTCTTCTTGCTTTCAAGTTTACCGTTAATGTAATTTTACATCTAAGGAATTCAATTCTTTAAAGAAGAAAAGAATAAATCTGTTTAAATCTTGCTATTTAAAGCAACAATCCTTAAGGCCCCCTTTTCTGTCTTTCATGACGGATACACTCTAAAGGAATTTCCCTTATGGCTCTACAATCATCCTGTGAAATTTAAACATATTCTGAAATTGATTGTCCAGTATCAAGTAAGCGAGAAAGCTTGAGTGAAAATCTATAAGGTTCCTTTTTTCCTGTTTTTTCTTTTCAGATAGATCCACTTCAATTCTGAAAGAAACCTTCCTTACGATCCTACATATTTCCTGTGAAATTTGAAAGACAGTCTCATAAAAATTGTGGACTACATCAAATAAACGAGAATGTCCAGAATGATAACCTGTAAGCGCCCTGTTCTAATGTCTCAATTATGCAATGCATCTTTGAAGAGAATCCGATAAAAGCTGTTGACTTTATTGTGTTAACGAGGACATTTCAATCAAGTTCTCAGAAGGCCCCTTTTCCAATGATACTTTATGACCCTACCCATTTTAAAAAGAATTAATTCTTCGGATCATGCAATTAATCTGTGAAAGTTTGAAGAGAAATCGATGAAAACTTCGGACTTTACTTTGTAAAAGAATTTCCGTAAGGCCCATTTTCCTATGGTTCTTGACTGATCAGATCCAATTTCAAAAGAACCATCCTAATAATGGTATAGTCATTCTGTGGAAATTTAAAGTGAATCCGATGAAATATGGGAACATTATTGTGTTAACTAGAATATTCGAATAAAAGAATCAGGGGCTTTTTTACGTGGTATTTGACGGATTTTACCCAATTATTAAAAGAACCATTCTTATGATTGTGCAATATTTCTGTGAAAGTTTTAAACAAATCCACTGAAATCTGGGACATCAACGTGTTACCTAGAATATTAATATACCTTTTTCATAAGGCCCCTTTTCGTGTGATACTTGATGGATAAGATCCGATGTCAGAATCAACAACCGTAATGATGGAACAATCAATCTGTGTAATCTGTGGACTTTATTGTGTTAATGAGTATTGTTAAAAGAAATTGTCAGAGTACCCCTTTTCCCGTGATACTTTAAAGAACAAACCAAACTTCAAAAGGAACATTTCTAATGAAGGTACAATGATTCTGTAAACATAGAAGAGAATCAATAAAAACAGTGGCCTTAATTTAGTCAAGAAATTTTTATAATATAATTTTCATAGCGCCCCTTTTCCCGTGAAACTTTACAAATCAGAACCAATTTACAAATGAATTTCAATGGATCTAAAAATTTGAAGAAAATTATAAAGACTGAAGATTTATTGTTTTAACTACGATTCTGTAATGAAAATTCCATAAGACCCTTTTCTCGTAACACTTGACAGATCAGTCCCAATTTAAAAGGAATAATCCAAATGATGGTTCAATCATTCTTTTAAAGTTTAAAGACTGGGGATAGGTTAGTAAGGATTTAGTTTTATTATATTCCTAGCTGTGAAATCTTGAGATAACCCAGTGTAATAAATTTTGATATCATCACTAGCGATGATATCAACTTTCACTTCGAAAATTTGGAACTACTTTTATTTTCAAAGGGCCGGCTCGCTCGGTGACCTTACATTCAATTTCTTGGGCTAAAGATCAATTAAAAAACAGTAGAATAAGAAAAATATAACGAGCATAACTACAAAATCAAAAAAAACTGTTTTGTTAACAACTGGTTTGAAACTATTACGAACCTTGATGTTTGTGTCACCACAGATAACTCAAACAAATGCATAATTTTCCGTAACGTCCAAAATTATTCCCGAATACTGATGATATTGTGATAGTTAAAGTGATGGACACTCAAACCTAACCCGCATGAGCTTGTTTTGTACGCCCAAGTCAGGAGACTGAGTGATCACAGACTACCTATCCTATAATTCTGTCCAAGTCCGAGTCATGAATCGTCGATCGATGTTCGAAATATCCCGGGGCCTTTAGTTCCACGACCAGATTGTCGCCCTTAGATACAGTATATGTTTCGCCCTAATTATTTTTGTGCCTGACACTGCAAATCTCTAAGTGTCTTAAAAAACGGACTTTCCCTCAAAAATTCCTTTGAAAAACTCGCCTACTTGGAAAGAAAATCCAAGATGGCGAACAGAAATTATTGAATTACAAAATCCTTTGATATTAATGCGCACGGTTTCTAGGGCCGATGATGTCGAATATGCTTGAAATAAATCAGCAACTATTGAAAAATAAAACTATTTCGAATATAATAAATAGAATAATCAACTTGTTATTTTTAATATGAAAAATCTCTCACTCGAATACGTTGTTATGCGTTAGAAAAACTCGTCCTTCGGACTCGTTTTTCAACGCCTAACAACGCATTCTCGTGAGAGATTTTTCATATCAAAAATAACCAGTTGATTATCCACTATATAATACTTTCAGGCAGCACCTTTTCGAGTGATACTAGACACACCAGACCCAATTTAGCAGGAACAATCCAAATGATGGCACAAACATTCTGTGAAACTTTGAACAGAGTCAGTTGAAAACAGTATAGTTAATTGAGTTAATAAGCATTTCAAAATGACGTTTTCATTAGCTCCTTTTCCCGTGATACTTGACGGAACTAACTACATTTCGAAAGGTATAATCCTAATGATGGTACAATCATCCTGTGTAAGTTGAAAAGAATATAATGAAACTTGTAGACTTTATTATGTTAATGAGGATATTTAAATGAACTTATTGTAATTCTACTTTTCCGATGATACTTGACGGATCAGAAAAGATTTGTAAAGGAACTATTCTAAAGATGACTATCACTAATCCTATCAGTCTGTTAACCGTAAAAAAGGATCTGGTGAAAACTGTAATTTTATCAAATTTTCATAAGGCCCCTTTTCCTGTGATTTTTGACGGACCAGACCCACTTTCGAAAGGAACAATCCTTAAGGTGGTACAATAATTCTCTTAAAGTTTGAAGTAAATCTGTTGCAAACTGTAGACTCTCAATTGTTAACAAGGATTTTTTAAATTAATTTTTCAGACGGCCCCTTTTCCCATGTTTCTTAACGGATCAGACCTAATTTCAAAAGGACCGATCCTCATGTTGGGACAATCATTTTGTGAAGGTTTGAAGAGAATTAGACTTTGGACTCTAGAGTGTAAACTAGTGATTTTATTAGACTTTTAAATTAAATCTAATAAGGCCCATTTTTCCTGTGATTCTTGTTGGATCAGACCCCCTTTCGAAAGGAACTATCCTTATACTGGTATAATCATTCTATGGAACTTATGATAACTTTGGACTCTAATGTGTTAATGAGGACTGTTTAATTCATTTTAATAAAGCCCCCTTTTCCATGTTTCTTGACGAATCCGACCCAAAGGTACAATCATTCTGTGAAAATTTGAAGAGAAACTGATGAAAACTGTGGACTCTAAAGTGTTAACGAGGATTTTCAATAGATTTTCATAAGGCCGTGTTTCCATGTTTCTTCGCGGATCGAACCAAATTTCAGTATCATGTTGGTCGGTCGGAGATAAACACGCCCATCTGATACCAATAGTTTCTTAAATGAGCATTTATGAGAGGAAGAAGCGAAACAAGATATTTGATTTATTGACATAGAGATTTGGTTCCATATGAAAAGTAAGGGACAAGTACAAAGTTTGAAATGGGATAGATTACGTTTATGACTGTTAGTAGATGTGTAGTGTAATTGTGTAATTGTTAATTTATCCACTATATGATCACCGAGAAGAAACATTTTAGACAGAGGAGAAAGGCCGATATTATGATGCACAAAAATAGCGTCTTTTGTCCCCACACACAAATGATGTGTTTGCCCTCCCCCCACAACTTATATTTTCTCCGGGTTTTATCAGTGTTGCCAACCCGAAGACTGTCAACACTTCACCTGTTCTCTGAACATACAGATGTTAATTATCTGTAACAGCGAGATATCTATTTTCCAAAGAGAACAGGCATACCACCTTTTATGACGCCATCATGACGACATTTAGTTGTTCGAAATTGCGGTTCTTACAGCCATGAAGATGATGGTTTAAGGGGAGGTAATTTGCCGTGATATGAAAATGAGGACTCCCTAGAGAAACATTTGGCTAATTGTAATGGATTTAAAACAAAGTCAATCCATCTAGGGATACGGGCCTTTTCTCAGAATGAATTAGCTGTAACCGCCTACTCTGCAGATAAAATGTGGTGGCCGCGGTAAAATAATGACGACTTCAGACCGGAGTTGCTTTACCGAGGGATCTCCTAGTCCGAGACTCGGGATTAGCCTTCTCGGAGGGAAGAGTCATGTGACGGTTTCAGGGGGGATAATTTGTAGATTTATACAAATAAGAATCTTTATAGAGACATAGGTCTATTCTTTGTCCATAGTCAAAGTCGACCCATTAAAAGTTGTGATTCTTTTTTTTTCCTGAATTGAGTTGATTGCCAGCCATGTACGTAACTAAGGGTGGCATCGATGGTGAAGACAACTACTAGACTTGGAAAGTAATCTTAGGAGTTGGGTTTTAGTAAGGTTCGTGACTTTGAAATAGCTCACCAAAATCTGTTTTGCAATACTAGGTAATTATATTGACCTTGTATATAATATGCAAAACACACAATTTTCAAATTAAATTAGGTGGATAATATCTAAGTAATAGTGCGTATACAAAAACAAAGCGTTGTTTTTTACGATTTTCGCTTAAGAATATGTGATACTGTAAGAATGTGTCATCAAAGCACTATGATATAACTAAAAAAAACATTAAACAAATCTTAATAAACAAAATATATTGAAGACTTCTCAAGTTAATACTTAAATTTGTAGTTTTCTTTTGTGAAATAGATTGCGCTTTGTTTGTTCCCTACGTTAAACTGGTCTAATTCTATCAAAAAGTCATGTCGTGCAAAATTCTATGCTTCGATCTTGTGTTTTTCGTCAGTGAGGTCTCGTTTCTTACTTCAATTTGCATTATTTTCAAGTAGCCCTATTCTTTTGGAGTTTAATTTGCTAAGTCCTCGAATTCTTTAGCTAGGTGAGGACAGGGTCAAAGGTCACTTATTTCAAAAGAAGGATGAACTTTCAAGATATCAGTTGTAGTTGTATCATAATAACTGTGAATAACAACCGTCATATACAGGACTAATGATCTTGATGGAATGTCTGTATTGAAATATCTTTGGGGTTGGCTATTGACTATTTATCTTAGCGGTTTTCAGAAATACAGAACCAAGAATAGATGTTGCCTGTGATAGATCCATTAAAAGAGCGTATCGAAGCAGAAGATGAAGTTAAGGCAATTAAATTCGTTCTTGAATATTCTTTAGTTTAAGTAAAATCACAAAAGAAGTAGTGAAGGCCCGTCCATCTTTTGCGATTAGTCTACAATGACTCCTGTCCTCACTTTGAAAGATAATTGAACGATTATTCAGAGATTTCTTATATTTAATAATTAGTAGAGTAGTGTGAAAATTAAACCTGTTATCGATATCAAATCATTAAAGTTGCGTAAAATGAGATTTTAATTTATTCTAATGGTATAATGTGCGCTGGTTTTTCTAAAGCATGCTTCTTTTTAAGAATTCAACTAATTATCCCTACCCTAAACAGGACGACAGTAATCAAAACACGATAGTGCATAGGTGTTCATTTCTATTGTATGGTATAACGGTATCCTTTGAGCAAAGCAATATTTTTGTTCATTTTTTATCTGTATGAACCACCCTAGATAAATGTTGTCTACATTCACACCTAAATATTTTACAGGGTTCAATATTTACTATGGGCATATGATTGATACGTTAATCAACCTTAGAAGCTTTAGAGTTATTTGTTTTTTGCCTGAATTAAAAGTATGCATTTGTTTGTGCATCAACCGAGAATAGAATTTAAGCTTATCTAAGGCTAGTTTGAACGTCTAGAGATACATTTCTAGATTTGTAAAGTAATGAGTCATCAGCAAGAAGATCCAAATTTCAGTTTATGGTGAATAAAACTCAGAGTTAATTCAGAGTAACAAAGCTAACAATCAAAAGACAATTTAAATGGCAAAATTTGATTACAGAAACCACAAACTTTAGAATGAAAATGACCACTCATTAGTTATTCTTGTTTATTTGTTGTTGTTGTTGTTCTTTACGTAATTTGTTAGCTCAACTGGTTGAAAACCAGCAAACTATTGTCATGCCGCTGGGCCCGTCGTGCATCCGTCTGTGTGTTTGTGTTTTCGTAAAATTTTAATTTTACAATCTTCTCCTGAGGAGGAACTAGACAGATTTCGACCTAAATTTGCAGAAATTACGCATAGGTGACCTTACATCATATTTTGATCGGGTAATAACATTCCTTTGGTGGACAGGGCTAATTCCATACATGAGGAAACTTGGAATATCTTCTTTTTAGAAACTGGGCAAATAAAGGATGTTTCAAATAATGTTCACAGGAATAATACATGGGTGACAATTATCACACTACTTCAAAGAAATCTGTTAGGCTAAAACATGACTTTAATGAGCAATATATATAGTGTACAGTGAAGATTTTTAAAACTGGATTCCTTAAAATAATTTGTTAACAAAACCTAGCTTTAATGGTTGAGGTTAATTTCCATGGCACACAATCGTATATAGTGAACACATTGCATATTTTCTCGGAGGACGGATTTCAACCTAATTTCTCAATAAATATCTTTCATTGTCTTTAATCATATCTCTTTAAAATAAAAACTTGATTAGTTAAATATTATTGCTTTACAGGATTTGAATTATATCAGACACCAAGCACATAATGATGAAAGGGAAATAATTGTTACAGCGCAGCAGAGAATAGTTGAAAAAAAGTAATTTCTTCTAAAATGAATTGCCCATCGTAAGCATACCAGGCCGGCGGAGTGATTCAAGCGCTCAAGCGTCAATAGTTGTGTAGCGTTGGTACATATTATTAAAGTACAGTATATTTTAGCGAGAATCGTAACAAAACTACGCTTTGTCTTTGTAAATTCACTGAACATGGCTTGGAAATTGTAATTTTACACATAAGATATACAACTTATATGAAATTGCCTAGCGTTGAAACTAGTGGGCTACTTACAGTGACGTAATAGCGACTTGTCAATATGTACACAGCATAAAAACAGAAAAAACAACATTTTATTAGACCTTTACAGAAGTACATCGTATTGTTAACATGGTAATTTGCTCTTATTTAGGTCATAGTAGTATCTGTGTGTCTGTTTCTCTCTCTTTTTCCCTCTCTCTTCCCATACCTCTCTATCTTTCTCTCTTCCTCCCCCTCTCTCTCTCTCTCTCGTTTTTGTTCATTTGATCCTTCCCGAATTGTGTATCGCTTAGACACCACAAATGCAGCTTATGCAACAACTTACATAACATGTATTTTACTAAGGGATATTCCATTTACGACACATAAATATGCAAGCATGTAGGTTGTATACACCAGTCTAATGTTAGATTTTCCCCATTGAGACATTTTGAAACCGACCTAAGCTCCTAGCCCACTTAGGTTTACAATTATCCACCCATTGGTGGGAGAAAATGACGGAAAGGATATGTGCCGCCGCCGGGTATCGAAACCATGGCATCCCATGATTAAGATTAGGAGTGAAATCGATCTGACGTCGGAGTTTTCCAGCGATATCGCAAAGTTGTAAGAAAAGGCAAAGTTCGGCAAAACCCAAATTCTACGACTTCAGCCGTTGAATCAAGACATAGAACCGACTTTAAAATATCTCATGGGGGATAAATGCAAGCCATTAGCACGTGGATAACACAGCAAAGAGGTTGGGATATCAGTATCGAATTTCTAGTCCAATTGGAATGAGGATCAATAGCGCCAAATGAATTAAAGCAAGGCTAATTCTAACATAGCACTGAGATAATCTTTTTGTTATTTCACTGGTGATGATCCAACAAGAGACCGCGGTATTCCGAAGGCAAAAATTTTCGAATACTATTTTGCTAGGCAGCATAGTCGAGGATTAGTCTAGACATGAAGTCTGGTCTCTGCACAATAACCATTTTTTGGACTTACCAATATATACAAATACATTTATATAGCGCAGAATCTATAGAAATTGTTCTTCTACGCTTTACAATATCATTAAAACAGCTTTCATCTCATATGATTTTTAAAGCATAGTTGTTGTATTTTTATTATATTTGGTTTTTAAATGTTGTTTCGTTTTGAACGTATTTCAAATTTATGTTGGTAGTAAATTCCATAAGATTGGACCTCCACGACATAAAGTCCTATCAGCAAGTTGAGTTATTGTCCTTGGTATCATGAAATAATCGTCATCTTAGGATCTTTGTCAAAAGTGACCTTTAACTTTACTAAACAAAAATTAAATGTATGAAGGTTTACCTGAATACAAGAGCGATGACCTTGTATTCTTTTTGTGCGTAAATTTGTAACTTGGTTGGAATTGTGTATTTATTACATCTCTTGATCCATTATTCTGGACAAATGGAAGCTTTTCAACTAGTTAGTAGGGTATGTTGGTGAAAATGCCATTACAGAAATCAAGATGTGAATATAGGAGTCCATTTACTCAAACGTTTGTGGAATCCCTTGTCAAATAGCGACAAATAGACTTCAGATTTCTTAATTGAATGTTAGCGAATTGACTCTTTGTGAAGTTTGTTTATCAAAACTCAGGTTATCTTCCACATGGACGCGAAATTCCCTGACATTATCGACACATTTTACATCGGTATCTCCTACTTTTACTGTTTTTGTATTAACTGTTCAAGTTGGTATTTAGGACCATATGTAGTTATACCCCCCCCCCAAAAAAAATATATATATATATATATTTGTGGGGTATATAGGAATCAGCTTGTCTGTCGCTCTGTCCGTTCGTCCGTCCGTCCATCTGTAGCTTTTTCCTCTCCGCTCAATTTCTCGGCAACCATTGGACGGATTTGATTCAAATTTCGGTGATATTAACAGTATGAAGCAGAGAAAGGCATATTTCATTTTGGTTACGGTCCATTGATTTTGACGGAGTTATGGCTCTTCGGTGAAAAATCGTGTCCATTCAATTTCTCAGCAACCATTGGACGGATTTGATTCAAATTTCACAGAAACACTCGATATAAGTCAGACATGTGCATATCATATTTTGGTTATAATCCTTTGATTTTTGACAGAGTTAAGGCCCTTTAATCAAAAAGTCCATTTTTTACATTTCTGTAGCTTAATCGTATATGCTCAATTTCTCAGTAACTATTGGTCGGATTTTATTCAAACTTCACTAATATAATCAGTATCAAGCAGATATAAGCGTATCATATTTTGGTTATGGTCCATTGATTCTTGAGGGAGTTGTTACCCTTTGGTTAAAATCGTGTCCGCTCAATTTCAGAGCAGGAATTGGATTAATTTGTTTCAAATTACACAGAAACATTCAATATAAGTCAGACATGTGCATATCATATTTTGGTTATGGTCCATTGATTTATGACGGAGTTATGGTCCTTTTAATAAAATGTCCATTGAGTTCTGGTCCTTTTATTAAAAAGTCCTTTTTTTCGTTACATTTCTGTAGCTAAATTGTATTTGCTTAATTTCTCGGCAACCATTAAACGGATTTTATTCAAATTTCACTAATATAATCAGTATCAAGCAGAGATGTGCATATTCTATTTTTGTTACGATCAATTGATCTTTGACGGAGTTATGGCCCTTTGGTGAAAAATCGTGTCAGCTCAATTTCTCAGCCACCATTCGATGGATTTGACTCAAATTTCACAGAAACACTCGGTAAAAGTCAGACATGTGCTTATCCTATTTTGGTCATGGTTAAGATTTTTGATGGAGTTCAGACATTTAAATAAAAGGTCCATTTTTTGTTAAGGCCCTTTTGCGGATAGCACTTGTATATGGACAAGCGCTGTTGAGGGTTATTAGTACGCTTTGCGCCAATTTCTAGTTATTTCTCTTTTGCCCGTATTTATTTTCAATTTGTAGGTAGTCATCCATTTAATTACGACACTAAGACAAGAGTTTGGATGCTTAATAACGTTCAACTCAATAGCAACATTTTCAGGGCGAAATCAAAATACTATCTTCGTGATCATCTAAGCCGTATTTCAAGGCTGGATAATTGTTGAAATGTTTGTTCAGCATGGCGATATAAACAGTGATGATTACAGGCCAAGTACAGGAGCTTTGAGGTACACCATATTGTACATGGCCAACATCAGACTCTGATTCATTTAATGGCACATTAATTTATCTTCCAGTTAAATACGATTCACTCCATTTTCTAAATTTTAAAATCCTCAGAGCAAGCTTTTAACATGAGTGGAATAGCTATAGTATCAAAGGCCGAAATTTCGTTGATCATAACAACAACTGTCACTTGAGGATTGTCAATAGCATTTAGAAGGACGTTGTACATTTTCATCAAAGCTGGACGATAGTTTATCAGTTCAAGAGGAACAATGACGCTTTTCTATTTGTAAGGAAATGTTTAAGAGCCTAGTTATAAATTAATGAGCATAGTAATATATACATGTATTACTGATTTTATGTGTAATAGATATAAAGTACTTCAAATCTTTCTTCAACTTCTCATAAGAAATAACGTCAAGTTCACATATTTTAGTTGATGACTGTTTTACTAGTTGAGCTACCTCTGATTCGGATATTTGGTTAAAAATACACAATGAAACTAGACAACTTGATCTGTTGTGACCAACAGCAATATTATATTCGGAATCAAAATCGTTTACCCTTTATATGTTTATTACAGTAAGATGTACCTTAACATAAAACATATTAGATACCTTTCCAACTTACCTTCTGTTCATATTTTGAGATAATAAAAATTTTACCGACAAAAGGACGCCGTTGAAGGCCAATGAACTGTAACCTTAGTCGCGCCATTCAATACCATTCATGAAATGTGGCACTCTTTACTCATTCCCAGACGGCACCGATTTAGACTGGTCCAAATCAAAAGGACATGCAGGCAATATTTTTTTTAATTATGATTTTTTTTTACTTTTTTTTCAACTGTCTTGTTGTTGCAAGCAATTTCTTCATTTTCCACAATGTTTCCCAATGCTTTTCTTGAAGGACGTCAAAAGCGCAATCGTGTTGAAATGGCTTAAGGCTAGTAAACGACTTTTTTCAGAAATAAAATACCAGGAGGTAATGGTCTAATTGCTATATATTAGATCGGTCGACCTCGGAATACATGGTATTGCTTGAGGGTCAAAATGGGTTTTCTGGACTAACGCTGCGTAGTTGCAGGGTGAGTATAAACTCGGACATTTCCTTTGCGCTGGAAATAGACTAAAGTATCCCCAGAAGAAGTTACTTAGTTTATATACACAGGAATCATATTCGATATTGTTCCCCTCATCTATTTCGGTATTCGGTTTTGCTGACGATCGCCTTGAGAGAAACGTTTTAGACCTTCGCCAGCTGAAGAAGCCAAATTAATTCCTTTCGGGGAAGCCATTCTATGCTCAAAAAGTGTAACTTCAAGAAATTATTATATGTGGGAAAGTCATTGTATCTTACAATTCATAAGAAACATATATCTTGGTACCATTTTAGACGAATATCTATTCTTCAAATACCATAAAAAACTGGAACGTTTAACCATTTTCCAGATTTAGAGCATTCGAAGATATTTATTTTAGGAGACGTTTGAAATTTATATAATATATTTTGTTTTTATCTCATTGAGATTGTTGCAAAAATTTGCATGACATTTCCAGACATAGTTAACACAACTTCAAAGTATGTTCACAGAATGTGCGGTAATGGTCATTAACATTCAAAACAGGCTTGTTACAGGTACAATTGTTCTGTGAAAACCACAAGTGCCATCTCTTAGAGTGTCAAAAAGAACATCGAGATATTCAGAATGTTTTGTTGAACATTATGCTGTGCCTTTCAAAAAGAGAAAAATATTTTTCGACCGATCGTCGGTGTGCTTGCTAAATCGTAACTATAGCTTTATTCAAGATGTTATTACGAAATTTTGCACGCCCAATGACATGAAGCCTCAGCACGATCGGTCCAAAACTGTGATATTTACTACCAGTTAGTCTCAGGCATTCACAATTCTTGGATTTTTTTTCGAGCTTAGACGGAAATCTTTCTACTTCAAAGATTACCTCAATCGGATTTAAGGTTGACTACTTTATGGTAATACGAAAATATCTAAAATCCTTCATTATGTATAATCAAATAAAAAGTATATTTTTCAATATACAAAGCCATTGAACAGTGGTGTCCGTGGTCTAGAGGTAGAGCGTCGGCTTCCCGATCAAGAGGTCCCGATTTCGATTCCCGGGAGTGGCTATCGATCTTGGTTCTGTCATTGACCCACACTTTCGGGGCGAGTACTAGTGCATTTTATAGTAAGCAGAATCGAGAGGGATTAATCTAAGTTGGAAGACCTTGTTTCCAAATCAATGTTAAATAAATAGGTTTAAACTTAAGCCTTTGAACATTTGTCATACGTAGGAATAATTGTCAAGTTTCGTCTGTGCAGGCTGATCGGTAAAAATAACCTTCATTCATCAATGGCAAACATGCCTGAACAATGTATAATATATTCTTTTCACCGATAGCTAAAACTCAATTCTCGTTTCTTTTGCGATCAGCCATCACGAGTATTCGGGTTACTTACAATTATTATGACTTGTATACAACTCATTTTTCGAAAAAAAAAACCAACCCAACATATGGGATATTACCGCTTACGGGTTACTGTCTGACTCAAACGGTAAAACGTCTACTCCAACATTTAAATCTTACTTCGATATCGGCTTAAACACGGTTTCAGATTTGGACAAAAGCTTGTATTGTATTGTAAATGGATGTAGTGGAAATACTGATGTGAAAAATACCAAGAATCGACGGTAATATGCTCCAGCCTCCCCGATAGACTGAAATACTATTGAAAGTGGCGGTAAACCCCCTTAGAAAAAGATATTTAGTAAATTTACTGATGTAGAAAATGAAATCGGTCTGCTGAAAGCCCAATCCGAATCAGCCTTTTACGGTTTGCGAAGAGATGCTTTGGAGTTACCTTTTTGTTTCTCGTTATGTACACATAAATCGTTATTTTGTGGCCAAGTTGTCGTAGCTACAACTATAATAAGCTGTAGTTACAAGGACATAATAGTCTACTGACGATAAGTACACCGACCTGTAGTATTGCTCATGTAAATTTTATGTTTCACATACATGAGATAATCCACATGTGAATTTCACGGATCGATGGCTCCTTTCACTAACTCCGCTTGCCCCGCCCACTGACTCCAACAGAAAGTTCCACTTAACAGCGTTATATTTCAATATTCATGGCTAGTCACATGTAACAAACTTGATGGTTGTCCCAGAACAACTACTGTCGAGCCTGCGAAGTTTTGTAGGCAACATGCTCCGGACAGCACAATTTCAGTGATTCACATTGAGTTTGACTTAAAAATGAAGCTTTCCCAAAATTTCTTTCAAATGACACATCTACTAATGATGGAGAATGCCTTTGCCAATTTATTTTGAAATTCATTCATAATTGTAGGAGAAATGCTCCGGACAAGCACAATTTTAGTGTATGACCTTGAGCGGTGACCTTGACATTAGAACTTCCCAAAACATTCGTTTAAATGGTAAATTTACTCATGATGGAGAATAACTGTGCCAAGTTATTTTGAAATCCATCCATTGTAGGAGAAATGCTTCGGCTAAGCACAATTTTAGTAATTGACCTTGAGCGGTGACCTTTACATTAGAACAATCAAAACATTCTTTTAAATGGTGCATCTACTCGTGATGGAGAATAACTGTGCCAAGTTATTTTGAAATCCAACCATACTTGTTGGAGAAATACAAGGATTCCGGGGACGGAGAAATGAGGATAAAATTACATATTATAAAAAGAACCTCTTGCACTTTATTTTCAATGAAACGAGCTCTATGGATATACAAGAGAAACGAGCCCTAAGCTTGCCAATGCTTATCTGATTACTTTTTACGATTCTGATATAGATTCAGACCATCTTAATTAAAGACAATTACATGACAGATCCTATTAAGGCGATTATCTACGACATTGGAAACTTAGCAGGTTTTGATGAAGTTTTTGTCTATGACTTATTTTGATTTAGCACGTCCACGTCTTTGGGCGAGCGAATTGACGTATAGAGAGCTGTATTTATGACATTTTGCTCGTCGAAATACATGGTGTTTGTACTTAAAAAAAAGCACCAAATTTACTGAGATGAAAAAGTTAAGTCAGTAAGTTTTTAAGATGGAATTATTTTTTCAGCGGCCAGTAAAATTACAACAAAGTAGACTAACCTTTAAATTAATTTAATTTCCAACATTATCCACACTTTTGTAAACGTACATATTCCAAAATAAAACTTATGAGACTAATTAAACACAAGAGGGGTATTTCTGAAATTTCACAGAGTTATCAGTATCTTGTATGTCCCCCTCTGGATTGAACCACGGCCAAACAACGACGCCTGATGCTGTTAATAAGCCGTCTGATGAACTATAAGGGAAGTCTTGTCCATTCATCACGTAAATCACGTTCCAAATAATTCACATTATTGACGTCAGCACGTTGACGTACCTTACGCCCACAAGTGCTCAATCGAGGAAATGTCTGGTGATTTTGATGGCCATTCGAGAAAAGGGATATTGTGAGTTGTCCAAAGGTTTCGTGTGTGCCTGGCAGTGTGACAGCATGCGTTATCCTGTTGTAATACGTCAGCATTGCCGTTCCTAGCATATGGAACAATTACAGGGAGGATGATCTCATTGAGCCGCCGTCATAGCGCAGTTGGTAGCGCGTCGGACTGTCAATCTAAAGGTCCCGGGTTCGATTCCCGACGGCGGCACTCATCCTTTCCGACTATTTGTCTCTCGCCAATGGGTCGATAATCGTAGACCTATGTGAGATAGCAGCTGGAGGCTAGGAAGGGAAGTAATGGTAGTACTGGTGTGAGAAATACCAGGATTCCATTGTTAGGTGCTCCAGTCGCCGCGATATGACTGAAATACTGTTAAAAGCGGCGTTAAACCCCATTTAATCAATCAATCAATTAATCGATGATCTCATTACAGTATCTGACTGCATTCAGATTTCCACGGATTGTTTTAAGTTCTGTTAGTCCTCTGTAACTCATACCAACCCACAGCATAACAGATCCCCCGCGATAACGATCATACTCAATAACGTTCGCAAGATCAAACCGTTGGCCTCTTCGACGCCAAACCCGAACTCGTCCATCAGCTCCACAAAGGTTGAACTTGGATTCGTCAGTAAAAACAATTCTGTTCCATCGCTGTCTTGGCCAACGAATATGCTGACGTGTCCAGTGTAGTCGCGCCGTGCGATGACGTTCCGTTAAAACGATGCCTTTGAAGGGGCGTCGAGAACGAAATCGGGCAGAACGTAGCCGATTTCTCACAATGTCCACAGAAATTCTGGTCCCTGTTGCATGTCGTACGCGTTCACCGATTCTTGGAGCCGACATAAAGCGGTGACGTCGTGATAACGTCACTATGAACCTGTCCTCCCTTGGTGTTGTTTTCCTTGGTCTGCCTGACCCTGGTCTGTCACTTGCATTCCCAGTCTGCCTGAAGCGTGCTTGCAGACGATAAATGGTTCGTTCACAATAACAAAAACGACGTGCTACGTCAGCAACACGTACACCAGTTTCGAGTAGACCAAGCGCTATATTTCTGTCCTTTAACGTCATTCCTGGACGTCGACCCATGGTTGCTACCTTGATTTTTATTGCGATTCTGTACAAAACCCTTCCGATTTATGAAATCATATGGTAAAATAAACATACGGATAAACCACATCACGTGCACCACGTGAAATCGAAAATGCACGTGATTACGCAAAACACGTGGTTTGTGGATAGCAATTTCAATGAAAACATGTGGGTCATCAATTGAAATTTCAATGAAAAACAAATGAAAGCTGATATTTTGGGGAATGAAGTTTTATGGCGTTTTCGAAAATACTGACTAAACTTTTTCTTTTTAGTATATATGTTTCTTTGATGAAGAAGAAACGATGGCAGTGTGAAGGGCTTCAAGACTTTAAGCGTAACATAGAAAACATTGCGTGTTACCAAGTATCCGCCTTTTGATAGTATAATCTGAAAAAGCAAGACAAATGTCAAGTTCTTTTCTCAAGGAGAATGACCAAAAGTATTCCTGTAGTTTACCAAGGAAGAGTCAATTCTATAAATGTACAATTTACTTGGTCAAACCCGTCATGAGGATCTGGAAGCGACCCAAATCATTGTTTTTGTTATTCTTTGGTAATTTTAACGATACAGGTTCTATTGATTTTAGTAGAGCTGCTCCCATGACACTTTTCAAAACAGTATATTTGTTTTTTACGATTGTATCGCAGAGAATACCTTGCATCTGCCAAAACGCACGGATTTGGGATGAGATAGTTTACATGTATATGTGTTGTTAGTCATGACGTAGAGGGAGAAGCGATGGATAGAGAGAGGCAAGAAGGCTGTAAGGCCTGTATTTGGTTAGCTTAATGTAAACGTTGTAGATAAATTGATTTTAGTTTTTAAATGACTTGTTTCCCTATACGATCACCACCACTAAGATGTTATAAACTACACTATACGTCTTTTTTTGTGCCGTGGCACATAGGATCGGTGTTGTTGTTGATACTACGGAAAATAACTTTGTGATAAAGGACAATAAACAATCCAGGAAAACAAGGTATGTGGCTTCAGTATTTGCTTTCTTATTTGTGCGTCGTCCTAATTATCACGTCAGAGAATTTGAGATAACATGCTTCTTAACGGCCAAATGAAAACTACGATAGGAAATAGAACATAATTTAATTGAAATGATGTCTGAACATCAGTTTCTGCTCAGCCTTAGGCACAAGCTGAGGAAGCTGTGCAAGCTTGTATGAACATCCAGTTAGAGCTTGCCAATGTGTCGCATTATTTAACGACGCAAGGGGTGTCAACAAGCGTAATTAAATATGACGGGTGTTTAAAACGGCTTTATTCAAAGATACACGGCATGACTGCCAACCAAGGAAACACTTGGCAGCAACTTAAAGAACAATTAGCTGTCCGATTCATCGATATTACTGATAGGCAGATGACTTTATCTTTATAACGTACTGTCAAACAAAAGCAAGATGAAACTATACAATTATTTGTCGAAAGAATCCTGTCCCTGGCTGAAGATGCTTATCAAAATCAAGGGTGATGCTGTTAAACGCCAACTTATAGTTTTATTGTTGGTCTTACAAATGATGGTCTAACATTGGAATTTTTGAGAGATCGTCCTGATACCTTAAAAGGGGCTATAGCAATAATGACAAACGAACAAAATTTGAGACCAAGGGTATACAGACACATGGTTTTCAACGTCAATACAAAGCAAGAAAAGAAACATCAATGGTGGTAGAAACGTTTTAAATTCAGAAATTTAAATAGAGTAAACTCCGCAGAGCAACTTCGGCAAATAGGTTTTGGCAATGTGGTCAACTCGGTCATATAAGGCGAGACTGTAAAAATAATGACATCTAAAGTAAGCCACCTACGGGTCATGGTAGGCCAAGACAACAGAATAGTGCTACTACTGTTCAAGAAAACTGGGAAACACACTGCATAGAGGGCTCGATCAAATGAGTTATGAAAAGCATATTAAAAATGTGCCTCGTCAAGTTCAAATTAATTGTTTCTGGTTGTCCAAATTCATGTCAAGTCAAATTGGGAAAAAAAGGTTTGGAACTCTTGTACACAATGTAGCTGAATTTTCATTAATGCACTGTCGGGTCTAACATTAACTAATAACATTAAACCAAGACTTAACCAAAGAAAGTTTTGCTTGCAAATAGTTCAGAGCTTAAATGCGACGGTTGCATTACTCTACAGTTTAGTATCGTTGGTACCGAAATGTCTCAAGATTTCTGTGCGTAAAGAGATTAAAATAGAAATACGATACTTTGTTTTGGCTGGCTTAAACAAAACAATGTGAGAATTTACTTTGATCTGAAATGTCTCCGAATTAATGAAAACATTATGTCAACTTAGAAGAAGATATACAAATAGCTTCAACAGTAAGGATTTAAAATACTCGTTAATCTAAACCAAATACAACCGTGTTATGCTATGGGAACGTTAAGGAAAACCCGGAGCTACCATCGGGTGAGTCATACGAGGTTTCACAAACTGATAAAGGTTTCTTAACTCACAAGTTCTTCGAATAAAAAAGCAGTGATAATAATTTTAACTTAAAGACCTGGATAGGCCATTGAATCAACAAAACAGTGATTGTTTGCAAGTAAAGATTCAGAGTTAGGAAAGAGCGGCACCTTAAGACGCAGATTGATGAAGGAGATGATAAGCCAAACAAAATGAGATTTAATAGGACGCCAATTAAAGATAGAGTATTTATTGATAGAACTATTGATGAAAAGCTAGGTACGAGAAGGGAAACTTCCTCAGACAAAGGAGATATTCCTTTTGTGGTGCTAAGAAAACGTTTAAAACACAGAGAATCTCGGTAAACTCAAAATGAAGGAAAAAAGGTTAGCGGTATGGAATGTAATGACGAAATAAAATCTGATAATTCTTATTCCCTACCTTTAGTTAAGGGTGATAGCTTTGGGGAGGCAATGGAAATAATTATAGTTTCAGATAAGCAGTTGCGACAAAACGAAGCTAGAGAGAGTAATATCTTTTCTGAGAAGGGACAGACAAATTCACGTGATAAGGGAAATTTGAAAAAATTATTGGGGCTTATTTCTAACATATTATAAAATGCCCTCACCATATATCAATGTCGAGGTAATAGCTCATAACCGAGGTATATTGTAAATAAATGACACCTCTTTTTACACATGTAATTATGTACATTTGTTTCGTGTTCATTTCAGATGAACGAGATGATATTCACATTTATCTTAGGATCATTGTGCGTTAGGCAAAGTTTTGGAACCTTCACATCTCAAAATGTAGTATTCCAAAAGACTAATGACGTCTTTATTAACGATTCACACTGGTCGGTAAAATTTGTCCATGATTTTAAACCATTTGAAAATTTGATTTTGCTTATAAATAAAGATTTGAATCATGCTAAGAAAACAGCAGGATCGGTATCACAGTTTTACAAAAACTAAGGCTAAGTTACAAAAGGCTAAGTTTTCACTTCTTTCTGGGATTGAATTCAAGATGAGCAACAGTCATCATTTACAATTCTGTAAACCAGAGAAAACATTTATGAGACAAATATTAATATGTTTTTTGTCACTGCTCTATTCAGGGGAAACATACACGATATAAGAAAGTACTGCACTAAAGTGGTTGCCATAAATGAAAAACTTCCCATGAAAGAATATTTGTCTGAGGATATTTGGATTGTTGTCTCAATTGAACCCTTGTCATTTGTAATTAACTGTCAATCTTGTGAATCTGAAAACGCGGACATTAAATTACACCACCCTTCGAAAATTTTGGTAAAAGCAAGCCTGTAGAGCATCAAACCAATATTTGCAATTACCTGAATTCTTTGGGAAACATAATTACTTTCAAAGAATAGATCCGTTACAAACGTTATTGAAACGTTATTGAAACTGTTTTAAAATTCTCAGTGTGAGATGAATCTAAGGAATAGTTTGCGTCCCAACCGATACAGTTGCCACAAAACTAGGTGGGTTTAAAAGAAATACCCGTGTGAAACGCTTTTCTACAAACCGTCAATACTGGACGAAAATGAGTCCAATTCCAATTGGATACATGTTATCACAATCAGTATTGCATCGACTTTGTTTGTAATAAGCTTGATACTCTTCAGATAAAAATTATGTTAAGTAAAATATATGGTAGAAGGAGGGCAAAAACGCATGATTCTGAGCGAGAAATGTTGAACAGTCACGATCCAAACATGACATCAAATTGTCCACCCTACGTAAAGAAGGCGTCGATAAATTCGGTGAGGACTAAAACCCTCCATGTTGACAGACGAAGCCGCTTCATGGGCGAAATATTGAGTAATTTGTGGGTCTGTGGATCAACCCCAATTCATTTGTCGACGGAAACTGCCTGTATATATTCATGTTGTTTGAAAAATGTTCAATAATGGACAATATTTGTATGTCTCTTATAATGTGCCTTGTGTAGTCCTCAAGACGATGCTTGTGCGAAAAATTAAAACGGTGTATAACATTCTGTCACACAGTCCTAGGTGTGGCATTCATGGTTATGCCAAGGTGAAGATAATTTTTTTTATTTTTTATTTTTTTTTCCGGCACGAGGATGTAGATGTCATGCGGTATTTCTATTCGTGCTGCTACGGTCATCCCGTGCGACTGATGTATATATTTCGTAACCTACACCACAGTGCAGACCCCATGGAGAGGTTCGCTTTTCCATCCATCACCATCAAAAAAAAGGTACCCTCATAAATATTGGCCACGACGTATGCAACTGTCGATTTCCGAATACCACCGGCTGCGGGAAGGCATAGCGAAACACAACAAAACATCCCACCTCATTATTAAATTCATTGTATAAACAAACCGTCATACTTTTAAAGTGCTAAAGTGATTCACATTTTGATTCAGATGATATTAACAGGATAGTCAATATAAAAAGAAAATTCCTATTTTATTTTCAAAATCATAAAGATTGGTTCCATTTAGCAATTTTATTACACTGGGGTTTAAAGACAAATTAGCCCAGGAGAACTGCTGTCGAACCCACAAAGTTTTGTATGTATCATGCTCCGGAAAAGCACAATTTTTGTGTTTGACCTTGAGCTTTGACCTTGTACTTAAATCTATCCAAAAAATAATTTTAAATGGCACATCTACTCATGATTGAGAATAAGTGTTGCAATTCATTTTGAAATCCATCCAAAATTGTAGGAGAAATTCTTTTGGCAAACACAATATTATTGTTTGACCTTGAGCTGAGACCTTGACATTAGAACTATCCCAAAATTCATATTATCTCCTGATGGACCATGTTTATTCGAAATCGATCCCTATATGTAGGAGTTATTGTCCGGACAAACACAATTTTAGTGTTTGATCTTGAGCTGTGACTTTGAAATTAGAACAATCCGAAAATTCTTTCAAATGGCACTTCTACTCATGATGGAGAATAATAGTGCCAAATTAATTTCAAATCAATTTATAAACGTAGGAGTAATTGTCCGGACAGACACAAGTTAAGTGTTTGACCTTGAGCTGTGACCTTGACTTTAGAACTATCCAAAAAGTTATTTCAAATGGCACATCTAATCATGATGTAGAATAATTGTGCTAAGTTATTTTGAAATCCATGCATAAATGTAGGAGTAAATGTCCGGACAAATTCGGACGGACGGACGGACTAACGGACTTACTAAGGGCCTAACTCACTAACGCACTAACGCACATACACCGTCTTGTCATAGTGACAACCATGTCTCGCTCACCGCAAACGGGCTCGAGTAAAACCCAAAGCATCTAGTGCGACCTCCGTGCATGTGAATTTAAAGCTTCTCAACGATGTCTCCTGGATTATGTAAAGAAGGAACCGTTGATGGATAAACGTTGATTCTTTTCCTGAAAATCAAGCCTTTTTGCCACTAATACCCGTTAAACTTTTTGACACCCCACCAACCCAACCATAAACGCGTGCATTTTCAAATCATTAATCTTAAGTGATTGACGTCACATTTTACAGTAGTTCAGTCATATCGCGGCTACTGGAGCACCTTACCATGAATTCCTGCCATTTCTCACGCGGGTTAAGATCTCCCATTTGGACCTTTTTCGCGTGACTTTTCACAAATTTAACTGAAAGTAGGTTGACATTTGAAATGTAAAAGTACTATTAAACAATCCTTTTATTAAAACAATTCTGGGTCGATCAACATTTTAAAACGCAGTTAGATGAAAGAAATGTCCCCTAGTGCTTGGATTATATTCTAATGTGCATCAATCATATAAATATTTATTTTAGAAACTCTTAGTTTACCACCTTGGTTTTTTTTTTTTTTTTTTTTTTAATTCTGCTGACAGCTTTAGATTTGGACCTCTGTTAAAGTGAATCAAGCGAGAAGGGGTGTCATATCAGATTCGTATAAAAATATTTCCAATTATTTCACCTTAGCGCCAAGTAAAATCTCAGATAAGTATGTTGACACATTCCCATAAAACAAGATTTAGACTGGTCCAAATTGAAAGGAGCTGCATACGACCATTTAAAAGTTATGGGCTTTAAGATTTTTTCAACTTTCTTTGTAGAAAATATTGTTGAATATGAATGTGAAGAAATTGCTTGATGCAAAAATTTCTTGATTTTCCACCATGTTTTCATAGCATTTTTGCTGAATAGTACAAAAAAGAGGGTTGGGGGAATGGTTATGATTTAGAGCAACCGTACGAAGATGAACGAACGCTGACCGGGTTAGAATAAGGTTAACCTCGGCAACACAAGAGAGAACCCGGTGCAGGTGATTCAAATTTGAAGACTGTGAGAGAAGTCCGCCTGGCTTGCCAGCGATCCGGGAGAGAGTTTTGGGGCTTGTCTTTAATAAATAATTATGTGCACTTGCACCACTGAACATGAGAGTCTGAGTTGAAAGTTACCTGTTTTTCCGACGTTTTGGTCGAGTAATTGTTTATTGTGCATTGCTTAAGCCGGTTTGAACATTGTCCTGGAATGGAAGGTCAAGGTTAAAGAGAAAGGTTGGAGGTTGAGGTCTGAGACTTGCGATGGTTGGGGGTCGGGGTTCGAGGTCAAGGTCAAAGGTTGGGACTGGCTACCGAAGTGAAGGAAAGGTTGAGGTCAGAGGTAAGGGTAAAGAGCAACCGTACGAAGATGAACGAACGCTGACCGGGTTAGAAAAAAGTTAACCTCGGCAACACGGGAGAGAGCCCGAGGCAGGTGACTCAAAGTTGAAGACTGTGAGAAAAGTCCTCCTGGCTGGCCAGCGATCCGGGAGAGAGTTGGGGCGTGTCTTTAATAAATAATCATGTGCACTTGCACTTCCGAGCGTGAGAGTCTGATTTAAAAGTTAGCTGTAGTTCCGTCGTTTTGATCGAGTAAATGTTATTTGTGCTTTGCATATGCCTAGGGTTAGGGTTAGGGTTAAGAGGTTAGGGTTAGGGTTCAGATAAAGAGCAACTTAACGAAGATCAACGAACGCTGACCGGGTTAGAAAAAGGATAACCTCGGCAACACGGGAGAGAGCCCGGGGCAGGTGACTCAGAGTGAATGACCTTGAGAGAAGTCCTTTTTGCTTGCCAGCGATCCTCGAAAAAGTTGGGGCGTGTCTTGAAATAAAAAATCATGTGCACTTGCACAACTGATCGTGAGAGTCTGAGTTGAAAGTTTGCTGTTGTTCCGACGTTTTGGTCGAGTAATTGTTATTTGTGCATTTGTGCATTGCAAATGCCGGTTTGAACATTGTCCTAGATTGGAAGGTCAAGATGAAAGGCAAAGGTTGGAGGTTGAGGTTGGTGACTTCCGATGGTTGAGGACGGGGTTCAAGGTCAAGGTCAAAGGTTGGAACTGGCTATCTAAGTGGTGGAAACATCCAGGTCCGAGGGCGAGGTCGGCTCCGACCCAAGGTGATAGGATGGTTAAGAGCAACCTTATGAAGATGAACGAACGCTGACCGGGTTAGAAAAAGGTTAACCTCAGCAACACGGGAGAGAGCCATAGGGTTAGGATAAGGTATACAGTATTTGCGATAGTTCATGCCTTACCGGTCAGAAGACCTCATCTCTGACCCACTTTGTAGGGTAGGGTATAGAGTCTTTACGAAAGTTGAGGCCTTACCCGGTTAGAAGACCTCATCTCTAACCCACTTTTCAAATTTATACTTTCATATATTTCGGCTGTTATTTTTTCCCGAAGAATATAGCTAGCTCAGTAATCTATAATTGTCTTTTGATGTGTTTGTTAATTTTTTATTTGTTTTTCCTATTTTTTTTCTTTATTTCATAAATACATATTTATGTATTGGAAAATAGGTGATTATTTTTTGGTTATCTAGGATGCATTTTTGAAGTGTAATATGACATTCTTAAAGATTTTAAACGCAAATATTACAGTCTAATTAAAACTTTGATAGAATAAAATACCAAAAAACAGATTATGCTTATACATTTATTTGGAAATTCTGACTTTTGAGAAAAATAAATAGTTCTTCAACCTGACTATGCAGACCCATGATATTTTATATGTGCATGTACTATCGACATATATTTAAATAATCCCCGAAAAGTAAGAAAACACTCACATCTTCGTAGGTAGAGTAAGGTTAACCCACTTTTAGATCATTGTCTTGGGTTATCGTGTACCAAAGGAAATTTTTTTGATATTTTTACCGATTATCTAAATAGAATTTCGAACTTTAAAAAATGGCACCAATTTAAACTTTGATTGAATTCAGTACATCAGATTATGACAAAATTTGGAAATTTAACCTGGCTATATAGACGCATAATTTTTTATGTGTACGTTGACTATCGATAGATATTCAGATAATCCCCGAAAAATTATCGAAAACACATATCTTCGTGGGTAGAGTAAGGATAACCCACATATGGATCATTGTCATGAGTTTTCGTGAACCAAATCAGAAATTATCGATATTTTTTCCGATTATCTAAATGAAACCTTAAACTTTGAAAAATGGCATTAATTATAACTTTGATGGAATACAACACCAAAAATCAGAGTAAAATAATATTTTGAATTTTCGATTATGAACACATAAAGTTATTTTTTCTAACCAGACAATTCAGGGGAAGGGTTAGTGGGTAAGGGTCAAAGGGTAAGTGGGTTGGGATTTGGGGGTTGTGTTAGGGTTAGACGTTTGGGGTTAGGGGGTTAGTGGGTTAGGGTCAGGGTTAGGATAAAGAAGAAGGGTATAGGGTAGGAGATAAAAACGGGATGGGGAAAGTTCGAATGGGGAAAAATGGGTAAGAGCGCCAACTTTTGCTCACGTGATATTTCCTATCGTGACTGATTTGTTGATATTTCATACGTTTCATCCTAGGGTTAGGGTTAGGGTTTAGGGTTTGGGTTTGGGTTAGGTTTAGGGTTAGGGTTAAGCGCAACCTTACGAAGATGAACGCACGCTGAACGGGGTGGAAAAATGTTTACCTCGGCAACATGGGAGAGAGCCCAGGGCCGGTGA
Organism: Fragum fragum; assembly: GCA_946902895.1. NCBI lineage: Eukaryota > Metazoa > Mollusca > Bivalvia > Cardiida > Cardiidae > Fragum > Fragum fragum. Next base: position 14,458 of record OX336374.1, on the reverse strand, counting down.
GACAAAGTTGGAGACTGTGAGTGAAGTCCTCCTGGCTGGCCAACGATCCAGGAGAGAGTTGGGGGACGTGTCTTTTATAAATAATCATGTGCACTTGCACAACCGAGCGTGTGCGTATGAGTTGAAAGTTAGCTGTAGTTCCGACATTTTGTTCGAGTAATTGTCATTAGTGCATTGCATTGCATTTGCAGGTTTGAACATTGTCCTGTATGGGAAAGTCAAGGTGAAGGGCAAAGCTTGGGGTTGAGGTTGAGGTTCGAGACTTGCGATGGTTTAAGTTGGGGTTTAAGGTCAAGGTCATAGGTTGCAACAGGCTATCGAAGTAATGGAAAGTTTGAGGTCAGAGGTTGAGGTTGACTCCGACCCAAGGTAATAGGACGGTTCAGAGCAACCTTACGAAGATGAACGAACGCTAACCGAGATTGAAAAAGGTTAACCTCGGCAACACGGGAGAAAGCCCGGGGCAGGTGAGTCAAAGTTGAAGACTGTGAGAGAAGTCCTCCTGGCTGTCCGACGATCCGGGAGAGAGTTGGGGGGCGTGTCTTTAATAGATAATCATGTGCACTTGCACTACCGATTGTGAGCGTATGAGTTGAAAGTTAGCTGTAGTTTCGACGTTTTGTTGGAGTAAATGTTGTTTGAGCATTGCATTGCATATGCTGGTATGAACATTGTTAGGATAAAGAATAAGGGTATAGGGACTTTACGAGAGTTAGGGTTAGGGTTAGGGTTAATGGTAAGGGTTAGGGTTAGGATTAGGTTAAGGCGAAAGTGGCGAAGAGAGTGAGTGAGTTCTAAAAATAGACTTCACGTGGTCTGGCATATTTCTATTTATAAACATTACGTGTTTGATAGAATGACTTTAAAGTTTGTACTGAGGAAACATATATATTTTATTGCAAAAATTTGTAAAGAGTTATTTGGAATGTAAAAAACGTTTTTGTAAATAGTTAAGTGTGTTACTGTGTTTGTGATGAAAAAATAAAAACGAATCAAGAAATTATCTCTAGTTTAAATTCATTGGACATAGTAGTCACGTGGTTTCTTGCACCTGGTTTTTAGTCAGTTCAGTTGATCAGTGTGTATAGACGTGAACGGACGTATATATAAAATTTATTTCGAAGGAATATTTTTTTAGAAGCCTGTCCCTAGCCCAATAATGGAGCAAATGCTCTTTCCGGCCTCTGCCTATGCAGGTGATCCTAACACTGTTGCAGGCGTACGTATCTTCTGAAAATGTCTGAGAGTATTCAGCATAGTGCAATTTCCAAAAAGTAATGTCACGAACGATTGGTCATTTTCGGCCTCTATCTAGCCAGATGTCACTGACAGTGTTGCAGGTGTCCTAATGGTCTGAAATTTGCTGGGTTTGTTCAGAGTAGTACAAATACTCCCAGAAATGAAATTGAGAATCGTTTAAACGTAAGGTGTTGTGAAATTAAGAACAATAGCTAAACATTTGGAACACGTGGTAATCAGCTTTGGGGATATGCTGGGTATCATTTTGCATGTGGTCGCCTGGTATTTATCAACGCATTGTGACAATCTTAGTAAAACAGGGCAACCTATCGAGCATCTTTGGTAATCCTGGGTAATCCTTGGCGGTCTTGGGCACTCATCGAGAAACTTTGGTATTCCTGAGCAATCCACCTCAAAACTTTGGTAATCCATGGAGAAACTTTGATAATCCAGGGCAATCATCGAGAAACTTGGGTAATCCTGGGCAATACATCAACAAACTTTGGTAATCCATTCAGAAGCTTTGGAAATCGTGGGCAATCATGGAGAAACTTTGGTAATCCAGGGCAATCCATCAACAAACTTTGGTAATCCTGAGCAAACCATCAACAATCTTTGGTAATCTATTGAGAAACTTTAGTAATCCAGGGCAATCATCGAGAAACATAGGTAATCCTGGGCAATACATCAACAAACTTTGGTAATCCATTGAGAAGCTTTGGAAATCGTGGGCATTCATGGAGAAACTTTGGTAATCCAGGGCGATCATGGAGAATCTTTGGTAATCCTTTACAATCCATCGATAATATTTGGTAATCCATCGATAATATTTGATAATCCTTGACAATGCTCGACACTCTTTGATAATCCTTTCCGGCTTCTTGTTAGTGTTAGGGTTAGGGTTAGGGTATAGGGACTTTACGATAGTTGCGTTCTTACCCGGTCAGAAAACCGCATTTCTAACCCACTTTCAAGGGTATATGGTCTTTGCGATAGTTCGGACCTTACTCAGTTAGAAGACCCCATCTCTAACCCACTTTTCAAATTTATACTTCCATATATTGCGGCTGTTATTTTCCCCGAAGAATATAGCTCAGTAATCTATAATTCTTTTTTGATGTGCTTGTTAATTTTTTATTTGAGTTTCCTTTTTTTTGTTCTTTATTTCATAAATATATTCTACTCAAAGTTTGCTAAGCACCACTTATAAAATTGCGTCAGAAAGAAAGGTACGAAAATTTCTTCTGATTATGAAAATATTGTCATTTGGCAAAATGTTTGTGCTAAGAAGCGAAAGTGTTAGCAAACTATGGAAGCGGAACAGTGGTTTAAATTTAGTAGGGGCAATAATTGTGGATAACACGAAACGAGAGATGAAGAAGAAACTGATTTTTTTACGCTGCAAAAGTGCTGGCTTTATTAATCTGACCCAGGATCAGCCTGTCAGATTTATAAAACGACTACCGGGTGCTTTCAAGGGGGAATTTGAGTCGGCCCTACCATAGTTGTTTGCTGCACTTTTCAAATCGTGGTCGGCTTTACCATGTATGCAAATATCGCAACCTGTTACATTTTCAAGACACCTGCAATCATATTGAGGTATTTGGACTTTGATATACAGACTTTACCCTCCTGAAATGTAGTCTACATGTACTCTTTGCTGTCCCCTGCATTCTTGGGTCGGATATTTTAATGCGATTGATGGAATCAAAACCTAGGAAACAATTACTGATTGGAGCATATACATCTAAGATATCATCAGTTTATAAGGAATCATTATTATGCATTTTTGAACGATTTGTAGGTCCGTGTTTCATTGCACTCTTATACCCATCCTTGCCGTCACTGATCCTGTACCTAAAGGTCATGGCCAATAATTAATACGGATACGGTAACTCTTTCTGATGTAAGTCCATGACCATACATGTCTAACAATGGCGTTATTGCAAGATCTGGGTTCTCCAGAAACCAGAAATGGACCACACTAATTCATTTAAAATCTTTGCCAAAAGCACAACTGTTTGAAACTTGCCTAGTTGTGATTTTCCTTAAAGTGATTTGGAATTCTCATCGTCAGGTTGTCATAAGGGCTCTATATTTGCGGTTTCCAACTCGTTTCAAAGAAAAGTCTACTCCAATGACATTTGGCAAGACATTAAGGGAATCAGGGGGTCATCATCGTAAAAGTGTAGAAAGCAAATTGAAGAGTATTGTCTGTCTACCAAAGTCAATAGACTTTAATTAAGTTCACCATGACCTGAACACGCAACCCGACTGCAAAAGAATGCTTCCTGGTCAAGCCAACCACGGCTCTGCGGCTATAGCAGGCAACACTTAATTGGTCGGTTCAATTTCCATTTTGATACCATCGCAAGGCTTTTATAATCTAAAATCCAACCAAATAGCATACGCAAGCAATTGGACATTTTAATCAAATCAGATTCCTTGATTGTTCCTAAAAGCTAGATTAATGTCCCACCCCGAATTACCCAGTATTATTGCCCCTACATGGTTTAAAGCGCTGTTTCGCTTCAATGGCTCCTCAAAACGTTGTTGTTTTAGCACAAAATTATAGGCAAATGAACATATTTTCATAATCAAAACAAAAAGTCTGATATTTCTTTCCCAAATAAAAAACACCCACAATATAAAAAGTGGTGCTTAGCAAACTTTGAGTAGTATATATTTATGTACAGAATAATGGAGATCAGTTGATTATTATTTGGTTAGCTTGGATGCTTTTGAAGTGTAAAATGACATTCTTAAAGATTATGAACGCAAATTTTACAGTCTAATTAAAACTTTGATAGAATAAAATACCAAATCAAAGCGCTGAAAGCGTTGAAAGCCTGAGATATGTATACAGGAGACGCTAGGGGACACAACCTGCCCGCAATAATTTTCATCCCGTTGAGTTATTAAAACGATATATTTACATGTATATATCGTTACATATTTTTCACCCGATCAAAATGCTTGAGGGGATCTGATAAAGGCCACCCAAGGATCCTTCCTGTGAATTTTGGTTGAGTTTGGTTGAATTATGTTCAGTACTTTCTGCGAAGAAGATTTTTAAAGTAAAAGTCGACGGACGGACGGACGGACACCACATCATGACAAAAGCTCTTTGGCTTTCAGCCAGTGGAGCTGCGAGAGAGAGCTAGAGAGTGTGAGAGATAGGTAGCCAGGTTCGAACTAGGAGGCTCTTGTATGCGATGTGAGTATTCTACCACACAGACCAATTTCGTTATGTAAATATGCGCTTTATAATCTGCAGATAAAGAGAGCGAGAGAGGGCTGGTGGTCGTTTATCAGGTTAACATGATTATGTACACCTCTCAAAAGCGGTATGTAGACGTTGCATCCTTTTGGTAGAATTCGGAGGTAAAAATATATAGACACAAAGTTCGAGTTCGACTAAACTGTTTTCAGACAGTGCGAATATGATCCTTTGAATGACCAATTAATTTGTTAAACAAAACATTCCAATCGTGCGAAAAACCGACAGCTTCGCTTATCAGCTTTATACAGCAACTTCGTCTAACCGGACCATTTTAACATTGTTACTCCAGAATAAGTAATATTATTTTTGTATGAAACAAACACCTTATTTTTATATTAACAATATAATATTATTATGTATACTGAGGGAAAAAAGTTTAGCAATTTCGTACGTTACAGTCAATTTCTCCGGTGTCTAGCTTTGGATTCAAACCATATTTTCACACATCGATCTTTTATGTGTTAGCCAAAAATCAGATGATTTCAAGGTTATGCGTGTTTGTTGTACAGCGCCAAACATGGTAGGGGTAGGGAAGTAAAAGTAACACAAAGATTTAATATCTTGTGTGTCCACCGTTTGCGCTAATAACGGCATCACAGCGTCTTCGTTATAAACGTCATTCCTGTCTCTTACTCTCCTACCCAGATGGTCCCAAAGGTGTTCGATCGGAGACAGATCCGGTGATTTGGCTGGCCAATCCAACACATCAACATTATTAGTCTGTAAAAGGTCCAACGTGTGCCGAGCGCCATGTGGGCGGGCATTATCTTGCTTAAAGATGGTAGCAAGCACTTGACGCAAGAACGGCAATACCACTGGCTGGACAATTTCGGTGCAGTATCGAACGGCATTTAAGTTTCCCTGAATAGCTACCAAGTCAGTCTTGCCACGGTATGATATACCACCCCGAGCATGACGCTGCCGCATCCAAAACGGTCATGTTGAATGACTTTGGCGGGATCCATCCTTTCGCCATCATGCCACATCAAATTAAAACGGGATTCGTCTGTGAATAGGACCTGATTCCACATTCGTATTGGCCATCGACGTTGTACCCTTGTCCAATTCAATCTTGCAATCTTCAATCTGTGTGCACGTGTCAAAGGAATGCCAACGTAAGGTCGACGTGCGCGTAAACGAGTCGAACGAAGTCTGATTCTTACAGTACGAGCACAGACCCATGTTCCCGTTGCAGTTCGGATCAAACCGGCTATACTAACACGTCACGATGTAATTGTCCTCTAGTCTGGTAGTCTTACGTGGCCTGCCTGAACGTTTCCTTCTTTGCCGGTGCCTAATTGACGATACTTTGTTCTAAGTCTTGAAATGGAACTTTGGCTCACGCCAAAATGTTGAGCCACCTCTTTTACCTTCATACCACCAGCCAGCATACCGATGGCTACGTTCCGTTGGTCTAAGTTAAGCCCTGGGCGACGTCCCATTTGAATTTTTTTTCAATGTTTTAATGAGTTATCTTGTTTTTGATGCTAACCAATAAACTGGGATAGATATTGTGGATATAGACTTCACGTACATGTGGAAGCACGTGCACAACGTGTTTCATCAAAATTGCGTCAGACAGCCTTTAGAAGCGAGAAAAACGTTCTCTTAATGCATAATTAGTTAGTTAGCTTTTAATAATTGCAAACGAGACTGATTCTATAAGGTTTATACATTTACGTTGAAAAATAATGTAGGTCGAAAAAAATTGCTAAACTTTTTTCCCTTGGTATATGTTTAATAATGTCCAATGTATTATATATCTCCTTTCTTTCTTTCCATTCAATCGTCAAGTTTTGATAATTTTGCCAAATTAAGAACACTCACACGAAAGTACTGTACATCGAGCCGACAGATTTCAATGAGTCATATCTCGCCTTTGTCCTCCTCGCCTCAATCGGGAGCATTAATTTCGGGTCAGATCCGATCTACTTTTCAAGCGACAGAAGATCACATTGATTGCGATAGATGTTTTTACATTATGTTTTCACATTAAACTCTGCATGGGTTTGAATTTTTAGCATTATAACTTTAGCCTCAGATTGCTTACGCAATCTCAGGCTAAAAACAGATTATGCTAATATTTTGAAATTCCGACTTTTGAAAATAATAGTTAGTTCTTCAACCTGACTATGCAGACCCATAATATTTTATGTGTGCATTTACTATCGACAGATGTTTAAATAATCCCCGAAAAAGTAAGAAAACACTCACATCGTCGGAGGTAGAGTTAGCTAACCCTAACCCTAATCCACTTTTAGATCATTATCATGGGTTTTCGTGTACCAAAGGAAAATCTTTTGATATTTCTACCGATTATCTAAATAGAATCTCGAACCTTGAAAAATAGCACCAATTAAAATTTTGATTGAATTCAGTACCATAAATCAGATTATGACAAAAATTAGAAATTTCAACTTTTGTAAAAAAAGGTAGTTTTTCAACCTGGCTATGTAGACTCATATTTTTTATGTGTACGTTGACTATCGACAGATATTCAGATAATCCCCGAAAAATTATCGAAAACACATATCTTCGTGGGTAGAGTTAGGATAACCTACTTATGGATCATTGTCATGAGTTTTCGTGAACCAAATCAGAAATTATCGATATTTTTACTGATAATCTAAATAAAATCTTGAACTTTGAAAAATGGCATCAAATAAAACTTTGATGGAGTACAACACCAAAAATCAGAGATAAATAATTTTTTGAATTTTCGATTTTGAACACATTAAGTTAGTTTTTCTAACCTGACAAATCAGGGTAAGTGGGTTGGGATATGGGGGTTAGGGGGTAAGGGTTAGGAGTTTGGGGTTAGGGGGTTAGTGGGTCAGGGTTAGGATAATGAATTTTAGGGATAGGGTATAGGGTTAGGGTTAGGGTTTAGGGTTTTGGTTAGAAACCGGGCAAGTTACGATGTGTGATCAAGATGGCGGATCATCAAGATGGCGGCTATAAACAAGCGCGGACCATGGAAACACCCTGTCTTTAAAAAAAATTCTTTCGAATTAGTCTCGATCAAATGGCGGATGATGAAGATGTCGGATATTGTGCTATATAAAATATGGCTTGCAGCTTGTCGATTGTCATATCTTTCATTTATTTGAACTAAATTACTTCAGTGTGTTATTCAAGTGAAATAATATCGAAATAGTCAAGATGAATATTAATTTCAATGTGATAGAGTTTGTTCGGGTTGTGTGCAAAACACTCTTATGAAAATTAGTTCATTCCATGAAGAGACTAGATTACTGTGAATAAGAGAATCAAAATTGTGTGCATTTTTTGTTTTCCAATGATGATAAATTTCGACATGGAGAAAGAGGTAAGAAATTTATGTTCCTGTCCCATTAAGATTATTTGAGTGTATTGCTTACGGTTGCTCAGTGTAACACTCGTCAGTACATCAACATGAAGACACATGGAGAACCGTTGATACCGAGGAAAGAGTATCATATTTCAATAAGGTACATAACCCTTTTCTTGTTTATCTTACTTAAGTCTTAAAATTTTATTAGTAATTTGTTCATCCATTGTTGTAGGATACCATTGACAGAGGAGTTGATTAGGGCATGGAATATATCGGAGTATCTTTATGATATGTCTTATAGCGTGAATACGTGGCAATTGACATAAAATAACTTCAATACATATAAGATTTTCCCTTCGTGGAGAAGCGAAGCAGACTGAACGCTGTCGGACAAAGCTGAGCCGGGCTGAACCAGGCTGATCCTTTCTATTTTTGCCAGGGATGCATCAGTGGAAATTGAAATAAATTACCTTCAATACGTATAAGATTGTTCCCTTCGGGACCCAACGTTGACGAACTAAGATCATCCGGGCTGGCCGGGGCTAAACCAGGCTGATCCAGGCTGAACCAGGCTGATCCTTAGGGTAAGGGTTAGGGTTTAGGGTTAAGGTAAGGAACGTGCGGGTTTGGACCTAGCTCCGCCCCTATGGCTCCGATTGATCTCAAACTTGGTATGGAGGTAGGCATTCGAGGTCCCTACGCGCATGCAAAAAATTAGAGCCGCGGCTGCCATAGGGCCGGAAAAAAATTCGATCCTAAATGAGGTAAAATGGCGGTTTTCGCTGTAGGTTCGGATTTGGGTTTGGACCTAGCTCCGCCCCTATGGCTCCGATTGAGCTCAAACTCGGTATGGAGGTAGACATTCGAGTTTCCTACATGCATGCAAAAAATTAGAGCCGCGGCTGCCATATGGCCGGAAAAAAGTTCGATCCTAGAATTGGGTCAAATGCATATACACAAACAGCAGGTTGGGTTTGGACCTTGCTCCGTCCCTATGGCTCCGATCGAGCTCAAACGTGGTACTGAGGTAGCCATTTGAGGTCCCTACAGGCATGCAAAAAATCGGAACCCCGGCTGCCTAAGGGCCGGAGAAAAATTCGATCCTAATTTGGGGTAAAATGACGGTTTTCGCTATAGGTGCGGATTTGGGTTTGGACCTAGCTCCGCCCCTCTGGCTCCGATTGAGTTCAAACTTGGTATGGAGGTAGGCATTCGAGTTCCCTACGCGCATGTAAAAAAATCGGAGCCCCAGGTTGCCATAGGGCCGGAAAAAAATTCGATCCTATTTGAGGTAAAATGGCGGTTTTCGCTGTAGGTGCAGATCTGGGTTTGGACCTAGCTCCGCCCGTATGGAACCGATTGAGCTCAAACTTGGTATGGAGGTAGGCATTCGAGGTCCCTACGCGCATGCAAAAAATCGGAGCCCCGGCTGCCATGGGGCCGGAAAAAAATTCGATCCTAAATGAGGTAAAATGGCGGTTTTCGCTGTAGGTTCGGTTTTGGGTTTGGACCTAGCTCAGCCCCTATGGCTCCGATTGAGCTCAAACTTGGTATGGAGGTAGACATTCGAGGTTCCTACATGCATGCAAAAAATGAGAGCCGCGGCTGCCATAGGGCCGGAAAAAAGTTCCATCCTAGAATTGGGTCAAATGCATATACACAAAGAGCAGGTTGGGTTTGGACCTTGCTCCGTCCCTATGGCTCCGATCGAGCTCAAACTTGGTACTGAGGTAGCCATTTAGGGTCCCTACAGGCTTGCAAAAAATCGGAACCCCGGCTGCCAAAGGGCCGGAGAAAAATTCGATCCTAATTTGGGGTAAAATGGCGGTTTTCGCTGTAGGTGCGGATTTGGGTTTGGTCCTTGCTCCGTCCCTATTGCTCCGATTGAGTCCAAACTTGGTATGGAGGTAGGCATTCGAGTTTCCTACGCGCCTGTAAAAAAATGGAGCCGCGGCTGCCATAGGGCCGGAAAAAGTTCGATCATAGAATTGGGTCAAATGCATATACACAAAGAGCAGGTTGGGTTTGGACCTTGCTCCGTCCCTATGGCTCCGATTGAGCTCAAACTTGGTACTGAGGTAGCCATTTGAGGTCCCTACAGGCATGCAAAAAATCGGAGCCCCGGCTGCCATAGGGCCGGAAAAAGTTCGATCGTAACTGGGGGTTAAATGGCAGGTTTCGCTGTAGGTGCAGATTTGGGTTTGGAACTAGCTCCGCCCCTATGGCTCCGATGGAGCTCAAACTTGGTATGGAGGTAGGCATTCCAGGTCCCTACGAGCATGCAAAAAATTGGAGCCGCGGCTGCCATAGGGCCGAAAAAAAACCGACCCTAGAATTGGGTCAAATGCATATACACAAAGAGCATTTTGATTGATCTCAAACTTGGTACCGAGGTAGGCATTCGAGGTCCCTACGCGCATGCAAAAAATTCGAACCGCGGCTGCCAAAGGGCCGGAAAAAAGTTCCATCCTAGAATTGGGTCAAATGCATATACAGAAAGATCAGGTTTGGTTTGGACCTTGCTCCGTCACTATGGCTCCGATTGAGCTCAAACTTGGTACTGTGGTAGCCATATTAGATCCCTACAGGCTTGCCAAATATCGGAACCCCGGCTGCCATAGGGCCGGAAAAAAGTTCGACCCTAATTGGCGAGTAAAATGGCGGTTTTCGCTGTAGGCGCGGATTTGGGTTTGGTCCTAGCTCCGCCCCTATGGCTCGAAATTAGCTCAAACCTGGTATTGAGGTAGGCATTCGAGGTCCCTACGCGCATGCAAAAAATCGGAGCCGCGGCTGCCATAGGGCCAGAAATAAAGTTCGGTCCTAATCGGGGGTAAAATGGCGGTTTTCGCTGTAGGTGCGGATTTGGGTTTGGACCTAGTTCCCCCGTATGGCTCCGATTGGGCTCAAACTTGGTACTGAGGTAGCCATTTAAGGTCCCTACAGATATGCTAAAAATTGGAGCCCCGGCAGCCATAGGGCCTAAAAAAACTTCGATCCTAATTGGGAATTGGGTCAAATGCATATACAGAAAGATCAGGTTTGGTTTGGACCTTGCTCCGTCACTATGGCTCCGATTGAGCTCAAACTTGGTACTGAGGTAGCCATTTGAGATCCCTACAGGCTTGCCAAATATCGGAGCCCCGGCTGCCATAGGGCCGGAAAAAAGTTCGATCCTAATTGGGGGTAAAATGGCGGTTTTCGCTGTAGGTGCGGATTTGGGTTTGGTCCTAGCTCCGCCCCTATGGCTCGAATGGAGCTCAAACTTGGTATTGAGGTAGGCATTCGAGGTTCCTACGCGCATGCAAAATATTGGAGCCGCGGCTGCCATAGGGCCGGAAAAAAGTTCGATCCTAGAATTTGGTCAAATGCATATACAGAAAGAGCAGGTTTGTTTTTGACCTTTCTCCGTCCCTATGGCTCCGATTGAGCTCAAACTTGGCACTGAGGAAGCCATTTGAGGTCCCTACAGGAATGCAAAAAATCGGAGCCGCGGCTGCCATAGGGCCAGAAAAAAAGTTCGGTCCTAATTTGGGGTAAAATGGCGGTTTTCGCTGTAGGTGCGGATTTGGGTTTGGACCTAGTTCCCCCCGTATGGCTCCGATTGGGCTCAAACTCGGTATGGAGGTAGGCATTCTAGGTCCCTACGCGCATGCAAAAAATTTGAGACACGGCTACCATAGGGCCGGAAAAAAGTTCGATCCTAGAATTGGGTCAAATGCATATACACAAAGAGCATGTTTGGTTTGGACCTTGCTCCGTCCCTATGGCTCCGATTGAGCTCAAACTTGGTACTGATGTAGCCATTTGAGGTCCTTACAGGCATGCAAAAAAATCGGAGCCCCGGCTGCCATAGGGCCGGAAAAAAGTTCGATCCTAACTGGGGGTAGTATGGCGGATTTCGCTGTAGGTGCGGATTTGGGTTTGGAAATAGCTCCACCCCTATGGCTCCGATTGAGCTCAAACTTGGTATGGAGGTAGGCATTCGAGGTCCCTAAGTGCATGCAAAAAATTGGAGCCGCGGCTGCCATAGGGCCGGAAAAAAATTCGATCCTAGAATTGGGTCAAATGCATATACTCGAAGAGCAGGTTAGGTTTGTACCTTTCTCCGTCCCTATGGCTCCGATTGAGCTCAAACTTGGTACTGAGGTAGCCATTTGAGGTCCCTACAGGCATGCAAAAAATCGGAGCCCCGGCTGCCATAGGGCCGGAAAAAGTATCGATTATAATTGTGCGTAAAATGGCGGTTTTCGCTGTAGGTGCGAATTTGGGTTTGGACCTAGCTCCACCCCTATAGCTCCGATTGAGCTCAAACTTGGTAATGACGTAGGCATTCGAGGTCCCTACGCGCATGCAAAAAATTGAAGCCGCGGCTGCCATAGGGCCGGAAAAAAGTTCGATCCTAGAACTTGGTCAAATGCATATACTCAAAGAGCAGGTTTGGTTTGGACCTTTCTCCGTCCCTATGGCTCAAACTTGGTACATAGGTAGCCATTTGAGGTCCTTACGGGCATGCAAAAAATCGGAGCCCCGGCTGCCATAGGGCCGGAAAAAAGTTCGATCCTAGAATTTGGTCAAATGCATATACAGAAAGAGCAGGTTTGTTTTTGACCTTTCTCCGTCCCTATGGCTCCGATTGAGCTCAAACTTGGCACCGAGGAAGCCATTTGAGGTCCCTACAGGCATGCAAAAAATCGGAGCCGCGGCTGCCATAGGGCCAGAAAAAAAGTTCGGTCCTAATTTGGGGTAAAATGTCGGTTTTCGCTGTAGGTGCGGATTTGGGTTTGGACCTAGTTCCCCCCGTATGGCTCCGATTGGGCTCAAACTTGGTATAGAGGTAGGCATTCTAGGTCCCTACGCGCATGCAAAAAATTGGAGACACGGCTACCATAGGGCCGGAAAAAAGTTCGATCCTAGAATTGGGTCAAATGCATATACACAAAGAGCATGTTGGGTTTAGACCTTGCTCCGTCCCTATGGCTCCGATTGAGCTCAAACTTCGTACTGATGTAGCCATTTGAGGTCCCTACAGGCATGCAAAAAATCGGAGCCGCGGCTGCCATAGGGCCAGAAAAAAAGTTCGGTCCTAATTTGGGGTAAAATGGCGGTTTTCGCTGTAGGTGCGGATTTGGGTTTGGAAATAGCTCCACCCCTATGGCTCCGATTGAGCTCAAACTTGGTATGGAGGTAGGCATTCGAGGTCCCTAAGTGCATGCAAAAAATTGGAGCCGCGGCTGCCATAGGGCCGGAAAAAAATTCGATCCTAGAATTGGGTCAAATGCATATACTCGAAGAGCAGGTTAGGTTTGTACCTTTCTCCGTCCCTATGGCTCCGATTGAGCTCAAACTTGGTACTGAGGTAGCCATTTGAGGTCCCTACAGGAATGCAAAAAATCGGAGCCCCGGCTGCCATAGGGCCGGAAAAAGTATCGATTATAATTGTGCGTAAAATGGCGGTTTTCGCTGTAGGTGCGAATTTGGGTTTGGACCTAGCTCCACCCCTATAGCTCCGATTGTGCTCAAACTTGGTATCGAGGTAGGCATTCGAGGTCCCGACGCGCATGCAAAAAATTGGAGCCGCGGCTGCCATAGGGCCGGAAAAAAGTTCGATCCTAGAACTTGGTCAAATGCATATACTCAAAGAGCAGGTTTGGTTTGGACCTTTCTCCGTCCCTATGGCTCAAACTTGGTACATAGGTAGCCATTTGAGGTCCTTACGGGCATGCAAAAAATCGGAGCCCCGGCTGCCATAGGGCCGGAAAAAAGTTCGATCCTAGAATTTGGTCAAATGCATATACAGAAAGAGCAGGTTTGTTTTTGACCTTTCTCCGTCCCTATGGCTCCGATTGAGCTCAAACTTTGCACTGAGGAAGCCATTTGAGGTCCCTACAGGCATGCAAAAAATCGGAGCCGCGGCTGCCATAGGGCCAGAAAAAAAGTTCGGTCCTAATTTGGGGTAAAATGGCGGTTTTCGCTGTAGGTGCGGATTTGGGTTTGGACCTAGTTCCCCCCGTATGGCTCCGATTGGGCTCAAACTTGGTATAGAATTAGGCATTCGAGGTCCCTACGCGCATGCAAAAATTGGAGACACGGCTACCATAGGGCCGGAAAAAAGTGTGATCCTAGAATTGGGTCAAATGCATATACACAAAGAGCATGTTGGGTTTGGACCTTGCTCCGTCCCTATGGCTCCGATTGAGCTCAAACTTCGTACTGATGTAGCCATTTGAGGTCCCTACAGGCATGCAAAAATCGGAGCCCCGGCTGCCATAGGGCCGGAAAAAAGTTCGATCCTAATTTGGGGTAAAATGGCGGTTTTCGCTGTAGGTGCGGATTTGGGTTTGGAAATAGCTCCACCCCTATGGCTCCGATTGAGCTCAAACTTGGTATGGAGGTAGGCATTCGAGGTTCCTAAGTGCATGCAAAAAATTGGAGCCGCGGCTGCCATAGGGCCGGAAAAAAATTCGATCCTAGAATTGGGTCAAATGCATATACTCGAAGAGCAGGTTAGGTTTGTACCTTTCTCCGTCCCTATGGCTCCGATTGAGCTCAAACTTGGTACTGAGGTAGCCATTTGAGGTCCCTACAGGAATGCAAAAAATCGGAGCCCCGGCTGCCATAGGGCC